>CAJGYO010000014.1:21292132-21892132 GCA_904845875.1 Miscanthus lutarioriparius | reverse complement strand
TGATGAGACGAAACCGACAGTGATGCTGGTTATGACTGTTGGTTTATTTTGAAAACCAGCAGTGATATATAAAAAAATTAAAAAATTGTGCCAGCCCTCGGGTTTGAGCTTGGGTCTCGGGCTGTAGAGTTCTGAGACTTAACCGCTGCGGTAGTATAGGATGTGTGCTAAGGTTAATTTATTTTTTCTTTTTGACCTTTAGTCCACTTAATAAATTATAATATTAAACCAAAAAATTGGGCTACCTAGGATTCGAACACGAGTCTCGGAGGCCAAGCTGCAGGGTCTTAACCTTTGAGCTAGTCGGATAACATAGGCTTGTTGGACCCCTTGCGAGTCAATGAGAAGACATGTCTAGGCCTCCATGGACGTGACATGGAAGACCTGAAATAGAGATTGATTGCTGTTTTCGATGAATTCAAGATGAAAAACAAAACCCACATACTTCTAGCCTATAACTGCGAGTATGTGTTCTAGGGTTTTAATTTTATGCTTCTTTTTTCGTTTATGATTCTATGATTGCAGCAACCATTTTGTCTTTATTTGTGTTAATCTTGCCAAAAATCTGATCGAGGTGTGGGACTCGAAGAAAAAACCATTTCATCATCTGGATGCACCGGTGGCAGTACTAAATTAGTAAGCAAACCTAATAACATATTATTTTCTAATCACACATATCGCTTTCTAACGTTTCTCCTTTTAATGTTGCTCAGTGTCTGAAGAAGACATATCGGTGGGACGCAGGTCCCATTCAAGGTTGTTGAAATGGAGGGGAAGTACCTAAAATAGTCGGTGGGAAACAATGAATGCAGGTTTTATGTAATGTGGGCAATGCTTCGCTACATCGGCGGGAAATCGGAAGAAGCCGATAAGTTGGTGTGTATAATCCCCATTTTATTTATGTCTATTAATAATTTAATAAAATGATTTACTGATTCCTCTTTAGATATCATCTTTTTTGAACCACAGCGTAAGAAATATAACTATGAAAGGCTGTTAGACATGGAGATCGTCGCACTACAATCGTCGCTGGCAAAATTTATCTTAGCCGAGGTATTAGAAAAAGATGGAGTATTTTCCATTGCACAATCCATAAAGTTCAAGGACCAGTATGGCCCAGAGCGGCTCGCCAGATTATTGTAAGAAGTCCGAGAAGCATTGCACAATCTATGAAGTCCGAGAACATTTCTTTTTTATTTTGAGGGATCGAGATCTTGATAAGAACATTTGAACTGTAATCGTAATATTTTTAATATTTAATATTGATGGACCTGTCATCTACGTAGCGTATATAAAGCGAATCCCAATTCCACAAAAAAATATAAATTAAAATAAATTATAAAATAATAAAATGTGAACGTACCATCACTGCCGGTTAGCAGCAAACCGGCAGTGTTGTCGTAAACATCACTGCCGGTTAGAAACAAACCGGCATTGATGGCCAAGATGGCACTACTGGCTGGAGCCACAAACTGGCAACGTTGGCTTATACATCACTGCCTGTTCTTGTCACAAACCGGCAATGATTCTTACGAGAACATTGCCAGTTGAAACACAAACCGATAGTGTTGCACTGCCTGTTCTTGTCACAAACCGGCTATGATTCTTACGAGAACACTGCCGGTTGAAACACAAACCGACAGTGTTTGTGGAACTAAACTCTACCGGGTGGTCTTATGAACCGGCAGTGTTGGTGAAACTGAACTCTACCAGTTGTGTAAAGAACCGACAGTGAAGTTGAAGAACACTGCCGGTTTGTAGGAACCGACAGTGATATCTTACCCTCATCATTGCCGGTATAGTTGTGCTGGTTCAAAATCCGACAGTGATGGGATGTTTTGAACCGGCAGTGAAGTATTATTCTGACGTAGTGTGTGCACACGCAATTGCAGCAGTCCTGCTCCTGCTTGGCTTGGCATCTCCTCTGCCGGCCATACTGGTTCATCAGCCTACATGGCAACGTACTATCCAAATCATTGTAATCCGACACTCGGGCGTTGTGTTAGAAAAATAGGCATTTTCATGGTCAATTTAATCCAGAAATAAAACATCAGCAGGTTTGTGACGACATATATGTGCATGTGTATATCACTAACAAACGCTACAGCATATAAGTATGACATACAGATCGATACAGTGAGAACGTAAAGTGCTGTAATCACAGAGATAAGAGTGTACCCAGCGGAGGGTCCCATGCCAAGGGCATCGGAGGCTCCATTCGCACTAGTCGACATAGTGCCTTGTTCGAAGTCGTGGACCACAGTCGATGCAGAAAGGTGTTCGCAGTGCAGTCCCATGAATGGTCACTAGGAAGAAGACGGGTTCCGTGATCGATCACCCGAAAGAAGATAGGTTCCACGAGCGATCACCAGGAAGAAGACGTTGGACGTGCAGTCGCGGAATCACTCCCCAAAAACCTAATCGTCGCACACCCCATGCAAGGTTCATAGGTGGACGAGGCACTAGTAGAGAACAGACCTTTGATCCTCGACCAAAATGGGCTCTAGTCCCGGAATTTTTTGCGCCCGGGACTAGAGATATCGTTAGTCCCGGTTGGTGGCTCCAACCGGGACTAAAGGTCCCTGCCCAATGGCTACTGCACTGACATGTAGGTGGCGGGGACCTTTAGTCCCGTTGGAGCCACCAACCGACTAGCAGGTATACTTTTACTCCCGGTTGGTGGCTCCAACCAGGAGTAAAGGTCTACTCCCGGGCCGTGGCTGCGCCCGAGGTTGGAAAGTTACCTTTAGTCCCGGTTGGAGCCACCAACCGGGACTAAAGGTCTCCCCTTTATATCCCGGCCGTCTCCTTCCTCCCCGAGCCCGAGCTCAGCATATTTTGAAGCTCACTGCAGTAGTGTTCTTGCTTCCTCCCTCCCTCCATTGTTCCTCCATCCATTCTTCGATTCCTCCGTCGATTTCTTCGATTTCTCCGTCGATTCTTCAGTTGTAAAGGTTACCAATCTCATACTCTCATTTTCACCATTGTCTTATCTCATTTTATTCACTATATATATATATATATATGGTTCTTTATTGTGGTTTTTTTCATTTGTAAGCAATTTGAGCTCAAAATCACTTCAAGCTTGCATATTTACATGAAAGAAGGTTAAAGTAGCTAGTTGAACTTGCGGACCGTGTTCATCTCGGCGACCATGTTCTCTCGCCGAAGCGGTAACGGATGTCAAGGAGGAGCTTTGATTCTCTGAGGGAGAGCGGCAACGGTCGTGGAAGACCGTGTTCCTTCCTCGTAGAATCGAGCTCTTCCTTGACCAAGCACGGTGCCGTCCGGTGGAGAAATGCTCACGAGATGATCACGTAAGCAAGTTCAACTAGTACTGATGGTTATTTATTCACATGTCTCGATATCGTCCGCAGAGTCCATCAATCAACGTACTTTTATTTTAACTTTCTATGAAATGAAAAACTTAGAAAATAGTTAGAAAATTATAGAAAATCCGTACTAGTTGAACTAGCGGACCGTGTTCATGTCGGCGAGCATGTTCTCTTTAACGATAACGAACGTTAAGGAGGAGCTTTGATTCTACGAGGAGAGCGACAACGGTCGTGGAAGACCGTGTTCCTTTCCTCGTAGAATCGAGCTCTTCCTTGACCAAGTATGGTGCCGTCCGGTGGAGAAATGCTCACGAGATGATCACGTAAGCAGCAAGTTCAACTAGTACGGATGGTTATTTATTCACACGTCCCGATATCGTCGTAGTAGTCTGTTATGTGTGTACACTCCCATTCTTCTATTAATTTGCGGAAATATCATGTGAATTACTTACCTGCCGCAGTAAAAGACGAGAACACAATGACCATTAAAAATATCATTGTTTAGAGATCTAGATAATTTTATAGTTTTTTAATTTTATTTGTTTATAAAAGGAGAAATTTATAGTGTATTAAAAAATGAGTATAGAGAGTAGATGGCAACTGCTTCCGGGTCCTCGGCCTCTCATGGGTTTCCAAAGCGACTTAGGTCGGGCCTTCCTCTCATTCCATGCGGCAAGTGTCGTGATGAGACGAAGATTGTGATGGAGTACCGAGTGAAGAAGGAGGGTCCCAACAAGGATCGTATCTTCTACAAGTGTCCGGATCGCAATGTGAGTTATTTTATCGTATTTAATGATTATGGTTAGTTTATACCTATTTTCATGATGGTTGTGATTAAAGTTCTAATTTTTTGTTTTAATTTCAGTGGGATGGCAGTGGACAATGTTCAGGCTTCTGCTGGGAGGAAGAGTATGTTGAACTCGTGCAAAAATATCTTGCACAACAGGCAGATACGGCGGCTAATGAGACAGTGATCCAGCCGAAGAAGCCCAAAGATGTTGCACAATCGGGGGATCTGCCTGTTTTAGTTGAGATTGGTCGCGAAATCCTTATGCTCCTAAAATGTATTTTAGCTTTAGTTCTTTTAGTGGTAGTTGGGATTGTCTACATTGTAGCGATTCTTTCATAAATTTGTACGTTTTGTGGTGGCACGCATGTTGTATAAATAATTAATTATGATCTAGGTTTTAATATGATATTTATGTCATGTAATGCAGATGAGCCGTCATTGGATGTATAATGCTGATCGCCGCTCCCAAGAGTTCATTGACGGCGTGCATTCTTTGTTACGTGCGGCCGAGGCAAACAAACGCGACGGTTTCATGTGTTGTCCATGTGCCATATTGTTAACACTGGATTTTGGTCAAATCTGGAAGATGACAGGTGGACCCACATGCAGGAAGAAGAGTGTTCGGCAAATAACGCAAGCGGTCGGCTAAATGCTTGTGCGGTCGGTTATTCTGGAAGGCGGTAACTCCGTTCGGGAAAGCAGAAGATGGCAAGCAAAGCCGATCGAGAAGATGAAAGTTGTAATAATAAAGGACTCTGAGAGTTTGGGGCAAGGAATCGTAGTTTCCAAGTTTATTTAAAGAGTTCCTTTGTAAATCGTAGTCTTTTAGGACTCGTGTTTCGTCTAGGGTATAAATATTGACCCTCGACCATTGTAATAGGCGTTCACAACCAAATCAATACAACCGGCCCCGTGCCAACTTTCGAGTCCTTTTGTTGTGTCGTCGAGTTCTTCGAGAGGAGTCATCGATCCGTCGACCTCCGTAAGTTCCGACAACCTTGTTATCATGTTTAGTATCATGCGGTGGATTTAAACGTGATGCAAGTAGTCTTGTTTGTTTTCAATGATCGTGCGGCGGATCTTTGCTTGACAATCAAGAAGTCTTCGCTTATACTTTGTTTATGAGTAGATACCGTGCGGCAGGCGTTTGCTCAATATGCTTAGTGGAAGCAAGACAGTTATCGGCTCTATTAGATTACGGCAAAATCTAAATAGATTCATCAAGTTATCCTGTGTTGCATGTTTTAAATATTTTATATATTTGTAACACACTTTTTGCCCAATCTAGATTGATATTGTTCGGCCCTCTTCTATGGTTTTATTCGAGCTTCAATGATCATTACTTTCATAATACCTTTGCAAATAGATAACATGCTCGTAATGGCTGAATTATTTTAATCTAGATTGTCACATGTTGTGGGTTCATGTATGTTAATCACGTTTAAGTTTTTGACGAAACTAGGTGTCGTCTCTGCGCGACATTGAGTTTTAGATTGGCTTAATCATGTTTATCTACACGTTCCTTCTTCATGGACCCCAACTCGGCTGGATTGCTGAGCTTGGATATGCATTAACGCATAATCAATTTCACTTGTTCAAACATGTCTTCCCATGCATATGCATTCGGCAATCAGATCTTTACGTATGTCCATCTTACGATTAGCCGAATGATTTATAAACTTGTTGGCAGACAGCTTCCTATAGCTGTATGTCGTTGTAAGTGGCTTCAGGGCCGTATATACGGAACTGTCTGGTCTCACCCGACATGTTCCGGTTTGACATTTAACTGTTTTATCCTTGTCGGTTTCTTTCGTGTCAAATCGACCGGTACGCGCGTTCGGATCACGAAGCACCCGGTATCCGATTGAAGCTACGCTTTTAAACTTGTCAGGTGTGTGTGCACAAAGGCGTCACATTTTGTGTCAACACACTTTTGGCACGCTTCGGTGGGACCATCTCTGCTAGTTCAAGATGGCATCCGAGATCAACAATGATCATGTTCGGATGTAAGCATGGCGAAATTGCGCGATAATTACAAGGATTTAGTGCTACAAGCGTGTGAGCAATACCAACGGAAGTGCTTGATGTCTTTTCCAAAAACAAGAGCAATAAAGTATTTCAAAAGCAATCAATGCCAAGGGTTCTTCTTCCGCATCAAACTGATTACATCAAGAGGAGGATGCTCGAAGATGGCAGCCCCGGTTTATAAAGCTATGGGAGAAACCATGACAAACCATCACACGCCTTTTTCTCGAATACCTTTCGGGCAATCATGATCGAGTACTTTTGGCCCAATGGTTGATAAATACTTGAGGAAAATGTTGGACCACTTAGTGGGCCGACGCTTTTCAATGTTCCAAAGCATCAAGAGAAGCTCATTGGAAAGGAAGTAGCGTCGCCTTCAAATATAGGTGGATTGACTCACACCGAAAAGCAATCACATCCCACTTATGGCGGATGACATTTGGTACCACAGAGAAGTGCCACTTTCAACTTATAGAGTTTCTCCGGCATCAAATAGATTACGAAAGAATATGTATGGAGATGGATATCAAGAATTTACTGATTCTGATTGCTATCAATGCCGTGCCAAACCTGTGGTATAGAAGTGTTTGAGATTGCCTTACGGAGTGCAAGTACAAGGAAACCGGGATCCGTGTATTGATGTTTTGATGCACAGGATGGCTGATATGATGCGAATCGGTTCGGCTTGAAGCCAAAGAATCAATCCTATTCATACAAATCTCCTTATCCGAATGGTACAACAGAGTGGCATTGCCTCCAAGGGTGAAGCCTCCAACAGATTTGACCAAGTTTTCTCGGTCAAGATGATACTAGTACCATAGAGCACATCGGTTTAGGTACTTAATGCAACTTGGAGAAGCCGCCTCAGATGAAGCATGGAGGATTCGATATTTTCCTTTGTCTCTTACAGGACCGGCTTTCACATGGTTCACGTCTCTACCCGCTCATTCCATTGGTACGTAAGGTAACTAGAGCGAAGTTTCATTCATATTTCTATACGGGTACCAATGAGAAGAAATTGGTTGATCTCATGAGTCCGAGGATGAGAACAAATGAAACACCATTGGAGTATCTTCGCAGATTTAGGGAGACCAAGAATATGTGTTATTCTCTAAATTTACCGATGATCAACTACCCGGAATTGCTATAGTAGGAATGTTGCCAAATATCGTGGAGAAGTTGTTCGGTTTAGAGTTTGATGATCTTGGTCAACTTGCACAACGTTTAGCGACTATGAGTAATCAAGCCCAAGGGTTCGGGAGAGATAATCGCTTTCGTAAGAACAATGCCACTAATGAGGTGTATCGTGGCTTTCTCGGATGAAGCGAATCGAGTATATTGATGAAGATGAGATAGTCGCAATGAGTTAAATTGGGACAAGGAACCCACTCAAGTTAGTCAACGCTGGTTGAAACAACAAAAGGGAACCTATGATTTTGATGTTACTAAAGGCGACATGACTTTTTGCATTGTTGATAAAGGAAGGACGCATCAAGTTACCGTAAGACATCCTATGTTACGTCCCTGAAGGAGTGAAAGACAAAAAATATTGTGGCTTTCATAACACTAATTCTCATTCTATTAATGATTGCCGAGTGTTCGAATGCGAATCCGTAAAGCTATCCAAGAGGGACATTTGAGGTTTGATGGCAAGATGAAAATTGATGATCACCTTTTCCACAAAATATGATTTCTTTCTCTCGTGAATGTGGTATCCGCCAATGATCTCAAAGGTAAAGGCAAGGTGAAAGTGTTGACTTCGATAGAGCAAAGGAGAGTGGTGCTTTGTTGACCCGGATCGGCAAATCACCAATGAGAGAGTCATGACAGATCGAGTTCGGTTTCGTATAGCCGAACCGAGAAAGGTCAAACTTCCAAACCCGAGTTACATCACGTATTTTGCTAAACAAGTGGCGAGAGAGAACAAGAGAAGGAATACTTAGAAGAAACAATGGTTTATGGAAGAATGCCGAGGTATGAGGAAGAAGTATACCAAGGGAGCAAGAAGAATACATGACGGAACAGGAGCAGCCCTCATTGGGGTTGTTCGTTTTTAGGCATTGTTGGAATGAAGGTTTGAGGTTGCCTGCAAGAAATAATTGTCCGGAGTGTAGTGCTCGAGATCTCGAGTATAGGCAATCTCGAGTCAACCGCCGTCCGTCTATGAAAGACTTGGAACGAAGATTCTCAAGATGATCGGTAACTTAAAAATAGGTGGCTTTGAGAATCAACAAAGGAAAAGAGTTGTAGGTTCAGTTGGATTCATGATAGAGTGCATAATGAAGAAGTGACTTTTGTAAATACGTATGGCAAAAAGGACGTTGGTGTCCTCTAGGCCTAAGGAAAAGCCGAAAAGAAGAGAGTACAACGATTGAGGAATAGGGAGTTGGAACAAGAAGTTGCGAAACAAAGCAAATTTGGCGTCCTAAAAAGAAGCTCCGATGGATGTGGTCCTTCGGCTAATGCTTGCATGGCTTTCTTCCTCCCATCGAGTTTATAGCTCCGAAAGCCAAGATTTCCAAGAAGAGGTGTACTCGATTTTGATAAAAGTGAATGTCGAGGATTTGATGGCTCACTTTGTATTAACACAAAGAGTCGTTTTTGATAAACCAATCAAGAATCGCTACTTGAGGCCACTCTATTTAAAGGGATATGTCAATGGCAAGCCTTTAACTAAGATGTTTGTCGATGGAGGGGCTGCTATCAATATCATGCCTTATACTACCTTCGTGAAACTTGGGATGACTAATGAAGAATTACCGAAAAACGACATGGTGCTTAGGGATTTTGCTTTGGCAATCCTCCGATACCCGAGGTGCTATCCATGTCGAAATGACTATTGGGTCAAAAACTCGATTACTACCTTTTTTGTCATTGATGGCAAGGGGGCATATAGTCTACTCTTGGGCAGAGATTGGATCCATGCTAATTGTTGCATTCCTTCAACTATGCATCAAATTCTCATTCAATGGATTGGAGATGATGTTGAAGTTGTACATGCTGATAATTCGGTAAGTGTTGCTGCCACGGAATCTACCTATTGGGAATATGAGGGCGTCGATTGTTTCTCTGGAAAAGTGTGGAAAGAAGGTCCTGTAAATGTTTTTAGCGAAGGCCAACACCGATCCAAGCGAATCGGCTCTCATAGCAATTTTAATGGGGAATCCCGTCGATGGCAACAAAGGAAAGTTGGGGTGGTTTTATGTCACCGATAAGTTGGAGGAAATCAATGTTGGTGATGGTTCTAAGCCAAGGCCGATGTATATTAGTGCAAAGTTAGACCCGAATATAAGTCAAAGTTGATAGATTTGTTGAAAGAGTTTAAAGACTGCTTTTTTGCTTGGGATTACACGGAAATGCCTGGATTGGATCGTTCCATTGTTGAGCATCGATTACCCATTAAACCTGGTTTCGTCCTTATAAACAACCTCCAAGGAAGATATACAAAGAGGAGGTATTGGCCGATGTGAAGAAGGAGGTTGAAAGGTTAATAGAAGCAAACTTTATTCGGCCATGCAAGTATGCAGAGTGGATTTCAAATATAGTACCGGTATATAAGAAAAATGGAAAAATGAGAGTTTGCATAGATTTTAGAAATCTTAATAAGGCTACTCCCATGGATGGTTACCCAATGCCGATTCCGATTCTTCGGTAGATCGGCAAAGAAGTTATGAAGTCATTAGTTTTATGGATGGTAATGCTGGCTATAACCAAATTTTTATGGCAATAGAAGATATTTCGAAAACAGCTTTCAGATGTCCTGGTCATATTGGTTTGTTCGAATGGATAGTCATGACATTTGGGTTAAAGAATGCTGGTGCAACTTATCAGAGAGCTATGAATTATATTTTCCACGAGTTGATCGGCAAGATTGTAGAAATCTACATCGATGATGTAGTAGTCAAGTCTAGAAATCATGAAAGACATTTAGCCGATTTAAGAAAGACTCTGGAGTGCACAAGAAAGCATGGATTGAAGATGAATCCAAACAAATGTGCCTTTGGAGTTTCGGCTGGCGAGTTTTTGGGATTTTTAGTTCATAAAGGAGGAATTGAAGTTGGGAAAAAGAGCATGGAAGCAATAGACAAAGTTGTGCCGCCAACTAATCTCACAGAATTGCAATCATTATTAGGCAAAATCAACTTTGTAAGAAGATTCATATCCAATTTATCAGAAAGAGTTTTACCCTTTTCCCCTTTATTGAAGCTCAAGAAAGATCAAAAATTTGTATGGGGTGACATACAACAAAAGGCTTTTGATGAGATCAAACAATATATGAAAGCACCACCTGTGCTGGTACCTCCACAACTTGAAAAGCCTTTTAAGTTGTATGTGGCGGCCGATAGCCTAACGATAGGATCGGCCCTTATGCAAGAGTTTGAAGGAAAAGAAAGAGTCATAGCTTATTTTAGCCGAAAGCTGTTAGACCCGGAAACAAGGTATTCGGCTACAGAGAAACTTTGCTTGTGTGTATATTACTCCTGTACCAAATCACGGCACTATTTGTTGAATTCCGAATGCGTGGTGGTTTCTAGTTTTGATGTAATCAAACATATGTTATCAATGCCAATTTTGAATGGAAGAATTGGCAAATGGATTTTAGCATTGTCAGAATTTAATTTAAGGTATGAATCGGCAAAGGCGGTAAAGGGTCAAATTATTGCTGATTTTATTACCCAACATCGGGATCTTTCTGTTGAGGCGATAAACATTGTGCCTTGGGCCTTGTTCTTCGATGGATCATCTTGCAACAAAGGTGGTGGTGCTGGTATTCTTTTGATTTCCCCACAAGGAAAAGCTTTTGAGTATGCAGTCCCTATTGAATTTCATGTTACTAACAATCAAGCAGAGTATGAAGCATTGCTTAGAGGGCTCCAGCTTCTTATAGAAGTAAAGGCCGTTGCTGTTGAAATCTTTGGGGATTCTGAGTTGGTGATTAATCAATTGAATGGTCAGTATGAATGCAAGAATAATGTGTTAAGAGAATATTATGAGGAGTGTAGAGAACTTTTGAAGAATTTTCTGATAGTAACCCTGCATCATATCCCTAGAGAGTACAATGAAGAAGCAAATAAGTTAGCTCAAGCTGCTTCTGGATATCGAGAGAATCGGGAAGTTTTTACTATAGAGGAAGATGTTTTAAATACTGATCCAGTAGATGGTGATTGGAGATACGAAGTTACCAATTATCCTGAAAAATCCATCTCAAAGGGTTTCCGAAAACTTAGGTACAAAGCTCTCAAGTTTGTGTTTCTTGATGATCGCTTATATTACAAGTCCATCGATGGAGTATTGCTCAAATGCTTGAGTCGAAGAGGCCAAGAAAGTGATGTATGAGGTTCACGAAGGGTTGTGTGGTGCACATCGACCACTTATCGGATGAAGTGGATAATTAGGAGAACTGGTTATTTTTGGCCAACTATGTTGGAAGATTGTTTTGAATATTACAAAGGGTGTCACAATTGTCGAAATTCGCAATATTCAAAAAGTTCCAGTTATCGCTATGAATCCTATAATCAAGCCTTGGCCGTTCGTAGAGGATGGGGTATAGATTTAATTGGTCGATCAATCCTCCTTCTAGTAAGGGACACAAATTTGTACTTTTGGCCACGGATTATTTCACCAAGTGGGTTGAGGCTATCCCTTTGAAGAAAGTAACGTCGTAAAATATGATCGGTTTTGTTAAGGAACATATAGTTCACAGATTTGGGATTCCTCGACTATAACAACCGATCGGGGACTCAATTTACTTCTTCGTATTTTGTGACTTTGCCAAAAGTATGGGGATTAAGTTATATAATTCTTCTCCTTATTATGCACAAGCTAATGGTCGTGCGTAAGCATCAAATAAGATTATGATTAAAATTATCCGTAAGAAGATTGATGAAAAACCAAGGAAATGGCACTTGGTTCTTAATGAAGCAATCGTGGGCTTACCGAATGGCTTGTCATGGATCCACTCAAACGCGTCTCCCTATGAACTGGTTTATGGGCATCATGTCAGTACTACCATGGGAGTTACTAATTAGATTCAAGGCGAAATTGTGTTACGAAAGAATTGGCAAAAGAAGATTATAAGAGTCGATGATGGATGAATTGGAAGATTTACATTTGATTCGTCTCAAGGCATTGGAAAATATTGAGAAAAATAAAATACGCTGTTGCCGTTATTATAACAAAAAGGTTAGGTTTGAAACAATTCGCGAAGGAGATTTGGTTTGGAAAAGCTGTATTGCCGGTTGGGACAAAAGATAGAGCGTTCGCAAATGGTCTCCAAATTGGGAAGGTCCTTTCCGAATTGTAGAATGTGTGCTGGCAATGCATACATATTAAAGACTTTATTCGGAGAAGAGTTTACGAGCTATTAATGGAAGATTTCTTAAGAAATACTACCCAAAGGTGTTGAGGTTGGTTCAGTAAATATAGATCGAAAAAACCGGCGAAGGAAAAATCGTCTTTAGCCTAGAAGATTGGATACATGACTAAAAATAGCCGATATTGTTCATATCGCCTTTAGCCTAAAAAATCGAATACGAGATTGGAAATAGCCGATATCGCCTATATCGCTTTTAGCACAAAATAGCCGATGCAGCTTGCATCGCCTCTAGCACAAGAATGTTTATCCAAAAGCTGGGTTGTTTTCGCATTTTTCTCGATAATCGCAAGTGGGATTTTACCGAAAAGAATCAAAGAAGTAAATATCATTCCAAAGGATGAGATTATTTATAAAAGTTCGTCCTAATACAAACTACTCCTCAAATAACTTATTGAGGACGGATTGAGGGTTTGTGATTTCGGCAAGAAGCAGCAGCAGATGATCGTCGTGAGCCTCCGTGCGCTCTTCGATGTCGTCGACTTCGTCCGGCGTCCTCTCAACAAAGCCAATCGGGCCGGGAGGAGTAGTCCTCGTTGGTTTGGGAGGTCATTGCCGCCACCCGAGAGAAGCGCCGAGGTGCACACCTTGGGTGACGGCCGATCAATGCGGCCGTCCCACGGCACCAAGGCGTGCCTCGGATGTCTTCCCCGAGCATTCACCTTGTCGGCAATCTTGTTCGCCGCCGTCTTCAAGCGGTCATTTTCCGGCGGAAGAGCTGGGCATGAAAGAAAAATGAGTCGGCAAGCAAAGGAAGTCGGGATGATAAAATTAAATGAAGATATCAAACCAAAGATGGCGTCGCAGAAATTGTTTCACGATCCTCCCATTCGGCTTGATCGATGCCGAACTTCTTGGAGACTTCGCCTAGCTCCTCCCGGCTTCATCCCTCTCTGGCGAAACTTAAGCGCTTCCTCGTGGGAGTATGGGTGGTATGCATCTGCTTGCTCTGCCGAACCCCAAGGGTTGGAATGGTAAGAGCTTGAGGAGTCGGAAGACCCGGAGGAGCCGGAAGATGGAGTTCCCTGCTGAGCTGCCGACACCGGAGGGAGGAGATGGTATTGACTGGAGCTGATGACTCTTATCCTGATGAATGGGGAGGGAGAAATCGGAATTAAGAGATGAACGAGGAAATTACAAAGGGGGCAAAGAACCGAATCATACCCACGACGCCGGCAGCGCGATGCTCTGCTTCCTTCAGCCTCTCCGTCGGCAGGACGCTTGCCACGGTTGCCGCTGTTCGTCATTTGCTTTGACGGAGGTTAGGGTTTCTTTCTAGAATGAATCAGACGAAGGAAGTGGAAGAGACGGATGTGAGAACGCTGAGGCAAAGATAGTGATGAAGGCCAATGGGAGGGGCTATTTATAAGCCGAAGCGAAAGATCGTGGCGAATTCCACGGGGTTGTGGGACGAGAATCCCGAACGGCGGAGTAGGTTTTCTCCCTTTTGATGGACCGTTACTGGACTGGGCCAGGTCTGAGTTAAGCCGAACGTCGCTTGAAATATCTCCATGATTTATTGGAGCCAACGTTGTTCGGCTATACCCTCACAGTGTTTGGATTGGATTCGTTCGGTTATCGGAAGAATGGAGACAATCGGCTACATTCTAATCGAGTAATTTAAGGGAAGATGGCCGATTGCTTTTTTCCGAACGGATGAAAATAAGTGGACATAAAGTTGTTTAATCAAGGAAAAAAGGGTATCACACTTAAAGTTTATTACAAGCCTAATGTCTACTGGTTCAGAAGATGATTGATCGCTTCTATGGCCTCGGTCCTGATTCGGCTAACATTATCTAGCACTTTGTGATCTTCATCTTCAGAACTCTGGATACTGGATAACTTGTTTTTGATCTGCTGGTCTTCTTTGATGGTCGAAGCTATTTTTAGTGAAGTTGCTTCTATGTTCTTCGGCAGATTGGTTATATGGGCCCTGTGAGACTGAATTTTGGCATTCAGTTCGGCTAGTTGAGCTTCAAGTCTGATTTTTTCATCCTCCATGGATCTCAGTTCAGGCTCCAAGGTTGCTAAAGAATTTCTCGTAGTCTGGATATGAGAGTGAAGATCTTTAATCTCCAGTTTTTTCAAAGATCTATCCTTCTGCAGAGCGGCCCTCGAAGATATGTTCTTGGTTGCCCTTTTCACCATAGCAAAGTGATCATCAAGATGGGCTGCAGATTCTAGGGGGAGCTTTGAGAGCGTAAGGATATCTTGATCAATGAGTTCAAGAAGGTCTTTTATCCGTCTCGCATTCTCGAACCGGACTAATGGTATCCTTATTCAGTAGAATAATCACTTCTTTTAGCCGAGCCTGATTCTCCAGTGACAAAGTTTGATGAGAAGTGATCTCTTCACCTTTCTCAATAATGTAGTCCTCAATAGAAAAGGAGTAACTGGTGGTCAGTTTAGTGATGTTCTTCTAAACAAAGAGAAAGAAAGAAGGTGTTAGCCGATTGGGTAATTTTGCTAAAATATAGTATGAGACAAGGCGTTACCTGTTGGGCTGATTGGTCATCAGGATGAGTTATACCCTGGCTTGCTGGAGGACTTGATTGAAGGTTCAGAGGAGACGGATCTGGAGATTGATCGGAGAAGTTTCCTTGCCGCTCATCTAAGATCTCATCTATTTTCAAAGAAAGTAAGTGATAATGAGCATAAGAGATAGATGTTGTTAAAGAGAAAGGAGAGGAGAATTGGTTGAGCAATGTTACCTATAGTCTCATCAGGTTTATGAGCCTTTGAACCTTCAAATTTCATGGGTCTCTCGAATTTCGCTATCATGAATTTCTTCATCTTCATGAGAAACTTCAGGGGTTGGTTCTACTGAGCCGAGGTATTACCCGTATGGGAATTTCGACTTGTGGCTGCGAGTGGAAGGAATGAATGTAGAGATAGTCGCCTTCGCCAAATGAAATGGTTGACCTGATAAGAAAACAGAAGGTTCATGCCTTAAGGGATAATCTGCTTTCTTGGTCCTTGGTTTCTTGGGTAAGAGAAAACTTTCGTGTGTTTTCCTTTTGCTTTTTCCTCCGGAAGATGCAAAGAATGAAGTAACAGGAGTTCTTATGAGTACCTTTAGAGGTGCTGAATCCAAAGTTGCAGAAGTTTTCATGAATTCCTTTAAGTTTGGAGCATCAAACCCCAGAGCAGGTTTGGGACCAGATTGATAGTACCGAATTGCTTTATGGCGGGAAGTAAACTCAAGATCCTGTGCATAACCAGATGTTAAAATAAGAAGTGGATTCAAGAATAAGAAATGATGGGCATAATGAAATTACCTCACTGTCAGAAGCAAAATCGGGTTGCAAGTTTTTGCATAAAGAATGAACTGCTATATTGAAGATATGAGCATGCCATTCTTGCCACCAAGAGACAAAGAGGGGATGAGCAGCATCTATTAGCCCAAATGGAGATGGTTCATATATTGGTAATTCCCATCCTAATTCAAAGACCTTCTTGGCTTCCATTCCTTCAGTTATTGCTTCCCTTGATTTTATGATTGTTGAGAAGAGGAATTTTGGGGGCAGTTGGCCGCATCCTAATTGTCTGGCTACCATGTTGGGATAATAGAACTCATAGGTGGATTGTACTAATCTCCCATGATGAAATTCGGCTGGCAAAGTGCAAGGTTTGATAAAGGAGTTGAAAATCTCTGTGGATTCTTGGCCCGAACAACCAATTTCATAGCTAAACTTGCGGTGGCAAAGTCGATCTTCATTTTCCTGTAAGGAAACCAGAGCACATTGCCAATCCTTTGAAAAATAGCTTGAAGAGGTGACCAATGTCTATATCAATGCTTATAGATGCTCTTTGCTTCCCCATAAGTCCGACAAGCTTTAACCTTTCTTTGTCAGTGCCTTCACATAGTTAATCGAGGGGAAGCTTAGGTTGAAGAGGCTCACAGGGTTATCTCGATGCATATATAGTTGGAGCCACATTTGAATTAGCCACCAGGGGCCGTTCACACAAGAAATTTCTCCACCTTGGCACATCCGAAAGGGTGATCTGATGCATCATATGATAAGCGCACCCTAAAAGATATTTGCCTAATGGGATCTGGGTGCTGCAGCTAAGTCTTCACCATTACCATGTGATTCGTGGTTGGTTCATTGGATTTTCCACAAAAAATGAATCAGCATAGCCACATATTCATGAAAGCTTTCAACTCTTTGTCGAGACGGCGCCAGATGCATTCATGTAATTACGAATATGTTTGACCCATCCACATCCGTAACTAACGGCTCTTTGATTACTCTTGCTCTTGTACTTATAAGGATATACTTGGCAATGACACATTCAAACCAACATCATGTATACGTCGGCTAGAGTGATGGTCATAATACCATGGCAAGATAAAGGCATTGGTAGCGTCGCACCAAAAATGAGAAGTCGCTATCGAAGGAATCATTCCCAGGTGTCTCTGCTAAAGATAACTCCGGACAATGACCGATGTCCCGACCGTCCCCAAAGGGTCACTGCTCTTCTCCAACATTCTCCGTACCGTGCCATTTCGCCATCCGGTGATTGGGGGAATGGCCAATTCTTGAACGTGTTTGGCCATCGGTTTGGTGAGGTAATTCCGGACTTGAAAGGAATTCTTTGAGTTTCCTTCTCAATGATTTCGTAAGGGTCGGGGTTTCCCATTGGGCCAAGGAAATAGGAGTCGGGGTTGGCAGCGTAAGGGATCAAAATCTGGCTCTTGTACTCCTTTAGAAGATGATTGAAATCAGAGGGGAATAAGTCAAAAGAGGAGCGGAAGGATGGGATGAAAGTTGCCGAATATAAATAAAGTTTACCTCTGGGATTTCATCCTGGGTCGCCATTGAAGATTTAGAGGAGGTTCGAAGTTGCGCTGAAAGATTGAAATTTTGGGCAGCGGTGCGCGGTTTTGAACGGTGATGACCTAGGAGGATGAAAGAGCTTGTGGTCAATTTCAGAATAAAACAACTTTTATCCCGAAATTGAGGGGGCATGTGTTAACACTGGGGATTTTGGTCAAATCTGAAGATGACAGGTGGACCCACATGCGGAAGAAGAGTGTTCGGCAAATAACGCAAGCGGTCGGCTAAATGCTTGTGCGGTCGGTTATTCTGGAAGGCGGTAACTCCGTTCGGGAAAGCAGAAGATGGCAAGCAAAGCCGATCGAGAAGATGAAAGTTGTAATAATAAAGGACTCTGAGAGTTTGGGGCAAGGAATCGTAGTTTCCAAGTTTATTTAAAGAGTTCCTTTGTAAATCGTAGTCTTTTAGGACTCGTGTTTTCGTCTAGGGTATAAATATTGACCCTCGACCATTGTAATAGGCGTTCACAACCAAATCAATACAACCGGCCCCGTGCCAACTTTCGAGTCCTTTTGTCGTGTCGTCGAGTTCTTCGAGAGGAGTCATCGATCCGTCGACCTCCGTAAGTTCCGACAACCTTGTTATCATGTTTAGTATCATGCGGTGGATTTAAACGTGATGCAAGTAGTCTTGTTTGTTTTCAATGATCGTGCGGCGGATCTTTGCTTGACAATCAAGAAGTCTTCGCTTATACTTTGTTTATGAGTAGATACCGTGCGGCAGGCGTTTGCTCAATATGCTTAGTGGAAGCAAGATAGTTATCGGCTCTATTAGATTACGGCAAAATCTAAATAGATTCATCAAGTTATCCTGTGTTGCATGTTTTAAATATTTTATATATTTGTAACACACTTTTGCCCAATCTAGATTGATATTGTTCGGCCCTCTTCTATGGTTTTATTCGAGCTTCAATGATCATTACTTTCATAATACCTTTGCAAATAGATAACATGCTCGTAATGGCCAAATTATTTTAATCTAGATTGTCACATGTTGTGGGTTCATGTATGTTAATCACGTTTAAGTTTTTGACGAAACTAGGTGTCGTGCGGCAGACGCAGGTTTTAGATTGGCTTAATCATGTTTATCTACACGTTCCTTCTTCATGGACCCCAACTCGGCTGGATTGCTGAGCTTGGATATGCATTAACGCATAATCAATTTCACTTGTTCAAACATGTCTTCCCATGCATATGCATTCGGCAATCAGATCTTTACGTATGTCCATCTTACGATCAGCCGAATGATTTATAAACTTGTTGGCGCATGCCTTCCTATAGTCAGTATGTCGCTGTAAGTGGCTTCAGGGCCGTATATACGGAACTGTCTGGTCTCACCCGACATGTTCCGGTTTGACATTTAACTGTTTTATCCCTTGTCAGTTTCTTTCAGGTCAAACTGACTGGCACGTTCCGGATCACGAAGCACCCGGTATCCGATTGAAGCTACGCTTTTCGGCTTGCTGTGTGTGTGGCACAGTGCGTCACATTTTGTGTCAACACATATGTAAGAATACGGTGGAATATCCTTGCTCAAGGACTCTTCATTCACACTTGTTCAAGTCGGGTTTCATGCCAAACTATATTTGTTGGACAAAACACGGAGAAACCGGTGTTGTAATGGAAGAAGGTGAAGAAGAACAATGGGACGACAATGATATTATTCCTGATGGTGCGTGCTTCAATGATACTGCAATGGGAGAAGCTGAAGAAGAGATAGCCGCAGAAGATGAGCGGGCTGATGATCTTTCTCAGGTCATTCGTGACGCACAAAGAGAATGTGAAAGTGAAAAGGAGAAGATCAAGTTCGAGCGGATGCTAGAAGATCACAAGAAATTGTTGTACCCAACTTGTGATGCAGGGCAGAAAAAGTTAGGAACCACACTAGAATTGCTGCAATGGAAGGCAAAGAATGGTGTATCTGACAAGGGATTTGGAGAGTTACTAAAAATCCAAAAGAAGATGCTTCCGAAGTACAATGAATTGCCCGCCACTACCTACGAAGCAAAACAAGTTGTCTGTCCTATGGGGCTAGAAATAGAGAAGATACATGCATGTCCTAATGACTGCATCCTGTACCATGGCAAAGAGTACGAGAAATTGGATGCATGCCCGGTATGCCATGCGTCGCGGTATAAGATCAGGCGAGATGACCTTGGTGATGTTGAGGGCGAACGTCCACGTAAGAAAATCCATGCCAAGGTTATGTGGTATGCTCCTATAATACCACGCTTGAAACGTCTGTTTAGAAACAAAGAACATGCAAAATTGTTACGATGGCACAAAGAAGACCGTAAGGTAGACAATATGTTGAGACACCCTGCTGATGGGTCCCAGTGGAGAGCAATCGACAGAGAATTCCCGGAGTTTGCAAATGACGCAAGAAACTTAAGGTTTGCTTTAAGTACAGATGGTATCAATCCTTTTGGAGAGCAGAACAGTAGTCATAGCACTTGTCCTGTTACTCTAAGTATCTACAACATTCCTCCTTGGTTATGCATGAAGCGGAAGTTCATTATGATGCTCATGCTCATCCAAGGCCCGAAGCAACTTCGGCAATGACATCGATGTGTACCGAGACCACTTATTGACGAACTACTCATTTTGTGGAATAAAGAAGGTGTACGTGTGGGATGAGTACAAACAGAAACACTTTGATCTGCGAGCATTGTTGTTCGTAATAATCAATGATTGGCCTGCTCTAAGTAATCTTTCGGAGACACCAAACAAGGGATATAATGCATGCACACACTGCTTGGTGATATTAGAGGTGTATTCTTGAAAAAATGTCGAAAGGTCGTGTACCTTGGCCATCGCCGATTTCTTCCCGCAAATCACCCCGTAAGAAAGAAAGGCAAGCATTTTAAAGGGAAGGCGGACCACCCGACCAAGCCTCGCAAACCGAACCGGTGAGGATGTACTCGATATGGTCAATGATGTGAAAGTCGTCTTTGGAAAAGGACATGGAAGCCAACCTATTCCAAAAGACGCTAACGGTCACGCACCCATGTGGAAGAAGAAGTCCATATTTTGGGACCTATCCTATTGGCAAGTCCCGGAGGTCCGTAGCTCGATCGACGTGATGCACTGACGAAGAATCTTTGTGTGAACTCGCTAGGCTTTATGGGTGTGTATGGAAAGCCTAAGGACACATTTGAAGCACGACAGACTGCGTTGTTTGAGAGAAAGAGACAACTCGCATCCGTGAGAAGAAGATGATGATGGACGCCATTACTTACGCCCCGCTAGCTACACTCTAAGCAAAGAGGAGAAGGAAATCATGTTTGAATGCTTAAACAACATCAAGGTACCATCTGGATTCTCCTCGAATATAAAGGGTATTATAAATGTGCCAGAGAAGAAATTCTGTAACTTAAAGTCCCATGACTGTCACGTTCTCATGACGCAATTACTTCCAGTTGTATTAAGAGGAATTCTACCTCCAAATATACGTCTAGCCACCATGAAGCTATGTGCATTCCTCAATGCAATTTCTCAGAAGGCAATTGATCCAACTGATCTAGCTAAACTACAGAATGATGTGGTTCAATGTCTCGTCAGCTTTGAGTTGGTGTTCCCTCCTTCCTTCTTTGATATTATGACACACCTCCTAGTTCACCTAGTCAAGGAGATTTTCACTCTCGGTCCTGTGTGTCCTACACAACATGTTCCCTTTAGAGAGATTCATGGGAGTCCTGAAGAAATATGTTCACAACCGTGCTCACCCAGAAGGAAGCATCACCAAGGGCTATGGAACAGAAGAGGTCATTGAGTTCTGTGTTGACTTTATTCCCGACCTTGACTCGATTGGTGTTCCTGAATCGAGACATGAGGGGAGACTAAGCGGAAAGGGGACACTAGGGAGGAAAACATATATTGGTACGGATGATGATTATTTCAATAAAGCGCACTACACAGCTTCTACGTAACTCCTCTTTGGTAGATCCGTATATTGAGACACACAAGGATCTCTTACGATCCGAGTTTCTAGGGAAGACTGCTTAGATTACGCATAAGCACATGGAAACTTTCTTAAGCGTGGTTGGTTGCGAAAAAAATGTCAAGGTGATGAGAGCATCCATGAGCAATCAGATTTATTGGCTATGCAACCATCATGGCATATCGTCACATACAAAGGGTACGAGATAAATGGGAACATATTCTACATAGTAGCCCAAGATAAAAGGAGTACCAACCAAAATAAAGGTGTCCGCATAGATGCCACAGACCGAATGGGAATAAGCGCATATATTATGGACGATAGATGAAATATGGGAACTAGAATATGCACCTACTCTCAAGATCCCATTGTTCAAGTGCCAATGGGTCAAGGTGACCGGAGGCGGGTAATGTGATGAACAACGAGTATGGAATGACAACAAGAGACCTTAGTAATATTGGGTACAAAGACGAACCATTCGTCCTTGCCAAGGATGTGAATCGGTGTTCTATGTCAATGATATGTCTACCAAACCAAAAAGAGGGAAAAACGATAATGACTCAACCAAAGAGCCAAAGCGCCACATAGTTCTTTCAAGGAAAAGAGTCATCGTGGGAATTGAGGACAAGTCGGACATGTCAGAAGAATATGAAAAGGATGACCGAATTCCGCCCTTCAAAGTGAACAAAGACCCTAGCATCTTGGTAAATGATGAGGACACTCCATGGTTACGAAGCGATCATAACCAAGGGACATACGTAAAGAAGAAGTTCACTGCTGTGCCCACTTGATGATATAGTGATTTAATATAGTGTGTGTTTGAGATATTATGTAATAATTGTGAATTCAGATGTTTATTATGTCATGTTTCAAATTAAATCAATGTTTGATTTGGTGGGATTTCTCTCTCAAAAAGGTAAATTAGGATACTGAGTGATGAAAAATTAAAATATTAACGTTAAAATGACGTGAAAACAAATTTCCTGTCCAAAACCAATAGTTTTAATAATTTTAATTAAACACTATATTTTTGCATTAACGACATAATAAATATTAGTTACATTATGTTTTATAATTCTAACAAAATAAAAAAAGTTAGGTTATAGATTTTTCCTATGTGCAATAAACAAAAAGAAAATTCATATTTTTAACAAAATAATTTTATGCCTTTTATTTAATTTACTATGTATTTAACAAAAACTATTGCATTTCTATTGTATTTAACAAGACTATTGCTTAAAATAGGCGGGAAACGAAACTGCAGGCCACCTTTACTCCCGGGTGGGAAGCCCACCCGGAGTAAAGGTGGGTCTAGCTGATTCTCGCCAAAAAATATCCTTTAGTCGGTCGTGTTACCAACCGGGAGTAAAGAGATACTTTTACTCCCGGTTGGTAACACGCACCGGGAGTAAGAGACTTTACTCCCGGTTGGTAATCATGCACCGGAGTAAAGGGTTTTACTCCCGGTTGGTGTCCGCACCGGGAGTAATTCTCTCGATATATAACCTCCAGCCATTGGCGCAGATCGATCCGCTCGTCTTCTTCCTCGTCAACACCGCCGCCTCTTCTTCTTCATGCCGCCTCCACCACGTCCGTCCGCTTCGCCTTCCGTGACACCGGCGCCGCCTCTTCCTCGTGGCCTCTCCATCACAGCGCCTGTGCCCTCCTCCATGTGACCTGTGGCCTCCACCGCCCCTCCTCCGCGCCGAGGCCCCCTCCACCGCACTGCGTGGCCCCACCGCGCCCGAGGCTCTCCACCGCCGAGCTCGAGGTGATATGTTCGTCGATCTCTTTGTACATTCGCCCGAGCCCCTCCACCGCCGAATTATAGATCACGTCCGAAAACTACAGCTTTGGTGGAAGCCATGTCAACGCCGAGGTCGATTGAAAATTCTAAATTTTGAATCACAAAATCTAGGAACTGAAAATGAATATTTGGAACTCTATATATGCAGCGAGCGAGGCCAAAGAGAGAAAGATGGAGTTGTCAAGCTCACATCTCAAAACCATATCTTAACGCAAGTTTTGAATATTTGGATATTATATGGATAAATTAGCAAGTTTAGAGTGTCAAAAACTGCATTTTATGGTACTAAAATACATTTTAAGATCACTGGGACCTGAACTCATGACAAGTTTAATGAAGGACCACCAATGAAATTACTTTAGAAATTAATTAGATCGATGTAAATCCATGGCTTGTATAATAAACACGCTATATATTATTTGGAAACCATTGTCGTTGTCACTAAAGTTGAAAATGATCCAAACCAATCAACCGCCATATATTCATCACTATATGATATGCCATTATTCCAAGATGCGCTTCAATAGAAGAATTTTTCTATCTTCATAGATCAATGTTTGTTAACGAAATTTTATCCAAATATATTCATGTAGGGTCTTTTTTTTTGAAGGATTTGTTGTAGGATATATAATGGTCAAATAGGAACTCAATTTTGATACCCAGTTTGTAAACTAAGCGTTTTAAAGTTTATAAAAAAATATCACATGTTATGATGTAAGCAGTTTTGGTTGGACTTGCATGCATGGCTACAGACAAATGAAGGAAAACTTCAACGTTTCTTCATTTGTGAACTTTGAATATACAGATATAATATATTAATGTTGCTAAAGTAATATGATGAATGACATGTATACTTACATTTCATAATGACTTATACTTACATTATCAACATAGAATTTTCTCATATGATGAATGACTACATGGTTCACATGGTACATAGGATCACAACATCACGCACCGACACCGCCTGCCCGCCTCTCACGTCAAATAAATGTGTCAAAGACGCCCGCCCCGCCTCACGCCGTCGTTGTCAAATCGACCGCCACCCACCGCAGCGGCACACATATATATACGTCATTTGTATTCATATGCATGTATATATACATCGCGGAGCACCGCCGCCCTCGTTCACCCATGTGTACAGACATATATACGGCGGAGTGGAGCACCACCACTCTTGTCACACCGCCCTTTCTCGTGGCCTAGTTGATCAACATTCGTATTATCGTTATCGTTAATGCTAAACAATCACACCAGGGCGAACCGCTACCGTTGATGTACTATATATTGGTTTTGTTTTTGAAAGCTAGATGGCCGACCGAGAAACATGGATGAGGAGGAGTTGATGATGAATTTGATCAACACCGGCACTCAAGTTGCCGGCGATGATGGTGCTAAAATAACGTGCAAGAGGATGCAGATGACGGAGTCGATGATTAGCTCTTGAACAAAATGAGCAACAACAGATTGGCCAAGTATATATTTTTATTATTAGCTATATATATTATCATATGTCTTTAAGTGTGCTCATGACATTAAAAATAATGTTTATGTTTTGTAGCCCTCTGGATCGACATCAACAACTACAACGAAGAGTAAAAATGTTTGAGGTCCCAAAAGCCATTGGAGGGCCGCTTCATCATCTCGGAGTTCAATGTGATACAGGAGAACCGGGGGCGAATAAAATGAAATTTGTGCACTATCTGTGGTTACCTTTGTACGGACCGGCTCCCGATTAGTACCCGTGAATGGAAGAAGAAGACCAATGCTCCTCATATCGCTTTTGTCTCCGATCATGACAAGGCGTTAATTTGGAATGATGTCTTGGTACATTTCACGCTCCAAATGATGGTTATGATGATATAATAGATGATGATGAATTGAAGGAGCGAGTTAGGGATTGGGCAATGAAGAAGATGGCCACCCGGTTTTCGACTTGGAAGAAACACCTATACACGACGTATGTCAAGAAGAACATAGCACCAGATTTTACTCGTCCCAGTGCCCGATCTCAAAGCAGAGGCCCTATTGGGATGAGTTTGTACAATACAAGACTTGAGAAGAGGGTGTGAGTCGGGTGATAAAGAACCAACGTAATGCCCAATGTAAGACATACCACCATACCTTGGGATCAGGTGGCTACCCGACTGCCATTAAGAAGTGGAACAAAATGGAAACAGACCTTCTTGTCAAGGGTATCAGACTAGAATCACTCAAGTGGGGAGAACGTGCAAAGAATTGGTTTTTTGGTCATGGGGGAACACTAGACCAGAGAGCGAGGAAGTGCATTTATGGCGCAAGACCGCAAGAAGCAAGCAGAAAATTGTTTTATGCTCGAGAGAGCTATCGCTAGTGGTGCGCTCAGCCCAATAGAGAGAAGGATGAGTGACATACATACCATCGGGACTATTGAACATGGTGGCGAACTAGAGGCAAAGGAAGAGTCTCGTGGGAGCATGGATTCCTCAGATGCACCTTCTTACGAAAGTCGCCAGAGAAAGAAGGAAGAAGAGGCACAATGCTCCTCCAGAGATTGGAGGAAGCGGTGCGTGAAGCACAGAGCGGAAAAAAACCTTGAAGCGAGAATGCAGGAGGAAATCGAAGGCAAGTGCAAATAGCGGTGAGTGCAAGTGGCGAGCATCGAGCCGAAATCAACATTAGCCAATGTTTGGGTTGAAAAGCAACCAAGCTTCCACGGAGATACCAAATCAAGGGGACACAGGATCAAGCTTCCCTATGGATGACGCCATCAACCTTGTACAACGTGTGAGCTACACATTTCGAAGAAGAATTCTACAATCAAGGTGGCTATCGGTCTTGTTAATCCTATCGACCGAACCAAGACACCAAGGATTTATGGGAATATAATCCAAGAAGGATATGCTACCATCTCGGTAGATAAAGCTGAAAAAGGTTTTAGTGATTTGCCTCTTGACATTCCTGGAGGTGATGGCGAGAAGACTCTAGGAGAAGCGGAGAAGACATTCATTCTATGGCGCAAGCGCTACATCATCATTCCAGGGATGTCGGCTCCACCTCCTCCTGAACTACCTCACCATAGGTACGTGCGGATGAAAACACTACATCATTAATTTGTATTGGCTTAAATAATTAACAATCTGCTCATAATAATATGTCATTCCTTTTTTTTTAGCAGATCCTCCCCCAACCTAAATCCAATTGTTCAATCGCCAGATCATCATAGTGCTCAGTACGATGACATTATGTTGGAAGACGAGGCTGCATCTACACCATCTCCAAGGAGGTCTCCAACGCCACAGCCGCCACCTCCAAGGAGGTCTCCAACGCCGCTGCCAACACCTCCAAGGAGGTCTCCAACGCCTCCCCCACCCCCGCCTACCAAGAAGCCTAGCAAGAGGTCAGCCCCTCAAACGAAGAACCAGTCCCCGCCTGCAAAGAAAGCCACCGTGAAACCAAGGGCTATTCCCAAAATAATATCTGAAGAGAAGGAAGAAGGAACTGATGCATATAAAAAAGACATGTCTAGATTCTATGACAAACTTAAAATGAATCAAGAAGCAAGGAGAAACCCGGAGAAACCGTACTTCTTCGTAGCTCTAGATATTCTAAGAAAAAGGTGACTTCTTACCAAAGAACAACAACGGGAATCTCGTAAGTCATCCAAATCAACGTTATCGACTATGACCGCACTCTCACCAAGTCAATTGAGGCGGCACGTAAAAAAAAAAGCGGGCGGGGAAAGGCATTGCCCAACTCGGACAACAAGCGCACCAATCAATCCCCTTAGTTGTTGGTAATGAATATGGTTCGAATTTAGGATTAATGCATCGAGCAAACATACCTCCAGATGTCGATTTGGATCACCTTGGTGAATTTCTTGATGAGACTGGTCTCGACCTTTACCAGATGTTTGGTGATGGAAACATTGAGAGTGCGGAGGAGGTTGATATTTGGAAGAAAAATTTGTACTAGGCCGAGTCTATACAACCCTCAAGCCTTATCTCGATCTGGGGACGCAAATGTACCTCGCTAAACAGTGGTACATGCAAAGGCTCTACCGATGGAGACTTCTAGCGTTGGTGTCGAAATTAGAGACGAACATTGGTTCCGTGGAGATGATGTTATGTATGTTGACTTTGCGCAAATTTCATCAACTATGCCACCGACCTCTCTCGGACAAAGTTATCATTAGTCGCTATTGCCCTGTAAGTAATAATTCTTTCGATCTATTATTAAACTCATCATATGTGTGTATATGCATATAAATTATCCTAACAAGTACTATATATATGCAGATTTACAATGACAGCTTTTCGTAAAGGAAGGCTGCAATGAAATTGGTTTTGTTGATCCCCATATAGTATTCAAAGACCCAATTACTCCAAAGACTAATTGGAAGTCTGAGTCAGAGAGTAACCTCATGAACTTCTTAGTGAACCAACGCCACAAGAAGGATATACTCTTTCCCTATAACTTCAAGTGAGTGTTAATCATGTTGATCATATCCTTAATGGCTCATATGTTGATTCTAGTTAATTAATGAGTGTTATGCGTTATATCCTATAAACACATGCAGCAATCACTGGATATTGATGGACATCGATCTGGTGAAAAGTCACTTGATAATCTATGACTCGATGAGAAAACCACAACAAGACTACCAAGATATGATAGATATTATCCAGAGGTAATTTCGGGATCTCTAGCAACTATATATACACACAAACATGATGATTAACTATATCTGATGACGTGGCAAATTTTTTATTGGGCAGTGTTTGGAAAACCTTTATTGAGAAGCAACACATGGAAAAATGCAAAGCGCCACTGAATGTAATCCCTTTGAAAGTAAGTCCCCTGAATCGCATCATCTTTATTAATTAAACATATAGCTTTCACCGGATCACCAGATTGGATGACAAATCTTTTTCTCGTAAAGTGGTGTCTAAGGCAGGAACAGGGGAACAACTACTGTGGTTACTATGTTTGCAAGTTTATCAAGGTGCTCTCCCAAAGAACTCCTACAGAGAGACTCAAAGTACGTTAAAAATACACTATATATTCATTTAATTATTATTATTGATTGTGTTACTATGTCTTTATATATATATATATGTACATATATTAATTTATTTTCCTTTAATTCAAACCTGTAGACTCGATGGTTGGAGGAAAAGGTCATACGGCAAGACCAAATCAAAGCAATTCAAGAGTCTATAGCCAGATTTTTTAATGAGCAGGTCATCGATTCCAAGGGCGAGTTCTACTTCGACCCAACACTGCCATTGAAGCCAAGCTAGAGGATGAGAGGAAACTTGTTATGTCACAACAACTGTAATGCAATCTTTTGTAATATATGCACATGAAATAATATAATGTAAAATACACATATGCATGCATGCATTTAATATATATATGATGCATGCATTCATATATATATATATATATTTCTATGCTTGAATTGTGTGATTTAATACGTTCATTGTGCTTGAACCGAAACATACTATATGCGCGTATAAATGTATAATTAGCAGCGTACAATACGACTTCAAAAACCTATTTTGAAAAGAAAACAAAAAAATGAAAAGAAAAGAAAAAAGAAAAAAACCTTTAGTCCCGGTTCGTATTACCAACCGGGACTAAAGGTGCCGGCCATCGTGGCATGTCAGGAGGCACCTTTAGTCCCGGTTCCTGACCCGGGACTAAAGGACCCCCCCTTTAGTCCCGGATGCTTGCTCCCGGGTGGGGAACCGGGACTAGGGGGGGTTCCCCACCGGGAGTAAAGCTCGGTTCTCTACCAGTGAGGGTTTCGGAGGCACCTGCTCTCCCGCTGCTCCGTACGCGCAGAGGTACGGGATGGGGAAAGCCGAAGGGCGGCTGAGGTGTGGTCTCTCGGAAGTGAAGCAGAAGTATTGGACTGACGGAGGACTTCAGATTTATGGCTGCGACGGGGAGGGAGAAAGGCAGCGGAGGAACTCAGGAGACAGAGACACAAAGAGACACTAACGGGCGCAATCCCACTCGCTCGCTCGCCTGCCAGGCCCACGGCCACGGCCCGCGCCCGCGCCCACGCCCACGGCCCAGCCTGGCCCGACCGGCGGCGGCGACGGCGCGCGCGTGTGGCACTCCTTTGTCCTTTTCTCAGCTTCTCAATTAAGATGGATAATTTCCAACCAAATAAGCTGAGTTAACGTTCAGTCAAAATCTCGTACGGTATTAAACCATACAACGCTTAATATTACGTACTATAGAGTTTTATTTGATTTAATAAATATTATACGGGCCAAGCCCATAATATATCCAACAATCCCCACCAAACTCTAGGGTTTGTAATAAAATAGTCTCAGGACCATATTTCTTTTATATACCAGTGTTTTGATGGAGACTGTTAAGTTGAACATCCATATAGAGCAATAGTTTCACTCAGTCACAACTGAACAATGGACTAAGCCTTAAATTGACAGTTTTGTGTGAGGTGAATGTCACTAAAGTCCTTAGCTGATACTAGGCTGCAAAAGACATCCCCTCTGTTTGAAGCATATAAGTCATACTCTAGTGCCTTTCATGAGTATTTAGAGATCACCCAAATCTCATAGACTGTGACTAGCAGTCTAACTCATATAGGTGTGTTCCTTAAAAGATGTTTTATAGGACATCTTTGCTTTAGCAAGCCACTTGGAAGACATTAAGATAAAAACCAACCTGCCTTACAGAAAGAAAAGATATGCATCAGAAATGAGTCTTACTAAAGATCTTTCCTCACAATTTACTACTAGCTTGTTTCATCATCCTACTTCACGGGATCTCCAATCACATAGAACAGGTTACCACTATAGTAAATTTCATGTGAGCCTCAAACCCATCTCTCTCAATGCACTTTCTATCACATTGCGTGACAGACCCTTAGTGAACTGATCTACCAAATTGTTAGACGTGTGAACATAGTCCAACGCTATTACTTTAGAGTTTCTCAATTTTCTGATAGATTTTAGTCATCTCTTAACATGCTTTGTGGACTTCATATTATCCTTAGAATTGTTAACCTCCGTAATCACAATCTGGTTATCACAGTTCATAGAAATAGCCGGTATGGGTTTTTCAACAACCGGTAAATCGATAAGGAGATCACGAAGCCACTCGGCCTCAGATCCAGCGGTGTCTAATGCTGTGAGTTCTGCTTCCATTGTAGACTTCGTTAAGATAGTCTGCTTGCAAGACTTACAGGAAACAGCACCACCTCCAAGCAAAAACACATATCCACTTGTGGTATAAAGCTCATCAATATCAAAAATCCAGTTGGCATCACAATAGCCTTCCAACACCTTCGAATGTTCGGTATAACGAATACCATAGCTCATAGTGCCTTTTAGATAGCGCATCACTCTCTCAAGAGCACGCCAATGATCATCTCCTGGGTTTGACACAAACCGGCTCAGCTTGCACATAGCAAATGAGATGTCAGGCCTTGTTGCACTAGCAAGATATATGAGCGAACCAATGATGTGGGAATATCTCAATTGATTCCTTGCTATTCTCTGATTTTTCCTCAATAACACACTAGGGTCATAAGGTGTAGGAGCAGGTTCACAGTCACTAAACCCAAAGCGACTTAGCACCTTTTCTACATAGTGGGATTGTAACAGAGTTACCCCACCATCACCTTCTCTTAGAAGCTTGATATTAAGAATAACATCAGCCTCTCCCAAATCTTTCATTTCAATCTTATTAGATAAAAATTCCTTCACCTCCTCAATCACTTTGAGGCTGGATCCAAAGATCAGTATGTCATCAACATATGAGCACAAAATAACTCCTTCACCCCCACCATACCTATAGTACACAAATTTGTCAGCTTCATTCACAACAAAGCCAGCAGATGTTAGAGTTCTGTCGAACTTCTCATGTCACTGCTTAGGAGCTTGTTTTATGCCATATAATGACTTTAATAATTTACACACCTTGCCACAAACCCATCTGGCTAATCCATATAGATCTCCTCCTCTAACTCTCCATTTAGGAAAGCTGTCTTAACGTCCATTTGATGAACGATAAGACCATAGGAGGCTACCAGGGAAAGCAAAACTCAAATTGTAGTCAATCGAACAACTGGTGAATAAGTATCAAAGAAATCCTCACCTTCCTTTTGAGTATAACCCTTAGCCACAAGTCTTGCCTTGTACCTCTCGATAGTACCATCAAGCCTAAGCTTTTTCCTGAACACCCATTTGCACCCTATAGGCTTGCACCCATAGGGACGATCAACTATTTCCCAAGTTCCATTAGACATAATAGAATCCATCTCAATCCGTACTGCTTCCTTCCACAAGTCAGCATTAGGAGAGGAATATGCCTCTTCAATGGTCGTTGGTGTGTCATCCACAATGTACACAATATAGTCATCACCAAAAGACTTTGCAGTCCTTTGTCTCTTACTTTTTCTAGTGACTATAGTGTCATCCTCCTCAGGATTTTGCATCTAGGGTTCCTCAATTTGTTCTATCGGAGTAAAATTTTCATGCTCATGGGGAATTATAAATTCATGACTAGTCGTGCTAGATGCATTTTTCATGGGAAATTCATTCTCAAAAAATATAGCATCTCTAGATTCTATGATTGTATCAACAGTCATCTCAGGAACACTAGAATTTATAATTAAAAATCTATAACCCACGCTGTGAATAGCATAACCAAGAAAAACACAATCAACAGTCTTTGGTCTAAGCTTTCGCTTTTTGTTTATTGGCACATTCACCTTTGCCAAACAACCCCAAGTTCGCAGGTAAGAGACATTTAATCTCTTATCCCATTCCTCGAATGGTATAATTTCTTTCTTCTTTGTGGGCACCCTATTTAGGACATGACACACTGTCAATATAGCCTCACCCTATCATTCCTTAGATAGTCCCGCAGTCTCTAACATGGCATTAACCAAATCAGTTAGAGTGCGGTTCTTTCTCTCTGCAATCCCATTGAATTGTGGTGAGTATGGTGGCGTCCTCTCATGAATAATTCCATGTACCGCGCAAAACTCAGAAAATTCATTTGAGAAATATTCTCCCCAGCGATCGGACCGTAATCGTTTGATTTTCTTCTCAAGTTGATTTTCTACCTCAGCTTTATAGACTTTAAAATAATACAACGCTTCATCTTTAGTTTTCAATAAATACACATAGCAAAATCTAGTACAATCATCTATAAATGTCATGAAGTATCGTTTACCGCCTTTAGTCAATTCACCATTCATTTCACATAAATCAGAATGAATGAGTTCTAATGGTGCTAAGTTCCTCGCCTCAGCAGCCTTTTGAGGCTTGCACGGTTGCTTCGATTGCACACACACCTGGCACTTAGAATCTTTAACTAAGTTAAATTTTAAGATTAAATTCAGATTTGCAAGCCGCGTGAGATAGCCAAAATTAATGTGACAAAGTCGTGAATGCCATATATTCGACTCATCCGAAATATTAATATTGTTCACTACTTTATTACACACATCATCAAGCAACGATAAGCGGAACAAGCCTCCACAATCATAACCTTTTTCAACAAATGTTCCATATCTCGACACAACACACTTATTGGACTCAAGCACAATTTTAAAGCCATCGCGACATATTTGAGAACCGCTAACAAGATTCTTCTTGATAGAGGGGACATGCTGCACGTTCTTTAATAGCACCGTCTTTCCCGAAGTAAACTTCAGAATGACTGTACCAGCACCAAGAACACGCGCATGCGAACTGTTTCTCATGAGCAAGGCTCCAGTCCTGCCGGCCTGATAGGAAGTAAACAAAGAAACATCAGCACACAAATGAATATTAGCACCGCTATCTATCCACCACTCAGGTGAAAGACAAACTGAAAGAACAAAAGGTAAAGAATTACCATACCTAGATGTTTCTCCTCCAGTCTCGCTAATCACCACGTTTGCTGATTTCTTTTCTTGCTTATATTTGCGGTCTAGGCACGCACTTGCCCAATACTCATCACTCCCGCAAACAAAGTAACCTCCACCTTGTATTGTTGTTTTTCTTCTTAAACTGAGCAGTTTGCATAGACTTTGTATTGTTGTTCTCTTGCTTGTTCTTCTTCTTTTTATTACGGGATACAAATGAGTTTTTCTTCTGCACCATATTGGCAGCGGAAGACTCAACTCCTTTTCCACGGTTGTCTTTTGCTCTCGCCCTCTCCTCAACATCAAGAGATCTAATAAGCTTAGCCACGCTAAACTCTTGTCTCTTGCGTTTTAGAGAAGTAGCAAAATCCCTCCAAGAAAGTGGCAGCTTAGCGATTATACCGCTGGCCACAAACTTGTCGGGCAACAAACATGGAAAATGTTCTAGTTCCTTTGCTAGCGCCTGTATCTCATGAGCCTGTTCCACTACAGAATGGTTTTCAACCATTTTGTAGTCATACAGCTGCTCCATAAGGTACAGCTCACTACTAGCATCAGAAACTCCAAACTTTGACTCAAGAACATCCCATAACTCTTTGCCTGATGTGCAAGATATGTAGTTTTTCTCATACTTAGGATGAAGTACACTAATCACGGCGCCTCGAAACAGGTTATCGGTAGCCAAGAACTTTTGCTTCTCCTCAGGAGTAAATTATTCAGGCTTCTTCTGTGCGGCATGATAGCAGTTTATAGCAGTCAACCACAATACCATCTTGGCACACCATATCATAAAATTCTTGCCATCAAAATTATTCGGCTTCAAAGCAGCAGCAAAACCACTGACAGAAAATTGCCTAATATTAGGTTTTTGGATTGTTAGAAAAATAGGCATTTTCATGGTCAATTTAATCCAGAAATAAAACATCAGCAGGTTTGTGACGACATATATGTGCATGCATATATCACTAACAAACGCTACAGCATGCAAGTATGGCATACGGATCGATACAGTAAGAACACAAAGTGCTGTAATCACAGAGATAAGAGAGTACCCAGCGGAGGGTCCCATGTCGAGGGCATCGGAGGCTCCATTCGCACTAGTCAACATAGTGCGTTGCTCGAAGTCGTGGACCATAGTCGATGTAGGAAGGTGTTCGTAGTGTAGTCTCACGAACGGTCACCAGAAAGAAGACGGGTTCCGCGATCGATCACCAGAAAGAAGACAGGTTTCACGAGCGATCACCAGGAAGAAGACGTCAGACGAGCAGTCGCGGAATCACTTACGTCAGACGAGCAGTCGCGGAATCACTCCCCAAAAACCTAATCGCCGTACATCCCATGCAAGGTTGATAGGCGGACGAGGGTTCCGGAGGCACCTGCTCTCCCGCTGCTCCGTGCGCGCAGAGGTACGGGAAGGGGAAAGCCGAAGGTCGGCTGAGATATGGAGCAGTCGCGGAATCACTCCCCAAAAACCTAAACGCCGCACATCCCATGCAAGGTTCAAGGCGGACGAGGGTTTCGGAGGCACCTGCTCTCCCGCTGCTCCGAGGTACGGGACGGGGAAAGCCGAAGGGCGGCTGGGATGTGGTCTCTCGGAAGCGAAGCGGAAGTATTGGACTGACGGAGGACTTCAGATTTATGGCTACGACGGGGAGGGAGAAAGGCAGCGGAGGAACCCAGGAGACGGAGACATGCGTGGCACTCCTTTATCCTTTTCTCAGCTTCTCAATTAAGATGGATAATTTCCAACCAAATAAGCTGAGTTAACGTTCAGTCAAAATCCCGTATGGCATTAAACCATACAACGTTTAATGTTACGTAACGTAGAGTTTTATTTGATTTATTAAATATTATACGGGCCAAGCCCATAATATATCCAACATGTTAGGCTGGGTTTCCCTGTTAAGCCCCTAGAATCCTGCCCAGTCTTGCTGCATTATTCCCCGTGTTTGTCCTGCGCGGTATGGTGTATGTGAAGATTGTTTTTAGAGAAGGGAATAAGTCCAGCCTGTACAACGGATGTACATGAAGATATGACTCAGTTGTTCTTTTCATGCATAATAGTAAAAGATAAAAGAAAGGTAAAAAGTCCGAAAACGTTGCAGCTTCCTCGCAGCACAAATCCACCAGCATGTTCATTGTGCTTGGGAGGTTGAGTGAGCCGTGCATGCGTTCTCTCTGTGAAGTTATCCAGACAAGAGCATGCAACACTTGCAACTGCGGGGTTCAGATGCTGGCCTGACATCGATCACATCCTTGACAGGGTCAAACTCCGGGACGGCAAAGACCGGCGCGTGTGCATTAGGACTTAGGAGCGACAAACTCCAGGAAAAAAGTCGTCCAGAAAGGCATTGCCATTGGAAGATCGCCCTTAAGGCCTCATATGTTTGGACACCGACATCAGGGTAGGAAACGTGGACTCGTACTTGTGGAAGGAAACATCGCCGGCACAGCGCGCCCGAGTTCACCGGGAAAACATTCAGAGCTTGCACCGTAGATTTGCTGCACGAGAATTGACGGCCACTGCGTCTTCGGGAGCCAGCTAGCGGAGGTTGGGAGCTTGGCGACGCTGAGCTTTGCTCGTTCTCAAATCAGTGGTGTCTAGAGAGGTGCACAGACACGCTCTTCCAAGTCACGTAATAAGGCCGACGGTGCGGCCGGACCGGCTTGGCAAAGGCTTTGGGGGTGTTTATCGTTTCCATTGATGTAGGTCACCTACCGTGTACTCTCTGTTTTACAGCCTCAAAATAGTGCCGAACATGCCAATTGTTGTTTTTCACATTTTACGTGACCTCAATTGTTGTTTTTCATGGTTGCTGTGCCCCAGTGTTTCACTAACCCATGGAAAGCTGACCAGGCTTTCTGTAATAATACTAGAACACATATGGAATTCTTCGTGATAGTAAATTCAACATCACGACGAGTCGCGTGGTTTTGGCTCAAACCGCTGTTTATACCATTGTAATAACTAAATGCGGAGACTAGGGCCTGGAACCTATTTTTATAATAAAATAAAAATGATATCTTGAATAAAGTATAAAACTGACTAGAATTTGATGTTAACGTGTGGATGGACATATTTGAACAACAAATAAGATCAAAAGATGAAAACCAAAATATATGATCATTACGTCACAAAAAGATGGAACAAAACATTGATTAAGACACACATATATGGTGTTTAGTTGTTGTTAACTAAATACATACTAAAAACACACACCCGTGCAACACATAAATGATTAAGACACACATATATAGTAATTGGCAAATATATTTCATTGTAAACAGTTAAAATTATAGAGTAATTGGTTTCTTGTTAAGAAATGAAGGTATAGAGTAATGATAATTGATTTTGATTAGTTGTATGTACGAAATAAATTTACAAAACTTTAATACTCATCGAACGTACTTAAAATTCTGGGCCAAGCTGGAGCACGGATTTATGGGCTAGCAACCGCAAATTCGAGTATAGGAACGGGTACCACTCATTTGTGTATATAAGTTCAGAGCAGCTCACTGGGTCTGTAAATAAGATGTTTGAGCAGTTTTCACTCGGGAAGAAATGCAGATAAGTCATGCTGTAATGGCGAGGCTTTGGCGTCGTAAGGGCTGAGAGGTACCGGGAGTTTTTGTTACTTCTAGATGTTGAGTAGCCACAGATAATCCTTGCATTTTTGTCAAAACAGTCATCAGCTATGGGCTGCTGCCACGTCTGGTTGCACGAAACAGCTGTACTGCACAAGCTAAACCTCACAATTAATCACGATCAGGTCCTTAACAAGGACAAACTGATAGAGAGGACGGGTGCGCACGCACTCACACCGATAAAGATAGCTATCGTTAAGTTAGTCCCATTTTTTCTGTGATGTGGTGCTAGATGACAGAAAACATGTCCTGGGAAGGAAGCATCCAGAGCCAAGCCAACCTCCCGCTGCCTAGGCATTGCCGCTCTGTGGTCCACTACAACGTTGCTTGACTATGGCCGTGTGATGGCCTGCAAACTATGGCCATGTGATGGCACAGTCGTCGTCCTGGACTCCGGGTGGCTTAGCTTTTCATCAATGTAAATATAATACACATATGGTACTCTGTTTTCTCTCCTCATGTTTTTGAGCCTAAAAATAGTGCGAAGATCACCCGTAATGTTTTGGCTTGCAAGAATACCGTTCAATGAAAAATGGAGGCTGGGGGTTGTCTCATCCTCAGAGACCATAACAAAAAGACTAAGGTGTGCGCAGAAGGAAATGTTTGGCGTAATAAATCCTCTCCTCATCTTTGGGCACCACATTAGCACTATTTCAGGGCGTACCTTAGGCCTTCTTTGGTTGGGCTTTTCAACCTGCACAATGCAGTTGGTGAAAACACAAATATAGTAATTTAGTAAATTTATCACAGACAGTTTACAAATATAGAGTATCTAACTTGGTTTTGTCTTAAGAAATGAAGGGAAAGTGTAAAGATAATCAATTCTGATTAGTTGTATATACTAAATTTATTTAAGAAACTGTAGTAATTGACCACGGATTGATGGGTACAACTAATTGCAAATTCGATTATTGGACCAGGTACCACTGATTTGGGCAATAAGAAGTTGAGAGCAGAACGCTGGGTCTATAAATAAGAAGTTTGAGCAGTTTTGATATTGGGAAATAATGGAGATAACTCAGGCTGTACTAGCGAGCCTTGCTGTTGTCGTAGGCCTGAAAGGTATCGGGAGTTTTAGTTCCTGCTATGTGTTGAACACCCACCTATAACCCACACACTTTGGTCTCTACGGTCATCATCTGCCGGCTGGGGAGAGGTCTGGTTCCACACCTGAGCTTGCTTGCACAAGCGGAACAACAGCAGCTGGATCAGATCCTTAACAGGATCAAACTCGAGTGCACGAACGGGTGCGCGTGCACTCTCCGACTCCTCTGATGGTTGATTTTGAGAGTTGAGCAGCGTATGATGTCTAATTTCTTGCCACAATGTAATTATTTGTCCTGTTTGGATAGTTAAGGGTGTCTACAATAATGTCAGGCTTCTTATTACCAACTTTGTTAAGGACCACTCGTGTGCTGCATGCAAGCCTGCTTCGACAAGGTCATCGTTTCCGAAGTGTAATGCCCCATGAATACACTTCGCTGACATCTCTGAGACCGTATCCCCCTGTCCTGGCAAAGCCCATCGTGTAAAGGTTGCGGTAGCTCATCCCCGAGGGTGTCCTTGCTAATTTACCTTGAGAAGTCACCTGCTAATAGTTGATTAGCCAAACATGCATACCCAAATGCGACAATTGTTCTTTTGGAAAGGGAAAGGGTTAAAAAAAAAAAAACCATGAGGCTTCTTAGTGAACATGCATGTTAGTTTGGATATTTGTGAGAAAATTTAGCCCAACTTGACATGATAAGGCACCGCTTTTTTTCCAAATCACAGTATAGACGCAAAACAAAATTAAAGAAAAGCTTGTGGTGGCATGCTCTCCTTCTGATATCTAAATTGATGGTACATTAACTGCTTGAGTGGATGGTTGGTTACTCACATGAGGTGGCAATAAGTTCATGAAATCAGATTAATTGTGCCTCCCCGTGACTTGTGGAGGTATCTCTAACCTGTGTATAAAACAGCAGGTAAGGAATCAGAAGCCAGTAGTGTATGTCTCTAACGCTGTCTGCTCCAGTGATCTTACTATGGTAATTATGTATCGGAGTAGGAAGCATCAGGAGCCAATGCTTAACTTCTCACTGCTCGCCACTAGAGTGTAGAGCCACATTCCATGTGCAACGGCTTCCAGAATATAGGGCTGGACTGCTTCCAGAACTTCAGCCAATCAGCTCTCCAGTTATCAGCTGTATATAGTCGAGGAACACATACTGTGCGCGTCCAGCGTGGTCTACTGGCTTTGGTTGTGGTGCTATGGCACTAAAGGATATGGAGACTTAGCTAATTGGCTGCTATGGTTGTGGTGGAGACTTCTTAGTTCAAGCTTAATTAATTCATAGTAACACAAGTTTTGTACTACCACATCATCTATCGAAAATGCTGTGCTAAAATAAAACTATTTAAATACAGAGCATTATCACCTTTCAATGAATTGTTATCGAGTTATAATCTAACTGAGGTGGAGCTTGGTAGTAAAATGTATTCATTACTTGTGATCTTATTCTAGCAGGGTTGACGAGAGACATGTTTATTGCTTGCTTACATACATGGGCTTTAATTTTACTCATATACTGTTAGTGCGGAGCTTTGGCAAAGGACTGTGTTGACGTTGACGATGACCCCAAGCCAACACATCAGCAAGGTTTTGGACGCCCAAAAGAGGTTACAAACAACCTGCAACATAGCAAGAACGCAGAGTAATCGATCAAACTGATCTAGAGACCGGTAAGGCCGATGTAGAGCCCGTTTTTGGCCTAAAACACTATCGAATTTCTCCCGGGAAGACCTATCGGGGAGGAGCACGTGGAGGATCTCCTAGGACCAGCAAGGTCGTCCAGGATACCGACAAATCTTGTCGGGAGAGGTGCCGAACAGCAAGAGCAGTTGAGAGAGGAGTAAAGGGGCAAAAGGAGTGGATAGATTAATTTTTTGACGATTGGATAGATATGAGAACTCAATCGGCCGTGAACCTCTCATATTATCCCTATAAGAAACTAGTCCAATTCGTAATCTCCAAGTTTCCTACGTAAAAAATTACCTAAAACCATCTTTTAGTCTTAGCCTAGTCGAATTCCAAACCCGAGTCAGCTTAGCCGAAATGGGGAGTTCGCTAAGCCGACTTTCACGGGCCCGGGCAGGGGCAGGCCGGCTCGAGTGGGGTGGCAGTCAGCTAAGCTGACTAGCACTGTTCAAGTCGGCTAAGCGGACAGAGCTGGAGTCGGCTAAGCCGACTGGCTGCAACTCGCCGCGGCTCGCCGTCTTCTTCGCGTGATTCGTTGGTCTTTTTGCTGCACCATTTGACCCTAAATATGTCCAAGATGTTTATAACTTATTCATGGTGCCTAAAACCACCATGGGACATTTTTTGGTGTCAACAGACACTACTACAGGATGGCCTTGTTGTCCCGGACGGTAACGGCCTTTAGTCCCGGTTACCGCGCCAGGACAACGATCCCGGGACTAAAGGTGGAACCTTCAGTCCCGGGTCATCGAGCCGGGACTAAAGAGAGACCGCCCTCCAGCCGAGCAAACGTGGTCGCACCCTTTAGTCTCGGTTGGTAACTCCAACTGGGACTAAAGGTTCCTTTTCTTTTTCTTTTTTTTTGTTTAATTTGTTTTCAGTTCAGTTACATATATTTGTTTAATATATAATATGTTTTTATGTACGTATTCTACGCTGCTAATATAAATACACGCACGCATATAATTACATCTAATTCTCATCTCGAGCATTATTATATTCGAATAAAGTATGAAACTATATATATTATAGATATATATGTATATATACAACACTTTCATAATCTTGTTCTCGAAAATAACGATATCAATAAACATTTAATTTACATCATTTATTCCTTAGGATCAAAGTAGAACTCGTCGTTGGGATTTAGCACTTTTTCTAGAAGAAATCCTGCTATTGACTCTTGAACTGCTTTCAGATGGTCTTTTTGCATGACCCTTTGTTTCAACCATTCAGTCTTGCATTTGAAATAAAAGGAAAAGTATTAATACATACATATATATATATATTCATTTAAAAATAAATAAAAAATTGATATATACGTACTCTGAGGACATCTTCAGTAGTTCTTCTTATGTGTGCAGTGATAAATTCACAAACGTAGTATCCACACAAGTTATTACCTGGTTGCTACCGCAAACACCACTGTACGAGAAGAAGATTATTCTCATCATCTCACACATAAATTGAAGTACGATATAGTAATTAAACACGTGGGGAAGTATATATAGTACAACTTACTGATATTTCAACTACATTAAGTGGTGCCTTGCAATCCTTGCGGTGTTGCCGAATAAACTCTTTCCAAACCCTGTGCGACCAATAATGTACGATCGTTAATAAATTATGGCAAAGTCTATTCAATAATAGTTGTGCGCGAGAGATCGAAATTATCCCTGGATAATGTCTATCATATCTTGGTATAGTGCCCGCTCTTTTCTCAACGAGTCCAAGATTACTAACCGATTTGAGTTTAACTCAATGACAATGAGTATCCAGTGAAACCTGCATTGGTTTATACACACACGTACATGCATATAAGTTGTATTGATATTACATAAAATGTGTAGACTACATTATTATTAACACTTACTCAAAGTTGTACGGGAAAAGTATTGTTGTCTTGTCGTGCTGCTTCACGAAGAACCTCATGATATTCTTCTCTGCTTCAGATACCCACTGCTCCTTGACAATAATATCGGTTTTGAATACGATATAAGGATTAATGAAGCCAACACTGGTGTCTTGTATTCTTTGGAGCTCTGACATCTGGAATCTGTATATAAATATAAGTTACATGTGAGGATAATTATATACACGTACGCATGGAAGTGAGTTTATTAAATAAAAGTAAGAATCACTTACAAACAAAAGCAGCTAATGATTGATTTGTCTAGAGCGTCCATGTGGTATAGTTGATGTAATTCTTCAAAATTAATATGTAAGATGTCATCGCCACGGAAGTAATGATGGTCTCTAAATCTGACAAAGATCCACTCCTCACCCCTGCCACACGCCTGCATGTACCACTTGTTGAGCAAGTACATTTGCGTACCTAATTCATTCAGAGCCGCAGGGTTGTATAGACTTTTGCCAAATTTATAAGTCTTCCAGGTATCAACTTCTAGATTCTGGATTGGAGCTTTGCCCGTCAATTGATCCAAGGTTAAACCAGTATCTTCAAAAAAAGCATTAAGGTCTTGAACCGACACTTCTCTAGAGTTGTCTGGTCGATAGACTTCTATGTTGGAACCATATTCATTAGCAACAACAAGATTTTGCATTGGTTGCTTCTGTTGTCCGAGCTGTAGGACATCCTTCCCTGATGCTCTTTTCCTTTTCTTATCTGCATCATGTGACTTCATGAGGGAGCGGTCATAATCTGATAGTGGCGGAGGCTTACGAAGTTCAAGCATCTTTTTCTTGTGAGCTTTGACCTTCTGCCTCAGCAGATCTCGTGGTATGTAAAAGTACGGCTTCTCCTTAAGCTTCGCTTGTCTCTGCTTTTCGATATCTATAAAAAAATCTTTCACTTTTTTGTCTTCTTCAGCTGCTATTTGCTCATCAGTCTTTTCAGGAAGTATTTCTTGAGAAATAACTCTTTTTTTCGGGGTCTTCTTTGCCAGCGGGACCTTAGACGTCTCTGTAGTGCGTCGCTGTGGAGGGGGTGGGGGCGGTGTTGGAGACTGGCGTGGAGGCGATGAGGCCGGTGTTGGAGACCGGCGTGGAGGCGTTGGAGATCGTTGTGGAGGCGGTGGGGCCGGTGTAGGAGTTGGAGATCGTTGTGGAGGCGATGGGGCCGGTGTAGGAGTTGGAGATCACCGTGGGGATGAAGTCGTCTCACCCCCCGCGACGCTGTGATGAGATGGGGAATGAATGATTGGGCTAGGCTGGGGGAGACCCTGCTACAAAAACAAGTTGTGAGTCAATTATTTTTGAAGCCAATAGAAAATTAATGGAAAATAATATTTCATTCACTTTCATTCGTACCTAGGGTGAGGTAGGGGAAGCGGTGGCGCCCCAGGAATGATGATGAAGCGTTTGCACCATTGAATAAATGTCTTCTCTGCTTCTCCTAGTGTCTTCTCCCCTTCATTGCCTTCAATGTCAAGAGGAACATTGTTGTAACCTTTGAGCACTCTATCGACCGAGACGCTAGCATATCCAGGTTGAATAACTGACCCATGGATTCTTGTTGTCTTCATTCGGTCTATTGGAGATACAACCCCGACAGCCACCATGATTGATGCATTATTACCATCTAGAATGTGAAGCTCACATGTTGTTAGAGGCTCGGTAATGTCATCAACAGGGAAGCGCAACCCAGTGTCATCTTGAATAACTGGCAGCTCTATGGAAGCACAACTGCTTTTCATCTGACCAACGGGGCTAATGGTGACTCCTGGCGTTGATTGCGATTGCATTTGACTCATTGCTAGCTGCACTTGCCTCTTGATCTCCTCCTACATTCTTGCCTCAAGAGATTTTTCTCGTTCACGTGATTTAAGCAATGCTTGCCGTGACTCATTAACAAATTGCTCCAATACACGGATTCGGTCTGCCTCCTCATCCTTCTTTCTCTGGCGGCTTCTGTAGGTATCCTTGTCTGCTGGGAATGCTTGTAGCCATGGAACCGCCCCATAGCCTCTTGTTCGACCACCGTGTTCGGGATTCTCTAGGGCATATGTCAATTCATCCTTCTCTCTGTTGGGCTTGAAAACACAACTATCAGCTTCTTCCCTAGCACGAGCTAGTCTCTGTGTTGCTCTCTTAATTTTTTGGCCAAAAATTAGCTTGCCAGTGTCTGGGTCTAGGCTTCCCCCATGAGCGTAGAACCAATTCTTCGCGCGTTGAGGCCAGTTCTTCTCTATTGTTTCGTGTATGATTCCTTGGCGGTAATCTCTCGCTTCTAGGTTCTCGCCACTTGGGAATAGCACTCCTATAACCACCGATCCCATGCGATGATGGTATCGCTTTATACATCGGGCATTCTCGCTGATTCCTCATCACACGTTCCTCACTCTCTTGAGATGTCTTGTATTCTACGAACTCATCCCAATGAGACTCCAACTTGACAAACGCCTTAGCATTGAAATCCGGCGTATCATTCTTCAAGATAAACTTTTTATACAATGTCTTCTTCCAACTCTGGAATAATGTTGCCATCTTCTTCATTGTCCAATCCCTCACTAGCTCCTTCAAAGCATCATCTGCTTGTAATGTGAAATGCTGAGTGATATCTCTCCAAGCTAGGTTCTTGTCACGATCAGATACAAAACTAACATTAGAAGCGGATATCTTCCGCTTCCATTCACGAGCACTAACTGGGATCCTATCCCTTACAATGAACCCACATTGATTGACATATGTCTAAGCATGTGGTCCCAATGGTTTGCCGGTGTCGGTGTCGAATTCTGATATTATGAAAACTAACTAAAAAAACTAACAATAAACTACTAATTAAATTTTAATACATTTTAATCTAACATATATATCAAAAACTATCTAAAAAACTATCTAAATAAACTAGTAATTAAATTTAACATACATTTTAATCTAACATATATATCAAAAACAATCTAAAAAAACTAGAAACTTTGTAACAAAATATGGCTGAGAGAAGCAAGCTAGCAGGCTAGCTGGGGCGGATGGCGGGCCGGGCAGGGCATGCTGGCCGGACACGGGGCCGAGCTGAGCACCTCACGCGAGGACGACGTACGGCGGAGACGGCGAGATCGATGCGGGCGGATTGGCGCGGCCGGGCGAGGGACGACAACGGCGCGGCGCGGCAGACGAGCTCGATGGCCGCCTGGCAGGGCTCGACGATGAGGCCGGGCGGGAAGCGGTCGGCGATGGAGGGTGGGCTCGGGTGTGGCGGCGGAGACGGGATGCGGCGGAGAGACGGCGCGCGATGCGGGCTGGGCGGATGGCGTGGCCGGGCGAGGATAGACGATGACGGCGGCGCGGCAGAGACGAGCTCGACGGCCGGGCGGGGCTGGGCGACGGAGGCGAGATCGAAGATGGCGGTGGCGGCGGCGATGATCGACGTGTAGATAAAAAAGTAGAAGATGAACAGAACAGGAATCGTTCGATATATATAAGCCGGGACCCTTTAGTCCCGGCTGGTAACACCAGCCGGGACTAAACGCCATTTAGTCCTGGCTGGTAAGCCGAACTGGGACTAAAGGTCCAACCCTTTAGTCTTGGCTCAGCTTACCAGCCGGGACTAAAGGCTTTAGTCCCGGTTGGTGTTACCAGCCAGGACTAAAGGTACTTTTAGGCGGGCACCGAAATTGCCGCCCACCCTTTAGTCCCGGTTTCTGGCCTGGACCGGGACTGAAGGCCTAAAAATTTTGGCAGCCCGCCAGAGTAATTGGAAAGGCCTCGGATTTTGATTTTGTTCTCCTTGTTTAATACTAGGTTAATCAATTAGTTCTATAGCAAGTTCAATACTTTGCAATATATATTTTAAAAAATACTATTGATTAACTAATTATTTATTGTAAAAAGGAAAATTTTGTAACCTAAAGTTTTTAATTTCTTTTATGAATATAGAATATAAATGTTACTAATACTAAGTATTTTGTTAATGCAAAAATATATTTGTAACTTAAAATTAATAAAACTAATAGTATTCAATAGGAAATTTATTATCACATTATTGTAACGTCAATGTTTCAATTTTTTCTCAGTTTTTGACCAAAATTGACAGGAATTTTTTGATGAACCTATAAAAATAAAGAAAATATAATATTTTTGTTCTACAACTTTTTCAAATGAAAAAATGTCCTATATAAGGATTGTAGATCTTGATGAGTTGAACAAACTTAATATTCAAAACTTTTCAATTTGAGACAATCTATGGTTCCGAAAACTAGTTTGTAGGTGTTGAAATTTAAAAATCATAAATTTGAACCATCTAAACTTTCTCAAATGGAAAGTTGACCAAAACAACAATTGTATATCTTGGTGATCTGAACAAACTTGGTATTCAAAACTTTTCAATTTGAGACAATCTAGGGTTCCGAAAACTAGTTTGTAGGCGTCGAAATTTAAAAATCACAAATTTGAACCATCCAAACTTTCTCAAATGGAAAGTTGACCAAAACAACAATTGTAGATCTTGATGAGTTTAACAAACTTGGTATTCAAAACTTTTTAATTTGAAGTCATTTAGAGTTCATAATACTAGAGTCAAAGTGTTGTTTTTTCATTTGACCAAATTTGACTTGGTGAAACTTGCTCAAATGAGACACTAAATGACCTCAGATGAAAAATCTCTGAATACCAAGTTTGATCATCTCAACAAGATATACAATTGTTACATAGCTAATTTTCCCATTTGAGAAAGTTTTATCAAACACTAGTCACAAATTCTTGAATCTCATATAGACTTTCTAAAACTATGTCACACACTTGTGAAATTTGAACTACATTTTGTTCAAACTTACTAAAATGAAAAAATGTCCTATATAAGGATTGTATATCTTGATGAGCTGAACAATCGTGGTATTCAAAACTTTTCAATCTGAGACAATCTAGGGTTCCGAAAACTAGTTTGTAGGCATCGAAATTTAAAAATCACACATTTGAACCATCCAAACTTTCTCAAATGGAAAGTTGACCAAAACAACAATTGTAGATCTTGATGAGTTTAACAAACTTGGTATTCAAAACTTTTCAATTTGAAGTCATTTAGAGTTCATAATACTAGAGTCAAAGTGTTATTTTTTCATTTGACCAAATTTGACTTGATCAAACTTGCTCAAATGAGACACTAAATGACCTCAGATGAAAAAACTCTGAATACCAAGTTTGATCATCTCAGCAAGATATACAATTTTTACATAGCTTATTTTCCCATTTGAGAAAGTTTTATCAAACACTAGTCACAAATTCTTGAATCTCATATAGACTTTCTGGAACTGTCACACACTTGTGAAATTTGAACTACATTTTATTCAAACTTTCTCAAATGAAAAAGTGGCCTATATAAGGATTGTAGATCTTGATGAGCTGAACAAACTTGGTATTCAAAACTTTTCAATTTGAGATAATCTAGGGTTCCGAAAACTAGTTTGTAGGCGTCGAAATTTAAAAATCACAAATTTGAACCATCCAAACTTGCTCAAATGGAAAGTTGACCAAAACAACAATTGTAGATCTTGATGAGTTTAACAAACTTGGTATTCAAAACTTTTCAATTTGAAGTCATTTAGAGTTTATAATACTAGAGTCAAAGTGTTGTTTTTTCATTTGACCAAATTTGACTTGGTCAAACTTGCTCAAATGAGACACTAAATGACCTCCGATGAAAAACCTCTGAATACCAAGTTTGATCATCTCAGCAAGATCTACAATTGTTACATAGCTCATTTTTGCATTTGAGAAAGTTTTATCAAACACTAGTCACAAATTCTTGAATCTCATATAGACTTTCTGAAACTATGTCAGACACTTGTGAAATTTGAAACATATATTAAACATATTACAATGTGAAGTCATAACATATTACATAATATCCGTCTCTAAAATATAATATATTAAACATGCATCGTTGTATCATGCGGGCACAACAGTGAATTTCTTCTTGACGTATGACCCTTGGTTATAATCTTGTCGTAACCATGGAGTGTCTTCATCATTTAACATGATGCTTGGATCTTTCTTCACTATGAAGGGTGGAATTCGGACATTTCTTTCATAATCTTCTGACATGTCTGACTTGTCTTCAATTTCCACTATATTTATTTTCCCAGAAAGAACCATGTGGCCCTTTGGCTCATTGATCATTGAGTTGATGTCTTCGTTTTTTCCTCTCTTTGATTTTGTAGACATGTCTTTCACATAGAACACCTGACTCACATCGACAGCAAGGACGAATGGTTTGTCTTTGTACCCAATATTATTGAGGTCCACTGTTGTCATTCCATACTCTTTGTCGACTGTTACCCTCCTCCGGTCAGCTTCACCCATTGGCACCGGAACAAAGGGACTTTAAAATTAGGTGCGTAGTCTAGTTCCCATATCTCTTCTATGCGGCCATAATATGTTTGTATATTCCCATTTGGATCTGTGCCATCTATGCGAACACCACTATTTTGATTGGTGCTCCTTTTATCTTGGGCAACTGTGTAAAATGTATTCCCATTTATCTCGTACCCTTGGTACGTGAGGATATGCCATGATGGTTGCCTAGCCAACAAATATAGTTGCTCATCAATATTGTCATCGCCTTGACATTCTTTTCGCAACCAACCACTAAAACTTTCCATGTGCTGACGCCTAATCCAAGCTTCAGTCTTCCCTAGAAACTTATATCGTAAGAACTCCTTATGTATCTCGATGTACGGATGCACCAATGATGAGTTCTGAAGAACTATGTAGTGTGCTTTATTGAAATAATCATCTTCCATGCCGATATATGTTTTCTTCCCTAAAGTTCCTTTACCACTGAGTCTCCCCTCATGTCACAATTCGGGAACGCCAATCGGGGCAAGGTCAGGAATAAAGTCAACACAGAACTCAATGACCTCCTCTGTTCCATAGCCCTGGGCGATGCTTCCTTCAGGCTTGGAATGGACTTTCACATATTTCTTCAAGACTCCCATAAACCTCTCGAAGGGGAACATGTTATGTAAGAACACAGGTCCAAGGATACTAATCTCCTTCACCAAATGAACTAGGAGGTGTGTCATGATATTAAAGAAGAATGGAGGGAACACCAACTCAAAGCTGACAAGACATTGAACCACATCATTCTGTAGAGTAGCTAGTTCCACTGGATTGATTGCCTTCTGAGAAATTGCATTAAGGAATGCACATAGCTTCACGGTGGCTAGACGTACATGTGGAGGTAGAATTCCTCTTAAAGCAACTGGAAGCAATTGCGTCATAAGCACGTGGCAGTCGTGGGACTTTAAGTTTAGGAATTTCTTCTCTGGCACATTTATTATACCCTTTATATTAGAGGAGAATCCTGATGGGACCTTGATGCTGCTTAGACATTCGAACATGTTGTCCCTCTCTTCTTTGCTAAGCGTGTAGCTAACAGGACTTAAGTAATGACGTCCATCATCTGTCTTCTCTGGATGAAGGTTGTCTCGTTCTTTCATGCCCTGCAAGTCCTGGTGTGCTTCAAGTGAATCCTTTGGCTTCTCGTACACACCCATGAATTCTAACAGGTTCACACAAAGATTCTTTGTCAGGTGCATCACGTCGATTGTGTTGCGGACCTCTAGGACTTGCCAATAGGGTAGCTCCCAAAAGATGGACTTCTTCTTCCACATGGGTGCGTGTCCCTTAGCATCTTTGGGAACAGATTCGCTGCCTTTTCCCTTTCCAAATACTACTTTCACATCCTTGACCATTGCGAGTACATCTTCCCTGGTTCGGTTATGAGGCTTCTTCCGGTGGTCTGGCTTACCTTTAAAATGCTTCCCTTTCTTTCTTACTTGGTGATTCAAAGGAAGGAATCGACGATGGCCAAGGTACATGACCTTTCGACATCTTTTCAAATATATATTGTCAAGGTCATCAAAACAATGTGTGCATGCATTATATCCTTTGTTTGTCTGACCTGAAAGATTACTTAAAGCAGGCCAATCATTGATTGTTACGAACAACATTGCTCGTAGGTCAAAGTGTTCTTGTTTGTACTAATCCCAGACATGTACACCTGGTTTGTTCCATAAAACTAGAAGTTCTTCAACTAATGGCTTCAGATAGACATCAATGTCGTTGCCAGGTTGCCTCGGACCTTGGATGAGGATCGGCATCATAATGAACTTCTGCTTCATGCATAACCATGAAGGAAGGTTGTAGATACATAGAGTAACTGGCCAAGTGCTATGACTAGTGCTCTGCTCCCCAAAAGGATTCATACCATCTGTACTTAAGGCGAACCTTAAGTTTCTAGCCTCATTTGCAAACTCTAGAAATTCCCTGTCTATCGCTCTCCACTGGGACCCATCAGCTGGGAGTCTCAGCATATTGTCTACCTTACGGTCTTCTTTATGCCACTACAACAACTTTGCATGGTCTTTATTTCTGAACAAACGTTTTAAGCGTGGTATTATAGGAGCATACCACATAACCTTGGCAGGGATTTTCTTTCTAGGATGTTGTTCACCCTCGACGTCACTAGGATCATCACGCCTGATCTTATACCGCGATGCTTTACATACCGGGCATTCATTCAAATTCTCGTATTCATTGCCATGGTAGAGGATGCAGTCATTAGGACATGCATGTATCTTCTGGATTTTTAATCCCAAAGGGTAGACAATCTTTTTTGCTTCGTACGTAGTGGTGGGCAATTCATTTGGCTTCGGAAGCATCTTCTTTATGAGGTTCAATAAATTCCCAAATGCCTTGTCGGATACATCATTCTTTGCCTTCTACTGTAGCAATTCCAGTGTTGTACCTAGCTTTTTTTGCCCCTCTTCGGCCGTCGGGTATAGCAACTTCCTATGATCCTCAAGCATGCGCTCGAACTTAACTTTCTCTTTTTCACTTTCGCATTCTTGTTGTGCATCATGAATGGCATCGCCAAGAGCATCACCGAGATCATCTTCTGCCGCTACCTCTTCTTCATCTCCTCCCATTGTAGTATCATCAAAGGCACCATACTGAGCAATAATGTCATCAATGTCTAAATCTTCTCCTTCACCTTCTTCCATCATGACCCCGCTTTCTCCATGCTTAGTCCAACATATATAGTTTGACATGAAACCTGACTTAAGCAAATGTGAATGAAGACTCATTGAGCTTGAATATTCCTTTAAATTCTTACATAGGGCACATGGACATCACATGAAACCATCCCGCTTATTTGCCTCGGCCACACCTAAGAAATAGTGCACGCCCTCAATAAAGTCTTGGGAGTGGCGATCGGCATTGTACATCCAATGGCGTGACATAATCTACATTACACGACAAATTATAAAAACCTTAAACATAATTAAGTATTTTATTACACAACATAGATGACACACACACGGTTAATTAATTAACTAAGCCTGGCTACAACGTAAGCAATCCCAACCATCACTAAACAAACTAAAACTACAATGCACTTCAGTAACATAATTATTTCGTGACCGTACGCAACTAAAACAGACAAATCATTCGTCTGTTGAATATCAATAAGCTTCTCCTGCTGGCTCACTGCCTCATCATCAGCAGCCGCTACCTCAAGCGCACCCAAATTCTGCACGTATGTAGCATAATCTTCATCCTAGTACCAACCATCGCATCCATTGCCCTCCCACTGAAATTAAAGCCAAAAAATATTTAGTCAAAAACATTCAAGAAAAGCAGGTCAATTAGTCATAATAATCAAATGCGTAAGAAACTCACATCGCGATCTGGGCACTTGTAGAAAATACGACCCTTGTTGGGTCCCTGTCTCTTGACTCAGTACTCCATCACAATCTTCTGCTTACACTTGCCGCAGATAATGAGAGGGAGTTCTGGTCTCAGTCGTTTCGCAACCGAACGAGAGGCCGAGGATCCGGTACCAGTTGTCATCTACTTTCTATACTTATTTTTGCAAACTAGTGTAAATTTCACATTTTCTAAAATAATATATTTAAACAAAACTAAAATTATTTATTTATCTAACTAAACCATGAAATATGTACTATGTATAATAGTAAAATACCAAACTATGAAGTGATTTTACTATTATAAATCATCATGTGATTTTGAGCTAAAAATGACATAGAAATCATAATCAAATCCCCGTATCAAGTTACTTTCTATACTTATTTTTGCAAACTATTGTAAATTTCTCATTTCTAAAGTAATATATTAAAAAAAATATTTATTTATCTAACTAAACCATGAAATGTACTACATATACTAGCAATACTAAACTATCAAGTGATTTTGATGAACTAATTTAACTTTTGTTTATCCAAACATATATGCAAATCATCATGTGATTTTGAGCTAAAAATGACATAAAATCATAATAAAGTCCAACATATAAAGTTACACATGCATCTACATCACAAAATGAGATAAGCTACTGATAAAACATAAGAGGATTAAGTTTGTTACCTCCAAAATCGAAGAGCAACACCAATGGAGGGGGAGAGTGCAAGAACAACAGCAAGCTGAAGAACAGAGACAGTGAGTTTGAATGGAATGGCTCGGGCTTGGGGAGGAAGAAATGAGCTGGTCTATAGGCCGCGATAATTAGTCCCGGTTAGGGGGCCAAACCGGGACTAAAGATTAATCTTTATTCCCGGGGAATCACCCAAACCGGGACTAAAAGCTTTAGTCCCAACTGGTATTACCAACTGTCCCGGTTGGTAATACCAGCCGGGACTAAAGATCCCTGTCCCGCGGACGACCGTTGGACAGGAACCTTTACCAACCGGGACTAAAGGAACCTTTAGTCCCGGGGGCAAAAAAATGCCGAGGCTAATACCAAATTGGGACATCGTTCTAAAGTCTGTTCTCTAGTAGTGAGACTGTGATGGACATCATGTTATTAGCTTGACATTCACAGGTTCTATAATTATTCTTCGTTTTCTCTATTTAAGTGTTAAATATCTATTGGAGGATGAATTGATATACTTGAATTAGCAATCATCATCAATCTTTTTAGGCCAGTGGTGTCTTCATTCTTATAGTTGTACTTGAAACTCTGTAGTCTATTTCTTTTGTAGCCACGATGATTGGCCAGCAATAGTGGTCGACAAAGAGAACCGATGTATGCATCATATATAACGGATATTCAAGGATTATTAATACTTTCACATGAGGAATTGAGTTGTCAATTTCCCGCATTATTTGTCCATTTACAGGAGAATTTTTTTAAACCATGGACATGCCTTAACTATTGCATTGTATTATTGCATATCATCCCATTATATTTTGTATATGAGTTAATATGATTGACATATCAAAAATATCATATTACTCTTATTGCATATGAAATTGCATTCATAACACATGCATTGCTATTAGTAGACCCTAACTTTTGGAGAGATGTTGGGTCGTTTCACCTCACAGGTCACTTATTTGAATATACAGAAACCAATAATGTTCTACGCCACTAAATGTGAGCAGCTCATTACATACATATGCTTATGCGTAGCAGCTGGTAGGAGTAGGTGCACTAAATGAATTGCTGATCAGAAGTGTTATGTATAGTATTTGCATGGAGTATATATAATTTGGACACCGATACTTCTTTGGTCTATAAAAGGAAGTAGTATATTTGTTAGGCCGAGAGAAATAATATATGCATCGGGTTTGCTGCAATAGGCATAGGAGACATCAGGAGCCCTAGTAATAACATGTCCAAACAGCTCCTGCAATCACAGCAGTCGTGCTCCGCTTAGGCATTAGCAGCCACGAACGTGCTGTTGTGCCTCACTAGCATCTGTGTCAGTTTTCCCGGCCAAAACCATTGGAAGCCGCGGCTACTCATCGGCTCCACGTCGGTCAGCCACAGCGTTCCCATGCCCATCAGAGGAGGTGCGTGCTGCTATGTGGCAGCCTGTGCTCACCGCGGTGGTTGGGGCCTGCTCGTGATGTTGAGTAAGCAAATGCATGGGAGCTTTTGGGTCAATTGGTTGCTGACCCACTGTACCAAACACGAATTGTCTGGGCTAAGAAAATGCACTGTTACAAAAGCACAGAAGGTTAATAAAATGCATTGTTACAAAAAGAAAAGCAGGCTTATGTAGTTTGGTGAAAGCCCGAGGTGTTTCCTGTTTGTCAGAAACCCAATGTGGCGAGCAAACGATTAAATGGACCCGGTATATCAAAACAAGCTTATTACACACTTATGTGATGTTTGCATCGGATTTGACTGTGTGTATGTATATATGTTCATGTGATGTTTGTATTGGATATATGTGAATGTGTGTATATGTATGTTAATAACATATTGGTGCATTTGATTTGTGTTGATGTTGACAATATGAATATAATAATGATAATATGAATATCACTAGCGTCCTCTTTAAATACTGGGAGGAAAATAAATTTTAAATTTGGTGTACAAATTATAATTAAACATTTGAGAAGTGTTTTCAGAGATGGTTGAGAACTTCAGCCACCTCTAGAAATTGATCTATTAAACGCTTCTAGAAATAGATTTCTAGAGACGGTTGGATACCTGCCTAGCTGCCTCTAGAAAATGATTCCAGTCGCTGCAACAAAAAGTGATTCGATAGTAGTCACTACTACGGATATACGATTTATAGAGGCAACTATAGATGCTCTGTGGAGGCGACTTGTATAGGTGGCTGCGTGGCCGCCCCTAGAAATGGGATTTCTAGAGGCCGCTGGCAACAGTAGCAGCTCCTATATATAATCGATTTCCAGAGACGGCCAGCAACAAAAAAAAATAAGACCAAAAAATAGCATTTTTTTAATCTTGGGACGTCCACACTAGAAGCCACAAGATTTTTTATGCAAGTCACAAGTCAGCAGCTAATTGCAAATCCGAGTATAGGACCAGGTATAGTCAGCACCACTAAGTACGCAAGTCCTATTTTTTGGTGATGGTCCCACCAATATAGTATGCACCTTGTACCTACTGGTACTTTTCACATTGGTACCTCTATTTTTCTAGCCACCCGATCGCTCCTCACCAGCGGTCCTCAGTTTTCCAACCATAGTAAAATTTCTCAAAACATAAATATATATGTAGCATCCATGTTCTCCTTTCGCATGAATATTTGATAGCTTATCGTCTCTCGTTGCAACTCATGGGCATATTTGCTACTTAGTAGTAAAACAAATTCGTTTCGATGAGCTATATGCAACCGTGGTCTTGGATCATCCAAACAACTTACGATTCATAAGGTCAAATTTTCCTTCTCTTTAGTATGCCGGTCATCATATTTTTATTTTATATATACTTGGGACCATGTGTGCATGTCGCAGAGGAAGATCCTTGCTTGGCGCCGCTGGCAAGGAGGGAGATGGTCATGGCCGCATGTGCCGCTGGCTAGGAGAGGGCTAGCAGTTATCGGGTCGGAGAGACGTGGCGGCAGGGATTATTGAAGAACAATTGGCAGAGGAGAGAAGGAAGCGACGGCTCAGAATGGAAGTGGCACTCAGCTAGGAGAGGGTGCCTATTGAAATGACCCTAAGACCTTATATACACATATTATTTAAGCCTGGTAGATAAATGGGCCATGACTTTTGGCAGGCTTGGCTTATCCTCTGCCATATTAACAAAAGTGATTGGTTATTTTTAGCGACCATCTTACTTTTAACCCACATCTATTAATCTTTTTTTTGTAGTGGATGTTGTTTGATGCGTATATTCTTGTTAAAAAAACATGATAAGAGATCTCATTAACTGACATGGCTTAGACATATTAAGACTTAGTAGTCCTCCCAAATAATTCAATCAATGGGAAAGTCGTTGGTCCACTAGACTACAACCTGGCGCATGGTTGAGTCACCTTACTTCACCAGTAGGCTCTGCAGAATCTCAGCTGGAAGGACATCATCATTGATACAACATTAAACAGTGCTGCATCGTCATAAGTTACTGCAAATATGTTTCTCTGATGATAAAAGACAGGGGAGAAGCAGGAATGCCTTCTGCATGTTGGGGGACAAACGAGCTCATTAATTTTAGAAGGTGCTTTTTTTTGCTTTGCTACGGCACGTAGGCTTAGGAGGCATTGGGATCTCATATGTTAGAGGAGATCTAGCATTGTGTTACGACCGGACCGACTATTGTTACGCATCCGGCACAAGAGTCTGAAGAAGGAGTGCAGGATGTTGAGCCACAGCAGGAGTCTGGGCCGCAGCTGCGAAGGTCCAACAGGCCCAGGTTTCCCAACCGGCGCATCACAGGGGAGGATTGGACCACGGCATGAGCTTCAGCATAAATATGTAATGTTGTGAGGAAGGGAGCATGAAAGAATATTGTAACAAACTCTTGCCTTCTCCTGCAAGCACTCCTCTGATCCCCAACCTTGTGCTTTGCTGCCCTTCCTTCATTCCAGTTCCTGCTACCCAGCCCAAACTCTATATGATCGCTACTCTGGAATACATGAACTCTGTCTGAGAGCGTAACAAATTGGTACTCAGAGCCAAATCCTGCAGAGCCACGAGTCCACCACTTCCTCGTCTGTTCGCTGATCGGCGTAGAAGACATCGCCGGTGAATTCCGCTGGAGCCCCACGAGATCTTCCACGATCACTTCACCTGGCTCCGCAAGCAGTTAGGCGCCATGGATCCCAACACCAAGCTCATCCTCGATGAACTCCGATCCGTGCAGTCGAACCTCACCGCCCGCATGGATTTGGTGGAGAACTCCGTCGGCAAGCGCGTCGCCTCCCTGGAGGACGCCGCCAAGGCGTTCGACACTTGGCGCCCGAAGATGGATGCGACCGTGGAGGAATTGCGTGCGGAGGTGGAAGCGATTCGAAAGACGGACGAGAAGGTGGAGACGTTGCGGGAAGAGATGACCACCCTGCGCAAGTCCGTGAGCCGCTCCGTCCTCGACGCCGCGCCGGCCATGCCAACCGGTGTCCTGCCGCCGCCTCCAAAGGTGTCCGCGGCGACGATTCCCGCCGGCTGGACCAAATTCAGCCCGATAGGGCACTGCGAGGAATCAGGCCATCGGGGATTCGAGTATCCAACTCAGTCCCCGGTCAAGGGTACGCTCACTCCGCCCAATCCCGACCCTAAACCCAAGCTCCTTTGCTCTTACTCTGGATCAGCTCTCATGGCGGGTGTTCCCAGTGGATCGGGTGGGGGTGATGGCTTTCCGCATCGCACTTGGCATGGGGATGGGGTTCCTGATGGCAATTGGCATAGGGAGGGAACTCACGAACACATACCCAAAATGAATTTCCCACCATTTGATGGCGAGAACCCAAAATTATGGCTAGGTCGTTGTTTGGATTACTTTGACATGTACACGGTGCCTCACCGCTGCTGGGTTAAGGTCGCCACCATGCACATGACCACGGCCTCGGCTCGCTGGTTTCAATCTGTGGAAGATCAGATTCCTCAAGGCACATGGGAATTCTTTTGTCAGGTTGTCATGGAGCGTTTGGGCAAGGATCAGCATGCTCTTATGATCCGCCAGCTCTTCCACATATATCAAGTTGGGTCTGTGCAGGAGTATATTGATAAGTACACTGGGTTAGTTGAGCAATTGATTGCTTATGGTCGCAACACCGATCCTCTGTACTATGCTATGCGATTTGTTGACGGTCTCCGTGCTGATATTTGTGCGGCTGTACATTTACAACGACCTGCTACTCTGGATACTGCCTGCATGCTCGCCTTGTTGCAAGAAGAGCTGGTGGATCCGAGACGTCGGCGTGATGTTCAGAGGCCGGAGCCGTTCACATTTGCCAAGGCGGCACCGTGGGGTCCCTTGCCCCTTCCTCTACCGCCACTCCGACCTGAGCGCCAGGACAAGCCGGTCGCGTCGGGAGCTATGACTAATGACAAGCGTGGCCGTGGAATTGAGTCCAAGCTGAACACCCTGCGCGACTACCGCCCCTACATCCAGTGCGGTGAGAAGTGGTCACACGATCACAAATGTTCAGAGACTGTCCAACTCCATGTCTTACAGGAATTCTGGGACATTTGTCATTCGGATGACTGTTCAGACTCTGCATCGGTACAGGATGATGATGTACCACAGTGCGTGGCTATTTCTATGGCAGCATCTAGTAATGCTCGACCTGCTCATGCTATTCAGTTTTTGGGCACTGTGCAAGGACATCAGGCTCGGATTTTGGTGGACTCCGGTAGCACTCACACTTTTGTCAGTCAGTCTCTGGCCTCTCAGCTATCTGGAGTATCTACTTTCAGTCTTGCTCTCCATTTTACAGTGGCTGATGGCTCTCAGTTGCTTTGTTGTTCCCATATTGAACGGTTGTCTTGGTCTGTTCAGCAATGTGAATTTGTCTCTGCAACCAAGATTTTGCCTCTGACATCTTATGAGTTGATTGTTGGAATGGACTGGCTGGCTTCTTGCAGTCCAATGCAAGTGGATTGGCACCACAAATGGCTTTTAATTCCCTATGGTCAAGGCCACAGTTTCTTGCAAGGTGAGCTGATGATTCTGCCTGCTGGTTCTGTCATTCAGGTTACCGCTCTGTTGTCAGATGACACTGTAGCTCGTCAAGAGCCTGTTCCGCCTGAGATTGCAGATCTATTAATTGAGTTTTAGTCTATCTTTGCTCCTCCGGCTAGCTATCCACCGGCACGTCATTGTGATCATGCCATTCCATTAATACCTGGTGCCAGTCCATTTTTAGTAAGACCCTACCGATACCCTCCATTGATTAAGGACGAAATTGAGCATCAAGTTACTGAAATGTTGCAAGCCGGCATTATCCAGCCCAGTTCTAGCCCATTCTCTTCGTCAGTTTTGCTAGTCAAGAAGAAAGACGGCACGTATCATTTTTGCGTGGACTTCAGGCGGCTCAATGCCATCACAGTCAAAGCTAAATATCCAGTGCCAGTCATTGAAAGAGCTCCTTGATGAACTCACACATGCATCTTGGTTTTCTTGTCTTGATTTGATAGCCGGATACCATCAGATACGTTTGAAGAGCGGGGAAGAGTTCAAAACTACTTTTCAAACTCACACTGGCCATTACGAGTTTTGTGTCATGGCCTTTGGTCTCACCGGAGCTCCAGCCACATTTCTCAAGGCTATGAACACTACTCTGCACCCTCTGTTGCGTAAGTGTGTACTAGTCTTCTTCGAAGACATTCTCATTTTCAGTCGTTCATATGAAGAACATGTTGAGCATTTGCAGTTGGTCTTTCAGTTGCTTCAGCAAGATCAGTGGCAAGTTAAGATGTCTAAATGTCACTTTGCACAAAGACAACTTTGTTATTTGGGGCATGTTATCTCGGAGGAGGATCTAGCCACCGACCCTGATAAGATTAATGCTGTCTTGCAATGGCCTGTTCCACAGTCAGTTAAAGAATTACATAGCTTCTTGGGCCTAGTGAGCTACTACAGACACTTTGTTAAGCACTTTGGCATCATATCAAAACCATTGACGGATCTTCTTCGCAAAGGTGCACTTTATATATGGACAGATACCTAGGACAAGGCCTTCTCAGCCCTGAAGCAAGCTCTGACAACCGCCCCGGTGTTGGCCCTGCTAGACTTCAGTCGTCCTTTCGCTGTTAAAATTGATGCCAGCGGTACTGGGATTGGTGCAGTGCTTATGAAAGGGGACATCCTTTCGCATTTTTGAGCAAAGCCTTGGGACCCCGCTCGCAAGGGTTATCCACATACGAGAAAGAGTATATGGCGATCTTGCTGGCACTAGAGCACTGGCGCAGTTATCTGCAATATGCCAAGTTTCAGATCATCACCGATCATCGTAGCCTGGTGCAGTTGACAGAACAAAGGCTTCACACACCCTGGCAGCAAAAAGTCTTTACAAAGCTCGTTGCCCTGCAGTATCAAATTGTATACCGCAAAGGCACGGACAATGGCGTGGCTGACGCTCTCTCCCGTTGTCCTTCTGCACAGTTGGCCGCGCTGTCAGTTTGTCAGGCCTAGTGGCTAGTGGCAGTGGTGGAATCGTACTCTCATGATGCTCAAGCTCAGGAATTGCTTGGCAAGCTGGCCGTTTCCCCAGATTTAGTACCCAACTTCACTCTTCGTGATGGGTTGCTACGTTACAAGTGTCGTATCTGGGTGGGTGCTGATCCTGAGTTGCAGACTCAATTGATTACGGTGGTGCACTCTACTGTTGTCGGTGGACACTCAGGCATGTCCGTCACATATCGCCGTTTGAAACAAATCTTTGCCTGGACCGGCATGAAGTCATCCGTTCAATCTTTTGTCGCTGCTTGCGTTGTCTGCCAACAAGCTAAGCCTGACCGTTCCAAGTTGCCCAGCCTCTTGCAGCCATTGCCAGTTCCTGACAGTGCCTGGTCTGTTATATCCATGGATTTTATTGAAGGGCTTCCATCCTCAAGGGGTTCTAACTGCATCTTGGTGATACTTGATCTCTTTTCCAAGTATGCTTACTTCTTGGCTCTCAAGCATCCTTTTACTGCTCGGTCAGTGGCTCAGTCCTTTCTGTCTCAAGTGTATAAGCTGCACGGTATGCTGCAAGCCATTGTCTCGGATCGTGACAAAGTCTTTACAAGTCATTTCTGGTGTGACCTGTTTCAGTTGACCGGAGTTGAGGTGCGAATGAGCACCGCTTACTGTAACAACCCGGGTTTTTGGAGAAGCCAAAAATACGAACTTTTTAAAATTTTTCCTGCAATGTGTGAATCATGTAGTTGCTAGGTCAAACCTAAAGTCAACTAAGAACAATTTATAAATAAATTGTTGCACTCATATAGAATTGCTTGTAGGTGTTTGCTAGAGTTCTTTAGTTGGTTTAGTGTTTTGCACAGAGGGCACAAATCTGTAGCATTTCCCCTCCAAGCCCTTTTGAATTACTCCCATCTCTTTTGCATCCCTCCCAAAATTCATTTGTGTTAAATAAGGAAAACCTTTTGCTTTTATTTCCCTTTTCAATTCTCCGTGGATATTCCTCTCAAACCCTTTTGAATTCATTTCAAAATCCTTAAATCGATAAAAGGAAAATTCCTTTTTCCTTTTGTCCTAACCAACCCATCCTATCACCATGGCGATGCCCTAATAATCCAACTAGGTGAACAAACATGCAGGCTAGTGTGCTTGTTCCTCTAACCACGTGAGCTCCTTACTTCCTCTGTGTACCTGTCCATGCTAGGCTCTATACGTGTATATACATGTATACGTGCCAGTGCCCAATAGCAAGTACCGGAGCCCAGCTTCCCTTTCGGCCCATCACCATCACGGCCAGCCATAGCAAACCGCTACCCAATCCTCTAATCACGTGAGCTCCTTGCTTCCTCTGTATACACGGCCATGCAAGCACTCTATACGTGTTTGTGGACGTATATACGAACTAGTGCCCAATCGCAAGGCCCATCTCGTGCAGCACCGTGACCCAGCTAGCTCGCCAGCCGCGCGGCCCAGCCTTGCCCCCTAGGCGCCCCTTGCCAACCCTAGACGTGGGCAGCTCCCAGGCCGCCGCCACCTCCCGATGGCAAGCCAACCAGACGAAGCCGCCCCTGCATGCTCCGGTACGTCACCCCGTGGGTCCCAAGTGTCATCCGCAAGGAGGAACTGAAGCCGTGAGCGCCGTTTGCCTCCAGTCGCTTTTCCCGTTCCCACGCCGTCTCCATGTTCCTCCGTACAAGCCCTGCTCTTCTGCTGCCGTCAGGAGCCACAGCGTCTGACTCTGGATGCCCCTGCGAGACCCCAACTGCGAGCCCCGCTGAGCCGCGCCTCGCGCCGCGAATCGTGGAAGCAACCGCACTGAGCCTGGATGCCCTTCTCGAAGCTTCTCGCGTCGCTCACCTGCCCGTGGCCTTGGATGCGCGCCACGTCGCGCCGACCATCAAATCAGTGGCACGGACGCCGGCGCCCGACCGCGAAGCCCTAGCCTTTGGGCTACAAAACCCCCGGCTAGGGCCTCGCCCTCACCATCACCCTTCCCAGCCGCCGCAGACGCTCCGTCCCATATCTGCCTCGCCTTCCTCACCTCGCCACAGCAGATGCGCAGCCATGGCTTAAAGCCGAGCCAGCCTACGCGGCGAGCCACCCCGCCACCGACATCGCGCCATCCTACCCCGACGCCCTGCCTTCGCCTCGCCACAGCACAGAGCAGCGGCCACGACCACCAGCCACCTGACCGTCTTCCCGGCCGCAACCCCGCACCTTCACCTCGAGCCGATTGACGACCCCGACCGTGACCCCGAGCCTTGCCCGACGTTGTTCGAGCCAATCGGAGACCGCCGTCCGCGACGAGCTCGGGACACCGCAGCGACTCCGCCCGACGCACCGCACTGCGCCGAGCCATCCCTGCGGCACCTCGACACGGCAGCGGTATCCTTCTTCTACGAGCCCTACTGAAAGCTTTGGACTTGCCCAAGCTTTTGCCTTTTTGCCATCCCTGCCTGTTCCGGCCTTCGTGCCGGCGTCTTGACCTACCGGAGCGCGTTACCGCACCGATGGACACCTGTGGCCGTTGCGTTGCGAACACACTGCCGTGCTATGCCTTGCTGGCCCCTGCCGCGACCACATCCTCAGGCGCACACACGCATGAGGCCAAAGGCTTGGCCTTTGATGCCAAGCACGAACGCCTAGACCGCCGCCCGCCACGGCGGCGAGCTTAGCACGTACATGGTGCAGGTGCACCGCACACGGCACACCCCCGGCATCAAGCGCACGAGCCAACCGGCCACCATTCTGCTTTGTCCAGCCTTCGTGCTGCAGTGACCCTTGCCCTCCATCCTGACCACACGTCCACACGCACGAGCACGCATCGCGGGCACGCCGCGCCCATGGCCGAGGCCACCACCTAGATACCACACACATGACGGCAGGCGAGCTGCTGAGTGCCCGGGTATAGCACCGCCACATGCTCGCCGCAGGAGCCGCAGAGCCTCAATCACTACAAGAAATCCTTTAATCCATGACAGATTCTTCATGACGAATTATAAGAACGTCACTAAGTAATTGAACACGTACCACTACCGGTTACTAAGGCCCATTCCAGCCCACTACCGGCGTTGGAGTATAAGAATGAAGGCAAACCCTAGCCCAATACTCCTCCCGGTCTCCCACAGCCGCACACTTCTCGGTCCTTCCATCCGCAATGATACTTCTCCCTCCGTCTCCTACCTCCCGATCCTCCACGAAGTCGCTTAACTTCACTTACCGCCACCCGCCATCAAGGCCCTCTCTCTCCTCAAACTCCCGAAACGGAGCAGCAGCAGTAGTGTGGGGCTACGGCGCACGGGTGGCTGCTTGGCGTCGTGGAGTAGTGGCGATCTTGAATAGCGAGCTAGGTTAGGTTGCGCGGCACGCGAGCAAAGAACGCTGGGTTGCGGTGGCATTGAGCTACTGGCGACGCCGGCGGCCCGGGGCAGGTGGCACGGGCGGAGGGTGGTGCAATGCTACGGGCGGCGCGGAGAAGTGGTGACGCTGTGGCGGGGATGCAATCGGGTGGCGCCAGCGGTGCTCTTGGTTCAAGAAGAGGTCCAAAGAAGGAGATTGATGACATCAGCGTAAGTGCCCACCCATTCGCTTCCCTCCTCATCCATCTACCGTGTGCCTCTTAGGAACTCAATTCTTTACCTGCAATGCTCACCGCTTTCGAGGAACCGATGTTCTAGATCTGGCGTCTTGGTAGGTTCTGGATCTCGAGTCTTGGTTGATGAAGATCCTTGTTCTTGCAAAATATCAATAGGCAATACATAGAGTAACATGACGGTGAGGCTTCAGTTTAATAGAGATCATAGGGTATAGAGAAGCTAGACATTCTAACTACATTGTAACAACCTTGCTTGTAAGCTCTACCAAGGTCAAATGAATGTGACAGGAGGTAGTAGTATGTTCACGATGATTTTGTCGACTCCACCTACAAAATAATTATGTAGTTACTAACAATATTCTCTATTGATTTCTAAAATGCGAACTACTTGTTCAGTTTGTTCTGCTTTCATTACTTGTGTTTAGTAGTGAGGACAGAAAGAAAGAGTAGATCAGTAGATAGTTTACCATAGAAGAGAACGGAGTGCTTTGTTCAAATGTTGTCTTACTTGATTATTGATATTTGTATTTGTTTCTAAGCTGAAAACGAGCCAGATTTGTCTAGTTTTACAACAGAGCTAAAGAAAATAAATAGCATGTAGCATATCTTCATGTCACCTAAATAGATTTAAGTTCAGTTGGTGTATGAACCTATTGACAATTGTACTTACATGCTCATATGTGCTTGGAGGAAGCAGGCATGGCTTGGGCAGCAGCATGACATGGAAACCCTGTCAAAGAAAATCAAGAATAGGTTTGTTACCTTTCTATTTGATTTCTGTGTTATATTCGATCAATCTGGGCCTGTGTTAAGAGCCACATGTTGTTCTGCTATATCTTTAATTCTTTGTTCATATCTTGACTTTGTAGCATTGCAAGGAGTGCTGATTTACTTTGCTATCTGTTTAATTCTTTTTTCTGCTATCTGTTTATTTCTTAGCAGATTTACTTTGTACATTCTTTCAGAACAAACCATTTGTAGAATTGCAAAGAGTGCTGATTGACAGTTTGTAGGGAAACAAGCAGGTCGACATCAACATTCAGTAAAGGTGCAGCTCTCAACTTGTAATTAAATTCTGAGCCAATGCATATACAGGTTCCACATTACTTAATTCTGAGCAAATGCAAATACATGTCCCACACTGAATTCATATGAATATTCCCTGCTACTATGATCTGTACTAGTTAGATTTCATGAGCTCTGTTTCTTCTGCTCTTGTGTAAACTATAGACCTGTAGACTAACTGCACATGGGATCTTTACATTTTCTTAATACATGAGCAATGGACTGCAGATTAGTATGACTTTATTACCAAATACCAATACTGCCCCTTCCTTTTTTTGTGCTTATTCACTACTAATTGCATTTGACTCTTTCTTATGTAGTGCCATTTAATTTGCTTGCAAGCAAATATCAAGTACAGATTTATCATTTTCTTCCCTTAGTTTCAGTAGCAGCATATTATCTTAAATTTCTGTACTTGAAATCAGCTGGTGGCTAGAATTTGGAAAGACAATGACCTGTATGCTTTCAAGATAAAGTTTCGAGCTTACACACCACCGGCTGCACTCTCAATTCTTAACTGTATTCTTTGAAAACAAAGCCACATGAACTGTTAGAATGATTAAATTAGAATGCTACCTACACAAGGTTATAACAAAACCATCTAAGTATATTTCAAACCAACCTGGATGGAACATATTGTTTTACTCATGCTTACATGAGAACAGGGAAGAGAGCTGATTGACATTGGACACTTTACATGTATAAAAAAAAGAGAGAGAACAAAAGGCCTTCAGATTTGTAATGATAGTCATAATGTGATAGCAATGGGATAGCAGATTCACTAATAGATTTACTTGTACCTGTGATGTGTGGCGTTCAAATCTGAATGTGTCTAGTGTTTTTTATTAAATTATTACCAATCAACATATGTTCAAGGTTCCTGAGTAAACTAGCTAGGACTATAGTTTAAGTTTTTCAGAGATTGTGATTGCTGTAGAGACGTTGGTGTGACTGTGATTAATTTCTGAGGCCACTCTCTTGGAAGTAGAATTATTTTTTTGTACTGTTTGTATAGTACACACATATTAATCTGCAGTTATTTTATTGATGATAATTTCTACTCTCTAGAAAGAAGGAAGCGACATTGCATAGGAAGGTCCAAGATGCAGCCTACAGAGTCGAAAGGTATGTACTGCCTCCATGATATTTTACCTCTGCAATTCAGAGCAACTGAAGCCATCAGCTAGACCACTGTTGGGCAGCATAAGCAGCAATTTTGCACTGCATAGCTTAGCTCTGTTTTCTGCAGGTTTGAGCAGCAGCATTTTTATCTCATGATGCAGAGTAGTGTGGATTCACATAGGTGAAATGTCATGTTCAAGCTACAAGGTGAAACGGTGAATTAATTCTCATGTAATCATTAGCTAATGATCAGTTCCTTGCTTGTGTGATTATTCAAGCTTTATCTCTGGTCTGTAGCATTTATGTGCTGTTTTTCCTTTGCCAATTGACAGCAGTAGTTGCTCCTGACCACATTGATTTGTATTTTGTTCTGCAGCTTGTTAGTTCTAGAAGCAGGTCTGCAGCAGGGAGATCAGTTCCTTGCTGTATGTATTTTTCAGACTGAAAACCTATAGGGTCACTATCAACTCTACCTTTCTAGATGTAGATGGGTTATTTGAGTTATTTGTTGGTTCAGTGGTTTACTTGTTGGTTCTAGGTTAGTTAGCTACCTCTGCATTTATCTTTCTGCCAGCTCTGAGACTTGTATGTTTTCCTAGGACACCATGGTTGTAGTTGGTAGAGCAAAAGTAATCGCTATTGGGATTGGTTCTTCCATTGAGATAAAATTATGCACACCCATCAAATTGAACATATCAATTTGTTCAGTCCAAACCAGCATTTGTTACTCTTAGATAATTATCTGTTGTTGCATTGTGAGATAGTGTTGAGGTAATTTTTTTTCCTAATGAATGGTCTGAGCGACTGAAAGAGTGCAATTAAGGTAGTCCAACGATGGTTTTTTGTTAGTCCAATGATGGCAATATAATATTGTCACACCCAATTTTAAGGATAAAATTGAGTGCACAAAACTCGTGTGTGTCCAGGAATCAATCACACACACAAGCTGACAAATTACATAAAGTATCATCACGGTGTCTCATACATCAGAGTTATATTAAAACTTAGTCTTATACATCACAGCGGAATAATAAAAAGATAATAAAACTCTCGTGGCCGTCATCACAGGGAAGGTCAACTGGTTGACCACAAGCCTAATAATCCTCCGGGAAATCCTCATACACGTTGTCATCTGTTACCCATCCGGGATTTTTATCCAAGTAAAGAAAATAAACAAGTGTAAGTACATTCCGTACTTAGCAAGATAACATGGGGTTATGAAGCTCAAAAGGATAGACTCTGGTTTACTGCAGTCAGCATTTTTAATAGGTCAAGCTTTTATTCTCAAGTATTATCAAGTTATGCTTAAGCTCCCATTTAATTCCCATAAGAACATATATCGGGGTCAAGTGTACCATATATCATCATTGAACAACTTTAAATTATCATCAACAAGTAACCAATTATTCTGTGAGTTTTCCGGGCCGCTCGTAACCGTGAGCACGTCTGTTATAACAGTTTGTTACCCTCTGCAGAGGTGGTGCACATTCACCGCGAGTCGTGATCCCCATATGCCCGGGTTAATTACTCCCATGTCACTTCCAAGGTGAGCGGGCAGGGTACACTATAAAGCCATTTCATAGGTTTCCCTAACAAGTTAGGGCCGCTAGGTTTCCTTGGCAGGCAGATGTAGGAACCCCTCTTTCCTATGGCACATATCCATCGCGGCTATACACATAGGAACAGAGGCAGCCCTATACCCAACGTGGCAAGCCCCATTTGCGCCAAAAAGGTAACCTCTAACTAGCTAGAAAAGGTCCTATTACTGAGCTAAAGTCAGAGCCATATGACTCTCCCGGTTGCACTGTCAGTCCCAGCTTTTGCTGACAGATAAGTCCTTATGGAGGGCCGGGAGCAACATGAACAAAGGTCATTTGCACTTACGCCCTATAGAACAGTTGTTATAAATCATGTTACTCACTTTGTTCCATAGTATCATTCATCAACATATATATCAAGTACAGTTAGAGCACTAGCAATCTACCCATATGCATTTAACCCATAGGAGACAAGGAACAGGATAACAATCACTAGGATGTCCTTACGGGTATCAAAATTAGACACATGCAAATGAGTAATTGATTAAAGTGAAATAGGACATCAAGGAAGGCCCATGTTATACTTGCCTTGGTTCACAAACTCGTGCTGGTCCTGCTGGTCGTCGAAGAGTTCTTGGTCTCCCACGTTTTCCTCACCATCTGAACACGATCAACACAACAACATACAACATTCCAAAAGCATTCATGCAAAGCAAACATTCCTATCATTAGAACAGTACACCAACAGTATTGAAATCAAGATAAAATGTTTGTAAAACTAATCTACGTCTCGCTACGATCACGTCAACGCGAAGTTCACGAAAAACGGAGCTAAAATGCGAAAGTTATGATTTAAACGGGTTTTCCTATAGCCATATATTTAATTAAATCTAATCATGAAATTAAAAAGTTCCAAACTTGACTAACCGTAGCTCCAACATGTAGCTTATGAAATTACGAAGCTAACGCGATTTGAATGGATCAATTCAGAGCTAAAACGACAATTTTATAAGCAAAACAGTTCAAATGGCATTTCTGTAATTACTGAAAACGTATTTTTGACTTAAGCCGTGGAGTTTACGCTTTCCAAACGGGATTGCGCGTTCGGGAAATACGTTTTGGGCTGCGGGTTAAGACTTAGAAAAGTCCAGGGGCTCTTATGCAAAATCACCCGCGAAGGGGTATCTTCTATTCCTGGCCGTTGATCTCGCGATGGGCGGCTAGGATCGGCCTAGGGGGGTCGGCCGGACGGAACAGTAACACCGGCGGCCAGGCGCCATGGCCGGCGGCGTGAAGGACTCGGTCGCGTGCGGATTAGGGCCTACGGTTCACCAAATTGACCACCGAGGGCACCCGGAGGCGCGGGGGAGGAAGGGGGGTCGCGGCCATGCCGTTGCGGCGGCCGGAAACGGGGGCTAGCGCGGTGGCCGCCATGGCCGGCGACCATGGCCCGCGGAGCTCGCGGCCAAGGCTCGGGAAGCCAACAAAAACGAGAAAAAGAGATACCGGGAGATAGAGGGGAGGACGGCGAAGCTCACCAAGGGGGAAATGGAGACGGAGGCGGCTCGGAGGAGGCTGTCCGCGCGGAGGGGCGGTCGACGGAGCTCGGAGACCTCTGGGCGACGGCTGCGGCCTTCCTCGGTGCTCGGCAAACGCGAAAATGAGAGCGGGGGCAGCAGGGAGGGGCGGAGACGGCTCGAGGCCGATTTAAAGCGGCCGGGGCGCGATGGGGGCACGCTCCCACGACGCGGAGTGGGGCGGTTGCGGCATGTGGCCAGGCCGGGCGGTTCCGAGGAACGCGGGGGTGAAGACGGCGCCGACAAGCGGGCCCGGGCGGTCAGCGGCTGGGCGCGGGGCGTGGGCGGTTGCCTGGTGCGGGCGCAGGCGCGGCTGCTGGGCTGGGCGCGACTGCTGGGCCGAGAGCGGCGGCTGGGCTGAGCGGGGAAGGGGAGAGGAGGGTGAACGGGCCGCGCGGGAAAAAAAGCCATGTGGGTCGAAAATGAGGAAGGGGAGGAGATAATCATTTTCCCTTTTTATTTTCCAACAAATTTTCCCAAAAGCATTTTCAAATTATTTTTGAACTCATTTGAACACTAATTTAAGAACAATCATCACATGAATAAATAGTGCAGCAACATGTATGCATTCAAAGGTTTCAAATCTTATAATTGATTTTAATTCGCCAAAAATTATTAGTTTCCTATAATGGAATGCACACTTAATTACATAATTAAATCAAATTTACTTATTTTAAAAGAATGAAATATTTTGGGTGTTACAAATATTTAAGAAACGAGATGGACTGAATAAAACAAAGCTGCAATCTCATATCATTCATGTCATATTTGTAGAAATGGGAGGTCTGGAAGAATTATTTGTTAGAGGGGATACTCTTTGTCCGACCATTTTTTCTTTAACTAGTTAATTTCATTTATTTAATAGTGGAAGCTATAATGGATGATCTTTTTTGTTGCTGCTCCATAGCACAAATTTTCCCTGGTGCCATCATTCTTGTTTGTATGATTTTTGTCCCATCGGTGGTCTTGCTGCGAGCTTCACAAGTATGCCAAATATCCTGCAGGTTGGCAAGATCGTTTATTGCTGTGGATAAGTCATATGTCCACGGCTGTCATCGCGTTCAACGCAATGCATCACGTCGAAGGATGAAGTACATGAAAGTTTATTATTTTTTCTATCATGTATATTGTATTTTTTAGCCTATAAGTTTGTATATGCTGAATCCATTGTATACATCAACTCATTATTACCATTGTATACATCTATTCATTATTATATGAATAAATAAATGTCTATTGTATGATTGGTGTATCTTGTGATGAATGTTATTATACTATTGATGTGCTAAATACGTGGCAATTGGTTGTGATGTCAACATCCACGTCATTGTATAAATGATGATGTGGCTATTCAATCTATGATGGTTATATTCTATCACAAAAATTGGGCTTGGGTTGGGCTAAGTGGGTCTCGGGCTGAGCTATGATGGTCTATAACCGTCATGGATTGCGTTAATCTGAGATGGTTTTCAAATAACTGTCATGCACATCAATCCATGACACTCAATACATGACGACACCTAAAACCGTCATGGATGCTATTTTGTGACGGTTATTTAGCGATCGGTGACGGAATTGAACCATCATGTATTAATAGGTTTCTTGTAGTGAATCTAGAATCACGACGCACGCGGCTGCGCTGCTCACAACAGCCGTCGGGCCACAGCCGAAGCCAGCCATGGAGCCACGGCAAGCTCTCTGCCGGCACCCACGTACTGCATCCACACGAACTCGCTGTTTCCATCCCAAAGACGGCACCTTGAGGAAACACGGCACACAAGCCCAGAGCTTCGGCCTTCCACCTCCCATTGCCGTTCACCAATGGCCACGCTCGGCCTCCAAAACGGCCGGAAAGCTATCACAGTCACGCACGTAGCCTTGGACCACACTTGCGAGGCGATGCCCTCCCTCGCTGCACCGGCACCCTGCACGTCGCAGTGCGGCATGCGGACACGGCTTGCCGTGGGCGCGACATCCCGCTGCCCGGCACCTACGCACACATACCTGCACAGCGATGCCCGCCACCCGCGCACTGGTGCGCACGGCACAACCGTGCTCGCCGCATCACACCTCGCACGGCACAGCGGCGCTGCGTAGCCCACCGTGGCCTTGTCTCGCGCACAGGAGCACAAACAGTTCGACGGACGCCTAGGCGCGGCGCTCTCCTGCCTACTCGCCTGTTCCGTCGACACCGCCCCTAGCAAGCCCAAGCACCGGTTTTCCCTGCTGTCTAGCTCCACCAGCTCGCATACACGGGCGTCGACCACGCGGGCCACGGGCATGGTGAGCCCCGCGATCTCGGTGTCGAACACCTGCTCTGCTCTAGTCTAGAGCTAGGCCTAGGCCGAAATCCGCGACCCGCGCGAGAACTCCTTTAGCCCTGTACTCGTGGGCCGCCTGCAGAGCAGAACAGCCCAACCAGTTCCATAATTCTTCTTAAATCAAGCCCTACGTCATGGACCCATCCTTGAGTATTTCTGACCCCTCCAAATGGTAAGCCATCACAATGCTTGCGCTCACTCACGTTCGCGCAGCTCACAGACTAAACCTTGGATTACCACTGTTGCCGAGACCACCATTGCCGAGACCACCGTTGCCGAGACCACCGGTGCCGAGACCACCGGTGCCGAGACCACCATTGCCAAGACCACCGTTGTCGAGACCACTGTTGCCGAGACCACCGTTGCCGAGACCACCGTTGCTGAGACCACCATTGCCGAGACCACCGTTGCCGAGACCACCGTTGCCGAGACTACCGTTGCCGAGACCACCGTTGCCGAGACCACCGTTGCCGAGACCACCGTTACCGAGACCACTGTTGCCGAGACCATCGTTGCCGAGACCACCGTTGCCGAGACCACCGTTGCTGAGACCACTGTTGCCGAGACCATCGTTGCCGAGACCACTGTTGCCGAGACCATCGTTGCCGAGACCACCGTAAGCTTCCAACAGCTGAAGCATATAGGACGTCCATTTGATCGATCTCACATTTATTCTTGGAACATTGAAAGTTCCAAAAACTATTACCCTTGACTATAGGAACAGGCGTAGATTTATTCACATATATACTTTATTTCTTTAGAATCTTCTCTAAGTATACACTTGAGATAGTTCTAATACCCCTTTTCCTTTTATCTCGGTAAGTTCCAATTCCTGGAACGAATGATGCTTTACCAAGACCATTCTCATTGAAACTTGAGGACAAGAACTGCTTCTTCTCCAACAGTAGATTAACACCACTACTAGCGAGTAAGGTGCTACCCACATGTAGGATTAGGAAAATAAATTTCCCATGTTTAAACTTTGCATAAATACAATTGTCCTCTACATTCTCTTTAAAACCTAAACTTTCTTATTGTACTGTCAAACTTCAAGAACCACTGTCTTGAAGCTTGCTTTAATCCATAAATGGATTTCTTTAGGCAACATCCCTTTACGTTCTTTTCCTTCCACGACAAAACCTTTTGAGTTATGCCATATAAACTTTTCCATTCAAATCCTCGTTGAGGAATGTGTCTTTACATCCTTCTGATGTAACTGTAAATCGTAATGTGCCACTAATACCATTATGATTCTAAAAGAATCCTTGCAAGCTTATTATAATCTATTCCTTCTCTTTGTGTAAATCATTTCGCCACAAGTGGCGCTTTATAGCTTTTCATATTTCCTTTGGAGTCACATTTGTCTTGTAGACCCATTACAGCCTACTGTGTTGGCTCCATTGAGAATTACTTCTAAGTCCCAAACATCGTTGGTATTTATCGATTTCATTTCATCTTCCTTTGCTTCTTGCCATTTAGACGAGTGAACGCCTCTCATGGCTTTTTCAAATGAGGTGGAATTATCCTCTATTTGAATTTCTTTCTTAACATTGACTTCTTAGTCACCAGAAATATCTGATTTTCTTATTCTTTGAGACCTTTTGGGGCCTCGTGGCACTTCTTTCATATGGGGCTATTGTTACTCTTCATTGTCAAAAGGCAATTGTTCTATAGCCTCCTGTATTATAAGATCCTTATTTACTTATTCATCTTCTTTAAGAGCTAACATCAGGTGTTGTATATCCATACAACATCAACATGTATTAAGCAATTTGTTGCTGTAAAAAACACTGTAGTGGATATGTAATCCCACTTCTATTCAAGCCTTAGGTATCTACATACCATGCTCCCCCAGATTACTCCATCTTCTGTAAAGATGGTGTATCTTCAAATTTCTTATTTTGGGTTTAATCTGCTAAAAACTCATATGGCGCGTTTAGCACTGCCTTGATAACTCTGAACTCGTCAAGTATAAATACTAGCCGACTATGCTATCTTCCTATCGGAACTATAAAAAGGTCCAGGAATTTAGCTATTTCTTTACTTAAGGGGTATCGTTATTATGACCGTCTTACTCCCTCAACGATCACAATCATCTTTTATAGATCACTTTTACCTTCAATGCATAGTATGCATTGCATTATCTGAAGTATGGGGAAGTATCTTTCTTAATTGTCTTTCTTAATTAATCTTACATTTTCTCCCCCTCGAAATGTGGTATGAACTTTTCTACCACAATTTCGAAACATTCAGAACTCTTGTGAATGAGGAAACTTTGATTACTTACTTCATCCACATGATTACATCATGCAAATAAAATTTGTATGGGAGTACATTTTTCTCATTACACTTCAAAACTCAACATAGTCTATTATTATCAATACTTCTGTAAGTCATGCTTGCATATCATTCTTATCTTTTGGTTCACATGCAACTTTCTTTTGTTCTTAAACTCATTGAGTACTTAATGACCATGACACAATTAGAGTGTACGGTCAATACTAGGATAGCATAAAAGCTACCTCAAACTTCTCTCTATGTGCGGGATACACTTAGAGCACATGAGTCATCACATCCTTCTCCCGCCATGCGGGATAAGTACTATGCCAAAACTCTCCCGCCATGCAGGATTGGTTAACATATGTACTATGCCAACTTTACCCCGCCATGCGGGTATTTTCTCAAACTTTTCCTGCCATGCGGGTACTGTCACAACCTTTTCCCGCCATGCGAGATAATTCCCTTGAACAGACATAATTGCCAGGATTGGCTCGTGTTCAATCATCAAATTCAGAAATAAATCCGAATATTCTTTTAACACACATGTTTAATCCATGTATATGACTTTTACAACTCTCATAAGTGAAACTGAAAATAAGTTCTTCTTTACAGAGAGTACATAAAAGACATTTCTCAATGAAGACTCTCATTGATCTATCTCTTTTCTTGGATCAATATCCTAGAATTCTTTTCTTTTGAAGCCATTCTTTAAAGAGAACACAATCTCTTAAATAATGGCATTCTTTCATACATAACTTGCCCTTAGGCATTTCATCATCTGAGTCATAAGTACCCAGCTCATTTCTCTTACTGCCTTCAAGAATGAAAGCATTGAGGTCTTTTGTCTGAAAAAATATTCAACAATAATGCTCATTAAACTTTGAAATCTTTATTTTCTATTCTATATCACCGTTGGGCAGAAATAGAATAAAAATCATTCTTCTACATTAATTCCACATCACCATTTGGCAGAAATGGAATTAACGTATAGAAATTCAATAATCTTGAAAACATAGTACTGCTCCTCAAAATTAAATTCTCCAGTTGGTTCGAATTTAATTAGAAGACAATCAACTTCATTGCAGCGGAAACATGAAAATACATTTCTTTAGTTTAAGAGCAATCCTTAATCTTTATCTTTTCTCTGAAAAATTAGTCACTTTGATGTAAAATTCATCAGAGATTTAAACTTTAAACATAAAACTCATAGAATTATAATATTGTTATCATCAACATTGGTCAGAAAATAACAATACCATAATTTAACTTTGAACTTAAACTTATAATATTGTTATCATCAACGTTGGTCAGAAAATAACAATAATATAATTTATCTTAACTATCAACCGACTATTCCTCCAATTAATTTTTTTTTCAGCTGGTTCCAATTTTAACTGGAGGATAAACTTTTCATCATTTACTGAATAACTATAACTGCTCTTCAAATTAGAAGACAATAAACCTTTAACTTTGCAGCGGAAACTCGACAAAAATTCTTTTCCTACTTTTCAGAAGCATTTTTCTGTACTTTTCTACTCTTTGAAAATTCTAACACGTTGGTGCAAAAATTATCAGAGATTTTAAATCATTCTTTGAATGAAATCATCAAAATTTGCTTCTGAAAAATAATAAAACAATTCTTAATCACCACTGTGCATTCGGCCCAACCGGAGATACGGCCCGGGCTCATTCTTTTCTTTTCTCGGCCCAAGACAGCAGAAGCTGGCTCGGCCCAAAACGGCATCCAGCCCGGCCTTGCTCCCTCGCGCGCGCGCTCTGCCACCCAGGCCGCAATGTGGGCCTGGGCCGGCAAAGCGCCGTGGCCGCGCGCCCCGCCTGGGCCACGATGCAGCCCGCTAGATCTCGGCCGTCCATGCGCATCCGACGGCCGAGCGCGCATCTAGGGCGAACAAAACCACCGGGTCGGCGCTTCCCCCTGTAACCCTAGCCTCATTCTCTCCCTCCCCTTCTCTCTCATCCGCGCCGAGTGCAGCCAGCAGCTGCGCATGGCGTCCAGAGGAGGAAGTGGAGATGGCGGCGTCGCCGTGGCACCTCTCGCCGGCACGCGTGTGGCTAGAGCCGCGCGCAGCACCGTCGAGGAGAGCCACGGTGGTGCCCTTTGCAGATCGAACCCGCGCAGTGGCGTAGCTCGGCCGTCTTCCCACACGCCGGCGAGAGCCGACGCCGCAGTCTTTTTCCCGCACGGTGGCGATGCTGGCAGCGGGATGAAGGCCCAGGTAGGACCCTGTGTTCGTTCTCATCTTTGCTAGGATTTGGGGATTGTAGGGTTAGGGTTTGGTGAAATTTCGAATTGATTTGAATCACCGTCTTCTCTCTTTTCTTTCTATTTCTTTCCCCGAGATCTGGTCGCCGGTTTAGGGTTCGGATCAAGCGGTCTTGAAGCCGAGCCCCTTCCAACTTCACCCAGTTAGGGTTAGAGACTGTTCTTCTTCCCCACGCGGCGTCCAGTGCGACGGCAGGCGGTGGTGACGGCGCAGGGGATCCCCAGGTAGGAGAAAACCCCTTCCAATCCGTCCTTTCTTTCTTGATTCGAGATCACAGTTAGGGGTAGGGTTACGGTCTGTTCTTTCCCGATCCGATCCGGATCGGTTAATCTTTCTTTCTTTCTTTTCCTGTCCCCGATCTAGATCTACGAACTAGACTGGGGATTTTAGGGTTAGGGTTCTTTGTTGAAACCGTGTTTCAATCTCATCCCCACTTTTCCCGTACCCCATCTAGGGTTAGGGTTTGATTTGCTTTTCTTTCCCCGATCTAGATCCACATACTAAACCTTGCTTTGATACCATTGTTAGATAGTTTGGATCATCTAGTAGTGGAACCAGTGGGTGAGTTCTTTTCTAACTGAATCACATAGACCTAGAGTTTGCTTCGGGAGTAGGAGAGAGAGAGGGAGATGTAGGAGCATCTGACCATCCGAGGAGCTCCCTGCCTTCGCTGGTTCGCCGATGATGATCTGCGCTAGGGCAGCGACGTTTGGTGTAGCTGTGGAGACCGGCGGTGGTGGAGGCAGTGGCGCTTCCCGCCGCTGGCAGTGCCACCCTCTGGATCGGATTAGGGTTAGGACAATGGGGCTGTGGCGGCGGTGAACCTCGTACCCAGAGCCGTTTGCCCCACCTCCTTTTTATAGGCACTGTGCGACGGGGGCCCACTAGCCATTAGATGGCTGGACGTCCCCGATCAGGACGCGGTCAAAGGGTCCGTCTCGACCGTTGGGTCAAGACGGATGAGATCAATTCTAACAAACAGAACTCTGAAACCCCAGGCATCAAAGTTCAGAACGCTGAGCTGGGATTCAATGGAGTAGCAAGCAGCAGGAGGGAGTAGGGATCTGTAGTTCTGCTGGATCTCACCTGTCACTGCTGCCACCTGCAGAGTAGGGGGCACTGGGTGCCGGGGTGGCTGGGCCGGTGGCCGCCTTGTCTCCGTCCCCCGTCCCCGAGTCGAGTCATGAGAGGCAGAGAGGGCCGGCAGTTGGGGTTGCGCGCGCCGGCCAGTGCTAACCGGCTAAGGTTGGAGGCTGATGGGCTTTCCTTGCATCTGGGTGGGATATTGGGCTGGCTGGCCTTTTTTACTAGGTTTTTCTGAGACTTGTTCCCAGAGATTTTGGGCCTCGCGTTGGGCTGCAGCCCGGGGCCCAAATCCGCCCGGCCTGAACATATAACTGCTAGTGTTTGATATTCTTTTGCAGTGCTTTTTCTTGTTGCGTCATGAATGGTAGATATGAGCACTCATGTATTTTACATGACAGCATGCAAATCTATGTTTCTTTTTATATATGTTATGCAAATAATGATTCTTAGATTAATAAGAATGATTCACAAAAGTTAAATACATCGAAACAGCATACAACATCCTAAGGAAGAACAATATGTAGTCACTCGAGGCCAGTTATCAATAGCTGGCACACATGGTCCGGTGCACTCGACTAGGAAGAATAGAAGCATATGTTCCATTCGAGGGTGCCTAGGGCTGTCTCGACCAATGAACTGCTTCACTGTAGGTGATGATGTTGTAGCTATCCCACACCTGGTACATCTTGTCCATCGGCCCCACATCAAGCTTCTGATGCCACTCAGACATGACGCTGCATGGCACATGGTCCCAATGCCTCACATACCTATGTACTGTAGCAACAAAGCCACAAACTTGGTTTGTCCATCATATTTCGTCCCTATACTTCCCAATGCGTCCTGCATGCTTTTTATGGACCAAATGCAAGACATCACAATGATGGTCGAGGTGTACTACTGAACTACCACATTTATTCAATTGGTGCAGTCCAGCTAAATTATGTCCTACCATTGCAGTGCATGGATGTGTCAAAGATTGTAGAAATTCTGAGGACAAATGAATGCATGGTCAATGATCCCTCAACAACTACTCTGAACAATCTCACCTTTTTTTTGCCAGGAATCCGAACATCTCACCTGATATGCGTTAGAAGGGTGCTGCAGTATGGTTTTTAGAGGCTGGGAATGAATTTGTTTCTCTAAAAAGTATGCAGATATGCGTTAGAAGACCATAATGACTTTTAGAACTCAGGTTTAAAATGTATTGGATATTATTGATTTCATCATCTCCAGGTCCGCTAAGGGAATAGAGATCTTAACATTTGCTATTATTTCCTAGACCAAGTTGTGAGCATCTTGCCGAACCTCTGTAGATAAGATCAGAGTAGTCCTCTAGATTGTTCATGGATTGTCATCTGGCTCTCAGTTATTAATATAAGAAAGCCCGGAAGGCAGCTAGAGTCATAACAAGCATTCGTCATTTGTCCTGGATAGTTTCACATCTGTGGACATGCACTGCAGTGGTAGGTGGTGCATAATTTAGCAGCGTACATCCTCATCCCTCATTCTGATATTTTCAATTGGGTTCATAAAAGAGATCTAGTTGTAGTTATGCATGGACTATATAGTACGTACATACACACATGTGAGGCAGCAGCTCTCTTTTATGAACACAAGCAGCAGCAGCTTACATATACAGCGTTTAATAATCAAAGGACGTACACAAGCAGTACATACACAAGCTTGAATAGTTTGATTGCTTACTCTTTTTGGTTTGAACACAAGCTTCCCAGAACACAAGCAGTACATACACAAGCTCATAAGCTAATCCCCGTCTTTATCTCCAACGTCTAGCAGCAGCTTGCTTGGTTTGATTGCTTATTCTCTTTGCAGCTGTAGTTCTGGGGTAACATAACATAGCAGCAGTAGGCCGACGTCTGCCCGGTCTAGCTCTGTGGGTTCTTGTTCTGTTCTGCAGGACGACAGCAGCAGCAGCTACGGGCAACTTACATACAGCGTTTAATCATACAACAAATTATTACTTGGTTGCATGGATCCTTGCATTAGCTTGAGCATTGTTTTGTCCGGTAGTAACTTGCAACATGATTGCTAGCTATGTCAATGAACAGAAGGAACCAGCAGTAGCGCCATGCACCGCGGAGGGGCACGCTCCCCTCGGCAGTGTCTACCATCATGGCCGAGCCCACGGTGACAGGCAGTGGCCGCAGTCGAAGGGTGCTGCAGTCCAAACAGCCTTGGGTCGCCCATCGCGCAGCGGGCCAGCACGCAGGACTCAGCGCAGCCCAGCGGTGGCTATCCGCCTACGCCAGTGGAGTATACACTTGAATTGACTGGATTTATCATTTACTTAAATAAGAAAAGAAATAATTTGGATATTAGTCCCACTCTCTTTAGTGCTGTCCCTATCTGTTTGGTACTTCCTGGTACCTTTCTATCAGTACTTATATTTTTTCTCCATCCCATCTTCATCAATGGATGGTCCACAGCCGCTCTAAAACTCTCATTTTCTAATACCAAAATAATAGTATCATCTACTTGGTCAAAATTGACTTGTGGAATTGGTGGTAGGGAGGGCTCGTCACTACGGGAAACTGGTAATTTACCGAGTGTCGAATACTTTGCCGAGTGCCAAATATCGGGCACTCGGCAAAGACTCAGTTTGCCGAGTGCAGCCGTCGGCAAAATAAAACACTCGGCAAAGGCTATTTTGCCGAGTGCCTAGTACTCGGCAAAATATAGGCACTCGGCAAACCTTAATATGCCGAGTGTCAGACCCTCGGCAAACTAGAGCACTCGGCAAATATTGTCAGAGGCATAACGGACCCAACGCCGTCAACTTTGCCGAGTGCCAGGCGTTAGACACTCGGCAAATTTTTTTTTTATTTTGGCCACCAATTTTTTTTGGTAGCCCTACAACAGTACTAGGAACCACATATTCAAATTTTGCACATTTTGACTGATTTTTTCTATATTTCATTAGTTTATTCCATTTTGTTGATTTTTTTCAGAAAATACGAGTTTGAACTGTAGGTGCATCGAATATTGGATTTGAATGATTCGAAAAATGACATTCAGGTTTGTGAGTGTAAGTTTAGGCCAAATCCAGGAACTGACCTGAAATTTCTATCAACTTGCTCACGGGGCAACGCCACCAAATTGCGTGCGAGTTATTTTTTAATTCCATAAAATGCAAACGAAATCGAAAAAACATGAAACTTGAGGAGATGCCGTGTTATCGTATGCGTAGGCTGTGGTAAAAATTTGAGAAAGTTTCGAGCACGTTGTCACGTACCATGCTTACAAACCTGAATGTCATTTTTCGAATCATTGAAATCCAATATTCGATGCATCTGCAGTTCAAACTTGTATTTTCCGAAAAAAATCAACAAAATGGAATAAACTAATGAAATATAGAAAAAATCAGTCAAAATGTGCAAAATTTGAATATGTGGTTCCTGGTACTGTTGTAGGGGTACCAAAAAAATTGGTGGCCAAAATAGAAAAAAAAAATTGCCGAGTGCCAATCCGTGGCACTCGGCAAACTTAATTATTTGCCGAGTGCCTAACGCCAGGCACTCGGCAAAGATTTTTAAATAAAAAAGGGAATCTTCTTTGCCGAGTGCCGTAGATCTTGGCACTCGGCAAAGCTGTGGGCGGTTAAAAAAATACGTCGGCCTCCCGGCCGACACACTCACACACACCACACACACAGCCGCTTGCCTTGCCTCCCAGCCCCCCGCTGCCCTCATGCCGCCACCGCCACCCCCACCCCCCCCCCCCGCCACCACCCCGCCACCGCCACCCCACCCCGCCACCACCACCACATCCACCGCCACCACCCGCCACCCACAGGTGCCCCGGCCCCGGCCGCCAGAGGAGGAGGGAGGAGGAGCAGGCCACCGGAGGAGCCCCACCCCGCCGCTCGCCTCAACCCGCCGGAGGTGGCCCGCCCATCCGCGCCGCCCGCCCACGCCCGCCGGCCGGCCCGCCCCGAGGAGGAGGAGAACCTCCGCGCCATCCGCCGGCCACCGGAGAAGGAGGAGGACCCCGCGCCACCCGCCAACCCCATCCACGCTGTCCGTCGTGCCCGCCCCCGTTCCGAGCAGAAGGTGGGAGAAAGGGAGGAAGAGGAGAAGGGGAACAAGATAAGAGAGGAGGCCGAGAAGAGAGGAGGAGGAGGTGCCCCGCCCCGGCCCCTTGACGCCGCCCCATCCGCGACCCTCGCCCTGTCCGCGGCCTCCGACGTCCCTCCGACGTCCAGGTATGCCCTTCCCTCGCTTCATGGTGTACAATGCTGGTGAAGGAGGAGGTCTAGGTGGAGGTCGAGGTGGTGGTGGCGTGCAATGGTGGAGGTGTAGGTGGAGGTGGAGAAGGAGGGTAGTGTGTTCGTTGAGGTGGTGGTGGTGTGGTTGTTGTGGTGGATGTGGTGGTGTGGTCGTTGTGGTGGATGTGGTGGTGTGGTCATGGTCGTTGTGGTGGATGTCATGGTGTGGTCGTGGTGGTGGTGGTGGTGGTAGTGTGGTGGTTGTGGTGGTGGTGGTGTGGTCGTGGTGGTGGAGGTGGTGGTGTGTTGGTGGTGGATTAATATATATCTGGCTATCGGCCATCGTGCCGTATTTGTTCCCTTGATATGTGGTTGTCGGCCATCGTGCCAGTTTTTTCTTGCAGGTTTTGGAAACCTCCCCGTACAGGGGAGGTTCTGCCAAAATTTTCAATTTATAGTATTGTGTTTCTTCTTTTGCAGAGAACAACACGTCAGAGGGGACTCGGTGACCCCGATCCTCTTCGTCGGCGTTGCGGGTCTGCCTGCACAGCATCGCCTCGTCACTACCCCGACTCACCACTGCCCCGCTAGCCTGACTCCATCGCCACCCTAGGTATAAATAAGCCCTCCTCCCGTATCATTGTCTTAGATCACGTAACCCAGTTAGGCGTCTCCCGTCCGAAAGAGATACGGTCGTAGGTATGCGGATCTTTGCATATCTACGACCGTATCTATTTCGGATTGTCCACATTTTTTGGACAGCCCACGAATGCGTAGATGGGTTAGTTTCCATGGTCTGCTCCGGTCCGAGGCCGAGTTTCGGCAGCTCTTCCCTATTGTTCTCCGGATACACACTCTCCCTGTCAGGACGTGTATCGGGAGAACAGCGGGGAGGTGCTGCCGAAATTCCGTCTTGGATAGGAGTAGAGCATGGAGACTAACCTCATCTACGCATCCGCGGGTGGGATTAGGACCTATCCTTCACCTATTAGATAGTAGCAACGCCGTGTAGATGCAATTGCTGGTTTTATTACTCGCTTATATATATATATGTATATATGTCAGAGGATGGATAACCGTGACTGGATGTACACGGGCCACGCAGAGATGACCCCAGAATGGATGTGCAATACCTCTGCTTTCTTAGACCATGCATTTGGCCCGGCTGCTCAAGGGGCGAGTCGGATGCCGTGTCCCTGTAGCAAATGTGACAACAGGAAAAGAAAAAATAGGAAGAAGGTGGGGGAAGATCTTTGCAAGTTTGGATTCACGCCAAACTATACCCGCTGGATCTTCCATGGTGAAGCGGATCGTATGAGAGAGGAGGTGGTGAGACAACGCCTCGAGGATTTTGATGGTGATGCCGGGGTACCAGACATGATGGATGACTTTCATGAGGCACAGTTTGGTGAAGGAATGGAGGAGGAACCAGAGGAAACCGCAAAGGTGTTCTACGACATGATGTCTTCGGCACAGCAGCCCCTTCACGAAAAGACCGAGGTTTCGCGACTAGATGCCGTTGGACGCCTAATGGGGTTCAAGTCGCAGTATAGCCTGAGTCGAGACGCCTTTGATGCTATGTTGGCAGTTGTTGGGACCCTGCTTCCGGAGGGTCACGTTCTGACGAAGAACATGTACGAGTCACAGAAACTTCTTCGTGCACTGAAGATGTCGTATCAGCAGATCCATGCTTGTCCGAATGGTTGCGTCCTATTTAGGAAACAACACGAGAAAGCAACGCACTGTCCAAAGTGCAAATCCTCTAGGTTTCTAGAGGTAGACTCTAGTGATGGCCAGAAGAAGCAGCTTGATATCCCCGAGAAGGTCCTATGGTACCTTCCTTTCATACCGAGGATCCAATGGCTATTCATGATAGAGGAATCCGCCAAACAGATGACATGGCACAAAAATGGCAAAAGATACAATTCTGAAAAGATGGTACATCCATCCGATGGTGATGCATGGGTCCACTTTGATGGTAAACATCCCGGTAAAGCTGAGGAGGCTCGGAATGTACGTGTAGCACTGGCAATAGACGGGTTCAATCCGTATGGAATGATGGCGGCCCCGTACACTTGTTGGCCCGTGTTCATGATCCACCTAAATCTTCCCCTCGGCGTCATGTTTCAACCCAAGAACGTATTCCTGTCGCTCATAATTCCCGAACACCCGGGGAACAATATGGGAGTGTTCATGGAGCTTCTGATTGACGAATTGATCGATGCTTGGGAAAATGGGGTACTGACATACGACCGAGCTACAAAGAGGAACTTCAAAATGCATGTCTGGTACCAGTACTCCCTGCATGACTTCCTAGCGTATGGCATATTCTGCGGGTGGTGTGTTCACGGGAAGTTCCCATGCCTAGTATGCAAGGAAGCTGTGAGGTTCAATTGGTTGAAGAAGGGTGGCAAGTTCTCTTCGTTCGACCAACATCGTCGATTCCTCCCTTCTAACCATCCATTCAGACAAGACATCACGAACTTCACGAAAGGTGTTCGAGTCACTGACCCTGCACCTCAGATGATGACCGGCGCTGAGGTCCATGCTCAGATAGAGGCTCTCAAAATTGATGACAACAAAGGTGGTTTTATTGGATATGGTCAGGACCACATGTGGACTCATATATCGGGCTTGACTAGGCTCCCCTATTTCAATGACCTCCTTCTTCCACACAACAATTATGTAATACACACTGAAAAGAATGTCACCGAGGCACTTTGGGCTACACTCATGGACATTACTGATAAGACAAAGGACAACGTTAAGGCTAGACTGGACCTGGCGACGTTGTGCGATAGACCAAAGCTAGTGATGAAGCCTCCCGTGCCCGGCAAGAAATGGAAAAGGCCTCATGCCGATTTCGTCTTGAAAAAGGACGAAAGGAAGGAGGTATTGCGGTGGATCCAGACGTTAATGTTCCCTGATGGGTATGCGGCGAATCTGAGGAGGGGAGTGAACTTGTCTACTATGCGAGTCTTAGGGATGAAGAGTCATGACTACCACATATGGATTGAACGGCTTCTTCCTGCCATGACCCGGGGATATGTCCCCGAGAATGTCTGGCACGTGCTGGCAGAGTTGAGCTATTTCTTTCGTCAGCTTTGTGCCAAGGAGTTATCTCGAGCCGTGGTTGTTGACTTAGAGAAAGTGGCACCTGTGTTGCTCTGCAAGTTGGAGAAGATCTTTCCACCCGTCTTCTTCGTGCCGATGCAGCATTTGATTTTGCACCTACCATACGAGGCACGAATGGGGGGGTCCCGTGTAGGCCCGTTGGTGCTATCCAATCGAGAGATGTCTAAAGGTTCTTCGCAAAAAGTGTAGAAATAAAGCCAAAATTGAGGCGTCCGTGGCAGCAGCATTCATTATGGAGGTGTCAAACTTCACAACAGCATACTATAAGGACAACCTTCCAAGTGTGCACAATCCACCCCCTCGTTACAATGCCGATGAGAGTTCATCGAACCTCAGCCTTTTCAAAGGGCAACTCGGAAGCGCAAGCGCATCGAGCACCAAGACTTTGCAGTATGATGAGTGGCGCACTATCATGCTGTATGTGTTGTTGAACCTTGACGAAGTGAACCCGTATTTGCGGTAAGTTCTCAATGAGCTTGTTACATACGCCGTCACTATCCTCCATCCATCCAACCCCCTTGTCTCTTGTTTTTTCAGGGAATTTCTGGATAAGTACTGGCAAGAGGATTGGGCTCCTTCCCCTCAAGAACAAGATAGCCTTCTCAAAGATGGTGTGCCCGATTTCATTTTCTGGTTTAGTAAGAAGGTACCGTCCAATTTACCTCGTTCTATCTTTGACTCACCACTTTGCTCGTACGAGCGAGTAATGTAACGATCTATCTGGCCTCACCTTGCAGGCCAGCACGGATGTGGAAATGAGTGATGAGTTGAGACAGGTTGCCAATGGATTCGCCTATAAGGTCAAGTCATTTACCGTTTATGATGTGAATGGATATCGCTTTCACACAACAAGACACGAACAGAGTCGCCCAAACCGAAGAACCACGAATACCGGAGTTTATACGCCTAGCACCGATGACCACGACTACTATGGCATAGTCGAAGAAATATACGAGCTCAGATTTGAGGGTCGCAAACCTCTTAATCCAGTCATATTCAAATGCCATTGGTTCGATCCTGATGTAACGAGAACGACCCCTGAGCTTGGGCAAGTCGAAATTCGGCAGGATTCCGTCTATCGAGGCGACGATGTCTATATTGTGGCTCAACAGGCCACACAAGTTTATTATCTCCCATGGGTGTGCCAAAAAGACCCTAATCTTACGAGCTGGTACCTTGTGCACAAGGTATCGCCGCACGGTAAAGTGCCTGTCCCGAACGATGAGGACTACAACTTTGACCCAAACACATACGATGGAGAGTTCTATCAACCAGAGGGGCTAGAAGGGAGGTTTGACATAGACATGTCTTCGCTGATGGGCATTGAAGTAGACAATGACATTGATGAGGACGATGGAGATGAGGTGCAAAATGCCAACGACTTACAAATGCTTGAGCGCTTACGTTCAGGCGATGACAATGATGACAACGTTGGAGATGAGGTCGATTTTTTCGACAATATTGATAGTGATGCCGATGACAACGAGGGAGATGATGACAAGAGGGAGATGATGACAACGAGGGAGATGATGACGAGGGAGATTATTTCTAATTCATGTAATACTATATTATTATTATTATTATTATTATTAATTTGCAATTATGTTTCGTTCATTTTCCATCTCTTTATAAGGACTTACAAATTCATTTTGCATCTTTGTAATTGCAGGAACTCGACAAAATGCCTGGGCGAAGGCAGAGGCGTCTCGACTCGCTCTACGCGACACCCCCCGCTCAGGAGGACGAGGAGCCACCGGCGGAGACGTCGACGAGGAGGACTAGGACCGGCCGCCCCTACGGCCGTTCGAGGACGAGGCCTACGCCTCGTGCCCCATCGCCCGAGGAGGACCAGGTGGCGGCCTCTGGGGATGAGGACGACCAGGGGGCGGCCGCGGGGGACGAGGACGACCAGGCGGCGACAGCAGGGGGTTCTGCTTCGTCTGGCCACGAGGAGGCGGCGACAGCAGGGGGTTCCTCTTCCTCTGGTGGGTCGACCATCTACTTGCGCGGGCCGTCGACCCTCCCGCGGAGGCCGATCCCAGTTCACCAGCGCCCGATGATTCGACCCGTGGGCGACGGGTACGTAACCATTCATGTTTTCTCTACTTGTTCATATGACATGTTGACAATCAAAATGGAGACTAATAATTCTTCTTAATGACTCGTGCAGCAACTGGGAAGTTGTGTCCGGAGCTGGCCAGGTACGCCAGATCAATGGCATCTTGAGCCTTCTGATTCGGGAGCACTACCCTAGCATGGTCACCGTCGTAGGCACCAACGGCAACGTGCCTATGCCGCCCTAGACGTGGGACCACTTTGCCCTTGCCACGGACAACGTCGCAGGCACCAAGGCGGCGCGGATTAAGCAGGAGCACTGGGTAAGTCTTCATCGCACTACATTGGTCAATTTATTGTATTCATTGGTCATTCTTAAAATAATGAAATGATACATGATGCATTATGCAGGACTTCTTCAGGTGCGCCTCGAGGTACGAGGGCCAGGCGGAGCGAGTGCAGCACAAGGTCTGCAGGAACCGACTCTCAGACCTGTACCACGAGACGCGGCTCCAGTGCATCATCAACTACAACGAGAATGTGCTTGGTGAGGTGGTGAGGAAGCAGGCGGCCAGGACCATGACGCTCACCAAGGAGCAGTACCTCCAGGTTAGTACGAAACATTAATACTGATTCCTTCCATGAAGAATAGGTAGGCTTCATTTTATCTTTTGACATGTTATATACTTGATGGTCTGCAGATGTGTCCTGATTGGTGCTCCAAGGACTGAGCCTGCTGGGCGGCCATTGTCGACAGGTGGTGCTCGAATGAGTGGATGGAAAAGCACAACATCCGTCGGGACTGCCGCCTACAGATGGGTGGTGTGCCACACCACCAAGGCAACCGCCACCTCGGCGGGTACGCCCAGACATGGGTAACGCTCTTTATATTTATTTCTTTATTCATTCGAACGCTCAATTCTCATCACTTGTAATCATCTTGGTGTTTTCCTCGCAGTCCCAGTCGCATGGTGGCCAGGAGTGCAACGAGTTCATGGCGTACGCCCTGGCGCACAAGGGCAAGGCGACAACCCCGGACCTCACCTACAACCCGGAGGACCCGCCCGAGGCGTACACCAACACGAGCGTCCACAGCAAGCTCAGCGAGTACTCCTCGGCGGCTCGCATGCGCCATGGGGAGGACTTCGATCTGGCCTCCCAGCCCCTGGATGCGGACCTCGTGATGAGGCTTGGAGGAGGGAAGCAACACGGCTGGTACTGGATGGCGGACAACCAAGTTGACACGGCCTGTACTCCCACCCTCTCCCAGATTCGAGCAAGGAGCACGAGCACCTCCCTCCCTATACGACCTCAGCAGCAGAGTGCACAGCAGCAGGTGGCGGAACTCTAGGTTAGTCCTGTTTTATTTGTCGTTCATTGCTTTTACATATATCTTGCCTTTGCATTGTTGAAACATTGCGGGTGAAATATTGCAGGCCCAGGTGCAGAGGCTGGAGGCCAGGCACTCGGCCTCGCAGGCGGAGCAAGAGCGAAGGAGGGAGGCCGAGGAGAAGAGGCTGCAGGACCTTTACGCGTTCATGGCGAACCTTCAGGCCACGACGGGTAAAGCCGTGCCACCTTCGCTCCTCGCTCCAGTGGTTCGTACTCCTGATCCTAGTCCGGTGAGTATGGTTGTTTATTGCTTTAGCTTGTGCGACCCTCCTGTAGAAACTCATGAATTCGCTTTTCTTTTGCGCAGCCACCGTCCGCGGGTTCGAACCCGACTCCTCAAGGGCACCACTCGACGCATCCAAGTGAACCTGGCCCTTCTCCACAGTTCGGGTGGCCAGCTGGCCCTCCTCCACAGCCCGGGGGGCCAGGTGGCCCTTCTTCACACTCCGGGTGGCAGTAGGTACCTTGGATTGGTCTCTTTTCTTATGTTTCATGGACTTAGACTTGTGTTGGATCCTGTGATGGATATTGTGATGGTTGTGTTGGATGTGGATATTGTGATGGATGTGGATGTGATATACATTGTGATCTATATCGTGTATGTGATGGATATTGCTATGGACGAGGCATTTATGTGATATATATTGTGATTCTGGGCATGTGATGGTTGTGAATATGTGATTTGTTTGTCTGTAAAGATGGGAAGCAAAAAACAAAAAAAAAAGAATAATTCCCAGCTTTGCCGAGTGTAACACTTGGCAAAGGTGCCTTTGCCGAGTGCCATGACAACAGCACTCGGCGAAACTGGGCAAAACTGGGCAAAACCGGCTCAGGTCCCAGATTTGCCGAGTGCTATGGTCATGGCACTCGGCAAAACTGGGCACTTTGCCGAGTGCCTCGTCCAAAGCACTCGGCAAAATTGGGCACTTTGCCGAGTGCCTCGTCCATAGCACTCGGCAAATCTGGGCACTTTGTCGAGTGCCGACGCTATGGCACTCGGCAAAGAATTTTTTGGAAAAAAATAAAAAAAATATTTTGCCGAGTGCCCGACACGTCACCACTCGGCAAAGGGGACGTTAGACGGGCGGTCTCCGTTAGGTCAACTTTTCTTTGCCGAGTGCTGACGTGGCACTCGGCAAAGGCTTTGCCGAGTGCCCGATATATTGCACTCGGCAAAGAACCCTTTGCCGACAAAAGCTATGCCGGCGGGTCTTTGCCGAGTGTAACACTCGGCAAACTCTTTGCCGAGTGCAAATTTGGGTTTGCCGAGTGTTTAGGGCACTCGGCAAAGAACCCGTGTCCAGTAGTGCGTGCTATGCAAGAGATCATGGGGTTGAACCTGCTTGCGACGCATAACGGTGCTGCAACCGCTGGCGCGTGAGAATTCACACCTTTGCGCAGTTCTATAGTTTTTTAGATTTTTGATAAATCCTCTAGGGAAGCCTGCAAAATCGTCCTGGTAAATACCTAATTTTTTTTATACTAGCCGAGTCATAGAATTTTTAATTGTATACATCCATATATCTCGTATACACCATGTAGAACTCTTTGTTTGCCTTTCTGCGGCTCTTTTTGTGGACAAAATTGAAGAGATCAGAACGATGTATGAGGATATCAGGATGTACTACTTCTTTGTGTAGTTTATTCAAAGGGTACACAAACAGTGCAGCTAAATTATGTACCTAGCTAGCTAGACTGGAGTGCATGGATGTTTAACTGTGTGTACAAACTCTGAAGACAAATATGAATGCATGGTCATCTTGCCTCCAGGTGTCTTTGGGGTTTTCTGGGCTTGACCAAGCTCTTCCTTTGTGTATATTTTAGTCTGTAAATTGTAGAACTAACCATAGGTTTCCGCAGAGTCTGGTTCGGTACGTCTTCTTGACCCTTGATCGACATAATCGGTTAGCAATCCTACATCTATGTCGCATACATGTTCATATATTTCAGGTACAATTTATAATTTGTACATCTAGGTCATTTTCTAATTGTATGTTCCTACCCGTGGTCGATCTGGACACTGGTAAACCATTAGCTCCCACAATGGTGGCCTTTAGCACTCATGGTGGATTTAACAATATCGAGCCATGGTACAGGCTCTCATTTTACTCCATAACCATAATGATGAAGAACTGAAGCTGATGAAGGAACTTAACTACTTGCCCCATAATGTTGTCCAAGATGCCGTCCCACGCCATTGGCCTGCCTGTACACCTCATCCAATGATCCACGCCTGACTTCTAATTCATTTTATCGATGAATCTGCAGGGAGAAACAATTACGGAACCACATTCACCATGTTTAATTTGACATGAAGGTTTTCCTAACTTTCAAGCGGTAACATGCATGAACAAGGCTAGAGCCGCTTTACCATGAATTCGTGATGTAACTCAAGACTTCCCAATGCCTCACATGTCTAGGTACAGCCAAGCCATATGTAGAGTTGCTAGCTCATCCATGTTTCTCCTAGGTATATATAGCTCTCAGAACTAGCTAGCTAGCTGGTCTTGCTTTCACCTTCAACTGTATGATCTTTTTATGGACCGAATGGAAGTGACACAACTCACAATGATGGATGAGGTGTACTACCTACCTAACTTGTGCATGTAGCTAATTAAACTATATTACACCCCACACCTGCCACTGTAGTACATGGATGTGTAACATCTGTGTATAAAATTCAGAGGACAACTGAATGCTTGGTGTTGACTGCCTGCCTTGGACACTTTCTTAACCAGCCATGCGATCAATCTAGACAACTACTCCGAACATTAAATCTGACGTTGCCTAAGCCCTTGCCACACTCAAGCCGAAGAACCAGTGCATATTTGCATTAAAATTAGCATGCATGCAGCCACTAGTTTGTATAAAGTTGTGGAAAAGAACCGACTGTGGAAGAAACTGAAGGGACCCAAGAATGGGAAGTCGATCTTCTCTTGGTTTGACAACAGCTTCTGCCATGTCTATAAAACTCGATCACCTTCTCAGAATAGAACGGAAATTATTTGTCAGTGCTGAAAGAGAACCGTTTGATCCGTGAGTGTCATGGTATGATGTGCGGTGCCACACAATTTGTCAGATCTGAACCCGGTTATGACTTATGAAGGAAAATAAACTGACCTGATAATTGAGCTAAGCATTACTGCAGTTTACATATGTTTCTTCATTGATCGCGTATGCTGCATGAAAATGGATGGTTCATCATCACGAGTGGTTGTAGTCTCACTATGTGTTCTTTTGAAATGAAAAAAACAATAGAAGTATGTAAGTAAAAAGTAGAGGTTATCAATATGGCCCTATTTGAATGCAAAGTGTATTTGGAGTTTTAGAAACATAGAATGGTTTTGCAAACTATTTCAGGCTTGGAAAGCTAAACATTGTTGTTGAGTTACATACACCAACTAGTTAAACTCAAAATCTTGAACTTCAATATAGAATGCTTGAACAACCCACTCCCTCATGTGCAGTCTTTCTCAAACCTCAAACATCCAAATATGAGCCAATTATTGTATTTAAAATAGTGCCTACGTACCAGTGAGCATTCACACTCAAGATCATTTTCTTTGATATTGTATATTAAGTTGCATGGGGTCAGCTGAAACTTTAAGCCTTTGAAAAAGGTTGGCAATTCACTTCTACTTCTAGAATTGTTCTAAATTGAAGTCTTTGAATTGACCTGATAAGTTAGGTTCTGCACCCACCAAACATTATTATGTTAGATACACCAAATCAGAGGGGGCGCATATCATTATGAGGTATTGTAGTCTCTTTCTTTCCATCAATATAAGGCAGTGCGGAGGAGAAAGAAAAATGCCTTCTGCAAGTTTGTGCGGATGAATCAGCTGTACTATTCATAGAATGCACACATTTTGAGCTTTGGTGTGACATAGGCTTAGGAGACATTGGGAATTGAGATGTCTTACATTAGGACACTGACCAAGTCCTATAGTAGTGTCTACCGTGCTTGTGTGGACAACCGCGTCCTAGGTAGCTTGGGTACGACACCATGCACGTCTGGTGTAGACAGGCCTGAGGAATGTCAATGCCATCATCAGCAAAGCCCTGTTACCACTACGGACGGCAAGCTGCCAATCTGCACTTTTCAGCAATTTACAATCTCCTAGAAGCGGCACAATGAGAACCCAACTGTGGCATACGTTGACATTTGCCTGGAAGAATGCAGCACTGACCAGCAGTTTGTGTTTCCTTGCGTGTCTGCTAATTCAAGAAAAAACTCAGCGATTGTTTGATTCACATGCATTCCTTGCAGCAATTTTGCCTTCATATTAAAACACCCTCCTGGATGTTATGTGCGATGTGATGCATTTTGTTGAAGTCCTAGACATACGGGTGCCTTGACCAGGCATACATGGCCACTGAAAACGGATGCCTGGGTGAAGCTGCGCATGCTACCTGAGCAAACAGAGTGATTAATAGTAGGTGTTCTTGTCCCTTCTATTTTCTTCCATTGTTTTCTTTTCTGGCTACACCGTCAGGGCATCAAACACACATAACATTGTTAAACACTTATGACACTGCATCATTTATGTTTACAGTTTCAGTTTTGTTTTGTTTTGGGTATGGCTAAACATAAATGCTTTTGGTAATCGTATGTAGACATTGTTATAAGCACTAAATATTAAAATAATTGTAAAATTTAGTTATATATATTATTAGTTCAGTAAGTATATTTATTTATATTGTTTGGTTAGTCTATTATAAGGGTGTCTGCTACTCAAATAATATTAAAGTTACATTACATTAGGTAATGGTGTCTACCATTAATTCACCATCGTGCATTTATATGGCTGGCTGGCAATGTCACCACGAGAATCGGTAGGCGCCATGGACGATTGAACATCATCGCCTCGCCTCGTCCCATCTGAAGCTTCATGGCCATGGATGACTCAATCACCAGCTCATCCATGCGTACTCCTTGCTCCTTCCCATGCGGTTAGTAAATATCACTATGGTCAGAGATACGCCATGGCCGGCCTATAAAGAGGCCAAACCGGTGAACTCTGAAGCAAAAAATATTTACTACCATGAGCTGGAGCTTGAGCTGGAGCTTGAGCTAGAATACACCAGTACTTGTGTGTACGCATAATCTCAAAACAGCAAGGAATAAATTTCTCAAGGGATGCTCAGATGTCAGAACTATTAAAGCATTGCCCCATGTAGTTTCACGTGGAATGAAATTGATGGCATATGCAGATGGCAAATAAATGCATTGAACCGAGTAATGAATTATTATTTAATCTTATATGCTTTTTGGCCTATATAACGAGCAAAATGAAGGAGCACATGAACCATGTGACCAGAGAATATGGATGAACAGTATTCATGGTTTGAACTGTATTAGGCCTAGGAGGCATTAGGAACTCTGTTGTTTGTCTCTCCTGAGGTAGCCGTGTTGTTTCTCTTTGATATGGGTGACAGGTATAACATATTGTTGGATACCAATGCATAAACCATGGAGCAACAAAGGTTAAGTCTGCTGCCGCCTGGCTGTCCATGCTGTCAAAACCGGACTTGCTGCCACTGCAATTGGTTTGCCATAAACAAGGGTATAAACAGATGCTCAAAATTACAAGCATGACATTCGATTTGTATTAATGATTCATTCTACAGAAAATTACTTTGGTGTTAGCTTGACACTAATGCTAATAATGGAGGGAGAAACTGATTGTGTTTTGTGGTAGAGAAAGTTCTTTGTAGATCACTATTGTAAAAATATTATCATCGTCAGTTCTAGACCCCTATCACCGCCGGCTTTGCGCTTCAGCTGTGAAAGTGATCCATGAAAGTCACTTCATAGCTGCTGGTTTCAAACCGGTGGAGAAAATTGAATAAAATATTTTAAAATATATCCATGTCCACCTGGCCACGCCATCCTCGTCTGTGGCTGTTGCCTGTAGATCTCCCTAGGTCTATATATATAAATAAGAAGTTTTGGCATTTTTGACTCAAGAAATGCAGATAACTGAAGCTGTGTCTTGCTGTGCTAGGGCTGAGTTGTATCCATAGTTTTTTTCCTTCAAGGTGTTCAAGACCCAGCGACAACCCCAGCGATTCCTTCTCTATGGTCATGAGCTGTTGACCAGCTTCACTGAAGCATCGCTTCTCGAAAGCTCTATCAGATCCTTCACAGGGTTAAACTATGGAACGATAAAGACATTGTCTTCAGAAAATAGAGCACCAACCTGCAGAATAGAGTTGATCGTCAATGATGGTACTTGCAAGCTCTAAAACCACAGAAAGCCTGGTCTTTTGGTGCCCTTTCATTGTGCACTTCTGGGGATAGTCTTAGGGTGGACACTGAAAACAAGTCGAGATCATTTCCTCGATGAGACTCTCAGAAAGTTACGTGCTACGTGGTGGCAACGATTTTATTTGGCAAAGGTAATCACCACACGGACAATCCAGGGGAATTCCTTATTGTGGCATGGATCTAAAAATGTTTGATACTAGGAGATGTGTTTTAAGATAAGTTCATGATTCAAAACAAAAAAAAAATGGTTCCAAGTGGGTACGGTGTTGTTTGATGCACATATATATATTCTAGCACAAACACGTGATAAGAAATCTTATTTTGTGACATGGCTTATATATACGTAGTCCTCCAAAGTAGTTCAATATCTACGGGGAAGTTGTTGATCCAACCTAGGGCACGGTTGAATTGCCTTACTTCACGAGTAGGCTAGCTACTAGGCTCTACAGAAATGATCTTGTGTTCGAAAAAAACATCCTTATTCTCTTGTGTGCTACGTAGAAACATATAGTCTTTAATTTGGTATACTTTATTCATCATTGTTAATAATAACTATTGAATCCTTAAACATTACACACCTCTACAGTTATGAAAAGACAAAAAGTAACAACCACAATCTGCATCTAAACTTCCAACCCTTCCATTTTGAAGTATAATTTAAACTAACCCACTAAATTTACATCAAAACTGTCATATCTACCATTATCAAAGATTACGCAAATTAAACCCTATTTTTTAAAATTACTAATATCCACCATCATGAAATATAATATAAAGTAACACCTTTAATTTGTATTTAAATTAACCACCTCAACTATTATAAAAAATAAAATAAAATAAAATACTCCTCAAATTTAACTATAAATGCAAATGTAAACTATCATGAAAAACAACTCAAAAATCATGAAGTATTGTGTGTGTGTGTGTGTGTTTCAAAATTATATAATTCTACCAATATTAAATTAAAAGTAAGCATTATCACTATGTGCCACCATGTGGACAAAACTAACATGAATGGATGGAGATAAATAGTTATAGAAGTAGTTTATCCCATAGAAAAAAATGCTACCTCGACAAAATCACATACCAACGCCACTAATTAAAATCTCAATTTAAAATATATTCATACTCATGATAATACTTTTCTAAACAGTTGTTACTTTAGATAAATGCATGGACTTTGTATTTTGTAAGATGAAAACAGATTCAACATCTTGAGTACGCGGTGCAAGCTAAAAGTACTACATGTGCTATTATAGTGACTAAGAGTACAATCGGACACAAAAAAATGCAAGTATATGGCACATGCCCCATTTATTATTGATGAGTTCAAGCAAGGTAGGTCTCACCGGGTCTATAAATAAGAAGCTCCAGCATTTTCTAGCTGGGAAATGCAGATAACTCAGTATAACGGTGAGTCTTGCAGTTGTAGGTATGAGTGGTATCGGGAGTTTTTGTTCCATTCAGCTGTTGAGGACCCATCCACAATACTGTCGTTTTGGTCTCTCTGTTCATCAGCTGCAGGCTGCAAATCTTTTTGTTTCCACTCCTGGTACATATGTCTCAGAAGCTGAACTTCAGCAGCTGGACTAGATCTTTCAGCGGGTCAAACTTCTAGATGGCCAGGACTGGTGCATATGCACTATGACTGACAAAGAAAACATCCTTGGGTCAGCCCCTGTCTTGTTTCTAGTGGTGGAAGGGGAGAGAGCCGCCCTGCCTGTTCTATGGCTTCATTTGGCGCAACCTCTGGGCCAATGTCCTGAAGCACATCATCAGAGACGCTACATGCGAGCTATACAGAGAAGATGCTAGACTACGGGGCTGCCAGTTCCCGCTGTATGGTCACTCTGTCGGACTCCAGTCTCTGGATGAAATGAAGGGAGGGGAGTAATACACAGTATCAGTTTTGATTAATTATGTGCACAAACTTTATTCACGGAACTTTTAATATTTATACATTACACAAGTTTTGGCTGTATTAGAGCACCCGTAGTTGATGTGCTAGTAAATGCGAATATAGGAATGGGTACCACATTTTTGTGCTATGTTCCGAGCAGGATAGATCTCATTGGGTCTATGAATAAAGAAGTTTTTGTAGCTTTTTCTTGGGGAATGTCGATAGCTAATGGTGCAATAGCGAGTCTTGTTGCCGTAGTCATGTATGGGTGGTATTGGGACTTGGGAGGTTTCGTTGCTACAAGGCCAACAGCTTCGTGCTGCTCCCATGTGTGGTTCACAGTACCAACTCCCAAGCAGAAGCTGAACTTCAGGAGGTACATGAGATCCTTCACAGGGTCGAAATCCACGATGGTAAATAACGGTATGCTTGCACAATAGGACTGTTAATTAATATTGTTGGGAAGTAGCGTTTTTCAGCAGGTGATATGGAGAGCCTTCGCCTGGTTGGATGCCCTAGGCAAAGGTTCCATTATAAAATCTAGTAGTGAGGGTTTATGGCACAATTAGGGTTCCATAAATGCACTCACCAACCTCCCAAATAAGCTTCAGCTCTCTCCTTTTATAGGGTGCTATTCACTACTTTTTCTTTTTACATCTTTGTCCTATAACTGCTACGGTACATTCCGTGAATATCCTTTTGTTAGTGCAGGTGGCCCGGGGCAAACTGGACCTTTCCTTTTTTGCACCGCCTTGTCTCCTTGGGCCTGAATTGCCAGCCCAAAGGAAAGCCCATTCCTGGACCACGGTCGCCTCCGCGCCATGAACCCTCGCTACTAGATTCAGGTTCTATGCTGAGTGCCTGAGGCACTCAGCAAAGGCCAAATTGCACTCGGCAAAGGCTTTGCCGAGTGCGGCGCTCGGTAAAGAACACACGGCAAAAAATTGATTGGCAAAGCCCTCTTTGCCGAGTGTCTTTTATCGGGCACTCGGCAAAGACTTTGCCGAGAGCCCCGGGGGCACTCGGCAAAGAAAAGCGACCGTCACGGTGCCGGCACCGTTGACGGTCGCTTTGCCAAGTGCCAACCCTGCAGGCACTTGGCAAAGATTTTTTATTTTTTTTAAAAAAAATTCTTTGCCAAGTGTCCTCTATCCGGCCTTCGGCAAAGATGTTTTATTTTTTTTTCTAAAAATTCTTTGCCGAGTGCCCCCTTGCCGGCGCTCGGCAAAGTTTGAATTTTTTTTAAAAAAAAATTCTTTGCCGAGTGCTCTCTGGCCGGCACTCGGCAAAGTTTGAATTTTTTTTTAAAAAAAATTCTTTGCCGAGTGTCATGGTCATGGCATTCGGCAAAGCTGGAAAAATGGTTTTCCGAGTGCCCATTTTTCCAGCTTTGCCGAGTGCCATGACCATGGCACTCGGCAACGAGGTCCTTTGCCGAGTGTAACACTCAGGAAAGTGACGTAAAACAGCAATTTTTTATTTTTTTTACATTCCATCGTGACAAATAAATTCATACAAACATATATCACATATATATCTCATCCATCACATATATATCTCATCCATCCATACATCCATCCGCACATATCACATCCATCACAATATATGTAGAGAACATCTCTACATCTCTACACTCCTGGTTTGTAAGCATCGTACGTGATAACGTGCTTTAAACCTTCTTAAATTTTTATCACATCCTCCACATACGATATCATGACATCTCGACAAGTTTCATGATTTTCGGACTTTGTTTGCATTTTATAGAATTTAAAAACAATTCGTCCACAAGTTCGTGGTCATGTTTCATGAACAAGATGTTCGAAATTTTGGGTCCGTTCCTAGATACAGCCTCACACTACACTCAATACCATGAATATCATTTTTTGAATCATTAAATTCCATTATTCGATGCACGTGCAGTTCAAATTTGCATTTTCTGAAAAAAATCATGTAAATGAAATAAAGTAACTAAATATAGCAAACAATTCGGGAAATGTACCAAATTTCGACATGGAGTACCAAGTACTGTAAAAGGACTACAGAAAAAATTTGGAGGTCAAAATAAAAAAAATGGTTTGCTAAGTGTCATCTTTTGACACTCGGCAAACAGGCTCTTTGCCGAGTGCCAGCTGCCAAGCACTCGGCAAAGTGTTCCCTTTGCCGAGTGTTCGCGGGGACACTCGGCAAAGAGCGTCCCAATTTTTTTTTAAATGTTTGCCGAGTGCCTCTCCGTCCAGCACTCGGCAAAGGAATTTCAATTTTTTTTAATTCCTCTCTTCGCCGAGTGCCGAATCAGTGGGCACTCGGCAAAGACATTTCAAAAAAAATATTGAATCTTTGCCGAGCGCTGTGTCAGGGGCACTCGGCAAAGTATTTTCCAAAAAAAGAAAATCTTTGCCGAGTGCCTAACAGCAGGCACTCGACAAAGAAGGACGTGGCCGAACACCGTTACGCGGGGTAGCCTATGCCGAGTGCCGCGCTTTTGTCGAAATCCTGGCACTCGGCAAAGAAGTTCTTTGCCGAGTGCCCTTTTTTGCCGAGTGCCCGGCACTCGGCAAAGAAGTCTTTGCCGAGTGCAATTTTTTGTCGAGTGCCCGATTTTTGACACTCGACAAAGCAATTTGCACTCGACAAAGGCCCTGATTCTAGTAGTGCCTCTTGCTGTGGTGGAGTCACCTTCCACCACCGCCCATGGCACTGCGGCCTCTACCTTTGCCAAGCAGCCTTCACCTTTGCCAGGCGACCTTCGCTCGTGGTACTATGGCCTCCGCCTTCGCTAGGAGACCTTCGCTCTCCTTCGTCGGGCGACCTTCGCTCGCCTTCGCCGGGCGATATTTGTTCGCCTTCACCTTTCGCGGTCATCAGGGCAGAGGCCTTCTCATAACTTTCCTCCACATCACACAAAAACTGGTTCGCTTATTAGTCTCCGCTGTCTCCAGACTCTATGGCCTCCGTGGCTCGTGGTCATTCCCCAGCAGTCCCCCTTTTGAGGGCATGGTCTGATACTGGCGGGCCTTTACTTTTGAGGCGCGGAGGCCCTTTGCTTACGCAGAGGCTGCCCCCCTCTTCTCCCCCCCTAGGCCACTCGGATCTAACCATTGGCCACGTGACGTTGCGTGTTTTGATTGGATGCGGTGGCTTTGGAACCGATGCGTGCGAACGGACTCGACCGTTGGCGCCTAGAAGGTGAAGCATCCGTTCGCCGCCTATATAAAGGGGGTGTTGACGGGGGCTCCCCTCGTCTCTTGTTTAAGCAGTCCCTTTCGCATCTTTTTGTTTCCATGTTCTCGTCCTTATTCGTTGGAGTCCTCTTTAGTTTTCTTTAGCCTTTGTTTTTTTGCACCTAGCCTTCGCTTGGCTTTAGCCCTTGCCCAATATTTTGGCGGTGGCTCCTCCTGTCAGCTCTCCTCCCCGTTGGGCTACTTTCTTTGGTCCTTACCTTCATCTTCTTGGCGTTCAGGACAGTGGGTGGTCTGCGCGGTTCAAGGAGTGCATGATTGCTAGTGCGGAGGCGCAGGAGCTTGTGGAAGATCTTGCTAGCATCGAAGCCTCCGTTGGTGATCTAATCGAAGCTGAAGAGGTGGGTCTGATGGCTAGGAAGACATGGGATTTTGGGCCTTCATTGATGACCAAGAAGATGATCGCCAAGCTTGAAAAGGAAGGGATGTTCCCCGCAGATCGAGCTAAGCCTGCGCAGGCCAAGACTGTGCCTTCGCCTGGTATGGACTATGCCATTGTTTTCAAGGATTACATTTCATGCGGCCTTCATCTACCTTCCGTCAAGTTCCTTCGCCAAGTGTTTGAGGGGTTTGACCTTCAGATTCATCATCTGACCACCAATGGCTTCCTCACTCTGAGTAAGTTTTGCTGGGCCTATGAGTCCTACGGCGCTACGCCTGATTTGGATACTTTCTGCACATACTCTGAACTTCAGCGTCAGCCGAAGAAGGTGGGTGAAGATGAGCATAGCTCAATACGGCAGCTACTCTTTTATGGCAAAGAGGCAGTAGGGGGAATCTCGATTGGAGATCTCTTGGTGTCAGAAGAACAAGTAGGATAAAGACTGGATGAAATATTGGTTTTATGTCCAGACCTTCGGCATCACCACTACACACGAGGATGGGAAGAAGAGTACCCGCTTTCCACTGGCCTCCGTAATGACGGAGATGAAGCCTCTAACGAAGTTCAATCCTAGTGGGGAGATGACTCTTCAGAGGGAGGCCTGTGACAAGGCCTTCGCCTTGGCTTGCCGGTACTCCGGGGGGTCGTGACCTTTTTGAGGAGATGGTTGCTTCGAACTGTTGGTCGCTTGGGAAATCGAGGCCTTCGTTCAAGATTGAGATGGTGAACATTCCTATTTATAGCCTGGCTAAGGGGGTTCCTTTCCCCTGATTTGGGATTGAGCTGCTGGAGGGTGAGAGTGCGGAAGACTTTGTCTCTTCTGTGGAGGAAGATGCACGGGAGATCATCGATGACATCTCCGACAGAGAATTTCTCCTACGGCGGAGGCACGATGCCTCGTCTGAATTGGGTTTTTGAAGAGTTGGATATCCATCATGAGGAGCACAAGGTTCCTTCGAAGGTGCTGAAATCTATCGAAGAGAAGGGCAAAGAAGGCTGCTGCTAAAAATGCTACTACGGTGGCTGAGTCGAAGAAGAGGAAGGGGGCTGGCGGGCCAAAAACCATCAGCAAGAAACAGAAGATCATCCACGCATCTGCCACTGCCTCAGCAGCTACCTCCGCTAACGCCGATGAAGATGTTGCGGAGAATGCTGCCGGAGGTTCAGCCTCCGGCGTTAGGGTAGAAGGCAAGCATTCTGTCGCCTCTTTGGACCTTGGCGGCGATGACTTCATTGAAGATGCCCTCTAGGGGATGGGTGCCGGGTCTGCTACTGATCCTTCCGTCACAGCGCCTATGCCCGGCGTTCTTGGTGATGACTCGTCTGACTCAGAGGGCGAGGACATTGGCAGAGGTGGTGGTGCGTGCTCTCCTTCTGACATGGAGGTCGGTGGTATAATCCATCGTCGAACTACGAATGCACAAGTGCTGGAGGAGTCCTAGGATGATGCGGAGGCGCAATCTCCTGCTCCATTCCGAAGTGCGGCATTCCGAGCCACGGCGTAACGCACCGACGTGGGTACTTCTAGTGTCTTTCCAGATTCTCTATATCAAGGTGATGACTTGCTGCCCGTCTTTGCCTTCTTTAACTGCTTCATATTTTGAGTTTTTATCCTGATTTGATTTGATTGTCCCAGCAGATTTAACGAAGGCCCTTGTGGACACCAGCAAGAACCCCTACAATCCTCCGGGTGCGGACGTTGCCCGGATTGGATTGGGTGTGTCTCCGAGGCCTCCGCTCATTAGCGAGACCCCTCGCCCATCTGGTCTAGGCATGGAACATGGCACAGGTTGTAGTTTTTGGTTTTTCCTTAGTTTTTCATTTTCTGCGCCTTGTGCTTTGCTGACTACTTAATTGCTATTACAGGGGCTCCAACAGCACAATAAGTGGGTGGGCGGATGTCCTTGAGGCTGTTTATAAATATATAGGAGGTTGTCTTTTGTTTTCCCCCTGCTATTTTTTTAGTCTTATGTTTCTTATACCTAGTTTCTTGTTAGGCCGGCTTCACCACCAGCTGAGGAACGTCGATTATTTCAAGTTGATGTGCATGAACCTAGAGCAACATTGTGTGGTGTGTTTCTGTTTGTTTCCTATTTTTCCCTCTTTGTGTTTTTGTATTATACTTTTTGTTTTGGAAGCTATGATTGACCTTCGCTTTGACAGAGTCACTATATGGCGGAGGCTCTTGAAGAGCGTAGCACACAAGAGGTTGTGGATCACAACCTGGCCATCGAGGCCCTAAAGAAGGATATGGATATTCTTGAGGTCGAAAAGACCTGGCTTGCAGGGGAGGTTGGTGGCCTCCACACTGCCCAAGCTGAGTTGGGGGAGCTTCAGAAGAAGGTTGACTTGCTAAACAAGGAGGTGGATGGTGCGAAGGCTGTTGAACATTTGGCTGCTGAACGCACCTTGAAAGCTATTGAGACGGCCGACAAACTTCGCAAGCAGGTGGACACCGAGAGGGAGTCCAGCGCTGCCTTGGAGGTGCAAGTTGACCTGTTGACTAAGCGGCTAGAGGACGCCAATGTTGTTGGGGTGGCCGCAGCCAAGATTTATGTGGGTGTGCTCGAACGGTTCGGGGGATCTACGTCTTCACTGCCCTCCGAGCCTTCGGCGTTGAATCTCTTCTCTTGGATGAAAGCCAACTTTGTGAAGTTTCCCGATTTCATTGGTGGCGCTGTGGACTTTGGAGCTCTGGCCTTCGCCACCAACCTTTCCAAGATGCTATTGCAGGACGGCTGCCGTCACATTGAAGGCGTGTAGGAAAGGGACCTTGGGGGTCTGGGTGAGCTTGGAGTGACTTCTTGCGGCGTGTGAAGATCCGTTTGGCACTTTATGAAGTCGTTTTGGGTGAAATTTGGCTAGGCAAAGGCTCGCTCAATGGCGGAGGCACGCCGTGCTGAGGTTGGTTTTTTCACGACTTATTGTTTTTTTACTTAAGTTTTCTATTGTTTGTTTGTTCACTTGTGTGCTCATGCTATTTTGTAGGAGGCACAGAAGGTGGAGGCCGCGCGTGGTGCTACTAGAGCGCAACCTTCGCAGGTAGCACGGGCGACGGCTATGAAGGCCCCCTCTCCTGCTGTTGAGGCGACGGCTCCAAGGGCTCCTTCCCCTGCTGTTGAGGCCCCAAGGACCAGGGAACCTACGCTTGCCCCTGCTGATCCGGAGGTGTAGTACCTAGGTGTTAGCTAGTTTCTAGGTTTGTTCGAAGGCAATGTGCTGCAAATGCCTGCCCTTTTGTATATACCTTAGGTCTAAATTGACAAATTGTCCTGTGCAGGTTTCCTTCTCTGGGCCTGTGCAGGACGTACCCCCTGTTACTATGTACCATGATAGGATTTATGTTAATGGTGAACTGTGGCAATATTGGCGTGAAGCTTTTCCTCGGTGTTTGGTTCTTGAAATGTTCGATTTTGTGAAGTGTTATATTGATGATGAGCGTGCGGCGTTCACTAGGTCACTAGCTTAGCGAGGGCCTCAGCCTCCAGTTTAATGTGTGGCCCTTTCGCCTGTGTCCTGTAATTTATGCAACTCCGTTCGGGCTTGTGTTTGTTGCCTCTGGGCTTGCTATAATGCTGCTTGTGCTTAAATAACCTATGTTAGCAATTTCCTTTGTTGTAAGGCGTTAGTAAATTTTTTAAATGAAATTTGCTTGGGATGATTTGGTTGCACACTTGTTATATTGAAGATTCTGAATATGACTACAACTTAGGCCGAAGGCTCTTAGCGAATTATTTTTACAATATTTCTTTAGCCTCGGCTTCTTTCTTCTATGGTTGGAGATGAGTACGAGTTTGCGTGTCGGCGTGGAGAAGCTGAGGTGCTAGTCTTTGACCTTGTGAGGCTTGCAGAGGCTCTGTTGCTTATCTCTTTGCTCTTGCCTCCGTTGCTCTTTTCTCTGGCTCCCATTGGGGATGAGCTTGCACGTCGTAGTGGAGGAGCTGAGGCATTCCCGAAGGCAGCAGTAGTTTATTGATCGTCCTGGCCTCTGTCTCTGTGTTTGCTTACAGTCGATGGTGATGCTCTGGCCCATCTGAGCGAAGGAGCTGAGGCGCTCGTGTTCAATCTTGCAGATGCTGCGAAGGCTTTGGCACAATTTGAGCACTCATCGGAGGTGGTAGCGTTCGATTTTGTTGGTTCTCAAGAGGCCACGGAACAATTTGGGCAAGCAGCGGAGGTTGAGGAGGCATTTCTTGTACGTTGCCTTCGCTTGTGCGTGGATTGCTTTGTTGCTGCCTTTGGCTGTGCTGGAGCAGATGCGCTCCCGTCGAACATGGCTGATACTGCCTGGTTGCTGCCAGACTGTGGTCGTACATCGCTCCGTGGAGGCTGTACAACACCGAGTAGGAGATGTTTATCACCTCAACGTGGCCTTCGTCGAGCTGCGCGAGCTGCTGGATTTACGAGTCTTCGTACGACACCTTCTGCTCTCTCATTTCTAAGGAAACTCTAGCCTCCATGGCTCTCTTTCTTTGCCTTATAGTAGACTGGCTCCTATTTGGTTTAGCTTCCCTCCTAGCACTGTTTTGGGGATAGGGGTATGCAAATTTGCTGACTAGGGCTGGTGCTGGGGTAAGGCGCCTGGTTTTATAGTCTACTGCTTGCACGATGTAATAAGTTTTGGTGGTTGGCTAAAATGTATTGCTTAGATACGTTTTGAAGTTGAGGTAAGACTGACGGATTTTGTTTGTACCTGGCGTATCTTTGGCTCTTACTCCTATTGTACTTTAGTCATTAATTCCTAATATTGCTCTGGTGCCTGATAAAGATAGGTCTTTGCCATGTATTTTCTTGCCTAAAGCCTACAGCGAAGGTAGGACTTTCTCGGGTCTTTGCGGCCTTTTGGCGATTTTGAAGAATCCTTGATGCCTAAATGTGGACAGGGCCTTGTCAAGGTTGTGGACTAATTTATCCATGGAGGTCGTTCCACGTCGTAGAGCCTTCGGCTAAGGTGGTGGAGGGTCCCCTTTTCGAATGTCATTGTCGAATGTTGTGGCTCCGTTGCTAGCCACTTTCGACCTTCACATTTGGCGGTATGCTTGGGGAATTCCTCTTTATATTTTAGAGGGTTTACATGGGTCTTGCCTCATTAAAAACCTCACCTCCATTAGGAGCCCCGTTTGTGAGGAAAAGAGTACATGTCCTTTTGCATGAAATATAAAGAAAATATAAAAAGTAGGAGAGGTGCGGTGACCTTCGCTTAAAGTTCCGCGGAGGCCACCTTTTTACATTTTAGATGTAGAACCTATGCAAACTGTCGATGTTCTAGGTATGAGTGGTTGTTTTTCCTTCGCCGTCTATTAGGTAGAATTATCCCGGTCTTCCAGTGGCCTTTGCCATATATGGGCCTTCCCATCTTGGTTGTAGCTTTCCTGCATTGGCCGCATTGGGCTTCGTTCTTAGGACTAGGTCTCCGTCTTGTATGAGTTTCCTGACCACTTGGCTATCTCTCCACTTCTTGGTTTGCTCTTGGTATTTGTTGATGTTTTCTACTGCTTTCAATCTTGAGCCTTCGATTGTTTCTTTTGATTATTCTTCATCTGCAGCCAAGGTTTGCTTCATCACTCGGAGGCTCTGATGTTTGATCTCTTCGGGTAGCATTGCCTCTTCGCCATATAGGAGCTTGAATGGAGTAAATCCTGTTGCTCTGGACGTCGTGGTGTTGTGAGACCATACTACCTTTGGCAGCTCTTCTGTCCATCTACCTTTGCGGAGGTTGAATAAAGTTTTTGAGATTGCTGAGAATACTATTCTATTGGCTCTCTCTACCGCTCCATTTGACTCTGGATGATAGACTGATGCGAAGGCTTTCTTTGTGCCTATGCTTTGGCAGAATTCTTTGAATTTGTCTGAATCGAACTGCTTCCCATTGTCTATGTTAAGGTTCTTGGTACTCCAAATCTGTAGATTATGTTCTGCCAAAACAATTTTTTTCACTGCCTCTGAGGTGATTGTTGCTAGTGGCTTGGCTTCAATCCATCTTGTGAAATACTCAATCGCTACTACTATGAATTTGTTCCCCCTTGCGAAGGTGGTAGTGAGCCGACCAGGTCCATGCCCCATCTTTACAATGGCTAGGTGGGTGGGATGAGCTGTACTGTTGCCAAAGGCTTTGACTGGTGAGGGGATGTGGTCTGGCATGCTTCACATGTCTTAACAATTTGCTCTGCATCTTTAACATGTGTGGGCCAATAGAATCCCTGACTGATTGCCTTCGCAGACAATGCCCTTGGTCCAATGTGAGAGCCACACATCCCTAAATGGATTTCTTAGAGGAGCTCTCTGCCTTCGCTCTGAGTTATGCATTTGAGTAACGTCTGGACTATCCCATTTTTGTACAAAATGTCATCCACTAATGTGTAACTTCTTGCCCTGGCTACTATTCTTGTTGTGCTTGCTTCATCTTCTGAGTGATGGATGTTGTTCAGGTAATCTATAATCAAATGTCTCTAGTCTTCGGATTCGGTGATCATGATTGTTTTGAATGCCTTCTCTGTTGTTTGAGTTGCTGGTGCTCGCAATATTTGGTAGAAAGTTCCTTTTGGAAAGGGTGTGTTATGTGCTGTTGCCTTCGCTAGCTCACCTGCTTCTGTGTTCTTTGCTCTCGATATATGCTTCAGGGTGAATCCCTAGAACTTCGCTCAAGTGCCCTTACTGTGGCCAGATATTTGGCCATCTCCGGTTCTTTTGCGACATACTCCTTTTCAACTTGTCCTACCATGACTTGGGAGTTTGTTTTTGCTAGCACAGTCTTCGCACCGAGTGCCTTTGCCTTGTTGAGGCCCAATATGAGACCTTCATATTCTGTTATGTTATTTGTTGTTTTGAATTCTAGTCTTGCTGCATTCTTTGTACGAAGGCCAGATGGTGCTACCAAAATGGTGGAGGCCCTAGCTCCCAAATGCCCCCATGCTCCGTCTATGTAGAGCATCCAGATTTGGTTTTGAGGCTATGGGTTTTGATGTGCCGAAGGTGTCCAGTCTGCCACAAAGTTTGCTAATGCTTGGGATTTGACTGTTGTTCTTGGCACATAGCTGATTTCAAATTGGGATAATTATGTTCCCTATTTCCCTACTCTTCTGGAGGCTTCTTTGTTGTTGAACACATCTCCGAGTGGTTGTGAAGATGGCACTGTGATCTCATGCGCTTGGAAGTAGTGTTTTAACTTTCTTGATGAGATGAGCATGGCATATGTAATTTTCTTGATTTCTGTATAGTTCAGCTTTGCTCCCGATAGGGCTTTTGAGATATAGTAGACAGGTTGTTGAATGACCTTTGACCCTTCTTCTTTCTCCTAAACAAGTACCCCGCTAACTATGTGTTCGGAGGCTGCCACATACAATAGTAGTGGGGCCTCCGGATCTGGCACTGTTACCAAGAGTTTGCTGGCCATGTAATTTTGGAGTCACTAGAAGGCCTCTAACTGCTCTGGTCCCCATTCCACCTTGTCTCCGCCTCTTAGAGCTTTAAAGAATGGGAGGCTACATTCTGCTGATTTTGAGCTAAATCTGTTCAATGCTGATATTCTTCCAGAGTTTTTGCACTTTCTTTTTGGTTGATAGCTCCACCATTGAGATTATAGCCTTCGTCTTCTCTGGGTTGGCCCGAATACCTTCAGGTCCTATGATATACCTAAGCATCTTTCCTTGGCTGACACCAAAAACACACTTGTCTGGGTTTAGCTTTAGGCCTTCTTCCCTGAGGTTCCTCATTCTTGCTCACTACTACAATGTCATCGGCATAAGCTATGATGTTTTTTTGTAATTGTCGGCCAAGGACTGCCTTCGTCCTGGCGAAGGTCGAGCCTGCATTCTTTAGCCCTTTGGGCATTCTTGTGTAACAGTAACTTCCGAAGGGGGTAGTGAAACTTGTCTTTTCTTCATCTTCTTTGTTGAGCCAGATTTGATGATATCCTGAGAAACAATCCAGTAGGGAGAAGCGCTTGCATCTTGCTGCCTTATCGACGAAGGTGTCTATCCTTGGTAGCAGAAATGGATCTTTCTTGCATGCCTTGTTCAGATCTGTGAAGTCTATGCACATTCTCATCTTTCCATTCTTCTTTGGCACCAACACTACATTTGCTAACCATTCTGAGTACTTGACTTCTCTGATGACATTTGCATCTAACAGCCTTTGCACTTCAGCCTTTGCTGCCAAGATTCTGTCCTCGGACATTTTCCTTTGTTTCTGCTTTCTTGGCTTTATTTTGGGGTTGATGTCAAGGGAGTGTTGTATGATATCCCTATTGACTCCTTTCAGGTCGGAAGCTGACCAGGCGAAGACTTCTTTATTCCTGGCTAAGGTTTCTATGAGTTATGTTTGTCCTGCCTTCGATAGGTCTAGGATTGCATTTTTTAATGGGGCTGACTTTGTTTCTTCTTGATCTTTGAGATCTGTTTTGCCCTTTGGCATGTCCAGAGGCTCTGGCTCAGTATTCTTTGCTGAATCAATTGAATTGATGTTTCGCTATGATTTGTAGATAGCTCTTTCTATGTTTCTTGCTTCTTTCGGACTGCCATGTATTGTGATAGTGCCATGCAAAGCTGGCATCTTCATGCACAAGTAAACCCATATGGATGGCTACGCTGAACTTGTTTGCAAACCCTCTGCCAAAGATGGTATTGTACGGGTAATAGAGGTCCACTATGTCGAAGGTTACATATTCTGTTCTTGCATTTTCTTGACCTCCGAAGGAAACTGGCAGGGATATTTTCCCCAGTGAATCAATCCTCTTTCCCCCAAAACCGATTAGTGGTGAATCCGAAGGCTGTAGCTGGGTCCTGCTTAGTTTCATCTGGCTGAAGGCATTAATAAAGATGGTATCTACTGAGCTTCCAGAGTCTATGAGAACCCTGTTGATCTCCTAAACCGCTATGTTGGCCCTGATTACCATAGCATTAGTATGGGGGTAACTTTCTAATTGCAGGTCTTGCTCTGAGAAGGTGATTGGTGACTTCGACCAATTTGTACAGCGCACTGGGCCTTGGACTGCTATGTTGTTGACGAGCCTGAGGTAATCCTTCTTTTGCTTCTTTGTCCGGAATTCCCTTGAAGAGCCTCCGGCTATTGGCAATATCATGCCGATGGTGGGTAGTGGTGTATGTGGGTTGAGTTGATTTTCTAGGTTGGGCTCATTTTTGGGGGTGGCTAGCTCTGGTGGTGGTGGTGGTGGAGGTGCTTTTAGTTGTCTATTATGGTCCTGAGCTGGCTGGTTTGTCTCTATGTATGTTATGTGCGCAAGCCTTGAATTTAAGTAGGTGAGGTTGGCTTCTGCTCGCTGATTACTTGCCTGTCCTTGTTGTTGGGTGTTTGGTCGCCATGCAGGTAGGAAGTTGGGATAGTATGCGGCTGCTAAGGTGGATGGGTGAATTTGATTGGAGTTAAGACTTGGGTAGATTGGGCAATATGGCTGCTGGGAAAGCGCAGCGAAGGTGTGGTTGACTTCCCTAGCAGGTTGTTGTGATGGGGGTTGAGTGTTTTCTCTACTTTTTATCCTCTCCTGAGTTTCCTTCGCACCTAGGCAATCTCTGGTGATGTGCCCTTTGTTTTCTCCATGAAAGAAACAATTATGCCTCCACTGTCTTGGTTCTTGGTTTTTGTTCCAGTTCTTCCTTTGATTGTATTTCTTGCCTTCGTACTGCTTGTGTGATGGCTTGTTTTGTTCTACCTCTGGCATTTGTTGCCGCTGTTGGCTGCTTCCTTGTTGTTCTATGTTAAAAACTTGTTGACCAGAGGTCTGCTGAGGCTACAATTGGCCTTGGCTTCTATTGCTCTTCTGAACATTCCTGCCACTTGTTTGGTCCTGCTTGTTCTGATTTTGCTCTTCTAGCCTTCTTTGGAGGTCATTGTCTGACCTGCAGTACTTCTCAAACTCTGTATACAGTTCTTGTATAGTGCTTGGCTTTTCCCGAGCTAGATAAGCCACGAAGGCTCTGATGCGGAGGCCTTTGATTGCGGCCTCAATTGCCACATCCTCTGGGACATTTGGTGCATGCGCTTTAAGTTGCACAAACCTCTGAAAATAATCCCTTAGCGCTTCACCTTGATTCTGTCTGCACTGAAATAAATCCATTGATGTCAGAGATTCGATGGTGAACCCTTTGAAGTTAGCGATGATCTTATCTCGGAGGTCTTCCCGTGAATATACTGAGCTTGGCCTCAACACTAAGTACCATGCCAATGTGTTTCCTTTGGCTGCGATGACAAATGACTTGGCCAAGACAGTGTCATTCCCTCCTGCGAAGGCTACGGCTGCTTCGAAACTCATGATGAACTAGCGGGAGTCTGATCTTCCGTTGAATTTGGGTAGGGTAATGGGCTTGTAAGATGGTGGCCAAGGTGAGGTTTGGATTCCCTCAGAGAGTGGGGATCTTGAATCTATAGCTGTATGGGATGGAGGTGAGTTGAACGGTGTGCCGAAGGTTGGCTGGGCGGCCATACCTGGCGAAGGGTTAGGCTGGCTTTGATCTGCTGACCGGAGCTGGTTGGAAATGTTCGACTGGGGCTGGCTTGGCTGCATACTCTGAATCTCCACCTACAGGACGGCCAACTGTTGCCTAATCTCTGCTGCCTATAATGATGTCTGTGCTGCCCTCTGATTTGTGGCGAAGGTTGCCGCCAGCCTATCTCTTTCCTGTTGTGTACTCTGCAGCTGGGATTGCAATTGTTGGAGTACCTGCTCTGGGGTGGGATCTGAGCTTTGTTGATCTTCGGCTGCCGGAGGCTGATCTTCGACCGCAGGTTCTTCCACAACCTGGTCTTCTAGTGCACTAGCGTAAGCGCTGCGGGTATTACGCCCGGGTCGTCCCCTTGTTGAAGGCTCCGCGGGTGTTCTGGTGGGGTCTGCTCTTTTTCTCGGCATCGTGGGTTTTGCTTGGCCAACACGCGGTGGGCGCCAATGTTGGAAAGTAGCATTTTCCAGCAGGTGATATGGAGAGAGCTCGCCCGATCGGATGCCCCAGGCGAAGGTTAAGAAAGTGGCAGGTGGGTCCTGGCACAATTAGGGTTCCATAAATGCACTCACCAACCTCCCAAACAAGCTTCAGCTCTGCCCTTTTATAGGGCGATATTCACTACTTTTCCTTTTTACATATTTGTCCTACAACTGCCACGGTACATTCCCTGAATATCCTCTTGTTAGTGCAGGTGGCCCAGGGCAAACTGGACCTTCCCTTTTTTGCACCACCTTGTCTCCTTGGGCCTGAATTGCCGGCCCAAAGGAAAGCCCATTCCTGGCCCGAGGTCACCTCCGCGCCATGAACCCTCTTGCTGTGGTGGAGCCAGCTTCCACCACCGCCCATGGCACTGTGGCCTCTGCCTTTGCCAAGCGGCCTTCGCCTTTGCCAGGCGACCTTCGCTCGTGGTACTGCGGCCTCCGCCTTCGCCAGGAGACCTTCGCTCACATTCGCCGGGCGACCTACGCTCGCCTTCACCGGGCGATCTTCGCTCGCCTTCGCCTTACGCGTCCATCAGGGCGGAGGCCTTCTCATAACTTTCCTGCACGTCACACAAAAAACCGGTTCGCTTGTTAGTCTCCGCTGTCTCCAGACTCTATGGCCTCTGCGGCTCGTGGTCATTCCCCAACAAATATTATTACATAAATTATCATTTAGAATCTCAAGATCAGCTCTATATCGACGGTGGAACTTCATGTCAGATGTACTTGTTATATTGAGAGGAACACACTAGTTAAGCTAATGGACACAATTACAGAAGGATGAAGCCAATCTCCCCTACTTAACCCAATCACCCAATTTTAGAATTTCTAGAATTCATAATCACCACCAGCTTTGGTAGCACGACCCGACACTGATAACCTATCATCCCCGCCAGTTCCCAACCGATAGTGATGACCATTCTTGTCACCAATGACTTTCACTGCCAATGGGCCAAAAGCGGCGGTGATGAGGTGTTTGGAACATACGGTGATGAAGATTCCGTAGTAGTGACATTTAAGGTCATTTAAGAAATTTTGAATTTTGAATTTTAAGACCTATGAAATTATCAGATATTTAGCACTCTAAACGACTTCAAATCAAAAAGTTTTCAAATACAAAGTTCTTCATTATATTGAGAACTAAACTTCGGTATAGGCAATGTCCACGTCTGAGGTTGTTTGAAAATTTTAAATTTCAAATTTCAAATCTGTGAACTTCAAACAATATTTTGGACTCGAAACAGTTTCAAATAAAAAACTTTCAACTACAAAGATGTAGATCACATCGAGAGATACAATTTGGATCTAAAGTTTGTTTTCGTCCTGAGTACACATGGAAAAGTTATTATTTTTTTTGATACAACTATTTTAGAGACTGACATGTTAAGACAGCACCTCTGAAAAATTATTTTTAGAGACAAACGCTTAGAACGGCCTCCTCAATTAATAGCAAATTTTTTGAGACGGGCGTGCTAAGATGACCGCCTCAGTTGATCAATGATTTTCAAAGTTGATCGTCTTATGACACCCGTTTCCGTAAATCATTTTTGAAGGCGGGGATTTTCTTGTAGGCTGGCTAACTATTTACAGATCGTTATTCGGAGAGTCTGTCTCCTAAAATCATTTTTCTAGTAGTGTTTGTTATAAGTGCTAAATATTTAAATCATGTTAACTTTTAGTTATATTATTAGCTCAAAAGAAATACATACACTGCTTCGTTATTCTATTATGATGGTGTCTGCCACTCCCCAGCCTGCATGTGCATCATCATGCCCGGCAATGCCATCCAGAAGAAGCCAATGATGGTGCCATGGATGCGATTGTACTCCTTGCTTCCTTCCAAAACTTAACCGCCATGGATGACTCCAACACCAGCTACCGCACTGCTCACCCTTCTGTACTGCTTGCTCCTTCCCTTGCCACCATCAAATTAATATCGGTGTGGCCAGAAATTAATATCCGCCACAGTGCACTACCATGGCCAGCTTATAAATAGGCCCGGGCGTCGAGTGAGCTCCCAAAGCAAACATTCACTACCATGAGCTGGAGCTTCGGCTAGAATCCACCAGTACTTGTATGTAAGCATAATCTCAAAACAGCAAAGGCATAAATTTCTTGGGGGGTGTTCTGATGTTAGAACTGTTAAAGCATTGCCATGTGGTTTTATGTGCAAATTGAAGGCATATATATGTTACCATGTAGTGAATTTTATTTAATCTTATATCCTTTTTGTCCTGTATAAAAGAGAAAAATAAAGGAGAAGGAGAGACATATGACAATAGAATATGGACAGCATTCATGGTTTTGAACTGTTGATAAGCATTAGGAGCTCTATTTTTTTTTGTCTCTCCCGCTGTAGGCGTGCTGTGAGTCATCTTGATTGGGTGATACGTGATAGGTATAGAATCTTGTAGGTTTGCTGTGAGTCCATTGCCGCCTTGCTATCCAGGCTGTCAGCTGAGCCGGACTTGTCACTGCAGTTGGTCCACCAAAAACAAGCTTAGAAATAAATGCTCAAAATTAGAGGTAAGCAATTCAATGCGTAGCAATATCTCAATGTACAGAAACAACTTTGGTTTTTATCTTGAAAGAAATGCTAAAAGTGGAGCCAAACACTTAAAGTGTTCTGTGATAGAAACTTCTTGAGAGATTACTACTGCAAAAATATTATCACACCACCTGTTCCTATACCCCTATCACTGCCGAGTTCGCGCACTTCGGTGGTAAAAGTGGACAGAGAATGTCAGCGGTGTGAAAACCAAATATTTTTTCTTAAAAAAATACCCAGGTCCACCAGACCGCGCCTTCCGCAACCGCCACCATTACCGTACATCTCCCTAGGTCTATATAAAAAAAAGTTTCAGCATTTTTTGACTTGGGAAATGCAGATAACTCACACTGCAATAGCAAGTCTTCCTGTAATAGCATCAGTGGGCTAGGGGTTGAGGACCCAACGACAATCCAAGTATTTAGGTCCCAACGGACATCAGCTGTAAACCCACATCACAGAAGCATCACATTTAAAAAAAAGCATGATCATTTCTTTGATAGGGATATGGTTAAACTCTGCAACGACAAAGACCATATGTCTTTTGGGAAAGCAGAGCACCAACAAGTGGAGTGGAGTTGATCGTCACTGACGATACTTGCAAGTGGAGTGGAGTTGATCACCACAGAACACCTAGTCTTTTGGTTTTTTTTTTTTTTTTGAGAAATACCTAGTCTTTTGGTGCCTGTACATCGTGAAGCACTGCGGGCTGGGCAGGTCTTGGGGTGGACACTGAAAGCCTGGGCGTGGCGCGTTGCTGCTCTCTGTATTGTTCCTTGTCCGTGTAACGTCCTAGCGCTCCACTACGACACAATTGCTTCCTCCTTTGTTGCTAGAACATTTGGAAGTATCGGAACGACACAAGTTTTATGGGACTGCAGGCTCCGGCAATTTGACCCCGTGTTTAGTGTTTCCGTTGACTTTGGTCACCAAGTGCAATCTTTCTTCTCTCCCTCTGTTTTCAGCCTCGAAATAGGGTTGAGGATGCCCTGTCATATTTTAACTCCCCTTTTAGATTGAATATTAAGTTGCAGGATTCTTTTCTCCCTGGTGGCCATAAAAAAAAGACAAGTGTTCACAATAGCAATGGGTTGTGGTAGTTGTGGTAACGAATCATCTTCTCCTAAGATCAACCACATTTGTGAGATTTGGAGGAGAGGGCGTATGAGAAGATGGTGTTCCTTGCTTGATAAGAAACTACTTGACTTGTTTCCGTGCAAAAACGACCTTCTACTACTACTGAAAACATTTTCATTGCTGGTTTTGTAAGAACTGGCGGTGATAAGTTCTACTGTCAGTTCAAAGGAGTTTCACCAACAGTTAGAACGTAGACTGGCACAGTGGCTGTTTGAGCAGGCAGTAAAAATTGTTATGACCACCGGCTCGGTGAACGGTCTGGCGGAGGAAATCACCAAAGCTTCCACCACCAAATCATCCGCCGAGCAGGTAGTGATACCGACTTTTCATTGCCAGTTTGTTTGTCCACAGTGCACCAACTGCTATCATCCGGTGTTGGTGTTGTAAATGGTTTTCACCACTGGCTCGTTGTATGATCTGGCGGTGAAAACAAACGGCAATAAAACCCCCTTTCCATCCTCTTATTCATCTCACCCTCTCCACTTCTTTACCCACAACAACTCCCAACCTTCCTTCACCATTCTTGCGTCCGTTTTTCACCAATTTGTTTGTGGATCCTCTGATTCTCAAAATATGCACACCAGATCCTTATTCTAAGTTTGGTAACTAGCAACCTTTATTTTTTGAGCTTGTTTGTTTGATTAAAATGTGAATGAAAATCATCTTTCTTCCTGTTAGAGTGGTCCTTTCATGGAGGCTACCGAATTTTGAGATTCTCTTTTATAATACTGACCTGTCCCAAAAAGCTTGATGCTCATAGTTATGACAAAGGAAGAGAGTAAAAGTAATCGATTTTAATTAGTTGTATGTACTAAACTTCTTTACGAAATTTTACAATGGTTGAAAAAATATAGACCATCCATCTAGGGAAATTGAACAGTGCAAAAAATAGAAGGTAACAAAGTGAAAGCAATGACAAGTACGTACCAATAAACTTGCGCCGAAGGCACATTCATCCGTTGAACGGGAATTGTGAAAAGCTCAGAAGCCATGGAACCCCAGCTTGTCAACCTTTTTTCTCTCACTCGCACCACCTTCCTCCCTCTGCACCGGCATCGTTCTCCTCCCTTTTTTCTCGAAAACGCAGGAGAACTGCGCTTCATTATATTTAGAAAAAATAGGGGGTAAAGAACCCTTAGTACAACACATACACACACCCTTATGTTTATCTCATAAGATACATTTGCGCCGGTAAAGAAAGAAAAAGCGACCCTGCACCTACAACAAATCAACTAACAGCTTGGGCGGGGGTAGTCAAGTGGGATAGCCCACGAGCCCCTGCCATTGTCCACCGTCGACGCACATCACCGGCCAACTTCAAGGTTTCAGCTATGTCAGATTGTTCTCCTCCCTGTAGCGCGACTACCTCTGCATCTGCCTCTTTGCAACGCTGCTCTGCTATTGGCCTCCTCGTAGTGCTGCCGTGCCACATCCATCTCCTCGTGACTTGATCACGGAGACTGCTTGCCCTCGTAGAGGTCATGGTTGACGCCACCGCCGTCCGGAAGAAGGCACACCACGCAGGCAAGCACCTTCGAGCTGCCGGCAGCACAGCTCTTTCACTGGCCCTTGGACCTTGGCCATGCAGCTGCTCAGCAAGCTTGTGTGGGTTTGATTGGACAGCTACGGACTCGATTTGGGTGACTTTAAGTTCGATTTTCCTAGCTAGGTGGTCAATTTGGTTTTCAGGATGTTCGTACAGTTACCAATATGCCCTCGAGAATGAAATTCAAACTTGATAAATAATCTTTCTCAATTAAATGGCCAATAAAAAGAAAAACTGAAAGTATTTGGAAGTACCGTGGTACTTCTCAAACCATTGTAAAAGAGCTCAAAGTTTAATACTCATCGAACATAAAGTTCTAAGCTTCTGTAAAAAAAAACGTAAAGTTCTAAGCCATGCTGGGGGGCCGGTTCATGGACTACTATATATAGTTGCAAACATGGTTTTTAAATTCGGTATTGCAAAAATTTCGTCCACCACCGAAATTACCGAATTTCGCAAAATTCGGCCGAAATTTCACCGAAATTTTTTTAAAGACCAGCACATAAAGTATGTTTTTTCTAAAAAAAAAGATATAAACAGATATTAGTATGATTTATGACTACTCATATATTAGATAGAAGAATATGCAAATGCTGAGTATAGGATCGGGTACCATTGATTTGTGCTATAAGTTCAGAGCAGGCCGGATAGGTCTGGCTGGGTATATAAATAAGAAGTTTCAGAAGTTTTTACTTGAGAAATGCAGATAACTCAAGCAGTAATAATAGACAGCCTTGCTGTCGTGGGGCTGAGACGTATCGGGAGTTTTTATTCCTTCTAGGTGTGTCGCAGAAGTGCAACTACTTCAGAATCTGGATGAGAAAACTCCGGCGATGGAAAACACCGGCGCGCGTGCACTTGGACTCGCAAAGAAAACGTGCTTATTAGATAGCTCAGTCCCTATTTTCCATATTCTCGGGTGCAAGCTGATGGAAAACGTGTCTAGGGAAGGATCCACAGTGGTGCAAGGTGAAAGAAAACATTTCCTTTCATCAGTGTAATACACCTGGTCACCTCTGCCCTACTCTGGTTCTCCGTCCCCGTGTTTTTTAGCCTAAAAATAGTGCCAAGATCACCCGTAATGTTTTGCCTTGCAAGAATACAGTTTATATTAAAAATTGAGCTGGGCAATTCTCCACGCCATAACTGTCAATGATTGCAAATTCAAAACTGGCTTTCGCTACCAGATTTTGATCTGGCTGTGGTCAATTCACTACGGGAAACAGGGGCTTTGCCGAGTGTTTCCTACTTTGCTGAGTGCCAAATGTCGGGCACTCGGCAAAGATACACTTTGCCGAGTGCCGCACTCGGCAAAGCCAAACACTCATATCCTTCTTTGCCGAGTGCCAGGCACTCGGCAAAGGATAGCACTCGGCAAAGCCTCCCTTTGCCGAGTGTCGGGCTCTCGGCAAAGCTAAACACTCGGCAAAGGCTAACCGAGGTGACGGCGGCCACCCACCGTTAGGCTTTGCCGAGTGGTCGTCGTCAGACACTCGGTAAAGAATTTTTTAAATTTTTTTAATTTTTTGTTTATTTTCTTTGCCGAGTGCCCTGTCTCTGGCACACGAGCAGAGTCGGCCCAATCAAAAGACCACAAATAGCGGAGTTTTAACACCAGGCACTGATGAGGTCCAATATTATGGAAGAATTGAGGAAATCTATGAACTTTCATTTCATGGTTCCAAAACTTTTAATCCTGTCATATTCAAATGCCACTGGTTTGATCCTGGAGCAACGAGACGGACCCCTAATCTTGGGCTAGTGGAGATTCAACCAGATTCCGTCTACCCAGGAAAAAATGTCTATATTGTGGCTCAACAGGCCTACCAGGTGTATTATATGCCATACGCATGCCAAGACGAAGAGCTTAAGGGTTGGGCTATTTTGCACAAGGTGTCACCACATGGTAAACTACCTGCCCCAAACGATGAAGATTACAACTTCAATCCAAGCACATATGAGGGAGAGTTCTTTCAAGAAGAGGGGCTACAAGGAAGCTTTGTGATAGACTTAACCGAAGCGATAGAAATGGAAGTAGACAATGAAATGGTTGATGATGAGGATGCTGGAGATGAGGTCCAAAATGTGGATGACCTACAAATGCTTGAGCGATTACGTTTAGGCAATGACAATGAAGACAACATTCCTCCTTCAATTAGTGTTGATGATTTGGACAATGTTGATAGCGATGATGAGACCTATGATCCAGCTAATCCAAATAATGACGATTATTTCTAATAAATGTAATACTAAAGTTGATTATCATTTTGCATCTATTTCTAATTAAGTGTTTTGTAAGCATGAATATTATTTCTAATACATGTAATACTTTTCTTTTTTTTCAGGTGATTCAACAAAGATGGCGGGTGGGCGTCACAGACCCGTCAGGTCGCTTTACCAAGCGGGGGAGGAGGCCGAGGGGTCGAACGCGAGGAGGAGGAGGAACCCGAGGAGCAGGAGGCCCCCGGCACGTCTCCAGGTGTCGGAGGAGGCGGAGCCGGTGACGCCCGTGGAGAGGGCGCACGAGGAGGAGGAGCAGGAGGAGGAGGAGGTTTCGCAGACGCCCCAAGAGGGCGACGAGGAGGAGGCGTCCTTCGACGAGCAGGAGGCGTTGGCGGGAGGCACAGGTTCCTCTTCCTCTGCTCCGAGGGTGTACCTGCGAGGTCCCGCGAGCCTCCCTGCTTTTCCGCTTCCTCACCGCCGCTCAGTGATTCGCCCTGAAGGGCAAAAGTAAGTAAACTTGAAATTTTATTTGCCCCTACTTCATATGATAAGTTCAAACAAAGGTGAACTACTAATTTTTCTTAATCACATGTGCAGGAACTGGGTGGTTGTGTCCGGTGCTGGTGCACGCACCCCCAATGGCATCCTGGGTCTTCTGTGCAGGCAACACTACCCCGGCGTCGTCATGTACAAGAACAACACGTTGGCGTCCTGTTCGTTTGACCACTACGTCATCGCCGCTGATACGGAGCCGTACCCCCAACAAGGCAGTACGGGTCATTGGGGAGTTCTGGGTAAGTCTCCTCGCATAGCATTGCTTCTTTCATTGAACTTTTTCTTTTAAAAATATCCATACAAATATCGTGTTTGTCTGCAGGCTTATTTCAAATGCGAGGAGGGATTTGAGGGCAGGAAGGATCAGGTGGCGACCAAAGCCTGCAAAAAGCTCGTCGTCGACATGATTCACAAGGCGAAGATCTAGGCCGTTGTCACCTACTACGGGTCGAAGCTTGGACAGAGGGTCAAAAAGGCCTACGCCAGAACCATGGACCTGACCCGGGAGCAGTACATTGAGGTACATGAGAACATCCAGATTGATTCGTTTTGAGAATAAGTAGGTTTAATTTGATCATCTTATATGTCAATTACCGGATGACATGCGAGATGATTCCACGGTGGTGCGGATCGTATCCCGAGGCGTGGGAAGATCGTGGACAACCGGTTTACGGAGGGTATGCCTCGACGCTGTACGCCGCAAGGGAACGGCGTTTAGAGATGCAAGGACTAGCGCACCATCAAGGCAGCCGCAACCTCGCCGGATACAGAGACGCATGGGTACACGAATTCATTTATCTATTCTGATGCTCAATTATGACTGATTTCTAATCTTCTTGATGTCTTTCTCGTAGAGGGCGGCACATCAAGGCCAGGAGTGCTCGGACTTCCAGGCATGGTGCATGTCCCACAAGGGAAAGGCGACGTCCGACGTCTCCTTCAGCCTGGAGGACGGGCCCCAAGAGTACACGAACCCGAGCGTCCACACCCGCATCAGCGAGTACACGTCGGCGGCAAGGTCAGTCCATGGGCCAGACTTCGACCCGTGCACGCAGGAGATTGATACGGAGCTCGTCATGAGGTTGGGAGGAGGGAAGAAGCACGGCCGCACGTGGATTGCCGATGGCACAATCGACTCGACCGCTGTCCTCGACCTCTCCACGATCCAAGCCCGGAGCACGAGCGAGAGCCCGGCCATACGCACACGGCCGACCGTTGCACAGCAGCGGGTCGACGTCCTTGAGGTAATTTCAGTTTGACTCGTCGTATATTGACTTTTACACACCGTAATTAGCTATGCATTACTGAAACATTTGAGTGAAATGTTGCAGGCCCGGTTCGAAGAAGAAGCTCGGCAGCGTCAAGAGCTGCAGCGCGCAATGATGTCCCAAATGTCGACCCTATGAGAGTAGGTTGTCGAGCATCACGGGCTTTCTTCAAAGCCTTGGGCAACATACGGGTCTTGCTGTGCCACCTGAGCTGCTCGCTCCACCACCTCCACCTGCAGCCTCACCTTGGGATGGACCTACACCTGTGAGTATGAAAGTTAATTGCAGTCTCTTACATGCAAGTAATTTCTAATTAGCTAGCCAAGTACATGTCTAACACATAGAATATATACTCCTTTGTGTAGCCTCAGTCGGCAGGTTCCAATAATCCGCCTAATCCTCAGGATTCGTATCAGTCACCGCCCGATCAAAGGCGTATTTGGTAATGAGTTTGAACTTGTCCATGTTCATGGAATTGTGGTAATAAACTGGATGTTAGATGATGAACAACTTTTGAACTTGTGAATTTCGATGTGATATATTCATACGCTTATGTTTGTGACTTCTAAATGGTGTTTGTGATATGTAAGTGATGAATGTGTGATGAATGTCATGGATTTGAAGAATGTGATGAATATCTGTGAATTTTTCTGTTTGAATGTGTGATGGAAGTGTTGGAATGTAAAAACAAGAAAAAAATAGGTAATTATAGACGCTTTGCCGAGTGCAATGGCCACTACACTCGGCAAAGCTGGCAAAAACTGGAGGAAAACACCAGATTTCCCAGCTTTGCCGAGTGTAATTGCAAGGACACTCGGCAAAGCTGGGCTCTTTGCCGAGTGTCAGGCCACGGCACTCGGCAAAGGGGAAGGCTTTGCCGAGCGTCACCGCAGACACTCGGCAAACAATTTCGGCAAAGCTGGGTTCTTTGCCGAGTGTCAGGCCACGGCACTCGGCAAAGGGGAAGGCTTTGCCGAGTGTCACCGCAGACACTCGGCAAAGGAACTTTTTTAAAAAAAATAAAAAAATTTCTTTGCCGAGAGCCGACACTCGGCAAACAATTTCGGGAAAAAAATTATATAAATTCTTTGCCGAGTGTCGTCCTTGAGACACTTGGCAAAGCAACCGTCATGATAGCGCGCCGTTAACGGCTACTTTTCTTTGCCGAGTGTCCGGTCGACACTCGGCAAAGGCTTTGCCGAGTGCCCGACAAATGACACTCGGCAAAGAAGGCTTTGCCGACTGTTTTTTCTCCGAGTGGCCTATGCCGAGTGCAGCACTCGGCAAAGCCTTTGCCGAGTGTTTTTAGGCCTTTGCTGAGTGCCGTAGGCACTCGGCAAAGTCCCTGTTTCCAGTAGTGATTGGCAGTACGTGTTATTATTGGACTTTCACCACCAGTTGCTCACCTGAGAAAGATGTCACTGATGTACGCATTTTCTTTGTGCCTTTCTGTCGTAGTGTTTGTGCTGAGAGGTAGTTTTTTTTAGATAATGGAAATAAATCCGGCTTCATCCTCTTGGAAGAGGAATCAAACCACCTTAGTACAAACATCACACGACATTTGGTACACCGTACACGCCACACCGTTGTAATTGGACCCAAAATCGTAGCCAATGCGTTCCCCTGAATAAGACATGCAAAAGAGTTTTTTGTCAACATTTGTTAAAAACAATTTTGTTCCTTGTTAGCCAAATAGACCAACAGATTGCTGCTGCGCCAGTCAATAAAAAGGATCTAATTTTTTTATCCCTTATAGATACCAATTGTTAAATAATTTGTATACATTAAGGGGTGGATTAAGGCCAAGAACTATATGAACTGCCCTCTAGAGGAACCTAGCACAAGTGCACTCAAAGAACAGATGTTGAATGGTTTCCGGCTTACTACAAAAACAGCAAGACATATTGGAACAACATGAGTTTTATGGGACTGCAGGTGATTCAGTTCACTTGTTTCCATGCAAAAACGACACTCCAATTTCTCCTTGACAAGTTATCTTTTGTGAGAATAACCCCATTTTCCAAGAACCAAATAAAGATTTTAATCTTCAAAGGTATCTTTTAGATGCCAAACTATTTGTGAAACTTTGACCCCATTCTTGACTAGGACTTTATACATCGAACTGACTGAGAAAATACCATTCTTATGGAGACGCCAAACAAACACATCAGGGCCCTGTTGCAGATTTACACTTTGCACTCTAGCAACTAGATGATTCCATTCTAGTAATTTGTTGCCCACTAATCCTCTTCTAAAGGACACATTGAGAGGTAGTTAAGTTGTACTGCTCATCTTACAACAAAATGAGTTTCCTCATCAAACTTAACTTTGATGCACCTACAGTTTGATTTAGTGCTGTTTCCTTGTCACCATGGTGTCCAAACTCTACAGCTAGTATCATTGCATTAATTGATATGACTAGATGAGGTTTGGTTCACACAGCTAGTATCATTGCATTAATTGTTTATATTTCCAGTTGCACATGTATAGCTGTTGGTGGAGCTGCTTGGTTAAAAGTAAAAACTGCTAATAGTTTCATCATCAAGTTCATGGTATCGTGTAATGCAAACTGCAAATGTGGCAGATCATAATAAATTTCTTAAGCTGATAATAAGGTGCCATGCATGCACCTAACAGGACGGCTCTTCTTTTGCTGCCTAACTTTTGGAGAGATGTCGAGACGTTTCCCCTAACTGGTCACTTCCATTTGTACATCTAAACCAACGTTCTATATAAGTGAATGCAAGCAGCACATTACATAGTCATATAGTGGTAGGTGCCCTTAATGAAACAACAGATGCTCCTTCTGGACACCCACACGGTACACAGTGATGTAGCTTCTTTGGTCCATAAAAAGATGCTGCTGGGAGAGAGATGATCGAGTCAACCGTCCGCACATGCCAACAATTTTGCTAAATTAAAATAGGCATAGGAGACATCAGGATCCTTAGCATTACATTGTCTTCATGTCCAGGCAATCACACCAGTCCTGCTAGTTGTACGCCTCCCTGGTGGCATGCATGATATGACGACAGTTGGACCTGTTGAAATCTATGCCCAAACCTCAAACTGCCTCAACTTTTTATTTCTCAGGAAACCAGATTTGAAGCAGATTTGTTTGTAGGCCATGAGTTGTGTTAGGTGACATTCAAGTAAACTGTTGCTACCAAGGAATCAATGTGATGACGGATCCAAATACTACTTATATAATATGTTATTTGTTCCATTAAAGAGAAAAAAAATGAAGACTAGCTAACATTCAACAGCAGTGCAGCTTCGTTCTGCAAGCTGAGAGAGATCTTCTTGATGGAGAAACTAATAGTTCCTGGACTCCATCTCCATGTGTTATCCCAAAGCGATAGTCGCTCTGGTTCGAGCCGGTCAGTAAAAAGCAGTGGAGACTATTTGCCAGCAACATAACCATTTGCGTTCCACATTGTTGATGTTTCCATGGGCCATATAGCCTTACATAGTATGATCCATCGCAGATGCCTGTGGCCACTGCACTCTGGGATCTGGAGTACCTACGGCAACTCCGAAATTTCACAAGATTTGCTCACAATTGTCAGTTGTCATGTAACTGAGAGGGGCTGCTCTGAAATTTCATACTCAAGCAAGCACCGTAGGTGTACTAAACACTCACAGATCATGAATAGGTGTTACAAAGTGAAATACAAACAGCATTATTATCATCAGTACTTACATATACAAATTGAGGAAGCAGATGGGCCTGAATGATTGACTCCACTCCGTGGAAGCTTGAAAATGCTTGTGTCCTGGTTTCTAGACGATGAATTCCTTCAAACAAAGCTTGTGTGATGCTCATACGGCCGTATGCTCTGTATTTGTGTGATGGTGTGGATGCTTGAATGGTGTCGAGCAGATTTTATGTTGTTATATATGTACATATACAATGACTTTTTTGGTCCAATAAATTGTTGTTTATTAAATATAAGCACATTTTTTGTTTGCTGGCAACTACACAATGGATTTTTTGCTTGTTGATAATACAATGTCAGTAATGGAAATTTGATGCCTATGGCGCCGGCATATGGATGGAGAAGAAGGTGAAGATTCACGTCCTTTTCCATGCCTATGGTGTCCATTAAAAGGCCATCCTGAGCCTGGATGGTCCAGAACTGGGGTGTGTTTGGAAATTATGTGAGAAGAGACATGGGAATTAGTGATGGGAGTTGATAGAGGGAATTAAGGTGGGAAATTGACTTTTAGTCCCAATCCCTTTTTTGGTTCCTAGAGGAAAATAAGAAAGGGAATTGAAGAGGGAATTCATATCCCCTGTTTGGTGTGGGGGTTTTGATGGAGAAATTAAAAGACAAATTATGATGGACGGTGAGGATCTACTTTTCTTTTATTAGGAACACAACTCACACCCAATTCCCACCCCCCCTAGGGAATTGATTAGTGGGAGTTGGCCCTCAAAACTCTCCTTCTCCTTCCCACCAAAACTCCCATTCCCACAAAACAAACAAAAGATTTTTAAACTCCTATCCCTAAACTCCCATCTCCTGCTTTCAACTACCCCCAACCAAACGAGCCGTGGATGTAACTTAACAGAACGATGCCTGCGTGGCACTGGCATGCACCGCTGAGACATGGGGAAAATATTTTGGTAAACATTTACGTGTTCCGGCTGTGTGCCCGGTCAAATCAAGGAGAGATGAGGCGTCGCTACCGCCATGCCACCGTGCACGCAGCCACGCCGCCAACACCAAACTACTGTGTTCTCTAGTCTACAAAGCAGAGGCCAGAGGCATACGACACACATGCAGCACAATAGGTTGTTCCGATTTCAATTCAATTAATCCGCCACTACCAATTCTTACTCATGTTTTGTTCCTTGTACTTCTACTGCAAAGTGTTACCATATAAAGGATAAGGATCCCTAGTTTAGATTTGAAAGCATAATTTGTGACTAACAAGCACTAATTAAGAGAACATTTGTAGAGGCGGCAGGTCCAGCCAGCTCTACCTGTCCATCTATACAAATCAACGATTTATAGAGGTGGTTGTCCAGTCACCTGTAGAAATCGATCTAGAGGCGGCTCTTGTTTATAGCCACACCCTACAAATGGACCCTTGTACGTGTTGTTATAGTGACTAAGAGAACAGTCTAGGACATAATAAAATGGGAGTATGGGACCTAGTACCTCTCTTTTTTTTCTATGACGAGCTCAAGCAGGGTAGGTCTCATCGGGTTTATAAATAAAAAGTTTCAACTGTTTGGGACCTGGGAAATGCAGATAACAAATCATGCTGTAACAGCAAGTCTTGCAGTTATAGGGATGAGTGGTATCGGGAGTTATAGTTCCATTTAGTTGTTGAGAACCATCCACAACACTAGCATTTAGGTGTGCTCCCTTCATGAGCTGCAGGTTGCTTCCAGTTGTGTTTCCGCTTTCCACAACTGACCCATGGCTAGATCATTCGGAGGGTCAAACTGGATTAGATCATTCACAGGGTCAAACTTCGCAATGGCAATGATTGGCACATGTCACTCTCACTGACAAAGAAAGCATCCATGGGTCAGGCCCGGTTTTCCATCTATAGTGGCGTGCATGGGGAGAGACAGCTGCTTGTTCCGTGACTTTGTCTGGCGCAACCACGGGGCCAATGTCCTCAAGCACATTGCCGCTGACGCTACATGCAAGCTGTACAAAGAAGTTGCTAGACTATATATGGAACAGCGGGCTCCGGCTGTGTGATCGCTCCGTTGTCAACTCTGGTCTCCGTGTGTTTAATTAGCCTTTTCGTCAATATAGCACACCTACTATACTCTATTTTATCTCCCTGTAGTTTTCAGATTCCAGATAGTGATAGTGATGAGTGATCATCATACTTCTTGTCTTGCAACAAGTCCGTTAAATTGAGAAGCCAGCTGGGTGGGGGATCCTTTGCTCTAGCCCTCCCCAACCCAGACTCCAAAGAGAAAGACTTAGGTTCTGTTTGGATGAAAAGTATTTTTTAGAAAAATACTATAGTTTTTTGAAATAATTTGGACTTGAACAACTACAATGGAAGTTGCTTGTACTCGTGCAACCATGGTATTTACTAAAACTACAGTCTTTTTGAAGTTTTGGGAAATCCATTGTAGGCCTCTTTTTTCTAAACAGTCGGTTTTAGAAAAATACTAATGTTTCTTGATACTAAAGTTTCTCAAAACCACAATATCAAAACTGGTCTTTAAGGTGTCGATCAATCAATGCTTAGCCCACATCTCCTCTCTCTCTCTCTCTCTCTCTCTCTCTCTCTCTCTCTCCATGCATGGAGCTGCTTTTTGTTTTCTTATCCATTAATAATAGTCTCTGTAGTTGCATACCATTTTCACAGAGGCCTAGTCTAAGCCATCTGTGGAAAAACCTCTTCTTTAGTAAGGTATGAATCAGGTTATAGGAATGGGTACCACATTTTTGTGCTATGTTTTCAGCAGGGGTAGATCTCACTCAGTCTATAAATACAGAAGTTTTAGTAGTTTTTGCTCAGGAAATGTCGATAGCTTATGCTACAATAGAGTCTTGTTGCGTAGGCATGGGTGGTATTGGGAGGTTTTGTTGCCGCAACAGCCATCATCTTCGGGCTGCTTAAACGTGTGGTTCCACGTAAAAACTCTGTAGCAGAAGCTGAACTTCAGGAGGTAGGTCAGATCATTCACAGTGTCAAACTCCGCGATGGCGAATAACGGCATGCTTGCTCTGTGACCAGCTAAGAAAATATCCTTAGGTCAAGCTGTGCTGATCATGAGGTGGGTATAACACAGTGTAGAGATCTATAACTTTTGTTTTGGTCGTTTCTCCATTCGAAGTCCTTTGAAATTTTTTAATTTGAAATGTGAGAAATCAAACGTAGTTTTCCTTGATAGATGATTTCAAATGAAAAGGTTATCAGCTACAAAGTTGTATAACTCTTCGAGATCTACAATTTGATTTCGGCCATTTCTCCATCCAAGGTTGTTTGAAAAATTCAAATTTTATTCTGCTGCATTTATTTTTAGAGACGGCTCTAGATCTAGCCGCCTCTAAAAATCAAGCTACTTCTAAAGATGGGGCACATTTATAGAGGTGGCTTAAAATAGCAGCCGCCTCTACAAATGCATTTCTAGAAGTGTCTCGGTTCGGACCGATTTGTAGAGGCAGCTGCAGAGTGAGCCACCTTTATTCAAAATAGGAGGCGTTGCTAAAAAAACAAATATGTAGTAGTGTTAGATGCACATCTCAACCACGTTTGTACGGAGATGTGAAGGAGAGGGTGTACGAGAAGGTGGTGTCCCTTGCTTGATAAGAAACAGGTTGTCTTGTTTCCAGGTAACAATGATCTTATCAGGATTTATTACTTGTGCTCTCTGCCGTTACAGGCATACCTTACTCCTTATCCATTTGTAGACAGAACATTTGAAATATGGCCAGTTTAGGTTTTTTGTATTTTGCCATGAACATTTCGAATTTGTGCAGCATGACAGGCAATGTGATTGATGTTTTCATTTTCCTTTTGTCCAGAAAGCCCTATTGTATCCTTTTTCCTTTCTGAATTATTCACTTATTAACTTAAAAAACTACAAAAAAAGTATAGCACATATCCCGCAGTCCATTGCAGAAAAAAAGAAACCTAATTATTTTTTCTTGATTCGATCAACCATTAACAAACATAAACAAAATAATTAAGCTTATTAGTATCTTTAACTGATCAAGATGAAATACTAATGATAATGTAAGTTTTCCATAATTCCTATGCCATATATAGTTAATCAGCTGCAGTCAATCGTACTAACCCAGAATCCTAGTGGAAAATGCTTGTTCTTGTACCAGTGCAAAAAGACGGGCCACTCTATGTGATCAATGGAACTGCCACATGATCTGGCGCACCTTGATGTCAGTATACAGACATCATGCCATGATGTATTGGGGATATTTCCCCTCAAGTCAATGTTGGATTGATCGACTTCAATTAAGGCACCCTTATCTCACGAATGATATCACTGTCTGTATAGAAGTTGTCCAATAACTTGCACCAGATAATAAGACGGTGCAAGGTCATAAGTTATTGTAGTCTCTTTCTTTCCATCTATAAAAGACAGCAGATAGGAGCAGAGGAGAAGAAGCAATGCCTTCTGATGAAAGTTGTGGGAGGAATGAGATAATTAATCATGGAAGGCGCTTTTAATTTTTGCTTTGCTACTGCATGTAGGCTTAGGAGGCATTGGGATGTCTTACGTAGCATTGTTTCTTGGAGGGTGCTAGCGATTGACAGAAAACAGGAGCAAAGGTGCAACATGTTGAAGTTCATCTAGAAATCCTCGGCGCTGAAGCCAAATTTTAACACTACACTTTGGGAGGTGCAGAAGACGAACCTGGAACAGCAGAACAAAACAAGCAGATTAAGGAGCTACTACTCTCTGACTAAGAGTTCAACGTATTAAATGTCAACAGATGCCGCTCAGGTGGCTCTGCTGTGCCACACTGGCATCGGGGGCATCCAGATATCTCATTGTAGCATTCAGCTAAAATCGAATCAATCTGTATGTCTATGGTGGTATGGTGGACGTCCACTTAACAGTCTGTCTCATTTTCTTGCCTCTGAGTGCCTATTCTTGACCTGTTATCTCAGGGAGTATGTAGAGCTTTGCCATATGGCTGGAATACCGATTCTATATATATTTGGTTAGCGTATATGCTATCATTATTAGGTAGCACAATTTTATTCCATATATGTTGCACGATATGATTTGCCTAGCTTAGCATTGACTACTGCTTAGATGCCACAAGTTAATATTACTAATTGAAGTCTCTAATGGAGCCTTTGTGTTAATCCTCATGTGACACACTAGGAAAAAGATAAATTGAAAATATTGTCACAAAAATAATAAAAAAATATAGTCATCAATTTGGCAGATAGTGATGATTGTTAATAATAACGATTGGATCCATTATGTTCTCTTAAAAGTTACACCCTCCACCATTATGAAATATATAATTTAAACTAACCCCAAAAATGACCTCTAATAAATTACCACCAACAATTTGAAAGATAATGCAATGGAAGACCTAAGGTTGCTTTTAAATTACCCATATCTACAATCATTAAAGGTAATATAATGTAATTCCTTTAATTTGTATATCGGCTTACCTAGGTCTATCATTATAAACTAAACTAAATAACACCTCAATTCTATTTCTAAACACAAATATGAGCTATAATAGAAAATAGATCAATAACCATAAAGTATAATTTAAGATTCTAAATTACCATTATTAAATTGAAAATAAGCATTAATGCTATGTTCCACCAAGTTGACCAAACAAACAAAAATGCATGAGGATAACTATTTTTATTAATAGTTTATCACATAGGGAAAATGCCCCCTTAAGAAATCATATTAATACTTCATTCGCTGCCCGACATGACGCATGGACCCGACCTGTATGCCACCCAAAAGAAACACACGTGGCGGGAAAGAGGCGAACACATACACACTACACCATTGGGTCTTGTTCTCAACTGGGCCTACTGGACGGCGTGAGTCCATCTGTGCGGCTTGTTTATTTGCACTCATGTTTTATTGAACAGGAAACACAACTCCTTTTTTTGACAGGAAATGCAACTCTGAACCCGACCGTGCTCCTTTCCGGTCACATCATTGTCCAATTTCCAATTTCTTAATTACACACAATTAATTACCCCAACTGTTTCGTGATCTCGATTCTACACTGTAATAGTTTCATTTCCAATGAAATTGTAAAATTTAAAACAAGATTTACTACGCATTAAAAATGCCAATTAATTTACCCACCGGTGCTTCTGGATCCTCTCCTGTCGCCGCCATGGCTGCGAGGAGCGATCTCCATGTGCCATCCTCTTCTGTGTCTCACGACACGGCAATGCAAGGGCACACCAGTCCGGGGGTGAAGTCTTCACTCTTCAGCAGCAGCAGGCATTGGAGCAGCGATAGAAATAATCTCTATAGGTTCAACTTCAACTCAATGTTCATTCATTTGCATGGAGTCAGCGATGTCATCTCCAGATCATCTGTCACATCCTGCAGGCTAACTCCACGGACTAGCCTTAGGCAAATCTCCAACACATGTTTTCAACTTCTAAGACCACAGGATGGTTGTCTTTTCTGTTTGATACATCCTGACCCGCCATAGTAAAGATTTGCATGACCAACAAAACTCCCCCATGCCTCCCAGTCCTAACACAGCAATGCAAGACACTAGGGCTTCACATTGCTCCTTCCACAACTCAAAGCCTTTTTGATTTCCTATTTGTAGACCATAGGAGATTATGTGTTGCATTGCATCTATAAGAAACCAAACATTAGATGTGTACTAGCTATCTGGTCCCAAGCAATTATACACCATCCACTACTGGATTCAGGTTCTTTGCCGAGTGTCTGAGGCACTCGGCAAAGGCCAAATTGCACTCGGCAAAGCCTTTGCCGAGTGCGGCACTCGGCAAAGAACACACGGCAAAAATTTGATCGGCAAAGCCCTCTTTGCCGAGTGTCTTTTATCGGGCACTCGGCAAAGGCTTTGCCGAGAGCCCCGGGGGCACTTGGCAAAGAAAAGCGACCGTCACGGCGCCGGCCCCGTTGACGGTCGCTTTGCCAAGTGCCAACACTGCAGGCACTCGGCAAAGATTTTTTATTTTTTTTTTAAAAAAATTCTTTGCCGAGTGTCCTCTATCCGGCTCTCGGCAAAGGTGTTTTATTTTTTTTTTCTAAAAATTCTTTGCCGAGTGCCCCCTTGCCGGCGCTCGGCAAAGTTTGAATTTTTTTAAAAAAAAAAATCTTTGCCGAGTGCCCACTCGACAAAGTTTGAATTTTTTTTAAAAAAAATTCTTTGCCGAGTGCCATGGTCACAGCACTCGGCAAAGCTGGAAAACAGGAATAACCTCAGCAACGGGGTCCTTTGTCGAGTGCAACACTCAGCAAAGTGACCAAAAACGGCAATTTTTAATTTTTTTACATTCCATCATGACAAATAAATTCATACAAACATATATCACATATATATCTCATCCATCACATATATATCTCATTCATCACATATATATCTCATCCATCCACACATCCATCCGCACATATCACATCCATCACAATATATATCACATATATAATAATAAGTGCTCAAGTCCATCCAAATAAATCCACAAGTCCATCAAAGTCCACAAGTGCATCACAAGTCCATCACCAAGTGAACAACAAATGAAAAAAATACAACGTGCACTCATCTCGGCCACTGCGACTGTGGTGAAGGCCCAGCTCCATCATTCGGAGGTGCATGAGGTGGATTATTCGAACCACCGTCAGATGGAGACTGCACAAAGGAGAAAAGATTGCATGTGAGACAAGATTATTTGGATAGCTAATCTAGGAAGGTAGAGGCCATACAAGCAAAGCACAAGCGAAAGTAAAAAACTTTCATACTCACAGGAGTAGCTGCAGCTGTAGGACGCGGAGGCGGAGGTGGAACCAACAGCCCAGCTAGCAGAGAGAAGCCCACACGTTGCCCAAGCCCTTGTAGGAACTCCATAATGTCCGTCAGCCTCTGCGCCTGGGCCTGCCGCTCGGCCCGCTCGGCCTCCAGCTAGGCCGCCAGGCTCTGGTGCCCGGCCTCCAGCTCCTGACGTTGCCTCATTTCTTGTTCCAGCCGGGCCTGCAATATTTCTCTCCAATGTTTCAGTAATGCAAAGCTAATTAAGGTGTGTAAAGATCAATGTATGACGAGTAAAACAGGAATAACCTCGCGTGCGTCGACCCGGTGCTGTGCAGTGGTCGACCGTGTGCGAATGGCCGGGCTCTCGCTCGTGCTCCGTGCTCGGATCTAGGAGAGAGAGGGTGTAGAGGCCGTGTCGATGACGCCATCGCCAAGCCAGAACCACCCATGCTTCTTGCCTTGCCCCGCCCTCATGACGGCCTCTCCATCGAAGTCCTGGGTGCTCGGATCGTGGTCTGACCCATGGAGCGACCTCGCCACCTCAGTGTACTCACTGATGCGGGAGTGGACGCTCGGGTTCGTGTATGCCTCGGGTAGGTCCTCCAGGTTGAAGGAGACGTCGGACGTCGCCTTGCCCTTGTGGGGCATACACCATGCCTAGAAGTCCGAGCAAGCCTAGCCACTATGTGAAGCCGACTTCGAGAAAGAGAGCACGATGATTAGAAATCAGGCAGAACTGAGCGTCACAATAGATAAATGAATTCGCGTACCCATGCTTGTTTGTATTCGGCGAGGCTACGGCTGCCTTGATGGTGTGCTGGACCTTGCATCTGCAAACGACGGTCCCGGGCATCCCTATGCATCTTGAGGTACTCCTCCGTGAACCACCTCTCCACCATCATCGCCCAGCACTCGGGATACGCTTGGCACCACCAGGGAATCATCTACATGTCATCAAGTATTGGACATATAAGAAGATCAAATTAAACCAACTTAATCTCAAAACGAATCAATATTGATGTTCGTCATTTACCTTAAGGTACTGCTCCCGGGTCAGCTACATCTCTCTTGTGTCTTTCTTGGTTTTCCTTTCTCTAAGCTTTGACCCGTAGTAGGTTACGATGGCCTGGATGCGCACCTTGTGATGCATGTTGGTGATGAGTTTTTTACAGGCTTTGGTAGTTTCCTGCTCCGCCCTGGCCTCAAATCCCTCCTCGCATCTGTAATAAGTCTGCATACAAAAGCGATGTATCCATTCATTATTTCAAGAAAAGTCCAATGAATGCGATGTATTGAGCAATGTTGTGCGAGGGAGACTTACCCAAAACTCTGCCTTCACCCGCGCCGCCTTGTTGGGGTACTCCGCATCGACGGCGACAACGTAGTGGTCAAACGAGTAGGCCGGCTCCGTCTTCGATGCGTACGTGACAATGCCGGGGAAGTGTTGCCTGCACAAAAGACCCAGGATGCCGTTGACTAGCCGTGCGCTACCACCCGACACAATCACCCAGTTCCTGCACAAGTGATTAAGAAAAATTATTCGTTTTTTTTCATCATATCATATGAAGTAGTGGTGATAACATATAAAGTTACTTACTTTTTGCCTTCGGGGTGAATCATTGGGCGTCGGTGAGGAAGCAGAACCTATGGGAGGCTCGCGGGACCTCGCAAGTAGACACTCGAAGAGGAGTCGGAGGAAGCGAAACCCGTGCCTGCCGCCTCCCCCTTGTCGTCCTCGTGTGGCCCCTCCTCCTTGTTCGTCTACCGAACCAGCTCCTCGTCCAACTCATCCAAGGGCGCCGCCTCCTCCTCCAGCTCCTCCTCACATGGCGTGGGAGGAGACGGCCCCCTCCTGCTGCTGGCGGTCCTCCTCCTCCTGTCCGATCCCTCCGCCACCCCCTCCGCCTCCTCCTGCAGCCGACGTGGTCTTTGGTAAATCGAGTTCACGGACCTATGACGGTCGCCCGCCATCTTTGTTCAATCACCTGCAATAAAAAACAAAAACAAGACGTAATTAGAAATAGGTGCAAAAATGAACAAAACATAATTACAAAAAACATAGTAATATAGTAATACATGTATTAGAAATATATGCAAAAATGAACAAAACATAATTACAAAAAACATAGTATTACATGTATTAGAAATAATCTTCATGATTGAGATTAGCTGGATCATAGGTCTCATCATCACTATCAACATTGTCCAACTCATCAACAATATCCGAAGGAGGAATGTTGTCTTCATTGTCATTGCCTAAACGTAATCGCTCAAACATTTATATGTCCTTCAGATTTTGCACCTCGTCTCTAGCGTCCTCATCATCATCCCTTTCATTGTCTACATCTATTCCTATCTCTTTGGTTAAGTCTATGTCAAACCTCCCTTGTAGCCCCTCTTCTTGATAGAACTCTCCATCATATGTGTTTGGGTTGAAGTTGTAATCTTCATCGTTTGGGACAAGTAGTTTACCGTGTGGCGATACCTTGTGCACAATAGACCAACCCTTAAGATGCTCGGCCTCTTTGCACGCGTATGACGTATAATAAACCAGGATGGCCTGTTGATCCACAATGTAGACATCTTTTCCTGGATAGACGGAATCCTATCGAATCTCGACTAGCCCAAGCTTAGGGGTTCGTCTCATTACTCCAGGATGAAACCAGTGGCATTTGAATATGACAGAAGTAAGAGGTTTGGAACCATAGAATGATAGTTCGTAGATTTCTTCAATTCTTCCATAATAGTCGAGTCCATCAGTGCCGGGCGTAACAACTCCGCTGTTTGTGGTTTTTCAATTGGGCCGGCTCTACTCGTAACTTGCTGTGTGAAAACGATATCCATTCACGTCATAACCGGTAAATGACTTGACCCTAACGGTACAGCCGTTTGCAACCTGTCTCAGCTCGGCACTTATAGACGCATCCGTTTGGGCTTTCTGTTTGAACCAACAAATGAAATCGGGGCTCTCTGGTCCCGCACCCTGTGAAAGAAGGGTATCATTTTCTTGCGGGGTAGGTTGCCTTGATCCATGCCAGGATTGACGAAGAAATTCCCTGTACCAACGAGAAACAGGTTGGACGAAGAAACAAGGACATACGATGAAATGAAACAAGTTCGTTCAGAACTTACCCAATGAACGACTACACCTCGACAAGGTTGGTCAACACATATAGCATGATACTGCGCCACTCTTCATTTTTCAATTGCTTAGTGGTCGATGCACTTGCGCTTTCGAGTTGCCCTTGGAAAAGGCTGAGGTTCGATTCATTTTCGCCAGCATTGTAACGAGGGGTGGATTATAAACGCTAGGAAGGTTCTCAGTGTAGTATTTCTCTGTGAAGTTCAACACCTCTAGAATATCTGCCTCTGCAATGGAAGCCTCAATTTTGGCTTTATTTCTACATTTTTTGCGAAGAGTCTTCAGACATCTCTCGATTGGATAGCACCAATGGTCCTGCACGGCCCCCCCATCCGTGCCTCATACGGGAGGTGCACAATCAAATGCTGCATCGGCAAGAAGAAGCCGGGTGGAAAGATCTTCTCCAACTTACAGAGCAACACGGGGGCCGCTTTTTCCAACTCATCAATGACGGTCCGAGAGAGCTCCTTGGCACAAAGCTGGCGGAATAAGTAGCTCAACTCTGCCAGCACTTGCCAGACATACTCCGGGACATACCCTCGAACCATCGCCGGAAGAAGCCGCTCAATCCATATGTGGTAGTCATGACTCTTCATCCCGTTGACTCGCAGAGTGCCTAAGTTCACTCCCCTCTTTAGATTCGCTGCATACCCATCAGGGAACATTAGCATCTAGATCCATTCAAGTACTTCCCTCCTTTGGTCCTTTTTCAAGACGAAATCGGCCTTAGGCCTTCTTCAGGTCTTGCCACGACTAGGAGGCTGCATCTCTTGATTTGTAAGCATCGTACGTGATAACGTGCACCAAACCTTCTCAAATTTTTATCACATCCTCCACATACGATATCATGACATCTCCACAAGTTTCATGATTTTCGGACTTTGTTTGCATTTTATAGAATTTAAAAACAATTCGTCCGCAAGTTCGTGGTCATGTTTCGTGAACAAGATGTTCGAAATTTCGGGTCCGTTCCTGGATACGGCCTCACACTACACACAATACCATGAATATCATTTTTTGAATCATTAAATTCCATTATTCGATGCACGTGCAGTTCAAATTTATATTTTCCAAAAAAATTTAATTAAACGAAATAAAGTAACTAAATATATCAAAAAGCCACAAAAAATCCCCAAATTCTAACGAGTTGTTCTTGGTACTTAAAAAGGGTTGCACAAAAAATTTGAAGGCCAAAAACAAAAAAAAATCTTCGCCGAGCGCCGGGGCATGGCACTCGGCAAAGGGGGTCTCTGCCGAGTGCCAAAAATCAGGCACTCGGCAAAGAGGGGTTTTGAATTTTTTTTTAGAAATTTCCACTTTGCCGAGTGCCTTCACAGGGGCACTCGGCAAAGGAATTTCAAAAAAAAAGTAATTTTTTTAATTCCTCTCTTTGCCGAGTGCCGAATCAGTGGGCACTCGGCAAAGACATTTCAAAAAAAAATATTGAATCTTTGCCGAGCGCCGTGTCAGGGGCACTCGGCAAAGTATTTTCCAAAAAAAAATTTGCCGAGTGCCTAACAGCAGGCACTCGGCAAAGGACGTGGCCGAACACCGTTACGCGGGGCAGCCTATGCCGTGTGCCGCGCTTTTGCCGAGAGCCTGGCACTCGGCAAAGAAGTCATTTGCCGAGTGCCCTTTTTTGCCGAGTACCCGACACTCGGCAAAGAACTCTTTGTCGGGTGCAATTCTTTGCCGAGTGCGACACTCGCCCGATTTTTGACACTCGGCAAAGCAATTTGCACTCGGCAAAGGCCCTGTTTCCAGTAGTGATCATAGCATGTGTACTTCACTACTGTCCATTGACTGTTCTCTACCAAAGCACAACTTTTTCCAAACGGCTGTAAACGGACAAGAGAAAATAAAAAAGACTGGAATGTCATTACTAACAGCAAACCATCACGAACTAGCTGACAGGAACATCATCTTGCCAACAAAAATGGTATTTCCTTTCCAAACTCACTACTACACAAAATCTTTTGCGAGGCGTTTTTAAATTGGCCTCAGAGGCGGGCGGGCCGGCTGCCCGCCTCGGTTATTCATGGCAGGGTAGCCGCCCCAGCAACCGCCTCGGTTAATGCTTAACCGAGGCGGGCATTGTAAGAGAACCGTCTCGGTTAATGTAGATTAACCGACGCGGTTATCCAAACTAAACCGCCTCGGTTAATACATTAACCGATGTGATCGCCTTAAAACAACCGCCTCTATTAATCGATATTAACCGAGGCGGGCGTGTTAGGTTGCCCGCCTCGATTAATACATTAATGGAGGCTATTGTTACAAGGCAACCACCTCTAGAAATAGTGGCCCAACAGACAACCCATCTCGGCCCAATACCACGCTCGTTATATATATATATGGAGAGTTAGGGTTAGGGTTTCATTCTCATTTTTCCATCTTGTTGAGACTAGCGGTCTCAGACAACGTGGAGGAGACAGAGGCCTCCGCCCGCCGAGCGTCGCCGTCAGGCGGAGGCTCGGGATAGGCACGACAGGTGGGCATGTAGGAAACTGGCACGGAAAGCTAAGATTTCATTAATTCATCCACCACGCATCTACACTGTTACAAGTGTTCCCTATTTATAGGGCTCAACTACTTCTTGACAGAATTTATTACAATGCCCCTCAATTGCTACAGTACATTCCTGGAATATTCCGCCACTAGTCTCTTGTTTGCGGGGCAATCCCACCACACCGTCTTCAAGTAATGGGCCTCCATAAGCGGCCGGCCCACCGTGCCTCGGTCTTCGGCCCAGAGGCCTGGGTTCCCGACGCTGGCCTCCGTCTTCGGCCTTGCCCCGCCGCTTCACGCTGGTCTCCGCCGGTCCGTCGGAGGCATCATCCGTAAAGTCTCCGCCCGGCAGCCTGAGGCCATCCATGTTGGCCTTCCAAGACGGGACCACGGGCGCCTACGCTTAGGTACCTGCACACACTTAAGCAAGATTGTTTGTTTGATTAGTTCGGGGGTAGGGCGGCCTCCACCCTCATCGCCGGAGACACCCGTCAGCCGAAGCAGGGCGGCGTCCGCCTGAGCGGCCGGAGATGTCTGTGCCTAGCCCGGGCGGAATCCGCGACAAGCTCGCTGAGCCTCGTGCAGTGCCCTACGAGCATAGCCAGGAAAGTTCCTTTAGTCAGCGCCAGATCTCTGCCCTAAGACGGTCTAAGATGCCTTGGTGACACCTCGCCGTCGGAGGCCTTTGCCACCCGTCGAGGCCGTGTTACAACAGTTCCCCCCTTTTGAGACCACGGTTCGCCTGAGCGTGCCGTGAGCTCAAAACGCCTTGACCAAAGGCGTCTGCGGGGGCAGAGGCCACACGCATTGGCGTCTCCGAGCGAGGCCCCGCTACTTCCCCCCTGGCCCGCTCTGGCGCGGCCACTGGTCTCGTTGAGAGTAGCCGTTGGGCAGCAAATCTAGCCGTTGTCCTACGGTGTGGCCGTTTATGCCTTATCAGTTTCCATTGTATACCTTGCGACTTTTTCAGAGATGACCATTGTGCGGCAGGTGAGTTCTCCAGAGATGACCGTTGTATGGCGGGAGCCGGACCGCCTGCCCGTGGCCTATATAAGGGCATGGTTTGTGGTGGGGTCCCCCCGCATTGCTCATTCGCTTTCCTTGCCTCTGAGAAATCGCTCTCTGCTCTCTTCGCTTTCGCCTTTTGCTGCCCTCGTGTGTTCCGTCTTTCTGCCTGCGTCTTGCGCTTAGGCTGCTGTCGCGATGGCTTTCTTTTCCGCCTCCGCCCATACTCGCCGGCCCACCTTCTTCGGACCCTATCGCCACCTTCTCGGCGTTAGGGCCGCCGGCTGGGGTGCGCGTTTTGAGGAGTGCATGCTTGCCTCTGCCTCCACATTTAAGTTTGAAAAGCTAGTGGAGGAGGATTTGGGGAGTGTCTCTGCGTCCGTCGGAGACCTGATCGCTGCGGATTCCAGAGACATGGCGATAAAGTCATGGGATTTCGGCCCCTCCTCCATTACTGAAGAGTCAATCGCGGAGATGTTGTAGGAATCGTGTTTTCCTTCTTCGAGGGTAAAAATCCCTCCGCCTAGCCAGACTATTTCGGAACCGGAGGAGGGATATGCAGTGGTCTTTCGGGACTTCTTCACCTGCGGCCTCCGCCTTCCTTATATCCCCTTCCTCCGTCGGGTGTTGGAGACCTTCAATGTCCAGCTCCATCATCACTCCTACTGCCTTCCTCACGCTCAGCAAATTCTGCTGGGCGTGTGTTTCTTATGGTGCTGAGCCGGATGTGGACACCTTCTGCGCGTACTACGAGCTGCAGAAGCAGCCGATGAAGAAGAAGGAGGTGCGGGATGGCAAGGAGGTGGAGGTGACCAACCAGTATGGTAGTTGCACCTTTATGTCGAAGAGGAACCAAGGCGTAGATCGCCTGGAGATTTCTTTTTGCCAGAAGGGCAAGTGGGACCGTGGCTGGCATGAGCAGTGGTTCTACGTGAAGACCTACGGGGTCCACGGCACTACCGAGGATGGTGCGGAGGTTTCAGAGTATCCATTGACTTCAAGAATGGAGGAGATGGCGCCGCACACGCGCGTGGAACCGCCGGAAGAGATGTCTCCGGCGAGGGTGGCTTGCGACCAGGCTTTTACGGCAGCGTGCCGCTACTCCGGGGGCCGCGACCTGGTGGAGGAGATTATGGCCTCCAACTACTGGCCCCTGGGCAAAGACAACCCAGCCTTTCGGCTGGAACAGGTGAAGGTTCCCGTTTTTGGGCCGGAGGCCGGGATTCCATTCCCCCGCTTCGGGCAGTCTTTGGGGGAGGGGGTGACGGAGGACAGTTTCATCTCCGAGGTTGAGGAAGCCGCCATCGGGCTGGTTGGCAAGATTTCCAAGCGTGAATACATGTCTCGGAGAGCTGTGGCAGGCACCATGCCGCGGCTCAATCGAGTTTTTGAGGAGGTTGGGATCGTCTACCGGGAGCGCGAGGTCCCCGCCGAGGTCCTGGCTTTGATTGAGAAGAAGAAGAAGAAGGCCTTCGCGAAGAATGTTACGGCGGAGGCCAAATCCAAGAAGAGGAAGGGCGCCATTGTTGCTCGGGTGCCTGCAAAAAAGAAGAAGAAGAGCGGTGCTCTGGTGATCGCACCGGCCGTGTCTTCTGCCGGTAGTGCGGGCGTTGCCTCCGCTGGCAGTGAAGACGTTCAGTGCTCCTCCATCCCGTCAGTGGACATGCGGGTTACGAGCGGGGAGGATCGTGGCTCTCTTGTAGCTCCGATGTGCCCTGTGAGCGGTGCTGGGTGTTCGGGGGCCAGCGCTGCTCTAGCGCGCACCTCGCATGTTGCTGTGAGTGTCGGCGAACAGCTAGAGGCTAGCGCCGCCGATCCTATGCCCGACATTCTTGGCGGGCTGTATTCAAGTTCTGAAGAGGGCGCGGAGGCCGTCTTGCGGCACGCTCCTTCGTCTCCCGCCGTTGTTGCGCCTTCGCCCATGCTGGTGGCCGACGTCGGGCAGCTGGAGGCCGTGCTTGCTGAGCAAGCCCCGGCGGTTCGGTCTTCTTCGAGTCCTCCGCCCGTCAGGCCGCTGGCTGAGGAGATCCGGCCCTTTGGGCCTTCGCCGCATGATATGGTGGAGACTTCTGCCCAGGCGGCTCGGCAAGCGGGCCAGCCTGGGCTTTTTATGAGTAAGTTTGTCTGGTGCACATTTTTGTGTTTACTGTCTTCGCCCGGTTTATTTGTTTATGTATTGTACCAAGTGCTAATACTGCGTTCTTGTTGCTTTGTAGGTGATGTCATGGCTGGACTCCTCACCCCGGAGGAGCGAGCGGCCGCTGCCGGCGTCAGGTTTGGCCCGGGCCAGCCGGGGCTGATGGTGCCGGGTCCGAGTGAGTATAGAGTGTTTTTATTTTATTCGTCATTTGGCCTGTTGTTATTGCCTATTTCTGATCGGCCCTCTGACCTGAGTTGTTGGTGTTTTTTTTGCTACGCAGGCTCCTCCGACACTTCTATCTCAGGTTGGGAAGAGTGCTATCTTGGGGTTCTTGGAGACGTCGGAGGTGGTCTCTGGCTGTTGGTGTATTTATTGTGTGATTTGCTTTTCTCACCTTATTGTTTTGTGTTTGTTTGTTCTGCTTTGAACAGATCGCTTCAAACAGCGTTTGAGGGACATGGATTTCTTCCAACTTCTCTGTGTTCATCTAGAACACCAGAGCTTGGTGCGTCTTCGGCGGTTTGCCTTTTTTTGGTGTATGTTCGCCTTTAGACTTGTTTTTGTTTCTATTGCCGATCGCCTTGGTCTTCTTCTTTCTTGATGCAGGGGTATCACACGGTTGTTGTTATGGAAGAGCGCTGCACTCGCGAGGTCTCCGACCGAGATACTGTGATTGAAGCGCTCAACGCGGAGAACGAGCGCCTGGAAGGTGAAAAAGGGGTTTGTCCAACTCCCTTGCAGCTCTCCGCCTTTCTCTAGCGGATAAGGAACAAGAAAAGGAGGCTTTGAGGGCCGATCTCGCTAAGGCCCGGGATGCGAAAGCTTTGTCCGCCAAGCAGTCCCGTAGGGCAAACGAGTTGGCCGAGGGTCTTCGGCGAGAGCTGGCCTCTGAGAAGGAATCCACGGCTTCGGTGGGGGAGCAGCTGTCTTTGACGATGAGGCGTCTGGACTCGGTCAAGGGGGTCCTTGCTTCAATCGTTGGCCATTACCGGGCCATCGTCGCCAAGTTCGGAGGCGAAACCTCCGCTCCTCTGGAGGAAGACAGCGTCTACGCCCTCGCCTCCTGGCTGAAGCGTCACCTTGCGAAGCTCCCCGGTCTGATCAATGGCTGCACGGACTACGGGGCACTGCCAGGAGTATCAAATTACGCCAAGCTTTTGGTGCGCGGTAGGTGTACGCATACCGAAAGTATTCCGGAGGGAGCGCTTTCGGGTCCAGAGGAGCTTGATGAGACTTCTCTTGGTTTATGAAAAACCTTGAGAAATTCCATTGGGTACTTTTGGGCTCCGTTTGGGAGACCTACCGCTCGGACTGGCGGAGGAAAAGAGGGCGAAGGTATTTCTAGTCTTTATAGCTGTTGTTTTTTTCTCCTTGCTTTTTGCGAAGCTACGAAGGCTTTCGTTGCTTGTGCCCCTGATATTTTAGCCTTTGCTACAGGATGCGCAGAAGAGTCTTGCGGGCAGGCCTCCGTCAGTTCCGCGCTTGGCGACCGCGGGCGGTGCCTCCGCCACCGCTGGCGCTCCGGTGGGCGCTGCGATCGGCGGTGGTGATGGTCGGAGGCCGCAGGCGCCGTCCCCGCCCACAGTTGATGCGGGCTCCATTCTAGGGACTTCCGCTGCGGCCGATGCGCCGGAGGTCTAGGCTCTTTGTAGCACTTAGTTGTTTTGACTTGTATATTGTAGTCCAGTTGGACTCTTGTAAATAAAGTTTCTTTTGTTCTGAATGGTTTTGTGGGAAATTTTAACGTTGCGCAGGTTCCGAATCGGGAGCCTACGCAAGATGTTGCGCCTTTGACTCTCTACGACGACGGTATTTATGTGAGCGGAGAGCTTTGGGAGTATTGGCGTTCGGCCTTTCCCCGCAGCGTTGCGCGCGACATGTTTGAGTCAGTTAGGTTTGACATAGACGACGAGCGCGCTTGCTTGGCGCGGACCTCCGCCACAATAGTTAGGTTTTTATTGTAAGTTTGCATCCTGTAAGAATGCTACTTGATGTTATATGGAATACAAAACAGGTTCACTTTCTTGATTGTTTGTGCGGGGGCTTAGGTCTGTTGTGCTAGTTTACATATCTCGTCTAGTCCCGAGCTTGCACACCGTGGGCCTTTGCTTGGGTGAACTTGCGCGATACAGAGGTGGTGGCTAGGACCTCCACCCCATGTTCTTTCCTTCTCTGTGCTTGCTTGATGGCCGGGGTAGAAGTGTTGGCAGTTTTTTGACCGCCGTAGGCGTACTTGAAGTCCGCCTGGCGAGGCTTGCTAAATCGGTGTTTGATCCGATAGGAGGTTTAGCGCAGCTTGTGCAGACGGTGGAGACTTTTGGTATTTCTTTAGCTAGGTGTTTTAGCTGTCTGGTGGTATGGGCCTCTGACGCTGCACCCCCGTGGGACGTGTTTCATTTGTGGAGATGGCAGGTTAGGTCTCCAGCGTCAGGGGGATGTTACGAGATTTCGTGCGATATCCCCCTTCTTCCGTAGGCCTACGCTGTTCATCACCGTGCCGTAGTTCCTGTCTCTTTTCACACTTTCTCCGACCGTCTACTAGTGCCTTCGACTTTACGAGTTTTCGTACAATATCTACGGCTGACTTAGATATCTAAGGAGACCCTGCCTCCATGGTCGTTGTTGTGGCTTGTGCTTGTGCTCTTCCGTCTTCCCCCCTTGCGCCTTATGCTGACTGAGGTTTTAAGGGCGTTGGGGGAACCCGTTTTATAGTGGGGTGGCGGCTTTTGGTTGTTAAATTTTTGGTACGTTGTTTGTTGGAACGTATCTTGGCTTTAATGGCCTATATCTTGGTTGTATTATTCGTGTCTTTTGAGATCTTTTGAAGTAAATAGGCCTAGTGCCTAAGTGACAAGGTTTTGTCAGACCTTGTCCTCGTTTTGCTGTTTTCGATGGCAGAGACCTTCTTCCTAGTTCTGGCGCCATAATGGTGTTGCCCCTGATGCTTGGGTTGGTTTTTTGTTAATTTCGAAGGCCTATTTTAGCCGAGGTTGTTTTTGCCTTGCTGCCTGAATTTGTTCAGGTCTTCGTCAATGTCGGAGGCCTGTTTGGCCAAGGTTGTTTTTGCCTTGATGCCTGAATTTGGTCAGGTCTTCGTCAAGGTCGGAGGCCTGTTTGGCCAAGGTTGTTTTTGCCTTGATGCCTGAATTTGGTCAGGTCTTCGTCAAGGGTCGGAGGCCTGTTTGGCCAAGTTGATTTCTGCCTTGATGCCTGAATTTGGACAGGTCTTTGTCAAGGGTCAGAGGCCTGTTTGGCCAAGTTGATTTCTGCCTTGATGCTTGAATTTGGATAGGTCTTTGTCAAGGGTCGGAGGCCTGTTTGGCCATAGAGGTCATTTCAAATTGCCAATGCCTGTGGCCGGCGCTTTGAAATGACCTGTGCTTATTATTGTTCACCGAATATTACGGCGCCAGAGCTGGCCGCTTTCGGTTTTGGACTTTTCAAGCGTTCTTTTGGGGGATTACCTCTTTATACTTGTAGAGGATTTTTACATCGAGCCTGTCTCGTTAAAAACCTCACCTCCGCTTGGAGTTCCCCTGTGAGGAAAAGAGTACAGGCTGTTTTACATTTTTTGGGTTGAAGAAAAAAAACTGAAAGGTAAATGAACGGAGGGGCCTCCGCTTATTATTTGCGGAGGTTGCCCTTTGGTACACTGCCTAGATGTAATATCTGCGGGAGGCTGTCGATATTCCAGGTGTGGGTTGTTGTGACACCTTCGCTGTCGGTCAAGTGGAAAGAGCCAGGGCAGCCTGCTGCCGTTGCTGTGTATGGGCCTTCCCATTTCGGTTGCAGTTTGCCAACAAGTTGTGCGTTGGGTTTTCTTCTGAGCACGAGGTCTCCGTGTTTTATGTCTTTCCTTACCACCTGAGAGTCTCTCCACTTCTTGGTTTGGGACTGACATTTTGTAATGTTTTTGACTGCTTCCAGTCTTATGGCTTCTATTATTTCTTTTGCATATTCTTCATCTTGCAACATTAGCTGTCTCGTTGTGCGGAGGCTTTCGTGCTTGATTTCTTCTGGCAACATGGCCTCTTCTCCATAAAGCGCTTTTGAATGGTGTGAATCTCTGTTGTTCTTGAGATAGATGTATTGTGTGACCAAATCACTCGGGTAATTCATCTACCCATTTTCCTTTATGTAGGCCTATCAATGTTTTTGATATTGCTTGAAAACACTATTCTGCTTTGCTCTTTCCACAAAGACCATTGGACTCTGGGTGGTATACTGAGGCGAATGCTAGTTTTGTCCCAATGCTTTTGCAGAATTCTTTGAAGTTCTCTGAATCGAATTGTTTTCCATTGTCTACTGTCAAAATCCTCGGTACACCGAATCTGCAAATGATGTTTTGCCAGAAGAATTTTCTGACAGTTTCTGAGGTTATCTTCGCCAGCGGCTTTGCCTCTATCCATCTTGTAAAATATTCTACTGCCACTAATGCGAATCTGTTTCCTCCTTGGGATGGTGGTAATGGGCCGACCAGGTCCATACCCCATCTTTGTAGTGGCCATGTCGGAGGTATAAGCTGGGTCTCCGACGATGGTTTTGACTGCCCTGGAGAGAATGTTTGGCATGCTTTGCATGTTATGACTGTCTGCTCTGCGTCTTGTATGTGTGTTGGCCAATAAAAGCCTTGCCTTATTGCCTTTGCTGATAATGCTCTAGAGCCAATGTGCGCCCCGCAAATTCCTGAGTGTATTTCTTGAAGCAACCTATGCCTTCGCTCTGCGATATGCATTTGAGGAGAGGCTGGACTACTCCTTTGTTGTACAGTACACCATCTATGATTGTGTAATTTCTTGCCCTGGCCTGTATTCTTGCTGCTTTTGCTTCATCTTTTTCGGTGGTTTTGCCTTCTAGGAATTCTGTTATCGCTTTTCTCCAATCTTCATTTTGCAGGTGTAGTATGGGCTTTGGTGCCTTAGATGTCTCCACAGTTGCCGGAGACTTCAAGATCTGGTAAAAAGTGTTTGGTGGCAGTGGCAGGTTGTTTGCCGCAGCCTTTGCCAATTCATCTGCCTCTGCATTTTCTGATCTTGGGATGTGCTTCAGGGTGAAGCCCTCGAATCTCCGCTCCAAATTTCTAACAACGGATAGGTATTTGATGAGTTCTGGCTCTCTTGCTGTGTATTCTTTCTTTACTTGGCCAGTGACCGCTTGAGAATCTATTTTGACTGTCAATGTTTTTGCCCCTAGGGCCTTTGCTTTGCTCAGCGCTAAGATCAGGCCTTCATATTCTGCTATGTTGTTTGTTGATTTGAACTCTAGCCTTGCTGCGTATTTCAGTCTGACGTTGGAGGGTGCCGTTAGGATGGCCGAGGCTCCTGCTCCGGCTTGGCCCCAGGCTCCATCCGTGAATGCTATCCAGCCTTGAGTGGTTGGTTGTGCCTTGGGCTCTGTCGGAGGTGTCCAATCTGCTACAAAATCGGCTAGTGCTTGTGATTTGATTGCTGTTCTGGGGACATATGAGATACCAAACTGTGATAGCTCTGTAGCCCATTTGCCTATTCTGCCGGAGGCTTCTTTATTTCTGAGCAAGTCTTGCAGTGGCAGCGATGTTGGAACTGAGATTTCGTGGGCTTGGAAATAATGCTTTAGTTTTCTTGATGCCATCAGCACTACGTAGGCAACTTTTTCTACCTCAGTGTAGTTTAGCTTGGCTCCGGACATTGCTTCTGAGATAAAATAAACTGGTTTTTGAGTTTTGCCTGATTCTTTTTCCAGCTCGTGGACTAAGACTGCACTGACTGCATGGTTGGAGGCCGCCACATACAGCAATAGGTGGCTGTCTGATTCTGGGACGGAGACCACAAGTGAGTTTGCCAGATACTCTTTCAAGTTATGAAATGCCTCCGACTGCTTGGACCCCCATTCGAAGTTGCCTCCACCCCTCAGGGCTTGGAAGAAGGGTAGGCTGCGTTCTGCTGATTTTGAGATGAATCTGTTGAGCGCTGCTATTCTTCCCGTCAGCTTTTGCACTTCTTTCTTGTTTTTGCGCTCTGCCATTGTCATTATTGCTCTGGTTTTGTCCGGGTTCGCTTTGATGCCTTCACTGCTTATGATATATCCGAGCATCTTCCCTTTTGTGACTCTAAATATACATTTTTCTGGGTTGAGGCGGAGGCTAGCTGTCCTGAGGTTGGCGAAGGTCTCCTGTAAGTCGGAGACATGATCATTCTTGTTCTTGCTCATGACCACATGTCGTCGACGTAGGCTATGATGTTTCTATCTAGTTGTGAGCCCAAAACTTCCTTTGTCATTCTAGCAAAGGTTGCTCCGGCATTTTTGAGGCCCTCCGGCATTCTGGTGTAGCAATATGTCCCGAATGGAGTGGTGAAACTTGTCTTGTCTTCGTCTTCTTTTTTCATACAGATTTGGTGATACCCAGAGAAACAGTCGAGGAGAGAGAACCTCTGGCATCTGGCTGCCTTGTCGAAGGAGGCATCTATTCTTGGCAATGTGAAAGGGTCTTTTTTGCAAGCTTTATTCAGATCTGTGAAATCTATGCACATTCTCATTTTGTCATTCTTCTTTAGTACCAGTACTATGTTTGCAAGCCATTCTGAATACTTGACTTCCCTGATCACTTTTGCATCTAGCAATCTTTGCACCTCCGCCTTTGCCGCCAGGATTCTGTCCTCCGACATTTTTCTCTGTTTCTGCTTTCTTGGTCTCATGTTTTCATTGATATCCAGTTCGTGTTGTATGATGTCCCTGCTGACTCCCTGGAGGTCGGAGGCTGACCAAGCGAAGATGTCCTTATTTTTTACTAGAGTTTCCATGAGTTCTTCCTCCTCTGCCTTGCTCAATTCTGAGCTGATTATTACTTTTCTATCTGGTAACTCCTTTTCTAGAGGGATCAGCTTTGTCTCTTCTTGACCTGCCATATCTGTTTTTCCTCTAGGCATATCCGGAGGCTCTAGTTCTTTGTCTGCCGACTCGACTGCATTGATGTTTCTCTGGGCTCTGTAGATAGCTTTTTCTATGTTTCTTGCTTCTTTCTGGCTGCCTCGGACTGTGATAATACCATGGAGTGCTAGTATTTTCATGCACAGGTAGGTCATATGCAGGGCTGCGTTGAATTTGGTTGTGAATCCTCTGCCCAAGATGGCATTGTATGGGTAATACAGATCGACGACGTCGACGGTTATGTACTCAGTTCTAGCATTTGCTTAGGTTCCAAACGACACTGGGAGTGAGATTTTTCCTAATGCTTGTATCTGCTTGCCTCTGAATCCTATTAAAGGGGATTCGGGGGGCTATAGTTGATTTTTGCTGAGCTTCATTTGGTCGAAGGTATTTGCGAAGATGATATCTGCTGAACTGCTAGTGTCGATCAGTACTCTGCTTATCTCCCATGCTACTATGTTGGTCTTGGTCACCATTGCGTCTGCGTGAGGGTAGCTCTCTAGCTGGAGATCTTCTTCTGTGAAGGTGATTGGGACTCTAGACCAATCTGTGTATTTCGCTGGGCCTTGGACTGCTACGTTGTTTACCAGGCAGAGGTGATCATTTTTCTGTTTTTTTGTTTGAAACTCCATTGATGATCCTCCGGTGATTGGTAGTATCATGCCTATTGTTGGTAGCGGTCCATGGGGGTTGACTTAGTTTTCTTGGTTTGGCTCATTTTTTGGTGCTGGTGGTTGGTTGTGAGGTGGCGGTGGAGGCAGTTGCTGCATGTGGTGTTGTTGCGGCGGAGGCTCGAACCTTATTTGGTTTTGTGCCGGTGGGTTTGTTTCGAGGTAGGTTATATGGGGAGATTTTGGGTTTATGTAGGTTAGGCTTGCCTCCGACCTGTAGTTGCCCACCGGAGGCTGCTGTGAAGGCGATGACCGCCATGCTGGTAGGAAGTTTGGGTAATAGGCAGAGGCCAGTGTGGAGGGATGTATTTGGGTTGCGTTTAGCGCTGGGTACTTTGGGCAGTACTGCTGGTGGCCAGTTGTGTAGGTGGTGTTGACCTCTCTTGCGCTCTGCTGTGTCGGAGGTTGGGTAGTCTACTTGTTCTTCATCCTTTCCTGTGTTTCTTCTGTCTCCGGACAATCTTTGGTGCTGTGCCCTGAGTTTTCGCCGTGAAAAACGCAACATGGCCTGCGTTGTTTCTGGCTGTGGTTTTTGTTCTAGTTTTTGCCTTGGTAACCTTGCCGACCTTGGTTCCTGGTCTTGGTCTCCGGCCGTGCTGGCGCTTCCAGTTGCCCTTGCTCGGGGTGAGGTTGACCCTCGATGCTGAGCACTTGCCCCTGGCCTGGTTTCTGATTTAATGCGTTCTGGTTCGTATAGCTCTTCTGGGAGTTTTTGCTGCAGTTTTGCTGTCTGTTTTGACTCTGCTCCTCCATTCTATTCCGGAGGTCATTGTCTGATCTGTAGTATTTCTCGAACTCGTCATACAACTGTTGTATGGAAGTTGGTTTCTTTCTTGCTAGGTGTGCAGCGAATGGCCCGATTCGGAGGCCTTTGATCGCTGCTTCGATGGCGATCTCGTCTAGGACGTCTGGTGCCTTCGCCTTTAGTTGCACGAATTTCCGGAAGTAGTCATGTAGTGTCTCTCCCTGCATTTGCTTGCACTGGAATAGATCTGTCGAAGTCAGCGACTGTGCTGCTAGCCCCTTAAAATTTGCCAATATCTTGTCCCGGAGGTTCTCCCAAGAATATACTGTTCTTGGTTTTAGCGTAGAATACCAAGCCAACGCGTTGCTTCGGCTGCAATGACAAATGACTTTGCCAAGACGGCGTCGTCTCCTCCGGCGGAGGCTACTGCTGCCTCGTAACTCATAATAAACTGATGGGGGTCTGTCTTGCCTTTGAACTTTGGTAGTGTGATTGGCTTGTACGCTGTTGGCCATGGCGACTGTTGTATGCCTTCAGAGAGTGGGGACTTGGGATCGATAGGCCTCCGCATCACCTGAGATGGCATCATGGTCGGGCTAATCACTGGCGGAGGTGTTGCTGCGGAGGCTGGGATTGCGTAGGTTGACGCTGGTAGTGCATGATGCATACTTAGCATCTCAGCATGTAGGACTGCCAACTGCTGCCTTATTTCTGCTGCTTGTGCTGACGCTTGAGTAGCTTGCTGATTAGCTGCGAATGCTGCTACCATTCTGTCCCTCTCTTGTTGCGCTCTTTGCAACTGTGCTTGCAGCTGTTGCAGTTCTTGCTCGAGTGTTGTGCCTGAATTTGGTTGGGCCTCGGGATCTTGAATTTCTAGATCTTGGGGTTCCAGTGGTTGACCCTAGGCATCTGCTCTGGTGTCATCCTCCGCAGGCAAGGTTGCGTAGATGCTACGAGCGGTGCGCCTAGGCCTTCCTCTCTAACCCATGGTCGTTGCTGCTCTGGTGGTGGTTTTTCTTTTCCCTACCATCGTTGGTTTGCCTTGGCCAAACCACGGTGGGCGCCAATGTTGAGACTAGCGGTCTCAAACAGCGTGGAGGAGACAGAGGCCTCTGCCCGCCGAGCGTCGCCCTCAGGCAGAGGCTCGAGATAGGCACGACAGGTGGGCGTGTAGGAAACTGGCACGGAAAGCTAAGGTTTCATTAATTCATCCACCACACATCTGCACTGTTACAAGTGTTCCCTATTTATAGGGCTCAACTACTTCTTGACAGAATTTATTACAATGCCCCTCAACTACTACAGTACATTCCTGGAATATTCCGCCACTAGTCTGTTGTTTGCGGGGCAATCCTGCCACACCGTGTTCAAGTAATGGGCCTCCATAAGCGGCCGACCCACCGTGCCTCGGTCTTCGGCCCAGAGGCTTGGGTTCCCGACGCTGGCCTCCGTCTTCAGGGGCGCGCCGCTGCCTACGCGGGTCTCCGCCGGTCTGGTCGGAGACATCATCCGTAAGTCTCCGCCGGGCCGCGCGGGGGCCATGCTGGCGCGCTCGCGCGGACCACGGGCGCCTGCGCTTAGGTACCTGCACACACTTAGGCAAGATTGTTTGTTTGATTAGTTCGGGGGTAGGGCGGCCTCCGCCCTCATCGCCGAAGACGCTCGTCAGCCGAAGCGGGGCGGCGTCCGCCTGAGCGACCGGAGATGTCTGTGCCTAGCCCGGGCGGAATCCGCGACAAGCTCGCTGAGCCTCGTGCAGCGCCCTACGAGCATAGCCAGGAAAGTTCCTTTACTCAGCGCCAGATCTCTGCCCTAAGACGGTCGAAGACGCCTTGGTGACACCTCGCCGTCGGAGGCCTTCGTCACCCGCCGAGGCCGTGTTACAACACATCTCTCTTAGCTCCTCCCTCCCTCTCAGCGCCCGACTCCTCCCTCCGTGTGCGGCACGGATGGCTCTTCCCTCTCTCTCCCATGTCCACGCTGGCTCCTCCCTCTCTCTCCAGACGTGGCAGTGGCGGCGGCCTTGCGCGCGGGCCCGGTGGCGGCTATAGCGGCCTTGAGCGCCCACCCAGCGCCTGCAGTAGGAGCCACGCACGCGGGCCCGACGGAGGTGGCGGCGGCCCTCACGCTCACGTGCCAGGCGGCGGAAGCGCCCCTCTCCTTGGAGCTCCTATGGCGTGGATCGAGCTCCTCCGGCGCGGATCGACCTTCCCCGGCGTGGATCGACCTTCCCCGGCGCGGATCGACCTCGTCCGGCGCGGATCCGGCGAGGATCGACCTCCTCCGGCGACGATCCCAGCTCCTGCATGCGGCACGACGGGCGACGGCGTGGCTAGATCCGGCTATTGGGCTGGGAACGGGCTTGCCGGCGGGCTCGGGAACGGGCTCGCCGGTGTGCTTGGGATTTTTTTTTTGTTTTTTTTTCATCGATTAACCGAGACGGGCAAGGCAACCGCATCCGTTATTCACAGAATGACCGTGACCTTTGGACGGCGGTTGCCTTTGCCCGCCTCAGTTAAGTTTGCTGTAGCAGTGACTATTGACCTTTGGCCAACCAATCACCTAGCTAGCACTGCTGACAGCAAAGCCATCAGGATTTCCTACCAGGGATATTAAACCGATAGGAATATCTTTCACTCTCGTGAGTTGTTAGGAACAACAGCTAGGCCGTCATGAATTGTATGACATGACTGGCTACTTTACAAAAACAAAAAGCTCATTTGTCTTTCTAGCATGCATAGCAATCTTTATATGTATGTCGTTTTTCTACTATATGTCGTGTTTTTAGCCTTCCCCATTCCTCCTTACAGAAACGAAGAGGGTGCACTGGGGGACAAGTCATGGACACTGACAGGACCAAAGTACTTCTCTGTCTAGTCGCTCAGGCCATCTTCTGGTTCTCTTTGAACTTGGTGATCCTGTAAGCCTCAAGTAGTCAAGTGCCACAGGCCTCTTGGGCAAGCCCTTGCTGACATGGTCGATCAGGTTCTAAAGGCGTTGGAAGGCATGACAATGCTCCGAACATGAAGGTCTGGGGTGCCGCTCCTCAATTGAAGATAGTAACATGGTATAAAATTTATCATGTGAGGGGACGTCGCTTTCACTAAATTCTAGAACTATTAGTAGCAGGCATACATACAAATTATAATAAGTTAGTGGCCCTAACTTAGGTTTCTCGCTCCTAATAGGTTTTATTCAATTTTGGGCCAACGGATCTGGACCGACAAACGTATCATTATTTACATGCACCGTAAAACTTATAGCCAGTCTCGACGGATGGTTTCATGTCCCTGTTTCCAAGACGTGAAACCGGAACATGAAACAACTCCTGTTAAATGCACAGTTTCACTTCACTGTTTCACAGGCTAGTTGTAGCATTTAGTTGTGATCAAATGTGCTACGTGAACTATGTAACCATATGCTATCATTCTAAGTATTAGTATATTACAACAATCATGTTGGCAAATAAACGGTTCAGACTTCTAGAACCTGTCAATAGTTTCAGAGTACTACTCATATTGACTCATCAATCATTCATCTCGCTGAACCTTCAAGGCAATAGGTGTCGGATTCAGAATCCGCTTGTAATGCTAAATCAACCGGCAAATGCAATACCTCAAGTCCTCAGCTACTCGATGCCACGTTAGTACTAGTACTAGTATCATTCAGTCTGAGTAGGAGAGGAGTGCCCTGCAGCACCTGCACGCGGCACTCGCGATAGCGAGTGGCTTCTCTCCGTCGCCGGAGTGTCCCTTCTGTGCCTGGTCGAGGCCGAGCTAGAGCTGCCTGACGTTGTGCCGCTGGAGCGAGCTTGATCTGCTGTGGGATGAACGGGAGAGGGAAAAAATGAGACGGGAGAGGCGAGGGGAGATGGTGGGAGTTGGTGAGGAGCCGGGGAGGCCGCTGGTTGCCCGCCGCAGCAGATCAGAAGAATCGGTGGGGATGAAACCATAACGTGGCTCAGTGCAGGTTTCACGCTCTTTCCAAGACCTGGGAAACGTCGTCCAAACGTTTCGTGGGGATGACTCTCTCCTCGTAAATACAGTGCCACATCATTAAACTAGTTAATATAACAGCCTATTTAATATCGATGAACCCCCGTGAAATTGCCATTGAACCCTTAGTTCGCGAAAATTTTTCCTAAAAAGTGCTACAGTACCTATCACATCGAATCTTGCGATACGTGTATAGAGCATTAAATGTAGATGAAAAAAACTAATTGCACAGTTTGGTTGAAAATTGCGAGACGAACGTTTTGAGCCTAATTAGTCCATGATTGAACACTAATTGCCAAATAAAAACGAAAGTGCTACAGTAGCCAAATTTCTAACTTTTCACAAACTAAACACGGGCTGAGATTGACCTAATACAATGATCACCTAGCTCAGCATCATCTTCCCCTCATGGTATATATATTAGTTTGTGACTAGACTGCACTGAATGTCTTCATGTCTTCCTACCTTCTGCTACATTCATTGAAGACGCTGAAGCTTTACGCAGCTGTTCATTGGAGATACTAATTAAAGCAACGGTACGGTAGGTACGAGAATGGAAAAAATCTACATAACTCCACAGCTATTCAGGGTGGACAACTTCATCCTCACAAATTATAAAACCAGATTTTCTACCGCTAAACATTCTAAAGCAGTCAAATAACCTCTCAGGCGGTTTTGGACGGTGGTTTTACTACAACAACGGTGGTTTTGTCTTTTTCTTTTTTATTTATTTCTGCTGAATCTTTGAAAAACCATAGTAAATTATAGAAAAATCATAAAATGGAAAAACTAATTTTGTTGGACTCCACATGAGTAGATCTACACAACGAACATATAATATGGTATGCTTTAGTACAAAGTTTTGGCTGTAGCTTTAGATTTATGTTTTTCTGTAATTAATTGGAATAATTCATAGTTGTAGCTTCTGTGGTCCAATTCTGGTGAAATTTTTATGGTGGGCTAATTTTTGTATGCTTGAACTGTAGTAAAAATTTCATACTCATTGGATCATGTATAACTTAGTTATAGATTTATTTAGGTTTATACTTGTTAAATCTATGCTTTATCGTGCCGCCGTTTCTGCGTACGCTTATGACTTTCGGCATCGGCCGGGACTACTTCGGATGTGCTCACGATGCCGCGCCATCTTCCTCAGCCTCACAGACCCGAACACCGTCGCAGACCGCCCGTGAGGCCAACCAGGAGCCGGTGGTGAACCTCACCACCGGACACCTACCTCCTCGCCGACGCACTCCACCGTCGGCTGTGCCACTTGGCCTCCCTTGTTGACCTGATGCGCCAAATCCTGCGTTCCACGACCTCATCGTGCCCCTGTTCCACCTAGTCGACGACCTGCGGTCTCTACAACGCCGTGAGTGCGGAGTTCTTGATTTCTTTGTTTGATTTGAGGTATAGTCTGATTTGGATTTGTATAGTATTTGGGACTTGTATCTTATTTGGTATGGGAGACCTAGAAGAGAGGCCAGACGAAACCAAAACAAGAGCTTGAAATTTTGCCTTGATTTGGACTCGAACTGAATCTAGATTTGGTTTGGTTCTTTGCCGGGTACCAGGTCGAGTCTTGTGCGGGTTGGATACTAGATAGCCATGCTCTATAGGTCAATTCCATTGGATCTATGGAGGGCTTGATTTGGTCTTCATAAGAGGAGACTTTCGGAGTCCGAAAGGGGTGAATTAGAGTGGACAGACGAAAAAAATTCCAGACCAAAAAATAGGCTAAAGTTTTGCCTCTTTAGTATTAGGTAGAGATGTAAAATACATAACATAGCACCCACTAGCAGAGAACAGACTTTTGGTTCTAGGCTTTAGTCCCGGCCATTTTTGGGCCGGGAAGTAAGACATGATTAGTCCCAGTTGGAGCAACCAACCGAAACTAAAGTCCCCTGCCCAACGGCTAAAGGCGCAGCTTCTGCAGGAGTGGACCTTTAGTCCCGGTTCGTGGTTCAAATCGGGACTAAAGGTCACCCTCCAGTCCCGGTAGGAGCTACCAGCCATGACTAAATCTTTAATCCTAGTTGGTGGCTCCAACCGGGGCTAGAACTCTATCTGTAGTCCGGATTTATATCACAAACTGGGACTACATGTCCCGGGCAATATACTTTCTCCTTCTTCCTCCCCAGCCCGAGCTATTTCAAGCTCTCTGCCTACTCTCTGTTCTTGCTCGTGGAAGGAGTTCATGCTTGTGGGATTGATGAAGACTTCATTCCTCCATCCATTCTTCGGTTCTAAAGATTACCAACTTCATCCTCCCATGTTTCATCACTAGCATGGCTCATTTCTTGGTCTAGAAATAGAGAAATTTATGGTTTTTAGATTGGGATTGATAGTGGATTTTTTTTATTTATATACCATTTGAGCTCAAAATCACTTGATAGTTTGAATATGAAGATGAAGGAAGCTTATAGTAGTTCATGAAAACTAGTATGCACCTTTCATTGCCTCATTTCATGGTCTAGAAATAGATAATTGTTTGGTTTTCTAGATTGAGAATAATGGTGGATATTTTTTATTTATATGCCATTTGAGCTCAAAATCACTTGATAGTTTGCATATGTAGATGAAGGAATCTTATAGTAGCTCATCAAAACTAGTATGCACCTTTCAATGCCTCATTTCATGCATGGTTTAGAAATTGAGAAATAAAAGGTTTTTTAGTATATAGCTCATTTAATTTCATGGTTCACAAAATGAGAAACTTATAGTAGTTGATGAAAATGAGTATAGAGAGTCGTAGATGGCGACTGCTTCCGGGTCCTCAGCCTCGCATGGGGTCCCTAAGTGACTGAGGCCAGACCTCCCTCTCATTATGTGCGGCTAGTGTGGGCAGAAGATTGTGAGGGAGTATAGGGTGAAGAAGAAGGATCCCGACCAAGGGCGCATCTTCTACACGTGTTCGGATCGTGAAGTGAGTAATTTTTTGTCATGTTTTGCTATGGTTTGTAGCCATTTTTCGTGATCATTTTGATTAAAGTTCTTGATTTATTGTTGTAATTTCAGTAGGATGGCATTGGATCATGTGACGGTTGGTACTGGTAGGAAGAGTATGTTGAGCACGTCCAAAAAATCTCTTGCAAAGGAGACTGAGGCGGCTGATGAGAGTGCACATGTGTATGATGAGGCAGTGAGCCAGCAGAAGAATGATCTGTCTGTTTTAGATGGAATTAGTCGCGAAATCCTTATTCTACTGAAGTGCATTGTAGGTTTAGTTTGTTTAGTGCTATTTGGGATTGTCTACATTGTATCAAGGCTTTAATAAATTAATGTTTGAGAGTACGTGAAACAGCTGTGTGGTATAGGATATTAATTAATCATGTTGATTGATGGATATTTTGGATGTTTTAATTAACTACTAACCATGCATGTTGTATAATATGGGTTATTACAAGTTTTTGATATGGTGTACGTCATGTGATCTAGATGAACCGGCAATGGATGTACAACGCTGACCGCCGCTCCCCAGAGTCCATGAGGGGCGTGCATGATTTCTTAAATGTGGCCAAGGCAAACATGCGGAATGGTTTTATGTGCTGTCCATGTGTTCTATGTAAGAATGAGGAGTATTATTCTTGCTCAAGGAAAATTCACGAACACCTATTTACGTCGGGTTTCATGCCAAACTATATTTGTTGGACTAAGCACGGAGAAGAGGTGTTATAATGAAAGAAGATGAAGTAGAAGAAGGGGATGATGACAACATGATTATTCGTGGTTTTGTTCAATACAGTGCCTTTGATGATGCTATAAAGGGGGAAGCTAAAGAAGAGGTAGCGGCAGAAGATGAGCCCGATGATGATCTTGGTCAGGCCATCCATGATGCACAGAGAGATTGCGAAAGTGATAAGGAGAAGATCAAGTTCGAGCGCATGCTAGAGGATCACAAAAAATTGCTATACCCGACTACCGAAGAGGGGCAAAAAAAGTTGGGTACCACGCTGGAATTGTTGCAATGGATGGCAAATAATGGTGTATCCGATAAGGGATTTGGGGAGTTACTGACTATCGCAAAGAAGATGCTTCCGAAGGCAAACGAATTGCCCGCCACTACACACACAGCAAAACAGGTCGTCTACCCTCTGGGATTAGAAATCCCGAAGATACATGCATGTCCTAATGACTGCATCCTCTACCGAGGCAAGGAGTACAAGAATTTGGATGCATGCCCGGTATGCCGTGCATCGCGGTATAAGATCAGGCGAGATGGCCCTAGTGATGTTGAGGGCGACGGTGAACGGCCTAGGAAGAGAATCTCTGCCAAGGTGATGTGGTATGCTCCTATAATACCACGCTTGAAACGTTTGTTCAGAAACAAAGAGCATGCAAAGTTGCTACGATGGCACAAAGAAGACCGTAAGGTAGATGATATGTTGAGACACCCCGCTGATGGGTCCCAGTGGAGAGCAATCGATAGAGAATTCCCAAAGTTTGTAGATGATGCAAGAAACTTAAGGTTTGCTTTAAGTACAGATGGCATGAATCCTTTCGGGGAGCAGAGCAGCAGTCATAGCACTTGGCCAATTACTCTATGTATCTACAACCTTCCTCCATGGTTGTGCATGAAGAGGAAGTTCATTATGATGCCAGTGCTCATCCAAGGCCCGAAGCAACCTAGAAACGCCATTGATGTGTACCTGAGGCCATTAGTTGAGGAACTTCTACTTTTGTGGAGCAGCATAGGCGTACGTGTGTGGGATGAGTACAAATAGGAACACTTTGACCTACGAGCATTGTTGTTCATAACAATCAATGACTGGCCTACTCTTAGTAATCTTTCAGGATAGTCAAACAAGGGATATAATGCATGCACACACTGTTTTTATGACATGGAAGGTATATTTTTGAAAAAAAATATTGAAAGGTCGTGTACATGGGCCATCGTCGATTTCTTCCATTGAGTCACGCCCTAAGAAAGAGAGGCAAACATTTTAAAGGTAAGGCAGAGCACCAAACAAAGCCTGACAACCATAGTGGTGAGGATGTATTCAATATGGTCAAGGATGTACAAGTAGTCTTTGGGAAGGGACCTGGCAGCCAACCTATTCTGAATGATGCTAATGGACACACACCCATGTGGAAGAATAAGTCCATATTTTGGGAGCTACCCTACTGGCAAGTCCTAGAGGTCTGTAGAGCGATCGACGTGATGCACCTGATGAAGAATCTTTGTGTGAACCTGCTAGGATTCATGGGTGTGTATGGGAAGTCTAAGGACACACTGGAAGCAAGACAGGACCTACAGTGTATGAAATAACGAGAGAACTTGCATCTAGAGAAGGTAGATGATGGACGCTAGTACTTAAGTCCTGCTAGCTACACTCTTAGCAAAGAAGAGAAGGAAAGCATGTTTGAATGCCTAAACAACATCAAGGTCCCATTTGGCTTCTCCTCAAATGTAAAGGGGATAATAAATGTGGCAGAGAAGAAATTCCTAAACTTAAAGTCTCATGATTGCCACGTGCTTATGACACAATTGCTTCCGGTTGCATTGAGAGGGATTCTACCTCCAAATGTACAATTAGCCACCGTGAAACTATGTGCATTCCTCAATGCAATTTCTCAGAAGGTGATCAATCCAGCGCATCTAGCAAAGCTACAAAATGACGTGGTCCAATGTCTTGTTAGCTTTGAGTTGGTGTTCCCGCCATCCTTCTTTAATATTATGACGCACCTCCTAGTTCACTTGATCAAAGAGATTCGTATTCTCGGTCCTGTGTTCCTACACAACAAGTTCCCCTTTGAGAGGTTCATGGGAGTCCTGAAGAAATATGTTCACAACTGTGCTCGGTTAGAAGGAAGCATCGCCACGGGCTACGGAACAGTGGAGGCCAATGAGTTCTGAGTTGATTTTATTCCTGACCTCGGCCCGATTGGTGTTCCTGAATCATGGCATGAGGGGAGACTAAGTGGAAAGGGAACACTAGGGAAGAAAGAATATATTGGCAAGGAGGATGATTATTTTCGTAAAGCACACTACACAGTTCTACAAAACTCCTCCTTGGTGAATCCGTATATCAAGGTACACAAAGACATTGTACGATCTGAATTCCCGAGGAGGACTGAAGCCTGGATTACGCGTCGGCACATGGAATCTTTCGGCTGTTGGTTGCGAAAATGATGTTAGGGTGACAAGAATCTGGATGACCAACTATACTTGTTGTCTAGGGAACCATCTTGGCATATCCTAACATTCAAAGGGTACGAGATAAATGGCAATACATATTACACGATAGCCCAAGATAAAAGGAGCACCAACCAAAACAGTGGTGTTCGCATAGATGCCACAGACCCAAATGGAAATAAGGAAACATATTATGGCTGCATAGAGGAGATATGGGAATTATACTATGGACCTTATTTTAAGGTCCCTTAGTTTCTGTGCCAATGGGTGAAGGTAACCAGAGGTGGGGTAATAGTGGACCATGAGTACGAAATGACAATAGTGGACCTCAACAATCTTGGGTATAGAGATGAACCATTCGTCTTAGCCAAGGATGTGAATTAGGTTTTCCATGTGAAGGACATATCTACCAAACCAAAGAAAGGGAAAACCAACGACAACGGCTCGGATAATGAGCCAAAGTGCCACATAGTTCTTTCAGGGAAAAGAAACATAGTGAGAATCGAGGATAGGTCTGACATGTCAGAAGATTATGAAAAGAATGATAGAATTCTGCCCTTCATAGTAAACAGTGACCCAAGCATCCTGCTAAATAATGAGGACACTCCATGGTTACGGCGTGATCATAACAAAGGGACACACATCAAGAAGTTCATTGCTGTCCCCGCTTGATATGGTGATGTATTAGACCTATTATGTAAAAATTCTGGCTTTAAATTTTTTGTCGTGTTTTCAAATTTTGTACGGTTTAAATGAATTTTCTGCTTGACGGTGGATTTCCCGTGGAGAATGTGTGATGAAAAACTAAATGATCAACGTTAATAAGACGTGAAAACTAATTTCCAGCCAAAAGCAATAGTTTTAATGATTAGAATCAAGTAGTACATTTTTGCATGGTGCAAATTGTGATTATTATTTATACTATGTTAAATATTTATACGGTAAAACAAAAGAGTTTAGGTTACAGATTTTTGTTGTGTATAATAATGCAAAACCAGATCTAGGAATATTTTTTGTAATTTTTTGGCTAATATTTTATTTACTAGGCAATTAACAACTCTCTGCATATTTATATAAAAGAAATATATAAAAAAGGAAAAACTTCTGGAAACTAGCGGGAAGCCAAACTGCAGCCCACCTTTACTCCCGAGTGGATCAACCATCCGGGACTAAAGGTGGGCTACGTTTTCACGGCCTGTCAAAAAACAACTTTAGTCCCGGGCCGTGGCTGCACCCCGGTCTAAAGGTCAGACCTTTAGTCCCGGTTCTTACCATCACCCGAGACTAAAGGTCCTTTAGTCCCGGGCCGTGGCTTCATTCGGGACTAAACGTCCCCCAAATATATATCACCATGTCTTCTTCTCCCCCACCATCGTCTTCATTCTTCGCCCGAGATCCACCGCGCCACCGCCGCTCCTCATCGGCTCCAGCCTCCTCCACGCGCCTCTCCCGTCTCTCGCCGTCTCCGCCGATGGCCCGGCTCGTGCCTCTCCAGTCCGTGCACGACGCCTAGACCTGGATCTACCGCCGTCATCCTCGCCCTTACCCAGATCTAATTTGGATCCGCCGCACCCTCGTCGCCATTGTCGATCCTCATCCTCATCATCGCCAACTTTATCCTAGGCACCACGCGCACGCGCGCCTCACCGTGCGGTCAACTTCCCCTTCGCCGGAGTGCTCGTCGTCATCCCCGTCGCCATGTGCTCGTCCTCGTCATCGAGAGATCACCTCCGGCTAGCACCGCGCCTCGAGCTCGTCCTTCGTCCCCGGCGGCTAGCTCTACACGCACACGCGCCTCGTCCCGGCCGACTCCACACGCGCATGCACTCGTCGTCCTCCGTGATCGTCGTCCTCGATCTCCTCACCGTGTTCGTGCTCATGCTTGTCCTTGCCGTCGTGCTTGTGCTCACCGTGCTATATGTGAGCAACAGTGTGTGTGTGTGTGTGTATGAGTGTGTGTGTGATGTGTGTGCATATTATTTTTTGGCATAGAAAAATTATAGAAAAAATAGATTGATTTTATTTGTAGACAAAATAGAAAAATGTAGTAGTTTACTTAAATATAATATATATATATAGAAAAAAGGTTGAGTTGTATGAATTGTAGAAAAAATGTAGTAGTGTACTACAATATATAGTTGTAGAAATATATTAGAATCTTCGTCACAATTGAAAAAATTGTTTTTATTAGTGCTATGAATTTTTTGATATATATATCTGAATTTTGATATATTGACATTAATGTTGATATATATCCTAATATCCTGAGCTCCGCTTCAAACCCTAACCTGGCCGAGCTCCGCTCCAAACCCTAACGAAGGCGTAAATAATAACGCTGAATTCTATAGTTATATATATTTGATTCTTCATAATTAGTGTGACATGAATTTTGATATATTTATATACACCAATGTAGATCATGATATATATTTCCTAATATCATGAACTCACTCCTAACCCTAACATGGCCGAGCTCCGCTCCAAACCCTTATATATATCCTGATCGAGTTCCGTGCATGCAAACCCTAACCAGAGCTCGACGTAAATAATAACCCTGAATTCTATAGTTCGATGACGGCTCTCAATACTTACTGAATTTTGAAGATGAGCAAGAACCTCTTGTTCAAGAAAATCCTATGCAAGAAAATGCTGGCGAGGTATATTTGTTAATAATCTTGCATCTCTTATATATATGAAATTAAACATAATTCCATTAATTCGTATATATATATATATATGTATTACTGAATCTTTGTGTTTCTTCCTACGTAGCCCTCTGGATCGATGACGTCGACGAAAAGTGTACATGGCCCGACAAAACCGTTGGAGGGCGACTACATAATCACAGAAGTCAATCCTAATACCGGTGAACCACTCCTGCCAAAAAATAATGCAAAGAAGTTCATAAACCACTGTGGGGTTCTTGTTGGGGATAGGGTCCCGTTCAGCATCCGTGAATGGAAAAAGAGGAAGGATGATCCTCTGATTAGTTTTGTCTCTGAGCGAGAAAAGGACATTCTTTGGGATTGAGTCACTACACATTTCACTCTACCAGCAGGTGTAGATTTAAGAAATCTAGTTAAAAGTTGGGCTCTCAAGAAGATGGCCACATAATTCTAGACCTGGAAGAACAAGTTGTACACTGAATTTGTTAAGAAGAATCTGACTCTAGATTTCAGTGAAAATAGCCCATACAAAAAGTTAAGGGACGATTGGCCTGAATTTGTGAGGTACAAGACCTCGAAAGAGGGTGAGAAACGGGTGAGAAGGAACCAACAGAATTTACGACATAAGCGGTACCATCACAAAACGGGATCAGGTGGTTATAGGAGTGCCATTCCAAAGTGGCAAAGAATGGAAGAAGACCTGCTTGCTAAAGGGATCAATCCATTTTCAATCAATTGGCCCGAACGCTCCAAGAATTGGTTTTTTGCACAAGGGGGATCACTGAACCTAGAGACTGGGGAGCCGGTTGTTGGTGGAACAATCAGAGAAGCAGCACAAAGACTTTTTGATATTGTAGATGCTTCTGCCAGTGGTGCCTTTGTGCCCAACTGAGAGAAGCATGAGCTCATGTACGCCCTCTAAACTCCAGAACACCTAGGGCGAACGCGAGGCAAAGGGTTAATTTCATGGCAGCATGGCTTCTCTAAGGACACCGCTACCTACAGAAGCCACTAGTGAAGGAAGGATGAGGAGCTGAGGTAGAGCGGATCCATAGGTTAGAGGAGGCGGTGCTTCAATCGCAGGAGCGAGAACTAAGCATGGAGGCGAGAATGCAAGAGGAAATCAAACGGTAAGTGGCATTACAGTTGAGTAGCCAAAGGCAATCATCAACATCAAAGCATGCAGTCAACATTAGCCCCCCTCAGCTAAGAAGCAGTTGCGCTTCCACTGAGCTCCCAAATCAAGATGAAGCACTGCAGCCCTTCCCTATGGATGACATCACCATGCCTTTGACTCCAAGTGAGCTGCACATTCCCTTGGGGAATACCGGTGCCACAGTCTTGGTGGCGCACGGTATTGTTTCTCTTATGGTCCTCGACAAGACACCAACAATCCATGGGAATCCAATTCCACCTGGCTATTATAGCATCTCGATGGATAGAGTTATCAAAGACTATAGAGAAGTGCCTCTCGACTTTCCTGGAGGTGATGGGGAGAAGACCCTAGGACAAGCAGAGCATTCATTCGTTTTATGGCGCAAACGCTACATCATTATTCCCGGTGCGGCGGCTAGGGTACCATCGCCTCCTCCTCAACTACCTCAGGATAGGTGCGGATGAAAGTGAACAAAACAATTTTTCAATAATTAACCATTCTCAATTATTGGCTTCTCGCGTAATAACCATTTACTCCCAATCATTTTTGTATTCATAGGCCTCCCAACCTGAGTCCAGTTCTTCCATCCCATGATGATCATCAGAGTGCTCTAGACGATGATGATGCGTTCCATGGCACAGCTGCATCTCCATCTCCATCTCCTCCAAGGCGGTCTCCCCCTCCTCCGCCTCCCGCGCCGCAGAGCCAGAAGAGACCCCCGCCCCCGGTGAAGTCCCCGGTAAAGAAGAAAGCCAACCATCGTAAAACAAAGCCCCCTCCGGAGAAGCTACCTTACGAGCAGTCTGAAGAGGAATCAAAAGCGGCGACACAAAAAGATTTGGTTAACTAGAAGCAAGGTTTAGCAGAATCAAGAGCAAGGAGGTTGGAACTTGAGAAAAACCCGCCAAAGCCGCACTACATAGCTCAACGAGAACTAAGGAAAAATCAATGAGTGCGAGAAAAAGCAGCGTGAGGCATGTAAGCCCTCGCCATTATCGAACTATGAATGCTCTCTGGACAAGTCATATAAGGCGTCGCTGAAAGCGAAGAGAGCAGGGAAAGATGTTGCACAGCTTGGGAAGCAATCTAAGCAATCTATCAACCCACTAGTTGTTGAGAGCGATTTCACAAACGCACCGTGCAGTCCAATAGATAAGGAGGCACTGCAAGACTTCATGGCCACCACAGGTCTCACAGCTGAACAACTAATTGGGGGAGCATCGATACTAACATGCGACTATGATATTTACCGGACCTATGTGTATGGCTAGAGTCTTGTCAACCCTAAGTACTACTCATCACTGGGTATGCAGATGTTCTTGTTGAACAAGTGGTACTTAAAAGTGACCAAGAATGACGAAGCAACATGGCTTGTTGCTGAGTGAGACCAGAGCATTACTTGGGCTATGACGTTGTACATATTGAGTTCAATGAATTACACCAACTATTGCACTAGGACACTCTCGACAAATCTCTCATCAGCTGTTGGTGTCTGGAAGTGATTCTTTCTACAATTGAATTGAAGTAACTTGCATGTTAGTTCGTTGTTCATATATAGTTATCATCACACTATATATATTGTACTATATATATGCAGATATGAGATGCTAAAATTAAAGAAAAAATCGATGACTGAGGTTGGTTTCATTGATCCGAATTGCGTATTCAAGGACAGGGTTACTCCATATGATAAATGGCGACCTCAAGTGGAGAAGCTTCTTTTCATGTTCTTATATAAGAATGCTAACAAGACACTGATACTCTTCCCATACGGCGGCTTCAAGTGAGTGTAAATGTCTTGTGCCTATTTTATTTTGCTTACTCCATGTTGACTTTAGTTAATGAGTTATGTCTGTGTATAAACATGTAGCTTTCACTGAATACTGCTGGTCATCGATATGACCAGGAGTCGTGTAAAAATCTTTAACTCAGCAACAAAACCCTGAGCAGATTACCAAGAAATCCTCAATATACTCCAGTGGTAATTTCGGTCTTGCACACACTAAAAGAATTTTCATGAAATTATAAAATAAGTCCAAGAAATGGGAATAGAAAACAAACACGTGTTGGGCATGTTGGGTTCCCAGTCACATGTCGCTATTTGTCACACTTTTCTCGGTGCTCAAAAACTTTAAAATGCCCCACCCTTGAGACACCTTTTTTAGTCACTGATATATGGGATCATTACTAGAAAAGAACTTTGTAATTCACACTTTGTGGTGCCAGCCAAACAACCAAAGTTAGCCAAATCCTATCTGGCATGAGGAATTCGAAGCAAAGCTAGGTAGAAGCGAGCCACTGCCACCTCCCGAGCATCTCTGTATTGTCGAAACCCTTCGACATCCTCTTATTAGCCGTCGTTATTGGTCACGTATAAGGCCTTGGGTCCAACATGGCATGTGTAACAAATGGGGCCACTGCTAGTTGAAAAGGATTACATACAGGACTATAAAAATTGAACATGTAGCGACCTGCTACATGGAACAGGTACTAAAGACGCATTAGTTATTCGTTTGCACGACTCAATTAATATGTTACCTACCAATCTTTTTCATGCATATAGTCCAATACCCAGTAAGTGCTATCTAGGTTACCGCATCTTTATTTAGTTTAATTCATTATTACCATGTTTCATTGGTTGATGATGAATCTTTTTCTTGTAAAGTGGTGTCTGCAGCAGGGATCAAGGAACAACTTATGTGGACTACGTCTGTGAGTTCCTCATGGAGTACTCAAGGAGAACAAGTGAAGAGATCCTCGAAGTACGTAAAAAATATACACAATTTATTTATTACCATTGTGTTGATATATATATATATATATATATATATATATATATATATATATATATATTCATACTTTTGCTTTCATTCGAATTGAAGATTGAATGGAGGAAGTAAAAGGTCCTGCGATGTGACCAGATCAAATAAATTTAAGAGGCGTTGTCAGAATTTCTTTTGGAACAGGTCATAGATCCTAAGGGCGCGTACTACTATGACCCTAAAGAATTTATACCTAGTAGCCAAATAATGAAAGATTAGGGTTGCAAGAAATCCCAAGGACATGAGTACATCTGTGACTTTATTATATATGTACATATTTCATGCATGCACAGCCTCTTGAAATATTTGTATATATATAGTTTCATACATTTTAGTGTGTTATTTATGTATAATGCTCGAACGGAACCTTATACGTACGTATATATGGACATATATTAGCAGCATAGAATTCATATATGAAAAACTACTCGAAACAAAAAAGAATTCAATTGAAAAGAAACCATAAAATGAAAAGGAATGAAATGGAAAAAATAAAGGAACCTTTAGTACCGGTTGGAAACACCAACCGGGACTAAACGTGCCAGCCCCGATACAATGTCTGGGGGGTCATTTAGTCCCGGTTGGTAATAGCAATCGGGACTAAAGGTCCACTTTCAATTCCGGTTCTCAGAACCGGGACTAAAGGGGGGGTCTTTAGTCCCGGATTCGCAATCCCGGTTAGACAGCCGGGACTAAAAGGGTTTCCCAACCGGGATTGCAACCTAGTCCTGCACTAGTGACCTAAATTATAAAAGATATTTTAAATCAAGTCTCCAGTTTTGCATCTAACTAGCCGTCATTTACTAGTTAGATGATAATTAAATGTAACCACTAATGTGCATCTAAATAATCCACATTTTCCGTCATGAAAATAATATAAAGTACTGGGCCTTGTGACTTCCTCGGAGGTACAAGTACCAGGCCTCCTGGAACGGTGCATTGTACACAGAGGTCACGACACGTCCATGGATGAATCGAGAATTGAGTTCAATAGTGTCAATATTGAGAAGTTAGGGACGCCTTAAACATGAATTGTCAAAATCTCTATCTCTATCTCTACTTTAACATTAAAAGTATAAAGGGTTTCTTCTATATATACATCCTCCCTTCCACCCAGTGACAGGTAGTAGATCCATCCTTAGTAAAAAAGGATTTTATGAGACAGCATTTTAATTAATAGACACTACGGGATACTGTGCATTTACCGAGTGTGAGTAACACTCGGCAAATAGTGATACACACTCGGCAAACTCTTTACCGAGTGTCACACTCGGTAAAGTGGACTCGGCAAACAACGACTCGGTGAAGTTATTTTACCGAGTGTCTAATATCGGTGCACTCGGAACAGAGGTTTACCGAGTGCTGCAACGACACTCGGTAAACAATTATGACTTGACGGTCGTTAGCCTCCAAACTGAGCGTTAACGGCGAATTTTACCGAGTGTCACCAGCAGCACTCGGTAAATAAATTAGCATTTCGTGATTAAAACAATTCCGCAAATAAATTTTTTGAATAATGTTTACCGAGTGTAGCTCCTAACACTCGGTAAAAGAATAACCAATTTCGTGATTAAAACAATTCCGCAAATAAACTTCGGGAAATAATGTTTACCGAGTGTTCACACTCGGTAAAAAGTAGTCAAATATTACCGAGTGGCGATGTGGCACTCGGTAACAAATGGCACACTCAGGCAAAATTCACGGAGATATGGACATCTTTAAGAGCCACCTTTCAATTTTAGCCATATATCATTAGCTTTAGTAAGCATGAACACTTTAATAAACATATCAACATTTATTGACTAAAAAAACAATTTCAAGCAAGAGCATGGGCTTATCGGGTTTCTTTAGGGCCAGGTTTCGTCCGGTCCCTAGTCACTCTCTAAACTCCTAAATAAACCGCTTCTAACCAGCAAGCCATTATAGCACGCCAATAGGAGAAGTTAGTTCCATAAAAGTGCGAGAGCCTATTGGGATCCCACCTACCCACTCAAAATAATGTCTAGCTCAATGACGCTTAAGCGAATGTCAAAATTGAACCAACCGGATATGATACCACTTGTAAGGGACCAATGACAACTAAGAGGAGTTGAATTAGGCACAGTAAAAACTAGCCTCTAATGCCTACTTATCAAAACCTATACAAGATATCTATCTTGATGTGCATTGTGGTTTTACTGAGTGTTGCTATCTCTATCTTAATAGAGTTGTGCAACATAGGTTCTAATCCTATTAAACGAACCTGGCAAGCTAGACTAGAAAAATGTAAGCACACAACCTACGAAAGCATCTGGGTGCGGAAACAAAAATGAGTTAGACATATGCAAACTCCTACGATGATGATTTTCTCAAGGTATCGTGCATTCACGTCTCCCCTTCATGCTCATTGGAGGCCCTCATAAAGATCTCAAGGGCCAGGCTCCCAGTCGAGTAACTCCATAGATAGATAGCCCCTAGGCCTTCCCAATGCGCAGCTGGATCTCCGAGATGGCGTCTAATGGACTGCTCCCTGCCTTCTTCGATATCGAGCTTCCAGCTTAAATGCCACGAACATCGGCGTCTCTGGTACACCATACGATGCCACACCAAAAACACATTTGATGTGATCTTACAAGATTACAAGCCCCTAACGTACAACAATGGTGCGCATAAGCACCGACAAGTAAGAGTTTTGTAAACCCCACTAAACACTAGGCCTAAGCCTATAGGAAAGCACCAATATGATAGTCTAACTAGCATAAGCACTATGCTAAACACCTAATTTTTTTATAAGCACTTTTGGTAGCTAACGATGAGCCTCAACTCTCTCTCAACTTCAGCACACCGTAATAACACTCAAATGGCTCCAATTTGAACCAACAATTCATCCTTACGGAAAAGAAGGGATGCTACTTTCCGTGTCGTGTCGTGCCACCACTTGTCCTTGTATGCGGTAAAATATATAGTATGCTTTCTATGAAAGCTCATAAGATCCATCGACAAATTAGAAAACCAATTCACTCGCTCAGTCTGTTTGACTAAATGGTTAAAGCACTTAACCGGCTTACCGTTTTCAGCTGCATCGTACCCCTATGCTCCTAATGTAGAGCTGGAACTACAACCAGTTACCGTGGAATCCGTGATCACACATGAGTTACAGTTTTTTTTCCGGTGAAGCTAGTACTTTACTTGAGTATACCATACTTTTTGTCTTGGAAACACCATTGTCACTACCTGGGTATATTTTGCGGCAACATCCAAATATACCCGTTGGCCTTGCCACATCCAAGTATACACTCAAATATGCAGACTCAGCGACCATCGGAATTTCTGGTAATTCCACTGGAGAAATCTGGTGCCTTGCCATATCGACGAGCCATCTGTACACGCTGTTCACCTGCCACAAGTATAAGTTGCAGTGCCACTGAACCTAACGTCCTCTCCTAACCATGGCGTTGAGGGGAAGACAAATAAATAAACGACAAACAACTGGGAAAAGAATCAGCCTAGGAGAGAGAAGAGGTGGTTGAGTAATCCCTATCAAAAGAAGGAACAAAGAATGTTAAAAAAAATAGTTATATCAAAACGTCATTTCTTCAAGTATTCGTTCCTCAAGCCGCCAGCTGACCCATGGAGTATATATATATGTACGCTGAAAAAACAATGAAAAATATGGATGATTGACTTCTTGCTTCTTTGCCGTGATGAGTAAGCATGCATGCAGCCAAGCGAAGACCTTGGCATTAGTTACAAGCAATCGGCTAATTGTCTTATTCGGAGCCTCGCACAGGTCGCAGAGATCCAAAAAATTCACAATGGGTGCCCTCTGAGACCTTCTGCACAACCTTCTGTGTAGAGAGGTCTTTCCTCCCTTGCCTTTGTACGGTGCCCAATGGTGTTTTCCAATGATTGGAGTTTTTCCTTACCGTTGGAGCATAGTGTTGTGCTTGTTATTAGTTTGGCTGCTAAAAGTGTCATTGAAGTCAGCACAAGCTTCTTAGTCTTGTTTGGTTAATCTATGTGTGTTCCAGTGGCCTTAAGTGTTGTGTTGTAGATTTGAATGGCTTTGAGTAATATGGTGGAGTGGTCGGGTCCTAATGTTCTAGTAGTGCAAGTGTGCTAGTTGTTACTCTCACCACACATGTTGAACGGGATGGTTGACTTGAGTTAACCTCCATTAGGAGGATCTTATCCTCTACTCCTCTAGGGTTGCCTCTACAAAAAAAAACTTATTTCTATGTGCAAATTTATTAGAACTAATGGCACCGAGAAGATTTTGCAGGGTTGGTTGCAAACCTGTTTGGCTGCTTCTAAAAATGCTAGATCTTTGAGATCGATGGCACATTTCCATTTTCTAGAAACCGTCCACTACTGGAAACTCGATTTTTTCTGTGTGTGCAAAAACACACAGAAAAATACGAATACCGTCAGAAAAATATTTTTCTGACGGTGTACCCTCAGAAAAATACCCACAGAAATATGATGATAGAAAAATTCAATTGTTCTGTGTGTTCGTGTGTTCACTGTCAGAAACAATTTTTCTGTGGGTGTTACACGCACAGAAAAATTGCGTTAGCCCAGATTAAATTTAAATTTTGTGTGCGTTAATCCTCACAGAAAAAAGGAAAAGCCCGTCAGAAAAATGATTTTTCTGTGGGTGTTACACGCATAGAAAATTGTGTTAGGCCAGGTTAAATTTAAATGTTCTGTGCGTTAATCCGCACAGAAAAAAGAAAAGCCCGACAGAAAAATGATTTTCCTGTCGATGTTGTCCCGATAGAGTCGTAGACGTACACTCACAGGAAAATTTTATTTTTCTGTCGGTCTCATTTAACGCACAGAAAAATAACAGACCACCGACAGAAAAACCCTTAACCATGCAACAAATTGGATACGATAATTATATACAAAGAGAACAGTAGCAACAACATATTAAATATGAACCGTTCATACTGTAATTTCATCACAACATAATAGATAGCATACATATAAAGATTCAAATGTTCAACACATTCATTAATGGCATCCGGGCTACATATAGATGATGTCCAAATGGTCCGATACATTCAAAAGCATTACCATCTCATCTCAACAGTTCAAGTCTCAGTCAAGATGAGTAAAGTACCAGCATGCATCATTGAGTCATATTATAGCTAAAACTAAAGCTAACAGATTAGAGCCACTACTAGTTAATGTGAAAAAGCACAACTCTACAAAAGGAGAAACCACCATCACATCCATGTTTTGCAACTAAACACAACCATCACATTATCGATGCATGATCGCCATTGTTGTCGGAACCTTGATTGTTGTCAACGTTTGCAGCATGAAGATCCCCATTGGTGTGGCCAACATCATTACCATTGTTGGCAGATTCTGAGGCAGCATGAGAAGACCCAGTTGCCTGAATATGAACAAAGTTACAGTAAGTGGAATGCAGAAAAGTGAAGGATCCACAACGCTTTCATCTTGAAATGCACAGCAAGGCTATTAGGATTTGTGTGATAATATACCCATGTGAGCCTACAACAGTGTGCTTCCCAGAACTGAGTTTTGCATAGTACTAAATTGATCTATCAAAGTACATTACCATCCCACTAGAGAAGTCAATCATGCATACAAATGTCAGCCCGATGCCCCCATAGCAAAAACATCATATGACATCACTGATCTGAGAATAAGCCAGAGCAACATGTCGATAATGCTTGCGATGCCTTGAAGGTTAATTACCACTTCAATACATCTCCCAATAAAATATAATGCTCATGTGCATGTTCCAAATCAAGTAGCCAAACATCTCCTCCTTATCTAGAGGTACAAGCCAGTACCAACTGAATAATGCCAGGAACCATCTAAAGTACCAGTACCCAAAAGACAGAAGCAGCAGCCAAAAAGAGAAACAAGAGAATCAAGGTGTGAAATATTACAAACCAACATAAGGCCACTTCCTCACTGCAATAGCCATGAAAATTCACTGCAGTAGCTATACAGCAATCAACATGAGGCCACTTCCTCACTGCTGCACTGTGTGTTGACATTCTGAATAGTACCCCACAAAATACTAATCAGTTTCTACTTCCTTTCCATATTAAAATCTCTAAGTGATGGATATGACAGCTACAAAACATGTTCATGGTGGAATGAAGATACACTCACAATTGCTTGCGTAGCGGACAAGTGTCGTAACGCTTGTTCTGGTACAACCCTTCCTGTCTCCTGGTAAAGGTTCTACAAGTGTATTGCAAGCACAGATATTTCAAATTTAAATCATTAGATAATTCACATATAATATTGGTGAATTATTTACAAGAGCATTGCACATACCAGTACCAAGCCTACAAGAACTTTGTTTTGCTGCAGTACATTGTCCTTTTCACGATTCTCTCGTTGCAGCCTTCCATTTGCACAACGTAGCTCTTCCATTTCTCGAGACATGTTTTGCATAGTCACTGAATTTGATGGATGGACACTTATTTCCCTTCCGGCTGCCCTGACATCTGAAGACTTAACCACACCATTTGCTATGGCAAGACGCCCATGCTTTCTCGGGGCACCACTAGACACATCATATAGCGCCTTTCCATTCAAATATTGTTGTTGCTCAACCTCATGCCCATCCACTTCCATGTCTGCACCGTTTCCATCCTCTTCGTTTGCACATTCTATCCTCTTAACAGCAGCAAGGTAGTCATCCTACAAAGACCCAGTTCCAGCACTAGTTAGAAACCCAGTTCGTGGAAATTGAAGATAGCTACTGTCTGTATCTATTTGCTTGCAGGTAGCTAGCAGCATGGCAGCAGGTCCAGCATGCAATTGTTATAGCAAACATCAATTTTGATCTATTGCATACCAAGACCCTCTAATAATTTCCTAGATTGGTAGAAGTCATTAGGTAACTTGGAGTCAGGAGGAAGGAGTTCATGTACTATGCCTAGTATATCATCATATTCTGCGACGGACATGTTGTACCGTGACTTCACAGCAAACAAGCAAGCTACAACAGACAAGCGTGAGTGTGTGGTTCTATCATGCACCAACTCATCTGCACTAGCAACCATCCTATAGAAAGCTTTCGCATATGCTGATGGTTCAGCATCTAGTATAGGTGGATGGTGCATCCATGTTCGGCTTGACATATTAACTAGTTCTGTTTCAAATATTAATATATTAGATATCACAACAAAAGAAGCTCAATTATTTTTGGTGCAAGGACAGACATTCCAAACTCAGACAAGCGGGCACACAAATAAAATGTAGAATAACAACATCGTCATACAACAAATAAAACTAGTGAAGAAAGAAGTGTACCTTGAGTCTCACAGGTACTCAACAACTCTTCACTGTCTACCTCCAATAGGAACATTCAGTCCTTGTTTAGCCCAAAATCTTTACTGCAGTACATCAGGGACATGAGATTAGAATTTCCAGTAAAAAAATTTCATGCTATTAGTGAGGCCACTATGGCTGATATGCTGCCTATATGTACTGAATAGGTACATGTCATGAAAATATCAATATTATATATTCTAGAGGGAAGAGGGAATAGAACTAGTGTCGGAAGCAATATGCGCAGGTATCTTCAATGACTTGGGTAGTGGAAGCAACGTGGATGTCTACGTGATAACCAAGGTACATGTTTTCTGTTTTTATTTTATAGTTCTAGGGCCAAACCCTGGTCCAGATCCATTGCAAGGAACCAAAGTAACAAGCGTTTACAAAATTTTAGAGCAGAGCATCCTCATCATGTGAGGGACATAGGTTAATCTCAAATGCCACACATGCAACAAAGGGAGACCTTTTCTGTAATCTCTAGAGAAAATGATCTAGGGGTTAGTTGAATTTCCCCCCCCCCTGCATCCTATTCCTGGGATAACAACATCAAAGATGGGCCACAAAAAGCTACGGGGCAACAATTTGGTAAGCTATTATCAGAGAAGCATTTGACTGCACAAATATTATAGGAACACGAACCCATAATATCTTTAGCCATGAAACATATTTGGCACAGTACAGTACATCAGAATCCACAAGACGCAAAGTATTGAATGGTAAAGGCAACCATTTGGCAACCATTTGTCGAACACATATGAACACTACCAAATAATAATATCAGATGATGCGCAACAATTTACCTGGGACGGTATCAACACATCTACTACTGTTAGTTCATCCAGGCACAGGGAACGAGCTAAGCCCAACACAGCGCACCACAAGCATCTGCGAACTACTGACACCAGATCTCACCTAACACGGTTCAAAATGCCACACGCGCAGCGCAGCACATCAGGTCGCTAATCGCCAAGCGCCGAGTCCCAGACAAACTCGAAGCAGGGGAAGCAGAAAGGAGAAATAAAAAAAACAAGCCGACGACGAGCAATCCATCACCAACCGCACCACCTAACACGAAGATTCCGTCGTAAGGAAAGCACCAGCCGGATCGAAAACCCGCAAGGGAACGTACCGAGTTCAACCCACCCGGTGGGCGATCGGATCCGGGAGATGGAGCCTGGCGGGTCCGCCTCCCTGCGGCGGATCGAGTGGGCGTCCTTCTGGATTCGGAGAAGGCCGCCGGCGGCGGTGGGAGGTCGGGCGATAGCTGTGGGGTGCCGCGACCGCGAGAAAGGGAGGGGGAGGCGCTGCCCGCGCGCGACGCGGTGGCGATAGGGGAGGCCGCGTGCAGACTGCCGGCGGATTTGGCGCAGGGAGGTCGCGTGCAGGTGCGTCGCCGGCAAATCTGGCACAAGCCTCGACCGGCAGCGGGCCTGGGGAAGCGCACGGGAGGGGCCGTGCTGGGGTGGCGGCCGGCGGCGCACAGGAGGGGCCGCGCCGAGAGGGCCAGCTGCGGAGAGGTGAACCTGGGGCGGCTCCATGGGAGGGGCCGCGCCGGGACGTGCGCTGGATGGGAGGGAGACCAGGGGCTACGGCCGCTGGCGGGCTGGTGGCTACGGCCGTCGGTGGGCTGGAGGCAGATCTAGGAGATAGCCAACCTAGGGCAGCGAGCGGCGGCCATGGAGCTGGGGTGCCTAGCGGTGGGCGGCGAGCGGCGAATGTGCAGATGGGGGTGGTCTTGCGCGGCGAGCGGCGGACTTGGAGCCGGGAGCGACGGTACTACGGGAGTGCGAGCAGTCTCTGCGGAGTTCGGCCTCGGCGACGCGTTTGGGATAGCGTCGGTGGCGGCCGCGGGAGGATTTAGTTTTAGGGTGTTTTTTTTCTTTTTTTTCACTCTCTTTTCTATTCTATACTGTGCGCTGTGCCTGTGTCGTTTTTTCTGTGAGTTAAAAAAAACCCACAGAATAATTGCTATTTCTCTGTGGGTGTTCATTGTTTTTCTGTGTGTATTGTCATGCACAGAAAAATAACTCAATTATTCTGTCGGTTTTTCTATATTTCTGTGGGGATTTTTTGAAACCGACAGAATAATTACAAATTTTCTGTGTGTTCTGAGAAACACGCACAGAAAAAATCAACACGCACAGAAGTATTCGAGTTTCCAGTAGTGGTCGTCCCTAATAACTAACTTTGACTGGCCATAGAAAATCAGATTTGCTAAACAAAATGAACACATAATTGTGCTTATAAAAGGATGTGTAGTTATTCTGATGGATGTACCGAAAGATACTTGTATATGTTAGATACATGACCGTGCGTTGAACTAGGACCATGATTTTTTTGACTAAAACTCACGCGGACGCGTGAGCTCCATGGACATGTGGATTCACAATTTCTTAGATCGGGCTTGTTAAGTCTCTACAACAACAATTCCAATTTGATTTTTAGTATAGGTACCATGTAGCACTGTAGCCCATTGAATAATAGATCAGCTTGATAGCGATTTGCAATTTTTTGGGTGCAACTTGATGATTGTTTTTTGGTTTGTACAACAACAAGTTTGTGTATGTAACAGTTGCAGCAATCAAGTTCACAACTATAGACTACCAATTAAACCAAGCTTCCCTTTTCAATCTCCAAATCGGTGTATAGTAACACGATTTGTTGTGACGTTCACGAGACAATATTATATAGTAACACAAGGTAACATCCATAATCTGTGTTTCGTACGTACGTTGGAGGACTTGTGGTACTTGGCGTCTGGCTGTTAAAAAAAATGAAATGTCTATATAACCCCCTTTTAATTTTTTTTTCTTTTTCTTTATTCCTCTTTTTTTCTTTTCTTTCTTATTTTCTTCTCTTATTATCTCTCTCTCCCTTATCCTACCTCCCCATCGGCCGTCGCAGGATGCTTCTCTGGCATCATCCAACCGCACGCGACACGAACTCCATGTCGCGCACAGGATCCTCCTCCGCCTGTACCGCAATAGACTCCACTCAATCGCCGCGCTAGCCTCGTGCTCCTGCCCTTGCATCTGCCCGCGCCGGCCTCCTCGCTCGGTGGCCGCTCGTCCATCCGCGGCCAGTCAAGCGCCATCGTTGCCTGGGTTTGTGCCGGGACGCAGGTGAGCAGGGTGAGCGTGGCGGTAGATTATACTGAGCCCCCTAGTTATCTCTACGTCTAAAAAACTCTAAAGTAATCATCTATCCGGTGATACCAAATCACGCCTATCCGTATATCAATCGGTCTACCAGCCATGTCCTGCGTCAGAAGTTCCAAGTCGAACCGTGCCAGAAGTCCGACGAAGTCCCGCACCCGTGCCACTGCCAGGCCGGCCTCCTCGCCTTGTACCCTGCTATCCTACTGGCCGCCGTGCCTTGCCATTGCCACCAACTAGCCTTCGTTGCGAGCGTATAGATGGACCTTGAATGATTATATTGCCCTTCGTGAGGAGTCCTCTAGCGTACGGCCGGAAAAGGAGGACGTCTATGCCTGTATGATCTTTTTATTTATATAAAACTAGATGATTCTCCTAATGTTATAACGGGAGAGCAAAAATATGTACGGAATGTCTTATATTGTGTTAAAATTCTTACCAAGCCAGGCATGTGTTTACAGATAATCTCTCGTGTTAAGATTTTTTTAATAGAAAAACATTATTCGAGTGGTGCATGGATAGCACGAACAAGCTGACATAGCAGCACAGGTATGTGACCGAGTCATTCATCCTTAGTGGTATTATTTTTTACCGTTACAACGCAAGGGCACATTCGCATCCAGCAGCGGATCCAGAAAATATTTTAGGGGGACTGAACAACACATAACTTCGACTACTACTCGATCTTAAGTCTCAGCCCCCCTACACTATAGAATTTTGCCTAAAAATTCATAGGGGCTCTACAGGGTTCACTACTAGAGAACAGACTTTAGAACGATTTCCCAATTTGGCATTAGCCTCGGCATTTTTTGCCGCTGTGACTAAAGGACCCTTTAGTCCCGGTTCGTAATACCAACCGGGACTAAAGGTCCCTGCCCAACGGTCATCCGCGTGGCAGGGATCTTTAGTCCCGGCTGGTATGATCAGCCGGGACTAAAGGTTTTAGTCCCGGTTTGAGTGATACCCCGAGAATAAATATTAATCTTTAGTCCCGGTTTGGCCACCTAACCGGGACTAATTATGCGGGCCTATACAACGGCTCATTTCTTCCTCCCCGAGCCCGAGCCATTCCATTCAAACTCACTGCCTCTGTTCTTCAGCTTACTGTTGTTCTTGCTCTCTCCCCCTCCATTGGTGTTGCTCTTCGATTTTGGAGGTAACAAACTTAATTCTCTTATGTTTTATCAGTAGCTTATCTCATTTTACGATGTAGATGCATGTGTAACTTTATATGTTGGACTTTATTATAATTTTATGTCATTTTTAGCTCAAAATCACATGATGATTTGCATATATGTTTGGATAAACAAAAGATAAATTAGTTCATCAAAATCACGCCTCGCTCGTCCTCGCTGGAGCACGCGCCATCCTCGTCCCCGGCGGCTTACGTGATCTTAGAATTAATTTTTCCATGAAATGAAAAACTTAGAAAATAGATAGAAAATTATAGAAAATCCATACTATTTGAACTTGCGGACCGTGATCATCTCGGCGAGCATTTTCTCTGCCGAGCGGTAACGGACGTCAAGGAGGAGCTTTGATTCTACGAGGGAGAGCGGCAACGGTCGTGGAAGACCGTGTTCCCTTCCTCGTAGAATCGGAGCTCTTCCTTGCCCAAGTACGGTGCCGTCCGGTGGAGAAATGCTCGCCGAGATGATCACGTAAGCAAGGTCAACTAGTACGGATGGTTATTTATTGAAACATGTTTTTGAGCTATGTGATTTCTATGTCATTTTTAGCTCAAAATCACATGATGATTTACAATAGTAAAATCACTTGATAGTTTGGTATTTTACTATTATACATAGTACATATTTCATGGTTTAGTTAGATAAATAAATAATTTTAGTTTTGTTTAAATATATTATTTTAGAAAATGTGAAATTTACAGTAGTTTGCAAAAATAAGTATAGAAAGTAGATGACAATCGGTACGGATCCTCGACCTCTCGTTCGGTTCTTGAACGATTTGAGGCCGAACTCCCTCTCATTATCTGCGGCAAGTGTAAGAAGAAGATTGTGATGGAGTACCGAGTCAAGAGACAGGGACCCAACAAGGGTCGTGTTTTCTACAAGTGCCCAGATCGCGATGTGAGTTTCTTACGCATTTGATTATTATGGCTAATTGACTTGCTTTTCTTGAATATTTTTGACTAAATATTGTTTGGCTTTAATTTCAGTGGGAGGGCAATGGATGCGATGGTTGGTACTGGGAGGAAGATTATGCTACATACGTGCAGAATCATTTACTGCTGGCGATGAGGCGATGAGCCAAATAGGAGAAGCTTATTGATATTCAACGTAAGAATGATTTGTCTGCTTTTAGTTGCGTCTTTATCACGAAATAATTATGTTACTTGAAGTGCATTGTAGTTTTAGTTTGTTTAGTGATAGTTGGAATTGCTTACGTTGTAGCCAGGCTTAGTTAATTAATCAATCGTGTGTGTGTCATCTATGTTGTGTAATAAAATACTTAATTATGTTCAAGGTTTTCATAATTTGTCGTGTAATACAGATTATGTCACGCCATTGGATGTACAATGCCGATCGCCGCTCCCAAGACTTTATTGAGGGCTTGCACTATTTCTTAGGTGTGGCCGAGGCAAATAAGCGGGATGGTTTCATGTGCTGTCCATGTGCCCTATGTAAGAATTTAAAGGAATATTCAAGCTCAATGAGTCTTCATTCACATTTGCTTAAGTCAGGTTTCATGTCAAACTATATATGTTGGACTAAGCATGGAGAAAGCGGGGTCATGATGGTAGAAGGTGAAGGAGAAGATTTAGACATTGATGACATTATTGCTCAAGATGGTGCCTTTGATGATACTACAATGGGGGCGATGAAGAAGAGAGGCGGTACAAGATGATCTCGGTGATGCTCTTGGCGATGCCATTCGTGATGCACAACAAGAATGGGAAAGTGAAAAGAGAAAGTTAAGTTCGAAAGCGCATGCTTGAGGATCATAGGAAGTTGCTATACCCGACGGCCGAAGAGGGGCAAAAAAGCTGGGTACAACACTTTGGAATTGCTACAAGGAAGGCAAAGAATGGTGTATCCGACAAGGCATTTGGGAATTTATTGAACCTCATAAAGAAGATGTTTCCGAAGCCAAATGAATTGCCCATCACTACGTACGAAGCAAAAAAGGTTGTCTCGCCTTTTGGGATTAAAAATTCAGAAGATACATGCATGTCCTAATGACTGCATCCTCTAGCATGGCAATGAATACGAGAATTTGGATGAATGCCCGGTATGTAAAGCATCGCGGTATAAGATCAGGCGCGATGATCCTGGTGACGTCGAGGGTGAACAACGTCCTAGAAAGAAAATTCCTGCCAAGGTTATGTGGTATGCTCCTATAATACCACGCTTAAAACGTTTGTTCGTAAAAATAAAGACCATGCAAAGTTGTTGCGGTGGTATAAAGAAGACCGTAAGGTAGACAATATCTTTGACACCCAAATGATGGGTCCCAATGGGTGAGCGATAGATGTGGAATTTCCAGAGTTTGCAAATGAGGCTAGAAACTTAAGGTTCGCCTTAAATGCAGATGGTATGAATCCTTTTGGAGAGCGAGCACTAGTCATAGCACTTTGCCAGTTACTCTATGTATCTACAACCTTCCTCCATGGTTATGCATGAAGCGGAAGTTCATTATGACGCCGATCCTCATCCAAGGTCCGAGGCAACCTGGCAACGATATTGATGTCTATCTGAAGCCATTAGTTGAAGAACTTCTAGTTTTATGGAACAAACCAGGTGTACGTATGCGGGATGAGTACAAACAAGAACACTTTGACCTCACGAGCAATGTTGTTCGTAACAATCAATGATTGGCCTGCTTTAAGTAATCTTTCGTGTCGGACAAACAAAGGATATAATGCATGCACACATTGTTTTGATGACCTTGACGGTATATATTTGAAAAGATGTCGAAAGGTCGTGTACCTTGGCCATCGTCGATTCCTTCCTTTGAATCACCAAGTAAGAAAGAAAGGAAGCATTTTAAAGGTAAGCGGACCACCGGAAGAAGCCTCATAACCCGAACCGGGAAGATGTACTCGCAAAGGTCAAGGATGTGAAAGTAGTATTTGGAAAGGGACAAGGCGGTGAATCATTCCCAAAGATGCTAAGGGACACACATCCATGTGAAAGAAGAAGTCCATCTTTGGGAGCTACCCTATTGGCAAGTCCTAGAGGTCCGCAACGCAATCGACGTGATGCACCGACAAAGAATCTTTGTGTGAACTCATTAGGATTCATGGGTGTGTCACGGAAGCCAAAGGATTCACTTGAAGCACGCCAGACTTGCGGGGCATGAAAGAACGAGACAACCTTCATCCAGAGAAGACGGATGATGGACATCATTACTTAAGTCCCGCTAGCTACACGCTTAGCAAAGAAGAGATGGACAAACATGTTCGAATGTCTAAGCAACATCAAGGTCCCATCGGGATTCTCCTCCAATATAAAGGGTATAATAAATGTGCGGATAAGAAATTCCTAAACTTAAAGTCCCACGACTGCCACGTGCTTATGACGCAATTGCTTCCAGTTGCTTTAAGAGGAATTCTACCTCCACATATACGTCTAGCCACCGTGAAGCTATGTGCATTCCTCAATGCAATTTCTCGAAGGCAATCAATCCAAAGGAACTAGCTACTCTCTGAGAATGATGTGGTTCAATGTCTTGTCGACTTTGAGTTGGTGTTCCTCCATCCTTCTTTAATATCATGACACACCTCCTAGTTCATTTGGTGAAGGAGATTAGTATTCTTGGACCTATGTTCTTACATAACATGTTCCCCTTCGAGAGGTTTATGGGAGTCTTGAAGAAATATATGAAAGTCCGTTCTAAGCCTAAAGGAAGCATCGCCCAGGGCTATGGAACAGAGGAGGTCATTGAGTTCTGTGTTGACTTTATTCCTGACCTTGCCCCGATTGGCGTTCCCGAATCACGACACGAGGGGAGACTCAGTGGTAAAGGAACTTTAGGGAAGAAAACAACACTTTGACTCTAGTATTATGAACTCTAAATGACATCAAATTGAAAAGTTTTGAATACCAAGTTTGTTAAACTCGAAAAGATCTACAATTGTTGTTTTGGTCAACTTTCCATTTGAGAAAGTTTGGACGGTTCAAATTTGTGATTTTTAAATTTCAACGCCTACAAACTAATTTTCGGAACCCTAGATTGTCTCAAATTGAAAAGTTTTGAATACCAAGTTTGTTCATCTCATCAATATCTACAATCCTTATATAGGCCATTTTTTCATTTGAGAAAGCTTGAACAAAATGTAGTTCAAATTTCACAAGTGTGTGACATAGTTCTAGAAAGTCTATATGAGATTCAAGAAGTTGTGACTAGTGTTTGATAAAAATTTCTCAAATGGGAAAATAAGCTATGTAACAATTGTAGATCTTGCTGAGATGATCAAACTTGGTATTTAGAGTTTTTTCATCTGAGGTCATTTAGTGTCTCATTTGAGCAAGTTTGACCAAGTCAAATTTGGTCAAATGAAAAAACAACACTTTGACTCTAGTATTATGAACTCTAAATGACTTCAAATTGAAAAGTTTTGAATACCAAGTTTGTTAAACTCGAAAAGATCTACAATTGTTGTTTTGGTCAACTTTCCATTTGAGAAAGTTTGGATGGTTCAAATTTGTGATTTTTAAATTTCGATGCCTACAAACTAGTTTTCGGAACCCTAGATTGTCTCAAATTGAAAAGTTTTGAATACCAAGTTTGTTCATCTCATCAATATCTACAATCCTTATATAGGACATTTTTTCATTTGAGAAAGCTTGAACAAAATGTAGTTCAAATTTCACAAGTGTGTGACATAGTTTTAGAAAGTCTGAGATTCAAGAAGTTGTGACTAGTGTTTGATAAAAATTTCTCAAATGGGAAAATGAGCTATGTAACAATTGTAGATCTTGCTGAGATGATCAAACTTGGTATTCAGAGTTTTTTCATCTGAGGTCATTTAGTGTCTCATTTGAGCAAGTTTGACCAAGTCAAATTTGGTCAAATGAAAAAATAACACTTTGACTCTAGTATTATGAACTCTAAATGACTTCAAATTGAAAAGTTTTGAATACCAAGTTTGTTAAACTCGAAAAGATCTACAATTGTTGTTTTGGTCAACTTTCCATTTGAGAAAGTTTGTATGGTTCAAATTTGTGATTTTTAAATTTCAACGCCTACAAACTAGTTTTCGGAACCCCAGATTGTCTCAAATTGAAAAGTTTTGAATACCAAGTTTGTTTAGCTCATCAATATCTACAATCCTTATATAGGCCATTTTTTCATTTGAAAAAGTTGTAGAAAAAAAATATTACATTTTCTTTATTTTTATAGGTTCCACAAAAAATTCCTGTCAATTTTGGTCAAAAACCGAGAAAAATTTGAAACATTGACGTTACAATAATGTGATAATAAATTTCCTATCGAATAATATTAGTTTTATTAATTTTAAGTTACAAATATATTTTTGCATTAACAAAATACTTAGTATTAGTAACATTTATATTCTATATTCATAAAAGAAATTAAAAACTTTAGGTTACAAAATTTTCCTATTTACAATAAATAATTAGTTAATCAATAGTATTTTTTAAAATAAATATTGCAAAGTATTGAAGTTGCTATGGAATTAATTAATTAACCTAGTATTAAACAAAATCAAAATCCTAGGCCTTTCCAATTACCCTGGCGGGTTGCCAAAATTTTCAGCCCTTCGGTCCCGGCCCAGGCCAAGAACCGGAACTAAAGGGTGGGCGGCAATTTCGGTGCCCGCCCAAAAATACTTTTAGTCCCGGCTGGTAACACCAACCGAGACTAAAAAGCCTTTAGTCTCGGCTTGTAAGGCGAGCCGGGACTAAAGGGTTGGACCTTTAGTCTCGGTTAGTCTTACCAGCCGGGACTAAAGGGTCCCGGCCTATATATATCGAACGGTTTTATCTTCACCGCCATCTTCGATCTCGCCTCCGTCGCCCAGCCCCGCCTGGCCGTCGAGCTCATCTCTGCCGCGCCGCCGTCGTCTTCTACCCCCGCTCGGCCGCGCCATCCGCCCGGCCCGCATCCCGTCTCCGCCGCCGCACCCGAGCCCACCCTCCGTCGCCGACCGTACCGCTTCCCGCCCGGCCTCGTCGTCGAGCCCCGCCGTCTCCGCCGTACGTCGTCCTCGCGCGAGGTGCTCAGCTCGGCCCCGTGGCTGGCCAGCACGCCCTGCCCGGCCCGCGCGGGCCATCCGCCCCAGCCTGCTAGCTGCATGCTCTCGGCCATATATATGTCAGATTAAAATGTTAGATTTAATTACTAGTTTAATGTTAGCTGCCCTCGACAGTATTAAAATGTTAGATAGTTTTTGATATATATGTTAGATTAAAATGTATTAAAATTTAATTAGTAGTTTATTGTTAGTTTTTTAGTTAGTTTTTAGATAGTTTTTTATATATGTTAGATTTAAATGTATTAAAATTTAATTAGTACTTTATGTAGATAGTTTTTTTAGATAGTTTTTTATTATAGTTTTTGATATATGTTAGATTAAAATGTATTATCTATTACTAGTTTATCTAATTTCATGTTAGATTTATTTAATTGGATTTAGCAATTATATATTATATCTCTCTATATATATCTAGAGAGAGATTATTCTATATGTATACATATGTACTTAATTATTTCTATATGTATATATACATGTACTTATTTTCATGTGTTGAGAGAGAGAGAAAATTGTATCTAGAGAGATATTCTATGTGTTATCACATGCATATCTAGAGATATAGACATATGCACTTATTTCTATGTGTTGAGAGAGAGAAAATATATTATATCATTCTATGTGTATATATATACATGTACTTATTTCCATGTTTTTGGATCGAAAGTGTTTTTGATTCGATTCCAAAGCCTATACCTTATTATTGTTTATCCTTATGAAATATTATGTGTTATTATATTTAATTGGATTTAGTAATTCTATATGTGTTATCACATGTACTTATGTTATGTACTATAGTAATTCTATCTATGTGTTATCTTGAAGATACAAATGGCTGCTCCGGATGATGACATAATGGCGGATATTATCAACGCCGGCACCAATGTGGATGTAGATGACATGAGTCAGTATTTTGCTGATTATGAGGATATCCTGAATATGCCGGTGGTTGAAGATCAACAAATTGTCGCGCAAGAAAATACTGGCGAGGTATATTCGATTATCTATCATCTCTTATAGATGCATGTGTACGTATATTTGTTGTTAATCATTGTGTTTCTACTCATGTAGCCGGTCTCTGGATCTACATCAACCACCGACAAAAGTAGGAAAGTCCGAGGGCCAAAAAAGCCATTAGAGGGCCGTTTCATAATATCAGAATTCGACACCGACACCGGCAAACCATTGGGACCACATGCTCAGACATATGTCAATCAATGTGGGTTCATTGTAAGGGATAGGATCCCAGTTAGTGCTCGTGAATGGAAGCAGAAGATATCCGCTCCTAATGTTAGTTTTGTATCTGATCGTGACAAGAACCTAGCTTGGAGAGATATCACTCAGCATTTCACATTACAAGCAGATGATGCTTTGAAGGAGCTAGTGAGGGATTGGACAATGAAGATGGCAACATTGTTCCAGAGTTGGAAGAAGACATTGTATAAAAAGTTTATCTTGAAGAATGCTACGTCGGATTTCAATCCTAAGGCGTTTGTCAAGTTGGAGTCCCGTTGGGATGCCTTCGTAGAATACAAGACATCTCAAGACAGTGAGGAACGTGTGATGAGGAATCGGCAGAATGTCCGACAGAAGCAATACCATCATCGCATGGGATCAGGTGGTTATAGGAGTGCTATTCCCAAGTGGCAGAACCTAGAAGCAAAGATTACTGCCAAGGGAATCATACCTGAAATAATAGAGAAGAACTGGCCTCAACGCGCGAAGAATTGGTTCTACGCTCATGGGGGAAGCCTAGACCCAGACACTGGCAAGCTAATTTTCGGCCAAAAAATTGAGAGAGCAACACAGAGACTAGCTCATGCTAGGGAAGAAGCTGATAGTGGTGTTTTCAAGCCCGACAGAGAGAAGGATGAATTGACATATGCCCTAGAGAATCCCAAACACGGTGGTCGAACAAGAGGCTATGGGGCGGTTCCATGGCTACATGCATTCCCAGCAGACAAGGATACCTACAGAAGCCGCCAGAGAAAGAAGGATGAGGAGGCAGAACGAATCTGTGCATTGGAGCAATTTGTTGATGAGTCACGACAAGCATTGCTTGAATCACGTGAACGAGAAAAATCTCTTGAGGCAAGAATGCAGGAGGAGATCAAGAGGCAAGTGCAGCTAGCAATGAGTCAAATGCAATCGCAATCAACGCCGGAGTCACCATTAGCCCCATTGGTCGATGATGAGCGGTTGTGCTTCTACGGAGCTGCCGATTATTCAAGACGACGCTGGGTTGCGCTTCCCTATTGATGACATTACCGAGCCTCTAACAACATGTGAGCTGCACATTCCGGATGGTAATAATGCATCAATCATGGTGGTCATCGGGTTGTATCTCCAATAGACCGAACAAAGACACCAAGAATCCATGGGTCAGTTATTCAACCTGGATATGCTAGCGTCTCGGTCGATAGAGTGCTCAAAGGTTACAGCAATGTTCCTCTTGACATTGAAGGCAATGATGGGGAGAAGACACTAGGAGAAGCAGAGAAGACATTTATTCAATGGCGCAAATGCTTCATCATCATTCCTGGGGCACCACCGCTTCCCCTACCTCACCCTAGGTACGAATGAAAGTGAATGAAATATTATTTTCCATTAATTTTCTATTGGCTTCAAAAATAATTAACACACAACTTGTTTTTGTAGCAGGGTCTCCCCCCAACCTAGCCTAATCATTCATTCCCCATCTCATCACAGCGTCACGGGGGGCGAGACGACTTCATCGCCACAGCGATCGCCAACTCCTACACCGGCCCCATCGCCTCCACAACGATCTCCAACTCCTACACCGGCCCCACCGCCTCCACAACGATCTCCAACGCCTCCACGCCGGTCTCCACCAACACCGGCCTCATCGCCTCCACGCCGGTCTCCAACACCGCCCCCACCCCTCCACAAATGACGCACTTCAAAGAGGCGTCTAAGGTCCCGTGACAAAGAAGACCCCGAGAAAAAGAGTTATTTCTCAAGAAATACTTCTGAAAAGAGGCGATGAGCAAATAGCAGCTGAAGAAGACAAAAAAGTGAAAGATTTTTTTATAGATATCAAAAACAAGAGTCAAGCGAAGCTTAAGGAGAAGCCGTACTTTTACATACCACGAGATGTGCTGAGGCAGAAGGTCGATGCTCACAAGAAAAAGATGATTGAACTTCGTAAGCCTTCGCCACTATCAAACTATGACCGCTCCCTCGTGAAGTCACATGATGCAGATAAGAAAAGGAAAAGAGCATCAGGGAAGGATGTCCCACAGCTCGGACAACAGAAGCAACCAATGCAAAATCTTGTTGTTGCTAATGAATATGGTTCCAACATAGAAGTCTATCGACCAGACAACTCTGGAGAAGTGTCGGTTCAAGCCCTTAATGCTTTTTTTTGAAGATCTTGGGTTTAACCTTGGATCAATTGATGGGCAAAGCTCCAATCCGAACACGGAAGTTGATACCGGAAGACTTATAAATATGGCAAAAGTCATACAACCTCGCTGACTCTGAATGAATTGGATGCGCAAATGTACTTGCTCAACAAGTGGTACATGCAGGCGTGTGGCAGGGGTGAGCAGTGGATCTTTGTCAGATTTAGAGACCATCATTACTTCCGTGGTGATGACATCTTACATATTAGTTTCGAAGAATTGCATCAACTATACCACTTGGACGCTCTGGACAAATCAATCATTAGCTCCTTTTGTTTGTAAGTGATTCTTACTTTTATTTAATAAACTCACTTCCATGCGTACGTGTATATAATTATCCTCACATGTAACTTATATTTATATATAGATTCCAGATGTCAGAGCTCCAAAGAATACAAGACACCAGTGTTGGCTTCATTGATCCTTATATCGTATTCAAAACCGGTATTATTATCAAGGAGCGGTGGGTATCTGAAGCACAGGAGAATATCATGATGTTCTTCGTGAAGCAGCACGACAAGACAACAATACTTTTCCCGTACAACTTTGAGTAAGTGTTAATAATAATGTAGTCTACACATTTTATGTAATATCAATACAACTTATATGCATATACGTGTGTGTATAAACCAATGTAGTTTTCACTGGATACTCATTGTCATTGAGTTAAACTCAAGTCGGTTAGTAATCTTTGACTCGTTGAGAAAAGAGCGGGCACTATACCAAGATATGATAGACATTATCCAGGGATAATTTCGATCTCTCGCGCACAACTATTATTGAATAGACTTTGCCATAATTTATTAACGATCGTACATTATTGGTCGCACAGGGTTTGAAAAGAGTTTATTCGGCAACATCGCAAGGATTGCAAGGCACCACTTAATGTAGTTGAAATACCAGTAAGTTGTACTATATACACTTCCCCACGTGTTTAATTACTATATCGTACTTCAATTTACGTGTGAGATGATGAGAATAATCTTCTTCTCATACAGTGGTGTTTGCGGCAGCAACCAGGTAATAACTTGTGTGGATTTTGTGAATTTATCACTGCGCACATAAGAAGAACTCCTAAAGATGTCCTCAGAGTACATATATATCAATTTTTTATTTATTTTTAAATGAATATATATATATGTATTAATACTTTTCCTTTTATTTCAAATGCAAGACTGAATGGTTGAAACGAAGGGTCATGCAAAAAGACCATCTGAAAGCAGTTCAAGAGTCAATAGCAGAATTTCTTCTAGAAAAAGTGCTAAATCCCAACGGCGAGTTCTACTTTGATCCTAAGGAATAAATGGTGTAAATTAAATGTTTATTGATATCGTTATTTTCGAGAACAAGATTATGAAAGTGTTGTATATATACATATATATATCTATAATATATATAGGTTCATACTTTATTCGAATATAATAATGCTCGAGATGAGAATTAGATGTAATTATATGCGTGCGTGTATTTATATTAGCAGCGAGAATACGTACATAAAAACATATTATATATTAAACAAATACGTGTAACTGAACTGAAAACAAATTAAACAAAAAAAGAAAAGAAAATGAACATTTAGTCCCGGTTAGGGTTACCAACCGGGACTAAAGGGTACGGCCACGTTTGCTCGGCTGGAGGGCCTTTAGTCCCGGTTGGTAACACCAACCGGGACTAAAGGTCCCTCTTTAGTCCCGGCTCGATGACCCGGGACTAAAGGTGGCACCTTTAGTCCCGGGATCGTTGTCCCGGCGCGGTAACCGGGACTAAAGGCCGTTACCGCCCGGGACAACAAGTCCATTCTGTAGTAGTGGTTTTCCACAGCTCCGGTATGGGTAGGGGGGGCTCGAGCCCCGCCCCACCGTTGGATCCGCCCATGTTCGCATCCGATACGAATCGTACTACACTTGGAGCTTACATGTCCGCGTCCTACCCAGTTACGATACGAAGACCAGATCCACATATCCGATTCCAGCACAAAGTCCTTGGAGCTCATGTGTCTGTGTCCGATTAGTGATGTTTAATTTCAAAAAATTATGACTCTAGTGTAACGCATGGGCGTATATCTAGTAGTTATATTAAGATAGCTGGTGGAGATCGATGACCAGACTCGCAGTCGATCTGGTGAGTCAGGCGTAAGTAACTCCGTATTCTGTTCCGTATTTCATGGGAGTGAGGGAACCGAGCCAGCGTCCCGGTGGGCGATGGTTCTGCTGGTGTGGACGATTCCCTCTGGAGCCTTATTAGGCGTAGAGATAGAGATATAGTATTGCTGTTCACTACGCCAGGAGGTATTTGTATGTGCGGCTCATGTGCAATTGTAGACACGGTTTTTGCCGGCCGTCCCCAAGCAACCGCGGCTACGAATGCCCGATTTGTAGGGGTGGTTAGCTAGCCGTCCCTACAAATTGATTTATAGGAACGGTTGGCCAGGCGTCCCTACAAATCGATTTATAGGGGCGGCTGATGATTTGTACCGGCTTGAGTCGCCTCTACAAATCAATTTTCAGAAATCACAAAAAAAATTGCCAAAAAATAGCAAAAACTTTTTTTAATCTATGGAGGCCCCCACTAGTAAGCCACACAACCGCTCCCTAGCCGTGGCATTTTTTGCACGATTTGAACCCGCGACCTCCCCCGCGCGTACCCTTCTGTACCACTGCACCTCACACTCACTTGTGTCTATAATCCATTTTGGTTCCCCACAAATTATCCTAAACCGACATTAAATTTATTGTTTGAGGCTCTAAACGAATTCAAATGAAAAAATTGTCAACTACAAAGTTTTATAACTTTTCGAGATCTACAACTTTCATTTTTGTAGTTTCTCCATCCGATGTTGTTTACAAAATTTGAATTTTAAATTTAAGAAATCCAAACGTAGTTTTTCTAGACAAGATGATTTCAAATCAAAAAGTTGTCAACTACAAAGTTTCATAACTTTTCGAGATCTACAACTTTTGTTTTTACTATTGGTCCATCCGAGGTCGTTTAAAAAATTCAAATTTCAAAATTTTGGAAAATTCAAACATAGTTTTCCTTTACGAGATGATCTCAAATGAAAAAGTTGTGAACTACAAAGTTTCATAACTTTTCTAGATCTATAACTTTTATTTTGGTAGTTTCTCCATCTGAGGTCGTTTGAAAATTTTGAAATTCAAATTTGAGAAATTCAAATAAAGTTTTCCTTGACAAAATGAGTTCAAATAAAAAAGTTGTCAACTACAAAGTTCTATAACTTTCCGAGATCTATAACTTTTATTTTGGTTATTTGATCATCTAACATAGTGATAATAACATTGTTCATAAATTTTACATATCCGTCCTATAAAACTATAAGAGGGATATGTAAAATTTATGAACAATGTTACTACCACTTTGTCGGATGAAGAAATGATCAAAATAAAAGTCGTAGATCTTGATGAAGAAATAACGTTTGAAGTTGCCATTTTTTGAAATTTAAAACTCAAATAGATAAAACACAGTCACATGAAAAGATAGACAAAATAATAGCTCCAAGAACACAATAAATTGATAGAGCATGATTTTAGAAAAATTTTAGGAAAAAAATCATCAAATTTGAAGTTAGTATGAGAGAGAAAGATAGTTACAAGTTTTGGCCAGAGATTAAAAAGAGAAATCAGTGTTCTTCAACAATTTCAAAATTGAATTTCAAACCATATTTTGAAGCAGTAAATGATTTCAAATGAAAAAGTTGTAAACAACAAAGTTTCATGACTTTTTGAGATCTACAACTTTTATTTTGATCATTTATCCATCTGAGGTCGTTTGAAAAAAATCTGAATTTTAGTGCTTAATTTTTACTATTCGGTGTCTATTTATAGGGGCCTACAAATCCGATTTGTAGGGGCGGCTGAATATTGATCTGCCCTTACAAATCAAGTTATTTGTAGGGGCGGCTGATAACACCAGCAGCCCTTACAAATGGATTTGTAGGGGCGGCTCATTTTGGCACCATTTGTAGGAGCGGCTCAATATAGAGCCCACACTAACTTCTAACTCTTGCGCAACGACGAAAAAATATTGCAATAGGCCCAATTTGGTTGCAAAAGGTAGATGTTGCAACCAAATCGTGTTCGTTGCCAATGATTGCAAAAATTCATGTTGCAATAAGGTATTGCAACCGTGGCTAGTTTGACGTTGCAACTGTTGGGTTTTCTTGCAACCATACCTATCCGTTGCCAAGCATGACAATAGGACATTGTCGCAACGTTCACGTTCGTGGCAATATAAGCACTTGCCACGCACGTCTTCGTGGCAAGAGGTGGTACATGCAATGATCGATAGCATAGCAATAGAGACATTTGTCACCAACAACGTTGTTGCAATAGTCTATATTGCCACGTTAGCATTTTGTTGCCTAAGGTGTTATTGCAACGACCGCCATACCGTGGCGTACACCATTTGCCACGTAATTTTATTCGCTGCGAGGGATCATATGTTATTGCCACGGGCGCTGTGCTGTGGTAATAGTATCATTTGCCACGCAATTTTATTCATTTTAAGAGATCATATGTTATTGCCACGATAGTCACGCCGTGTCATTAACACCATTTGCCACGTAATTTATTTTGTTGCCATAGCTCATATTGCCACACGTAATGCAGCAGTTGCGGTTTATCACAACAGGAATATTCATTGCAACGCATATAGCATTTGATATGGGATTTAAAAAATCATTGCAAAAGAAATAGAGCATTATAGAATTGATGCCATACAAATATTAATTCAAATGAATCATTTATTAAATAGACAATCTGTTCACAACCGAAAGCACGGTACACTTAGAACTTCATGAAATTGAAAACTATGCAACGCTATCCTAACATCTCTACAGCACTTGAAGACTTTTCGACAGTGCAGCCGCTTTTGATTTGTTGCCCTCCACTCAACTTTTTTCCACCTACACAACAAAAGAATAACATTGTAATATTAGTAAATTAGGCAATAATAAAGTCATCCGTGCATAGAATGTACAGAATTTTGTATACAACATGGTTCTAATTGAGTTGACAATAAATGTGGTTAACAATGACCATATAGCTAGCTAATAGTAATTAACAACAGTGAACAAAACCTGCAGCAGTCAATATGTAGAACAAAGGTGCAAAGTTTGTAGTCATAAACTCAATGCAGAAAGATTTATCACAAGGATGAACTAAAAGTTGATGAGAGTATCATTATGCGATTGATCAACTGACTTTTGTGTGAGCCACTAAAACTACCCTTGTTTAAAGCAATGGAAATGCTGATGTCTTTTTCAACCACAGACAGTCAAAATGTTGTGTTTCACAGAACACTCAGCTAACGCAGAAGTGCCTTAAAAGCATCTCAGACTCTGGAGTGAAAAAAAAAGTCAGCACAGAAGGGTTCAAGGCACTAAACTTGGACAAAAATTTTCACTTGTTTCCATCCAGCATGAATTTGAAGAATAATTATGTCACTTTTGGTGTGTGATTATACAAGAAAAAAGGTACAACTGCTGGTGCTAATTATGTCAAGTTCCACACGCATGTTTCTGACATAAAAGCATAGGTAATACTTTTAAACATACCTCTATGCAACTGATCTAATAATGCTTCAAAACCCAATAGCCGAAAGGGCCTAGCTGAATAGAACCCCCACCATCTGTCTAACACATAAAAATGGTTTCATCAGACTATTTTCAGTTTTCCATCCAAGCTGATAATGTCTACACACTGCACAAGTTGATGACCTAGCTGAACTCACAACCTGTTTAATTATAACAGAATTTATAAATGATACTTGACCAGATAATTAAACAATAATCACCATAATTACAGCGGGTGTAACTATAATTTGGATCTCCTACAACTAAAAAGAAAGAAAGTAAGACCACCGTTTCGTGCGACAATCGTCGCTCCGTCGGTCCGCCCCTCCCCTTGCGATACCGCGCGTCCTAATCTCCTACGTCGGTCTGCCTCGCGGTGCGATCGCCTCCCCGCGATCGAGTCAGAAGGAAAGTCGCGGAACTCACGCAAACGACGTCGCCCTCAGTAGGAAACTCGCAGACTGCACGCGACAGGTGACCCGCCCCTGGGGCCTCGTCACACAATCCTCGCCCAGTCGCCCAGCGCCCAGCGCCTTACCTCCCTCAATCCCTAGCCGCAACCCTCTTCTCACCTTGCAATTCGTGATCACAGTGGTGCGCGAGGCCCACTCCTTCGGTCGGCGGAGACGCAAGCGGCCCCCTCCTGACTGGCGACGCTCCGCTCCATTTTTCTGCCGCCACGACCTCCCCATTCCCGTCTCCTCGCTTCGTGTGCGCCCATCACTCACCTCGCTGTTTCGCTAGGCCCTGCCATGCCGCCGCCCACACCAAGGCCCTCGACGTCGCCCTCCCTGTCTCCCTGCTCCGCCAGTCCTGAGCCCCCGCCGGCCGCCGCACGTGCAACGGGCGAGGTGGAGCCGTGGAGGATGGACAAGGACGTCGAGGTGGGCGACGACGCCACCAATCACTCGGCCACTGCCGACGCTGCCGGCCTCGGTCGTGGGCCCCCACGAGGCCTGACCCTGGCTTGCCGCCCGGCCACAGCGGGCGCTAGCCCCGCCAGCCCCGGCCGCTACGTAGGTGCTCTCTGTCTCTGGATCCGGTGCCTCCATATCTGTCCGTCGGATCCGGTGCCTCCATTGCTGAATCCGTTCGTCCTCTCGTCAGCAACAGCTCGGCACAACCGACCACCTGCTTCATCCAACCACGACCTTGGAACATAAGTGGTGCAGCTCGATTGCTCCTGTGCTCTTGTCCGTCTGCGTGAGGTATCTGCGTATGCCATATGAGCTTCTATGCAAATTTGATAACTGTTGAGCATGCCGTTGTTGCAGGTTTGGATGGTGATTATACAATATTAGATGTGCAGGTTAGTGCCTTGTCCGTTCTAAAAATCCCAACCTTGCATTCTCAATGTTTCACGCTAAATGGCAAGAGTGATTTACAGCCCTTTTCGAGGTATGAATTACAGGACCAGACTCAAATGTGCTCAATCTATACATGCTAACTATTGAAGCTACAAGAACATCCCCTTCCTTGTATATGTCTATTGGTAGGTCGTTCTCTTCATTGCTTTCTAGCGCTGGTTTAATTGGAGAGCATTGATGTATTTGTTTATCACCCAAAAAATGATTGATTCTTATGCATTGACTTACTGCAGGTGTGTGGGTGCTTTGCTGTAGGTCAGCACAGTCATCAGCATGCTGTGGTGGTGAGCTCGTTTGTAATGTGTGAGGGGGGTGGCAGGACTGGACTGACAGAGTTGGAAGTATGTGGAGCAGGTAGCTGGACCAAGGTATATAGTTTAGCAGGTGGAATTTCCAAATTCTTACTATTTTACAGTTAGTATCTTTATGTGCCAGAAAGCTATAGAAGGAAGGGCGTTTGCAGCTTTAGTCTGGTCAGGTAGCAGCAAGAGTTCCCAATAAGCTTTAATCTGCTTATTATAGCTAGGAATCAAATATTAAAGCTTATAGGAATCAGATTCGAAGCCATAGGATGGCAAAATAGCTGCAAACTTCAGTTATTCCTATATCTTTGAGTTTGATTCATGGAATTGCGGTATGTGTTCCCCTGTGCCTTTGTGGGTTTTGATTCAACTGTGTTTTGGGCCTCCTGTCCTAATGGTAACATTTTTGTAAAAAAATGATGACCTTACCGATTTAAGGTTGCTGATTGTTGGCTTTGGTGTTTGCTGCGTGGTTGCCAGCTCCCATAGCCATGCAAGGACAGAAAATAGAGTGGCAGAATTTTTGGAACTTCCTGGTCACTTATCTTTCACTCTATTTAATTTAGATAGTGATCCCTAAGCTTAATTAAACATTTAAACTTGCTAGGAGTGTAGTGTAGGATGTTAATACCACATTTTTAGTATATTCACACTACCATGTAGTCTGAACACATATCTTGTGTTTTTACAGATTGATTAGTGATATTAGCAAAGAGCGACTTATTTACTGAAGTATACCATCTTCGAATGGATAAGCTCTCATTGATGGACATGTATACTTTTCTCACAGGCTTATTGTTCTAAAAACTTAGGAAAGCTCATGCTACAGACACATCTGGGATATACAAACACGCGTCTGTGATTGGTTCATATGACAGACTGGTGTAGTAAAAATGTGTCTGTGATGACCCCTTATCATAGATGCGCATAGCCAACACGCCTGTAGTAAACGCATCTGTGATGGCCCCATAGATTAGATCCAATGTCAACACTGAATCACATTGCCATAGGGTGGCAGGTCGTGCGAGTGCCTCGTTGAACTAGTGGCAAGACCTGTAACAAGTTGGTGGACCCAGAAATAAAATTGAATTTTGTGACTGGGATGACAGCGTTCAGCAAGTTTAAGTACCACAAGTGAATTTCACCATAAAAATATTTTGATGGGATCAAATGGGTGATCATACAATCTCCCGTGCATATATACACTAGTAGAGAGATGGAGCTAGTAAGAGTGAAACACCACAATAGAGCCACTTCTATAAGTCAGAGAGGAGAGAGAGAGAGAGAGAGAGAGAGAGAGAGAGAGTGGATGAGAATTTTCTTGTTCATGGAACATACACTAGATGCATGAATGGTTCACGTTCACGTTGGCCAATCCAGTTGCTTGGTAGGGTAGTATGTTTGGGAGGCCTTGGGAAATCTCCGGTTCCATTACATCCAGTTGAGGTAGTTGTGATTGGTGAAAAAGGAAATCATACAAGATTTGTTCTATGCTCAGTCATCAAGTGGGATGATATGACATTGCGTTTGGCTGCACAGATCTGTTTGGATCGAGCATGGGACACCAGATGGACATGAGAACGGACTTGGACCTAGACCTAGTGGCCTAGCCGGTTCGCCAGATCCAATCATCAGTCTCGACGGCGGCAAAATGGTACCGCTAGCGATTTAGGAAGTAGAATCAATTGGAGGGCGATCTATACAGTTTCATTAATTGGTCGTAGTTGTAGTCATGCCTGATCCATCCCTAATGCTTGTTTATTGATACAAGAACTTCAATTCTGGTAAAGGGAACACATCATCATCTCGAGCTCCATCTCTTATTATGCTCCAAAAAACTGAGAACCCATTATGAAGATCAAACTTAATTGCAGACAGGTCCATCATCGACACTGGACCAGCTGGTTTGCTGCTGTATAAAGCCCTACATGTATTGGTACTAGTTTGTCCATCAACCAGAAGGGTTGGAACACTATCCACAACACCGTATTGCCATTACATGTCAGTCGCTAAAAATAACATTTTACTGATAAATTATCAGTGGATAAAGTGACTCACATATCATCAGTCAGTAATTGCTCGATTACCGTTTCACTCAGTCGCTAAACTGTGAGCTCTTGTTTTTCTAGCATGTCCTGTGAATATTTACATAGAGATTCCTTTGTAAGCATCCATCTATCATGTCACGCCTGGTCTTTTGGCGTGGCCATCACAACCAGGAAGGCAGGAAGGGTTAACAAGTACTTGAAGTTTAATTTGCAGGTGTGTCGTTAATTGATTGGATTAGGAAGTGTGTGGGTCCTCGGTTCTGCTATCTGTGATCCGGTTGCAGTGCTCATGTCAGTCAATAAAGTGTCTCACATATTAGTTATAGTCACTACGGGAAACCGGCGATTTGCCGAGTGCCGGAGTCTTTGCCGAGTGTATTTTATCGGGCACTCGGCAAAGACCGTGTTTGCCGAGTGCCAAATAAAATACACTCGGCAAACAAAAACACACGGCAAAATACGTCTTTGCCGAGTGTTTTTTTTCTGACACTCGGCAAAGATGTATTTTGCCGAGTGCTATTTTTTGGCACACGGCAAAATACGTCTTTGCCGAGTGTTTTTTTCTGGCACTCGGCAAAGATGTATTTTGCTGAGTGTCTTTGTTTTGGCACACGGCAAAATACGTCTTTGCCGAGTGTTTTTTTCTGGCACTCGGCAAAGATGTATTTTGCCGAGTGTCTTTGTTTTGGCACTCGGCAAAGAGGCATTTTGCTGTGTGCATTTTTTTTAGCACTCGGCAAATCAGTTTTTCGAAGCAAATTTGGAGGCCCTAAATGAATTCAAATGAAAAACTTTTCAACTACAAAGTTGTATAACTTCTCAAGATCTATAAAGTTTATTTTGGTCATTTCTTCATTTGACAAAGCGACAATAACGTTGTTCATAAAATCTACATCTCTCATATCTCTCTTATTAGTTTCATGAAAGTAGAAGAGAGATATATAAGATTTGTGAACAATGTTACTACCACTATGTCGGATGAACAAATGACCAAAATAAACTTTGTAGATCTTAAGAAGTTATGAAATTTTGTAGTTGGCAACATTTTAATTTGAAATCATCTTGTCATGCAAAAACGACGTTTGAATTTGAAAATTTTAAAATTTGAATTTTTCAAAAGACCTTGGATGGAAAAACTTCCTAAATGAAAATTGTAGATCTCGAAAAGTTATGAAACTTTGTAGTTGACAACTTTTTGATTTGAAATCATCTTATCATGCAAAACTACGTTTGAATCTCTCAAATTTGAAATTCGAATTTTTCAAACGACCTCGGATGAAAAAACTTCCTAAATGAAAATTGTAGATCTGGAAAAGTTATGAAACTTTGTAGTTGACCACTTTTTGATTTGAAATCATCTTATCATATAAAACTACGTTTGAATCTCTCAAATTTGAAATTAGAATTTTTCAAACGACCTCGGATGGAAAAACTTCCTAAATTAAAATTGTAGATCTCGAAAAGTTATGAAACTTTGTAGTTGACCACTTTTTAATTTGAATTCGTTTAGAGCCTCAAATAAGCAATTTACTCTCGATTTAGTATAATATATGAGGATAGAAAACGGAATCTAGACACAAGTGATAGTGTAGTGCAGTGGTAGAGCAGCAGACACGCGAGCGATAGGTCGTGAGTTCGAATCCCGCCGGCCGCGTTAGCCCGAATTTCACCGACTTCGATGAAGACGGGCGGGCACTGGCTGGTGTGGCGGCCTCCCCCGAATTTTTTTTTTGAAAATTTTTGCTATTTTTTTTGAATTTTTTTCCGTATTTTCATTTTGCCGAGTGTATATCTTTGCCGAGTGTTTTTCCGGCACTCGGCAAAGGCTTTGCCGAGTGCCCGACAAAAAACACTCGGCAAAGTCTGTTTGCCGAGTAAAATTTGCCGAGTGTCGTTTGCCGAGTGTTACACTCGGCAAACCCTTTGCCGAGTGTTTTTTAGGCTTTGCCGAGTGCCGCTGGCACTCGGCAAACCTCCTGATTCCCGTAGTGAGTAAGATGAAGAAGCCTAAACAACATTGTTAGGTACACTAAATCGTTCAGGCTGCAGTAGATCATTAAAGGAGTCTCTTTATTTCCATGAATCTACCAAACCAGACTGTACATCATCAACCTATTTATTTCCATCTCTCTATAAATAAAAGACAAGCTGAACGAGAAGAAGCTATGAGTTGCTCAAATAGTAGGATGCTATGGTAGTCACATGGGAAACAAAGGCAGGCTGGCTTGCTGTAGTCAACGAGCTTGGGAAGCATCAGGAGGTCTCCGAACACTGGTTCATTTCCATCCTCATACCAGAAAATCCACACTGCCACAGCACAGCAATCTGAATGGTGGTCCCACCTCTTTAGCCTTGGCCATGTCATACTGGACATCGCGGAGCTGGCATGGCGATGTTAGCAAAGTCTCCAGATAGGACTAACGTGACTTTCCTAATCAAATGTGGTGGACGCAGTGACTTTGCTAGGACTAAAGTGCACGTTAGTCCCCAGATAAAAGGGGAAGAGGGGAACTGGTAACTGCTAATGGATCGAGAGGAGAAAGACGAGCACCGCCAGATGGGAACGAAAAGAAGAAAGGGAAAATGGCCCGGCATTGAAAAAAGGCGAGAAGAAATTGAGCCCGAAACAGTTTTTGGGTATAGTAAGGATTTGATATTTTTTATGAAGGTGGCATGAAGTCAGACTTTAGATGGATTTCAAAACTGAAAAAAGAACATATAGACACTGAAAATGCATATAGTGATTTTAATGCAAGCTTCGCAAATATTTATCAGGAATGGTTTTTGCATGTAAACAAGCAAAACGTCTTAGTTTGTTGTAAATTTTCAAAAACTCTATTTTTTCTGAATTTTAGCACGAGAAAAAACAGAATGCAGGAAGCTTAGAAAATTCCAGCTGAAATATGAAAGTTTAGTGCTTGTCCTTGTGCTTTTGAGTCACAGAGTCCATCATAGGTCTTGTTTGGATGTAGTCGGATTCGCATCAATCCGCATAGGTTGGGATGGATTGAGATGAATCCAACAACATCCAAATCCAACACATGTGGATTGAGATGAATCCAACGACATCCAAATCCAACACATGTGGATTGAGATGAATCCATAATGGGATCCAGCCATGCTAGGACAATGCATCCACAGCAACGATGGATTCTGCATATTTCTAATAAGATGGCGATAGAGCTCCAATGATTAACCCTTTGTAGTATGCCTCAGATACAGTGCCACCTTGAACTATGGTCACCGAAGAAAACTCGGCACGAGGTAAACTCCGCACGAGGTCAGATCAAGCCCCGACCTGCGTGAGAATCTAAGCCCAAAGGAATCTGAACTGGAAGGGCGTCACCTAGGAGAGCCGTGGGCTCGGGAGCTCGAGGGCGGGAGGGGAGCACGCTTCCTTGGGGCAGGCCATGGCGGAGTGGGAGGCGGGATGGGGAGGAGATGTGCGCGCCCTCACAAAGCTTTAGACTGGTAGGCGCGGCAGGTTGCGTGCACCCGCTAGCACACAACGCCATGACGTGCATCGAGCTGCTGGCCAAGCACCACACCATGCTCGACCTGATCCTCACGGCTGCCAACGAACGTGGCTCCCTCGCCGGCGTAGTCTCGGACCTGATCGCTAGTATGGTCTATGGCGCAAAGGGAAAAAATGCCAGGAAACCTGGCGCGGTGGACAAATTGCGCGTATTTTTCCGTGCTGAGAGGTCTGTTTTCCATGTGCCAAAAGATTGAGAGCCGAGACTGGGAGTTGTTGAAGATGTGGTTTTTTCAATATTGCCAAAAATCATAGATTTGGATGAGTTGCTCTCACGACCCAACTGTAAACCCATGCCAAAGAAGGAAGAAGACAAAAGTTCAAGAAACACCCTAAGCAGGCCAGTCTTGAGGTATAGGTGAATTATTAGCGCCAAGCTAAAAATAGAGGGCACTTTATAAATATATACTCTCCCAAGTTTTTAAGGATATACGTAATAATTGATTTGATACAGTGTTGGTTCTATGCTTGTTTTGATAATTTTTTTTTTGAATATATGCTTATATAACTCTTAAAATTTATACAATTTTGCTAGCATTTGTTACTACAAACACGTATTTTCAAACCAACCAGTTATTTTTGCTTAGTTTTTAAGGCTTGGTGAATTTTCTTAAACAACATATTTAGTAACCAGAGAGAGTATAAAAACAATAAGGGATTAGTGTTTTTTCCCTTATATGTAGAGCGATGCCAATAGTGATTTTACCTATTCTTTTTTAACATTGTTGTTTTATTACCCTCATGTTTTGAAATTGAATGAGCCGTGCCACTGTTTTGCTTGTTTTATTACCACTCCCAAGCACGGGTGGCCACGGCTGCTACAAGTCCTAGCAGCTGCAACAGGAGGCACTCGCGGGTCAAAGCGCGCGGCTCTTACGTAACTCATGGGTCCAGCAGTCTAGGTCGGCTCTGGTGTGACGAGCGGCATGCGGGCGAGGGGCGACAAATGCCAAGGTGATGCTGTCTAGCTGAATGGTGTAGCTGGCCGCGCAAGCATTGGGTGCGCGGTGTAGAGCGATGGCATTGGACACACCAACGCGCGCACACATGGCGCAGTCACTACCGGAACCAGGAGCTTTGCCGAATGGCAAAACACTCGGCAAACCGTTTGCCGAGTGTTACACTCCGCAAACGACACTCGGCAAATGGTTTATCGGCAAACGCTGTTTTGCCGAGTGTTTTTTGTCGGGCACTCGGCGAAGACTTTGCCGAGTGCCCCAGAAACACTCGGCAAACATTTTTTGAAAAAAAAGCACCAGCCACCGGCCGCCACCACCACCTCATGCTCCGCCGCCGCCACCACCACAAAGGCCACCTCCTGCTCCACGCCGTCCTCCCCGCGACGCCTGACGCAGTTGCGCCACCTCCCCATGGTCCCCCCCGTCCTCCCATGCTGGATCTGGCGCTCCCGTGCTGGATCCCGCCGTTGTCGAAGCCACCGAGCCAGATCTGCGCCACCACGGAGCGAGGGAGGGAGTCTGCGCCCGCGCCGCCGTGTTGAGCGACGGCGTGGCCGCCTTCCCTGCCCTGGATCCGTGGGCACCTTCTCTGCACTGGATCCACGCCGCCGTGCTGAGCGAACGAGGGAGGGAGCTGGATCCACCACCCCGCTCGCACCGGCGCTGGCCGCCGCCTCCGCGGGTGGGGGTCGCCCCGCCATGGATCCGCACTGCCGCCGCTGCTGGGGGCCGGCCCGCCCTGGATCCGCGTCACGGGAGACAGCTGCCACGTGGACCCGTGCTCGCCTGCCGCCGGGGAAAGGAGGGGGCGCCGGATCCGTGCCGCCAAGCCGCCGGGAAAGAAGGGTGCGCCGGATCCAGGGAGAGGGCGTCGGATCCGGTGAGGGGGCGGCGGATCTGGCGAGGGGGCCGCCGGGGAAGGAGGGGCCGCTGGGGAAAGGAGGAGCGGCCGGGAGAGGAGGAGAGGGAGGCGGCACCGGCGGGAGGAGGGGCACTGGGGGCCGGGAGGAGAGGGGGCGCTGGGGGCCGGGAGGAGAAGGGAAGATGGGGTGGGGACGGGAGCGGGGTGGTGCGCTGGTGGGTTAAGTAGGATTTTTTGTTTGTTTGCCGAGTGTCCTAGATCTGGGCACTCGGCAAAGTTTTTTTTTCATTTTTTTTCTTCTCCTTCTTTTCCAGAAAAAAGATTTTATTTCTTTGCCGAGTGCAAAAAAAGAAAACACTCGGCAAACCCCCTCTTTGCCGAGTGTTTTTTTACACTCGGCAAACCTCCTATTTGCTGAGTGTTTTTTTTTCCGAGTGTTTTTAGCGCAGCACTCGACAAAGAACTTGTTCACCGAGTGTCCGAGAAAATACCCTCGGTAAACATAAAACCACTCGACAAATTTAACGTTTCCGGTAGTGAGCGCACGGTCATGAGCGGCGCTTGGGCCATTTCTCGACCTGTGGTGGATGTGTCTTATTTGCCTGGCGCATGGAGGTTAGCCACTAGTTGAGGAGGCGATGACAGTGGACGAGGCCACAGGTAGTGGCATAACGGTGGGCAGCCGCACGCGTCTCAGCGTCTGGCGACACGGCAGCGGGTACGGTGACTATGCGGAAACGGAACACAGCGACACTCAGCCTAGTGGTTAGCCTGCATGCAGCGGGCCGTAGAGGCGCGGGGCAGAGATTCCATGGAAGTTAGCGTCATAATAAATTCTGAAAATTCCATCTGGATAGATTTGGGTTGTCAACGTTTTGCAAAATCTGAAATATTTCACATATATTTATAATAACACATTAAGTTGTGTTTAATTTTCGCCAACATTGTACCAAATCTGTTAAACTTTTGATACTGAAATAGGCGTAAAATAAAAAAAGGTAACTGTACCAAAATAGGAGTAAAATTATATCGGTAAAGTTGTCTTTTCTTCGAAAGTTATCACCATTAGGAGTACTTAGCCCAGGGGTAGAATCACAAAGTCTAGAAAAATAAGGACAAAATAATTATTTTTCTTTTAAAACGAGGGCATGGACACCAAAGCCCCGAACAATAGATCGTTAAAATTGCAAATAAATGGTCTGCAAACATTAACTCTGCTGCATGGTACCCACTTGACGGATTATATAATTAAATAAGTAAATATATATATGAAGCACTCCTCATTAACTATTATGATTGCTAAAAGAAAAATAGTGTTAGGTGCATGACATCAGAGCGTGCATCATTGTGATCCAGAGGTCTCTTTATGTCCATCTATTTATATATAAATAAAAGAGATAGCTAAGGAGATAAAGCTCGGCCCTAGCGTGGGCACTTGTAGACAGGCTTGGAAGGCGTCAGGAGATCCCTATCAGCCTGTTCGGGAGACCGTAAAGGATCGTGGATTATTTACTGCTAACTGGTTTGGTGTGAGAAAAATACTGTTCTGGCTGAAAATTTACGATCATTTATGATCATTTAGTAGACAGGCTTGGAAGGCGTCAGGAGATCCCTATCAGCCTGTTCGGGAGACCGTAAAGGATCGTGGATTATTTACTGCTGGCTGGTTTGGTGTGAGAAAAATACTGTTCTAGCTGAAAATTTACGATCATTTACGACCAAACGAACAGGCTGTATGTTGTGGCCGCTGTAGAACCTCCTATGCGACGCTTCACGTTGCCTCTTGGCAGCACTTACATGCGAACGCAGCTCGTCCAAACGCCACTCACCTTCAGAGACTAACGAGGCCGGGGACGCTGGCAGCGAACGGCATGCGCACCATGTGTGGAGTGCACGGAGCAGACAGGAGATGCCGGTGAAGTGCTTTGCCGCTTATTATCCATGATTGTTAGGATAACAATCTCGTGGACGTTATGCATGCATCCTACTAAGAAGCGATACTATTTTAATTAAGTTATTGCCATTGATACATCAAATTGGCAGAAGGAACATACATATAACCAGGTTAACAACAAATAAAAAGAGATCCCGTGACACTATTGATTTGCTCGTTTTCATGGCGAAATTAAATTAAAGCATTGCACATTGTAGTAGCAGTATATAGGTTAAACATTACACGTGCACGCTGTGGTAATTGGTCCATGGAATGGGATACTGTCACATCCAATAATTGAATGCACTAAACTCATGTGTGTTCAGGGATTAGTCACACACACAAGTTGACAAATTGTAAAAAGTATCATCACAGTGTATCTTACATCACGATTAATAACAACATATAGTCTTACACAACACAGTGGAAGATAAAATGATAACTCTCTCGTGGAACTCCATCACAGGGAAGGTCAACTGGTTGAGCACAGGCCTAATAATCCTCAGGAAACTCTTCATCCACATTGTCATCTGTTACCTATCCGGGATTTTTATCCAAATATAGAAAGTAAACAAGCGTAAGTACATCCCATACTCAACAAGATAACATGGGGTTCATGAGGCTAAAAAAGGATGACACTGATTTACTGCTGTTAGCACTTTTAGTAAGTCAAGATTTTATCATCAGTTATCGTCAAGTTATGCTTAAGCTCCCATTTAAACCCACTTAATCAGATATCAGCATCATTTGGATAATATCATCATAAACCATCATAAATGAACAACAATGAGTAACCAATTATTCTGTGAGTTTTTCGGGCCGCTCGTGACCGTGAGCACGGCTGTTATAACAGTTTGTAACCCTCTGCAGAGGTGGTGCACATTCACCGTGAGTCATGATTCCCATATACCCGGGTTAATTACTCACATATCACGGCCAAGGTGAGCGGGCAGGGTACACTATGAAGCCATTTCATAGGTTTCTCTAACAAGTTAGGGCCGCTAGGTTTCCTCGGCAGGCAGATGTAGGACCCCCCTTTCCTATGGCACATATCCATCGTGGCTATACACATAGGAACAGAGGCAGTCCTATACCCAACGTGGCAAGCCCCTCTTGCGCCATAAAGGTAACCTCTAACAAGCTAGAAAAGGTCCTATTACTGAGCTAAAGTCAGAGCCATATGACTCTCACGGTTGCACTGTCAATCCCAGCTTTTGCCGATAGATAAGTCCTTATAGAGGGCCGAGAGCATCATGATCAAAAGGTCATTTGCTCCATCGCCCTATAATTCAGTTGTTTAAAAGTCAATTTTACCTATTTGTTCCATAGAACCATTGTTCATTATGTAGATCAGGTATAGTTACATTGAGCGCTAGCAAACTACCCATATGCATATAACCCATAGGAGACAAGGAACAGGATAATCAATCACTAGGATGTCCTTACGGGTATCAAAATTAGACACATGCAAATGAGTAATTAATAAAGGTGAATAGGCATTAAGGTAGATCCCATGCTATACTTGCCTTGGTTAGCAAACTCCTGCCGGTCCTGCTGGTCGTCGAAGAACTCTTGGTCTCCAATGTTCTCCTCACCGTCTGAACGCGACCAACACGGCAACATACAACATTCCAAAGGCATTCATGCAAAGCAAACATTCCTATAATTAGAACAGTACACCAACAGTATAGAAAACAAGATAAAATGTTTATGAAAAGAATCTACGTCTCGCTACGATCACGTCAATGCGAAGTTCACGAAAAACGAAGCTAAAACGCGAAAGTTATGAATTAAACAGGGTTTCCTATAGTACTTTATTTAATTAAACCTAACCATGAAATTTAAAAGTTGCAAACTTGATTAACAGTGGTACTAACATATAGATTATGAAATTACGAAACTAACGCAATTTGAACGGGTCGATTCGGAGCTAAAACGACAATTCTATGAGCAAAACAATTCCAGTGGTATTTCTGTAAATACTGAAAACGTATTTTGGACTAAAACAGTATACTTTACGTTTTCAAAACGAGAAAGCGGACTCTGGAAACTACGCTAGGGACGGCGGGTTCAATTCAGCGAAAACAGGGGGGCTCTTAAGCAAATCTACCCGCGAAGGGGTATCGGCCTCTGAGAGCCGTTGGATCAAGATCGGGCGGCACGGATTAGATTTGGGGAGGGAGAAGGTGACGCCGGTGCCGAAACAGTAGCAGCCGCGGCGGCTCAGCCATGGACGGCGGCGAGAGCTCGCCGGCGTGCGGGAAAACAAGGCCTACGGGCCACGGTGTTCCCAACCGAGGGCACCGGGAGATGGAGGGGGTTCTCGCGAACTCGTCCAGGCTGAGAAGGCGGCCGGAGGACGCGGCTGGCGAGGTGGCGGCCATGGACGGCGGCAAGGAGCTCCATGGCGTACTTGTCTAAGGCCCTAGAGGCCACGGTTCGTCAAATTGAAAACACCGAGAGAGAGAGGGGAACAAGGCGAAGCTCACTGCGACTTCAATCGGGGACGAACACGGCTCGGGGACGGCTGTCCGCGCGGTGAGTCAGACGGCGGAACTCAGCGCTCGCGGTGGCGGTTGCAGTGGCTTCCTCGGCGCCTGGCGATCGCGAAGAAGAGAGCGGGGAGGCAGCAGGGATGCGCGCGGGGTCACGGCACCCTTTTGTAGAGGCCGGGGCGCGGGGCGACGCGCCCATGACGCCAGGAGCGGGGCGGCGGTTTTAAATGGCCAGTTTCCGACTCACTTCAGCGCTGAGGCGGTGGTGGGGGCGGCGCCGACTCGTGGGCCTGGCCGTCGTGAGCTGCTGTGCCTTGAAGGCGATTGAGGCGCTGTGTCTTTGGTTGTCTGCATGGCAATGCCGGTTGCTGTTCGCCCAAGCCGGGCTCTTTGGGAAGAAAGGGTCTGCAGGCCGAAACTGAGGAAGGGAGGGAAGGGAAAGAAAATTTCTTTTTATTTTTATTTTCTAGAGTTTTTCAAAAGTATTTTTTTCAAATGGATTTGAATTCTTGTTTTCAAATTTGGTCAAACCAATCATCCCAAGAATAAATATGCAGCAGCATGTATGCATCAAGAGGTTACTAACCTTATAATTGATTTTAATTCCATAAAACTATTATTTCCCTAGGTTCAATGCTCACAAAAATTGCTTAAATAAATCAATTTGGCTATTTAAAAAAATGAAATTTTTCAGGGTGTGACAGATACCATATCCTCATGTGTTACTTGCAGTCTATAAATGCGTTTGTAGCACTCCAGGCCATCAATCGCTATAAGGTCAAAGTACAGCATCGCTGCCGGATTCAGACCTGGCAGCATTATGGCCTTGTTTAGTTTGCAACTTTTTGCAACCGGATGAATAGTACCACTTTCGTCTTATTTGACAAATATTGTCCAATCATGGACCAACTAGGCTCAAAAGATTCATCTCGTGATTTCCAACTAAACTGTGTAATTAGTTATTTTTTTTACCTACATTTAATACTCCATGCAAGCAGCTAAAAATTGATGTGATGGAGAGAGAGTGAAAAAACTTGGAATTTTGAAGCAAACTAAACAAGGCCTATATTAGGGCAAGGCTAGACCCGATAGTGATAGAACAAGGATCACCATCGAGTCAAACTTCATCCTTGTAGTGAAAGTACGATCCTCACTGCCCGGTCAATGGCTTCAACCCTGCAGTGACCTTCAAAAGTTTTTGTTGATATATTAGTGGTAGAAATTTGTAATTTAGAAACATATGTTTTCCGGATTATTGAACTATTTTCCATGATAACTTATATTAGTATTTAGACATGTTTGTTTTAGATATGTTTTATACACAGAGATCTAGATAATGAGGTACAGATTAAAGCGATTACTTTATATTATATTTCATATTCATACATGTGTGTAATTTAAAGTATATTTAGCTATTATTTTGCATTATCTTTCAATAATGTCATATGTGAGAAATAAAGATACAAATTTATGGTGTTATTTTATATATTTTTCTGTAATGGTGGCTTATTTTGAGAACATGATCATTAGATGCTACAAAATTAAAGGCTACAGATTTTTTATCATTTTAAGTTGTTTAGGATTTATCTTTTTCTCTAGCACGTCTCATGAGGATTAACATGGATCCTCCTATTAGTAATTTAAGATAACAATTAGAGTTAACCAAATTGATGGCCGTATCCATTCTGATTTTTGTGAGAATTCCTATGAATCATTTTATGTCGAGTTTGTCCCGTGTCGATTGTTCACTACTGGACTCGCATGCTGACCAGAAACCCTCGACAAAGGCTTTGTTGAGGGCTGCCCTCGGCAAAGACCCCTCGGGGAATTTTTAGACGGCGAAGGGTCTTTGCCGAGGGCCCTTTATCGGGCACTCGGCAAAGCCTTTGCCGAAGGCCAGGACGGCCCTCGGCAAAGAAAAGAAGCCGTTACACGCCGGCGCCGTTGGCGGTTTCTTTGTCGAGGGCCGTCCCTCGGCAAAGAAATGTTTTTTTTTAATTTTTTTTGCCGAGGGCCTCCTCCCTGGCCCTCGGCAAAGAAATTTTCAGGATTTTTCCCAAAAAAACTTTGCCGAGGGTTATTGCAAGGGCCCTCGGCAAAGGTTTTTTTTCAAAAAAAATTGTTTACTGAGGGCCGGCCCTCGGCAAAGAAATAGTTTTTTTTGAATTTTTTTTAAAACCTTTGCCGAGGGCCTGCACCCTAGCCCTCGGCAAAGAAATTTTCAGGATTTTTCAAAAAAATCTTTGCCGAGGGCTATTGCTAGGGCCCTCGGCAAAGGACCCTTCTTTGCCAAAGGGCCTTGATCATTGCCCTCGGCAAAGAGACATAAATTTAATTTTGTTTTTGTTTTTTGCATTCCATCGACACAAGCATTTCATATATATATATATATCACACAGAACCCATTTTCTCACAATATATCACAACCATAATTGTGAACCACAAATCACAATATATTACAACGACAAGTCACATGTTCATCATCATTCACATGTTTATTACGACAAGTTAATGAAATCCAAGCACAAGTCACAACCATAAATCACAAATCACGCTAAAGTTCAACCACATCACCTAGCACGAGTCCTCATCAAGCTAGCCTATGAGACAATGGTGAAGGAAAAGCAGGATCACCCCGGTGACGCACTAGCGGGTTGATTGGAACCCACGGACGGAAGCTGCACAAAGGAGCAGAGATTGCATATGTGAGTAATCCGGAAAAACAGTTTTGGAACTTAGAGATTGCATCTAGTAATCTAGGAATACAAAAAGATTAGACTCAATTGAAAATTTCGGCAGCACCTCCCCTGCATGGGGAGGTTTTCAAAACCTGCAAGAAACAACGGCACGAACGCCGACATCCACAACGGCACGAACGCCGACATCCACAACGGCACGAAGGCCGACATACATGCAAAGCACAAGCGAAAAGTGAACTTTCATACTTACAGGAGTAGCTGCAGAGTAGGAGGTGGAGGAGCTGAAAACTGCATAGGTACACCCGATGCTTGCCCAAGACTTTGCATGATCACCATCATCTACTTCTGCGCGGCCTCGAACGCGACCTTCTGGGCCTACAGCTATGCGGTCAGCTCCACATTCTGCTCTTGACTTTGCCTTCTTGTTTCTTGCAGCTCGGCCTGCAATATTTCACTCTAATGTATCAGTAATGCAAATCTAATTTAGGTGTGTAAATATCTACGTACGACGAGTAAAGCAGGAATTACCTGGAGTGCTTGGACCTGCTGCAGTGCTGGAGAAGGCCGTGGACGTATGGGCTGGCTGGAGCTCGTGCTCCGTGCTCGGATAGCGTCGAGGGAGGGAACAATGGTGGAGTCGATGGCGCCGTCTGCAATCCACAGTCGGCCGTGCTTCTTGCCTCCTCCGAGCCTCATGATCGCCTCTGCATCAATGGGCTCAGTGCGCATATTGTAATCTTCCCCATAGATCTCCCTTACCGTTGACGTGTACTCTTGGACTTTAGTGTACACGTTCGGGTCGGAGTACGCCTGGGGCGGGGCAGCCGGGTCGAAGGAGACAGAGGACGACGCCCTGCCCATGTGGGACATAGCCCACGCGGAGAACTCCGAGACCTCCTCGCCCGGGTGCGCAGCCTCCTACAAGAAAGATGGGAAGATGGTGAGAAATCAAGTAGAATTGAGCGTCAAAATACATGAAAGAAATCACTTACGTATGCTTGTTTGTATCCAGGGAGGCTACGGCTGCCTTGATGGTGAGTTGGACCTTGCCTCATCAGACGCTGTTCCCACTGCCTCTCGTGCGTGTCAACAAAGTCCTGTGATAACCACTTGTCCACGATCATGGCCTAGCACTTGGGATACGATCGGCACCACCAGGGAATCACCTACAAGTCATCGAGTATTTGACATATAAGAAGATGAAATTGAACCTATTTAATATCAAAACGAATCATTATGAATGTTATTCGCCTACCTCAAGGTACTGGTCCCGGGTCAGCGTAATCCGTCTTGCTTGAGGCTTGGGGAGGGACTGCCTAAGTACCGACCTATAGTAGTCTATGTGGGCCTGGACGCGCCCATGGTGGTGCATCTCGGTGACGTACTTCCTACAAGCTGCGGCAGCTGCCCGATCCGCCTGGGCCTCAAGTCCTTCTTCGGCCTTGAAATATTTCTGCATACAAAACCGATGTATCCATTCATTATTTCAATAAAAGATTTAACCAATGAATGCGATGTATTAAGCAATGTTGTGCGAGAGAGACTTACCCAAAACTCCGCCAATACTCGCTCCTGCTTGTTGCGGTAAGTGTCATCCGTCTGTTGACCCTCGAGCGCCTCGTCTCCCTCGCCCGTCTGTTGACCTCTCTCGTCCTCCGACGAGGACGAGGCCGTGGCCGTCATGTGCTCCTCCTCTAGCACCTCGTCACGTGTCGAGGGACGAGACCGCTGCCTCCTGCGGCGGCTGCCCCTGGTCCTCCTCTCGTCACCTCCTGTGGACGCTGCCCCGGACGATGACCCCTCACCTCAAAGGAGAGGGCGGTCTCTCCCGTAAACCGAGGGCGTGTCACGGCGTGGACGTCTGCTCGCCATCTTTGTCCAATCACCTGCAATCACAAAGAATGAACAAGACTAATTAGTACATATATTAGAAATAGATTCAAAATATATAAACAAAACACAAATTAAAAAACCATAGTATTACATGTATTAGGAATAATCTTCATGATTGGGATCATAGGTCTCATCATCATTGTCAAAATTGTCCAAATGGGCAACACTATCCGAAGGTTCTATGTTGTCATCGTCGTCATTGCCTAGAAGTAATCGCTCAAGCATTGCTATGTCCTTGGCATTTACCACCACATCTCCATCGACCTCATCATCAACCGTTTCGTTGTCTACTTCCATTTCGATTACTTCGGGTAAGATTATCTCAAACGTGCCTAGTAGCCCATCTTCTTGATAGAACTGTCCATCATATGTGTTTGCGTTGAAGTTGTAATCATCATCGTTTGGGGCAGGTAGTTTACCATGTGGAGATACCTGGTGCACAATAGCCCAACCCTTAAGATCCTTTGTCTTGGTTGGCGTATCGAGTATAATACACCTGCACGGCCTGTTGAGCCACATTGTAGACATCTTTTCCAGGATAGATGGAATCTTCTCGAATCTCCACTAGCCCAAGATGAGGGGTTCGTCTCGTTGATCGAGGATTAAACCAGTGGCATTTGAACATGACAGGTTTAAGAGGTTCGTCTCCATGAAATGAGAGTTCATAGATTTCCTCAACTCTACCATGATAGTCGAGGCCATCAGTGCCGGGCGTACAAACTCCGCTATTTGTGGTTTTTTGTTTGGGCCGAATCTGCTCGTAACTTGTTGTGTGGAAGCGATATCCGTTCACGTCATAGCCGGTAAATGACTTCACCCTAACATCATAGCCGTTTGCAACCTGTTTCAACTCATCGATCATGGACGAATCGGTCTGGGCCTGCAAGGTGAATCATGATAGATCATTATATTAATCAAACTTACGATCACCTTGGACGATCGAACGTACGAGCTAAATTGGACATTACCTTTTGTTTGAACCAAGAAATGAAATCAGGCCTCCCCGCTCCCGCACACCGCGAAACAAGGGTGTCTTGTTCATGCGAGGTAGGATCCCTTGATTGATGCCAGAATTCACGAACAAATTCCCTGTCCGAACGAGAATCAATGGGGTTGGATGCAGAATAGTGACGGCATATTGACATAAGTTCGTTGAGAACTTACTTGATGAACGGCTGCACCTCGGTAAGGTTATTCAACACATATAGCATGATACTGCGCCACTCTTCATTTCCCAATAGCTTTGGGGTTGATCCACTTGCGCTGCCGAGTTGGCCTTGGAAAAGGCTCAGGGTCGATTCATTTTCGGTAGTATTGTAATGAGGGGGTGGATTATGATTGCTAGGAAGTTTCGGCTTGTAGTATAGCATTGTGAAGTTTGCCACCTCCTCCCGAAGGCATGCCTCTGCAATGGAAGCCTCAATTCTGGCTTTATTTATATATTTTTTGCGAAGAGTCTTTAGACATCTCTCGATTGGATAGCACCAACGGGCCAGCACGGGCCCCCCCAAACGTGCCTCGGACGGGAGGTGCACAATCAGATGTTGCATCGGCAAGAAGAAGCCGGGTGGAAAGATCTTCTCCAGCTTACAGAGCAACACAGGTGCCGCTTTTTCCAAGTCCTAAGCGACGGTCCGAGATATCTCCTTGGCACAAAGCTGGTGGAAGAAAAAGCTCAACTCTGCCAGCACTTGCCAGACATGCTCAGGGACATAGCCTCGGACCATCGCCGGAAGAAGCCGCTCAATCCATATGTGGTAGCCATGACTCTTCATCCCGTTGACTCGTAGAGTGCCTAAGTTCACTCCCCTGCTAAGATTCACTGCATATCCATCTGGAAACATTAACATCTGCATCCATTTTAGTACCTCCCTCCTTTGATCGATTTGCAAGACGAAATTGACCTTAGGCCTTTTCCAGTTCTTGTTTCGGCCACTTGGAGGCTGCATCGCTTGATTTGGTCTATCGCACAACGTCGCTAGGTCCACTCTAGCCTTAACGTTGTCCTTAGACTTGTTAGTGTCCATGAGAGTTCCCCAAAGTGCCTCGGCGATATTCTTTTCAGTGTGCATTACATCAATGTTATGTGGCAGAAGAAGGTCATCGAAATAGGGGAGCCTCATCAAGCCGGATTTATGAGTCCACATATGTTCCTCACCATATCCCACAAAACCACCTTCTTCATTGGGCATGAGAGCATCTATCTGAACACGAACCTCGGCACCAGTCCTCAAGTGCGGTTTAGGGTCTGTCACTTTGACACCTTTCGTAAAGCTCTTGATGTCTTCTCTAAATTCATGGTTTAGAGGGAGGAACTGATGATGCTGGTCGAACGACGAATACTTGCCACCCTTCTTCAACCAAATGAACCTCACGGCTTCCTTGCATACTGGGCATGGGAACTTCCCGTGAACACACCAGGCGGCGAATAACCCATATGCCAGGAAATCATGCAGGGAGTAGTGGTACCAAACGTGCATTTTGAAGCTTGTCTTTGTAGCTCGATCGTATGTCCATACCCCCTTCTCCCAAGCGTGGATCAATTCATCAATCACAGGCTCCATGAACACACCCATATTACTCCCCGGGTGTCCAGGAATTATCAACGACAAGAATATGTTATGCCGTTGAAAGGAGATGCCGGGAGGGAGATTGAGGGGGATAACAAAAATGGGCCAGCATGTGTATGGGGCAGCCATCATTCCATAAGGATTGAACCCATCTGTTGCCAGCGCGACACGTACATTATGGGCCTCAGCTGCTTTGTCACGATGTTTGTCATTGAAATACGTCCATGCTTCAGCATCAGACGGATGTACCATCTTCCCAGGATTGTACCGTTTGCCATCTTTGTGCAATGTCATCTGTTTCGCGGATTCCTCAGTCATGAATAGCCGTTGGATCCTCGGTAGGAAAGGAAGGTGCCGTAGCACTCTCGCGGGGATCGGAAGCTGCTTCTTCTGACCATCACCAGAGTCTACCTCCAGGTACCTGGAGGACTTACACTTCGGACAGTAATTTGCATCCTTGTGTTCTTTCCTAAATAGGACGCACCCCTTCGGACAAACATGTATCTTGTCATACGGCATCTTAAGCATACGAAGGAGTTTCTCTACCTCATACAAGTTCGTCGGCAAAGTGTGCTTCTCCGGTAGCATGGTGCCAAACACGGTCAACATCTTGTCGAAGCCTTCTCAACTCATGTTTAACTCGGCCTTCAACCCCATTACGCGTCCAATCGCATCCAGCTGAGAAATCATTGTACGCTCGTGAAGGGGTTTCTGTGCCGAGTCCAACATTTTGTAGAAGTCCTTTGTGGATTCCTCCATCTCCTCCTTCTCACGTCGTTCAGCGAAGTGAGCTTGGTGGGCGTCATCTAGCATGTCTGCTACCCCGGCATCATCATCAAAAGCCTCGAGGCATGGTCTCACCACCTCCGCTCTTATACGATCTGCTTCACCATGGTAGATCCACTGCTGGTAGCCAGGCGTATAACCATTGAACACAAGATGTCTACCCATGGTCTTCTCGTCTACTTTTCTCCTGTTGTCACATTTGCTGCAGGGACACCAAACTAGAGAATGTCCTCCTGCTCCTAGGCCAAATGCATGTTTTAAGAAACCATCTGTCCCCTTCACCCATTCATAGTCGTAGTCACTCCCGCTTCTCCAGCCCGTGTACATCCACTGACGGTCCTCCATCCTTTAACATTTACAGCATAGAGTATTGTGACCATCAATTGCATCTACGCGGTGTTCCTATTGTGTAATAGGTGAGGATAGGTCCTAATCCCACCCGTGAATGCGTAGATGAGGTCAGTTTCCATGCTCCGCTCCTCTCCGAGACAGAATTTCGGCACCACCTCCCCGTTGTTCTCCTAATACACGTCCTGCAAGGGAGAGTGTGTATCCGGAGAACAACAGGGAGGTGTTGCCGAAACTCCTTCTTGGACCGGAGCGGACCATGGAAACTAACCCATCTACGCATCCACGGGCTGTCCAAAAAACGTGGACAATTCGAAACAGATACGGTCGCAGATACGCAAAGATCCGCATACCTACGACCGTATCTCTTTCAGACGGGAGACGCCTAACTGGGTTACGCGCGGGCTACGACAGACATGCGCAAAAAGAGGTTATTTATACCTAGGGTGTCGGTGAAGTAAGGCTAGCGGGGCAGTGGCGAATCGATGCAGTGGCGAGGCGACGCGGTGCAGGCAGAACCGCGACGTCGACGAAGACGATCGGGGTCCTCCGGGTCCCCTCCGACGTACTCTTCTGCTACATAAAAAGACAATAGGTTATTTTTTGTTCAAAATTTCAGCAGCACCTCCCCTGCACGGGGAGGTTTCCAAAACCTGCAAAAAAACGACACGATGGCCGACATTCACAACGGCACGAAGGCCGACAACCACAACGGCACGAAGGCCCTCATATCAACTTACGGCATGAAGGCCCACACAACCACATACGGCACGAAGGCCGACAACGAGAGTTTTACCTAGGGTTGCGGTGGAGTTGGGCGTCGCGGTGCGGGGGTCACTTAATTCTCCGGCGAGGTCGAGCGGCGTTGGAGTACTCCTCTCCCCCTCTTCCCTTTCTTCTCTCCTTTTCCTCTTCTTCTCCTTCTCTTCCCCTTCCTCCTCCTCTTCATCTCCTTTTCTTCTCCTTCCTCCTTCTCCTCTTCTCATTCTATCTTCCTCCAACTTCACCCTCTGCCTCCTCCCCTCCAACAGCAGCCGGCGACGGGGGCGGCCTGGGGGCTAGGGTCGGGGCGGGAAGGCCGGCGAGGGGGAGCCGCCAGAGGGCCGGTCGGGGCGGCCGACCTCCCCTTGCTCGACGGAGACGGGGAACGGAGGCAGGGCGCGACCTCGGCCGCCACTGGGCGTGGTGGGGCGCCGGGGCACGCTGGGCGGCCGAGCGCGGGGCGGTGGGGCGCGCGGGGTGGCCAGGCGCGCAGCGGCGGGCGCGCGGCAGCGGGGTGCGCGACGGCGGTGGTGGAGGCGCGGGGCGGCGGGCGCGCGGCGGCGGTGGTGGACGCGCGGGGGCCGGCCGCGACCGGGCACGTGGGGAGGGAGATGGTCGAGCGGGATTTTTTTTTCACAAGATTCCGATCGGGAATTTGGGCTGCGGCCCGATTTAGGTTTCGGTCCTTTGCCGAGGGCCCAGATCCAGGGCCCTCGGCAAAGATTTTTTATTTTTTTTTAAATTCTTTGCCGAGGGCCACGGGCCAGGCCCTCGGCAAAGAGCCCTCGAAACCTTCTCAAATTTTTACCACAGCTTACACATGCGATAACATGACATCTCGCCAAGTTTCGTGATTTTCGGACTTCGTATGGATTTTATATAATTTTAAAACACTTTTCCAGCAAGTCGGTCGTCATGTTACGCGAACAAGATGCGCGAAATTTGATGCGAGTTCGTGGATAGGGACTCAACATGCACCAATTAACATGAATAACATTTTTCGAAACACTACATTGCAATATTCCATGCACCTGCAGTTCAAATTTGACATATTCGAAAAAATCAAAGAATCGAAATATATTAAGGAAATATACAAAAAAATCAAAATTGGCCTAAATTTTAAAATTGAGTTCAAAACAATGTATTGTAGCACCATAAAAAAACTGGGCTAAAAAAACCAAAAAAAATTGCCGAGGGCCTGGCCTGTGGCCCTCGGCAAAGAATTTTTTTTAAAAAAAAATAAAAAACCTTTGCCGAGGGCCTATCCTGGCCCTCGGCAAAGGGCTTCTTTGCCGAGGGCCTAGCCTCGGGCCCTCGGCAAAGACGATTTATAAAAAAAAATGTTGGCCGAAAAACTGGTTTTAAAAAAATATTTGCCGATGGCCTGGTCTAGGGCCCTCGGCAAAGACTTAAAAAAATTTGCCAAAAAAGCTGGTTTCACAGAAAAAAAAACCTTTGCCGAGGGCCTAACGGGTGGCCCTCGGCAAAGCTTGACGGGAAATGGCCGCCGTGACCCAACGGCCCTAATTTGCCGAGGGCATCTTTGCCGAGGGCCGCGGCCCTCGGCAAAGATTTAATTTGCCGTGGGCCTGTCTTTGCCGAGGGCCGTACCCTCGGCAAAGGCCTCTTTGCCGAGGGCCGTTCTTTACCGAGGGCTCCTGTGGCTGGCCCTCGGCAAAGTGTCTTTGCCGAGTGCCCGAGATTTGGCCCTCGGCAAAGCCTCAGGCCCTCGGCAAAGCACGCGTTTCCAGTAGTGGTTGTGGAGACTCCGTGATAGGCTCTAGTTAATTAGTGATATTAAAATGGAGAGATTCGAACAACAATGTTAGGTGGACCATATGAAGATAGAGTCAGTGTCGAACCATGCATCATCACGAGAGTCTCTTTATTTCAGTCCCTATCTATAAAAAAAAAGAGAGAGGAGGTGAAGGGGAAGAAGCTACAACTTTTTTAACTAGGCCTATGCTACAACAGTGCACTCAGAAAGTAGCAGACTTGTTTTTGTGGAGAGGTATGGGAGACGTCAGGAGATCTCTGTATGCTACTTGCCGAGCAACCTCGTATTTGGACGCTTGACGTCTCTTGCCAGTACTGGGTACAAACACTCGTGGTCGACTCCCGTGCGTCGTCGCTGCGTGTAGACGGAGCAAAGAGTAGATTCGTATTAGACCAAGATGCCGGTACATGGAGGGAATAGCAGATTCGTGGCTCTGTTGCCAGTGTGCGCGGCCATGGCCGGCTAGCACTTGAATAGATATTTATTGGGATAATAAACTCATTATTATGTATATTAGAAAAAAGCAATATTGTTGTATAAACATAACCAGTCTAACTAGTTAAAAGACAACACATTCATGAGCAGTTCCAGACTTTAATATATGCCAATGTTTATTAAATTTCTTTATGCCGGAGACTGATAAACGTAACTAAATTGAAGCACAATTGCATGTTGCACGGCCAAAGAACACTAAACGTCCATGCTGTGGCAATTGATCGGTTGAATGGGATAGCATATCCTCATGAATTCTTGCAGTCTCACCCTTTCCGTCTGTAAAAAACCCCGGCAGGACGGAGCTAAGGAGATAACGACTCAGAGACGAACGCATGAATGCTAAATTTGTTTAGGGTGTTGGCTTCTGTTGGTGAGATACCAGCATCTAAAATAAGCAGTCCGCCTGTTAAGCTACCACTATATCACACACCAAAAGTAATGTTAGACAACAGTTGCTAAAATAGAAGATTGCCAATGCGCCTTTGGTTAGTATAAATTTCTAGCAAACCATCTGTCACTATATAGGGTGCTCAGCCCGCAGCGAAACATCAAGACTATCAATGCGTGTTCCAGGGGCTAGTGACTGTTAAATGCACAAAATAGATCAGACCATACATCATCAAAATGGAAGATACCTTGTTTTATAACTGAGGGGGTGAAATAGACATCTACCCAAAGTTTGGGAGGATATGTAAACTGTTTCCTATTAAAATAGAGAAGCTCAAACAACATTGTTAGGTGCACCTATATCAAACTAGAGTCATAGTTTCGGACCGTGCATCTTCACGAGTAGGGATGAAAGCGGTCGGGAACGGTCAGGAAAACACTCTAACCATTCCCGCTACTGTATTTTTTATGCGGGAACGGTAACGGTAACGGTAACGGTAAGGCCGGTCGGGAAAGCGAAATCGGAAATATGGGATGTCGGAAACGATACATTTCGATCGGGAAAAAGTCGATAACGATCGGGAATTGGTAATCCAAATCGGGAACGTCGACGAACATAACCACTTCAACCATTCAACTTAACACCAAGGTTACAACCATGTATAATACATAGGCAAATTGTACCGTTGGTAAGTATATAACACTACAAATAAGTCCACCAATTTATGAACACTAGTGACTTGTTATGTTTGTGTTGCACATATTCATGCATGCGTAAGTGACCTATGATTTTTACGTGGCATATGCTAATAAAACAACAGCAGTGAATCAACTTTTTAATTGTCATGAAATACTTCAAAAAACTAAATGAGAGACTTGTAAAGAAAAAAGGAAAGCGCACATGCATACTTCAGCTTATCTACGAGTTCAACGAAAAAGCAGAAGTGGCTGGTTGCGTCCATCACATCCAATAGGGATTCTTGCAGCATCAAATCATTTAGCATATGTTGTAGGCACAGCAAAAATAAAATAAAAAAGGAAAATGCACATGCATACGCATGGACTTAGCGGCGTGCGCAGCGCGCTCAACAGGCAGACGCTCAGGTCGCTTTACCTTGGTAACAGCCCATTACGCCCAGCGCGCACAGCAGCAGCAAGCACCGCTACACTAGTACACCAGGCGCACACTGAAGTTTAATACCACCTCGCGGAGCCAGCTGGGGAGGGGGAGCCGGCGCTTTTAATAATTGGACTCCCGGCCTCCAGAGAGCCACAGGAGCGCTCCTTGGTCTGTGACACGAGCTTAAGTAATAATACAAAAGAAAATTTATACGGGAATTAAACGGGAAAAACGGGAATTTTCCCGTTAAAAAACAGGATCTGTGAATTCGATCGGGAAACAAGCCCAACCGATTCCGTTCCCGGTTCCTACCAAATTTTCCTGTTTTTTGCTGGATTTATTCGGTTACCGACAATCTGGTATCCGGTCAGGATAATAGGGCATTCGGTGCCGGTCGGGACGGGAAATTCCCGTCCCGTTTTCATCCCTATTCACGAGAGTCTCTTTATTTGAGTCTCTATATATAAATGTAAGAGGAGGTGAAGGGGAAGAAGCTAGGTACCACTTCTCCATGTAGGCGGAAGCTATGATAATGGACTCAAAAGTAGACTTGCTCTGTGGATAGGTTTAGGAGACATCAGGAGATCTCTAAACGCTACATTCCGAGCAACCTCGTACCACACAGTTCAAGTCTCATCTTCCTAGTTCTGTGTAACACCTCTGGTGTTACGAGCTCGCTAAGCACTGGGATTATGGTCTGGGAGGTAGATCTATAAATATAGTAAGTTAGTTTACTTTAATGAGCTAATGAAAATTTTAATAGGAAAAGTAGTTTTAATTGTTTGGCACGAAAAGCAATTTCTGTAAACAAGAATAAAACATCACTTGTATTTAGTACATAAATAAAAATTGAAGTACAAGTTTAGTAGATGGAAATGCAACATCGACTTTTGGAAAATAGATGTTGTTAACTAGTGTTGTGGGAGCTCAAAAATCAAATTGAAAATTAAAATTAGCCCTTTTCGTTGAATCGACAAAAATTTGAAGTTGTGTTGAAAGTACACTTTTTGACGATTTATAAAATGCAAAATAGTTAAATAGCACCCTAATGTTTTGGTTCTACTGTTTGGTATAAAGTGTGCTATGTGGTGAAATGGTTGTTGGTGAAGTTTGGTAAAGTTTTGACCATTTAAAAATTCAACCAAAAGTGCTAGGGAGTGTTAGTTCTAACTGGAACCTTGAATTCCTTTTAAGTCTGAATAGATGATAGACAATGCTACTTTGACATTTAAATATCCGCAAAATTTCCTAAGCACCAACTTCATGTTTTTGCACCGTCAGTTGCGTCGAAATTAGCACTTGAGAATGGTGTAGGTCGGGGTGGCGATGGGTGTCACGGCACTCTCGTAGAAATTGCCTAACTTCGTTAGAACGCGCTGCGAATTCAATCTGGTGCTCGTTCACGAACCAGCGTTCAGCATCGTTCACAGCCACTCATTTCACCTACCACGGCCTGCTCTGTCCTTGCGTCCACTGTCGAGGGGAGCACATGGCTCTGCTCCTACCCACGTCCTTGCCATGTTGCCTGTCTGCTGCTTCGTGCGCCATTAAGCCAAGACCGAGCTGCTGCTCTCACCCTCCCCGCTCTGCTTCTCCCTCTGCTGCGTGCCCTAGCGTCCCAGCTTGGCACGTCCCTAACCCGCCTCATCTTCCTCTCCTCCCGGCATGCGCTCGCCTGTGCTTCTGTCGCTGGAGGCCACCCGTCGCCCGGCCCCCTCGCGAGAGCGCGTGAGCGTGCGCGAGCCCCCATGGCCCCACGCTGGTCCTGCAGTCCCACAGTGCTGCCCTGCGGGAGCCGCGGCCTCTGCACGCCGTCGTGCACGTGGCCGGCCCGCTGTAAGCACCTGCGGCCGCTCCCTTCGCCCGACCACCTCGCGCGCGAGCACGCCCGAGCCCCCGCGTTGCCCCACGTCTCTCCACCTCAGTTGCCACGCCCCGCAGCGCCCCCGCCTTCGTCCGCGCGCGGGTCGCCCCTACTGCTGATTCCTGCCGCGGGGCTCCGCCTCCACGCACCGCCCCCGGACCGTGATTCAGCCTCCACTAGTGTGGCCGAGCGCAACCGTGCTCCGTGCATCGCCAGCATCACCACGGTAGCCGCCCCGGCCAGAGACCCACCGGTGATGGCTCCCCCACCACGTACTCTATTCTGGAGGAGGTGAGGGTGAAGAAGTGTAAATAAAATCTTTTTCGGGGGTCTAGGTGTGAAAACTGTGACTCATATGAATAGTAGCACATAGTGTTGTTTACCTCGAGATAGTTTAAGGTAAATGCAGGGCCCTTTTTGCATAACCACGCTGGCCAGCCTGCTGTCGTGCCTTGCCTTGGCCGTGTGGGCCGGCTTGCTATTATCACCTGGAATATATTTGAATGATAATTGGAGACCGGGCGGAATGGTACTTTGGATCTAGACTTAGTTTGACATTCAAGCGAGGCTCGGATTGCATTTGTTCCGCCTGTGTCGGTTAAGGACCGGCCATTGCATTGGGTTCTAGGCAGGTCACAAACTTATTATTCTGAACACATACTTGTGTATGGACGCGGGAAGACTCATTGCTCTCTTGTCATGTGTTCCGGCTCTTTTCGGACCGACTAATTGGAGGCGGGGATGGTGGAGGTCTAAGCACCGCACTAAGTCCGGGACTCAGGAGCGGGGTTTGGAGTCCAAGTTTGGACGAGGACCTAGACCCCGTGACAGGAGGGTAGTGGGTTGGTCTTGCTTGTGCCTAGGGTACAAGTGGAGCGTGTGTTTCAGGGTACCCAGCTGTGATACATTGGTTCACGAATCACCGGGTGATCCGGTATGACTTGTCTACAATCTAGCACCGTAGTAAAAACTGGAATATGAATGATGATAAAATGATTCTGATTGCTTACTACCTGCTTGAAAGTAGCATAGGTGCTTACGTAGAATGATTAGTTAATGAACTAATACGGACTGCTAATAAAATTGAATATAAGGACGCACGTTTAGTAATGCTACTGTAGATGCAATAAATCCACAAGCCAGATAGCCTTGCATATCCTTGGAGTCTTTTATTCCTCCTGTCGGGTAAGTCTTGCTGAGTACAATTGAGTACTCAGGGTTTTATTTCCCCCTGTTGCAGGTAACAGGCGGATGCTAGAGCTGACTCTTGTGTGTGGATCCCTCCTGGTGGGCTCAGAGAGGATTCCTTTACGCTGCGATCATAGTTTTTATTTCTAACTCTCGCTAAATATTTTTATAAATAGAAGTTTTATAATCTATTGTCATAGCTTATATATCAATGCTTCATCATGTCATGAATAGATATTTATTTCCGCTGTAACTCTGATCATATGTTTATATTCCGCTGTTAAATTAAATTGTTTATAACTCTGATAACATGATCATATTCCGCTATTATGAACAATAAATATTATACTCTGACGTTGCATGAAAAGTGATGTAAGAAATGGCTAAAATGTTGTAAGCTTTATTCTCTCATTTGTGATCCTGATGGAAAAATATGGATTTTCGGGTTCTCTCTTGGGGCGTGCTCGACAGAACTGCGTAATTTAGTGTCCTCCCTTGAGTACTTAGTGTCCAATGAAAGACAAGTACTCCTAAAAAATATTAGATTAGACGGTTCTGCCACGTTCTGGCTACGAACACTCCTCGATAATCATGCATCGATGCATGTAGATAGGTTAAGAACTGCACAATCACCTTGGACCAAGATGCCAGTATGCAGAGGGAGTAGCAGAACCATGGCCATCGCCACTGCAGGCTGTGGCCATGGCCAGCTGGCAATTTATGACATGGCCAGCTGGTACATTATTCTTGTCCTCCCTGGAGCATGTTTTTTCTCTTCTTGGTTCAGTTGGGAGCTACGACTTGTAGGGTCGTGTGCCATGGGCACTTGATGCCCTGTGCATCGAGGTCGAGCACTTGTCCACTCATTAGTGTTCTTTGATGGAACAAGACCTATGGATGGAGTGGTTTGGATTGACCCAAAACCCAAAGAAAATTAGTGGGCATAGTGGGTTAGTATTTGTGTTAACAAAATCTGACCCACTTGCATAGATATTTGTTTGGATAATAAACTCATTGTTATGTATCTCCCTGAAAAGAAATATTCTTTTATTGTCACTGATAAAGATTTGCAAAACATAACCAGGGTTTTATAACTGATCATAACCAGGTTATCAACAAGTTAAAAGACAAAACATTCATGAGCAGTGCGAGACTTGAATGCCATATTTATTATTATTTTTTTGCCTGAGACATAAAAGTAATTAAATTGAAGCACGATTGCATGTTGCACGACTAATAAATATTAAACGTCCATGCTGTAGCAGTTGGTCTGTAGAATCGGATAGCATATCCTCGTCCATTATTTGAAGCCTTACCCTTTCCATCTGTAAGAAAACAAGCAGACCAAGCTAGGGAGATAAAGGCTCAGAGACGAACGCATGAGTGCTACGGCCCATTTGTTTAAGGTGTTGGCTTCTGTTTGTCAGATACCAGCATCCAAAACAAGCAGTCCGCCTGTTAAGCTAGCACTATATCACACACCAAAAGTAATGTTAGACAACAGTTGCTAAAACTAGAAGATTGCCGATGCACCACTGGTCGGTATACGTGTCTAACAAACCATCAGTCGCTATATAGGGCACTCAGCCTGCAGTGAAACATCAAGACTATCATTGTGGGTTCCAACTTCCAAGGGTAGTAATTGTTAGATGCATGATATAGATCAGACTATAAATCATCAGAGTGTCTTTATTTCCATGTATCTACAACACCAAATCAGACAGTACATCATGATGAGACTCTATTTGTTGCCATCTATCTATAAATAAAAGAGAAGCTACGAGCTGTTCAAGCGGTAGGATTTTATGGTAGTCAAATGGAAAACAAAGGCAGCCTTACTGTACGTAGTTGACATGCTTGGGAAGCATCAGGAGACCTTGGAACTCTGGTTCGTCTTCAGCCTCTCGTAGCTAGCAGACCATCCACGTTGCCACAGGCCACAGCTGCGATCTGAACGCTACTACACTTATCATCAAACTATCCGTCCTCTTTGGCATTGGCCCTGTTGTCCCCCTCCACGCATGAGTGTAGGTCTCGAACAGGAGGCGTACGTACCATAGCCATGATGTCGTGTTCAGGGAGCAGCCTCGTTGTCTACCAAGGCTTCTTTTCGTCTGTTGGGAAGACTGCAGCTTGTGGTGATGTTGCAGTTGGTCTACTATGATTTAATAATTGCTCTCCCCCAGCTGTAATTCTATTTGAGGCATGACCAATCTCTGTCACCAGATAGCCTGGGACCAATGGTTAACAGGTGGGGCACTCACCCTGGGTGCTTAACAAAAAAAAAATACAGTGCTCCAGCAATTTCTGTAGAGTGTAAATCACTCTTCAACTTATAATCAGGCAATTTTGTTTATCTTGATGATCATGCTCAGCTACACTAGGAAAACTAGCTGTGTTCCATTCAACTTGCATTACTCTGCTAGTCCTCAAAAGGAAAAGAAAAATATTATATAAATCTTTCCTTGTACATATCTACGGTAGCTACAGTGTGAACAACTTTTTTCTGACACTAGCTATACTGATGATTTTAAATTATGCAGCTAATGTGAAATCAATTCTCAGAAGAGATATTATGAGCAATCAAATCACTTAACATCGCTGTCAGCTGCTCAGCTCCATCAGGCAGCGCCAGAGGCAATAAAATAGTATAATGATTGGCATCGACATCCTTGTTTGAAGGGATGGCGTTGTGTGATCGTACTATCTCGGGTCCATATATAAAAGAGTAGAAAGATGAAGGAGGGAGCACAACACCATAATAGAACCGCTTCTGCAACCACAGAACACGCACACACACACGCACAGAATTGCTTGTTCATGGAAGAAGAGATGAAATAAAGGTTCACGGTGGCCAGTCCTGATGCTTGGTAGGGTAGTAAGCTTGGGAGGTTTTGGGAGTTCTACGGTTGCAATCTGTTCAGCACAGGTAGTGGTGATTGGTGAAGAAGGAAATTATACAGGATTTGTTCTGCCGTCAGGAGGTGGGCAACAATGGCGCTCACTGCTGTCAAGAGCTCGCCAGTGAGACATCCCGCCTAGACGCCGGCGATGAGCACCAAGAACACAGCACACACAGGAACACGAACTAGCGCTGACGAACACATACGCGCACGTGAGAACAGCAGAGTCTTGGTGCGTCGTGTGAGCTAGAGCTTTTCTGTGACTCCATTGATCAATGAATATAGCAAAGATTTAAAAGAAAAAAAGGACCATGCTACACATACATGCACGCGAGAACAGCAGTTTTGCCACGCAACTCCCTCGACCATGCATGGAGTGGATCTAGAAAGGCCATTCATTGGAAGGAGAAATGATGATAGCTTTGGAGCCTATTCAATGCAGTGGAGCTGGAAAGGCCATTCGCTTGATGTACACTGTTGTTCGATTTCTTCTAGATTGGCTGATGACGTGGATTTCTGTGGTGTTAGATAGAACTTGTAGTCGGAGTTATCTTTATAAGAGATATAGATATAAATAATACATAATATTGTACTCTGTTCTCTGGTCGCAGTTTGCTTTCTATGATTCATTGATCTAGATTCATCTCAATGACCATTATCCCTAAATGCCAAAACTGTGTCAGTAATTCGATGTAACATCAACATCATAATTCTGAAATTATGTCAAAGTTTGTCCTGGATAAGAAGCGTTTTGGTCACTTCTCGAGAAATGAGATGCACATTCATCTCTGATTCAATTTTTAGTATATTTGTCGAGTTCAATATTGGAACATGTTTGATCCAATTTCTCATCTGAACAGGCAGATGGCTAAACATGTGTGGAAATGGGTTAACGCTCACCTATAAAAAATATCTTTACAGTGGGGCGTGTTGCCTCTTTCTGCTATTTGTATTACAATAAGATGGTCAAATCAGATATATATGAATATACGATGAGCCATGGATAACTTAATACGGGTCACAGCTTCTCAGCTCGATCAGGTGGCAATGGACGTACTAAAATAATGCTTGGCATTAACATCCTGGTTCGTAGACACTGAGAAAAGTTAGGTGAGTTTTAAGTTAACTAAATTCAGGTGCTAAAGAAAATGTGATGAAATGAAATAATATTGTACTTTCTTGTGTGGTCTTACTTCCTCCCTTCCATAAAAGAGTAGAGAGACGGAGAGAGGCGATGGGCTGCTTCTGTAATAAGAGAGATAGTAAGGATATTTCTTGTTCATGGAACAAGCGATGAATGTATAACCGTAGCCACTCCAGTTCCTTGGTAGGGCAGTATGCTTGGGATGTCTTGGGAATTCTCGACTTACATTGTATCAGATGAGATTGACATGAGCAGACGCTTGACCATGACTATGCGTCTATTCAAGTGAACAGTGACGTGTGCAGACGCATCACTGAATTTGCAGGTACAGCTCAAATGTGAATTGTGGCCTTGCATGGGGATCTGATGGGAGTCGCATGGTCGCAGAGGTTTTCCTCGCCTGCCTGAATTTGAAGGATGAATTCTGGCATACGCTAGCTGTTAAAAGCACGATAGCGAAGTAGAGGCCTTGCTTGCTAGTGTGGGAAAGGTTGGAGGCACAATAGGGTAGCGCTACTAGTAGGGAATGTAGTAGTGAAATCGGTTGCAGGGCAGTTTTCGGTTTCTTTCGCTAAAAGATGGTGTAGGGGAGTAGGGCATGATGTAGCGGACTGGTAGGAGTTGCTCTTAGCCACACAAATAGCCAAAGCACTATCATCTTCTTTAGCACTCTATAGCCTTCGTCTTTCTGTGGTCTTGCCTTTGGCTTTCGCATGGGGCAAATACTTATGCAATGGCAACTACTTGATGCCTGTTTGTTGCTGGAGAACACCTTCAGTTCATCCAGAAACTATGAATCGATCAGTGTCATGACCCTATAGGCTTTGCTGACAATAACATGCTTTACCGGGCAATAATATCTCACATCAGAGTTACACAACAGTTGTTGTCTCAACATGTTTTTTTCCTAACCCCTTTTCTCTCTACTCTGACTCTGAAATAACAGTGCAGGATACTACACGTGTTGTTAATTAGATAATTATTGGTGTTGTCAACTAAGATTGTACAGGATCAATTAATGTTGTGGCAAATTGGACTAGTACTATGGCTGGTGATTTTGTGACATGACAGAACACCAGACTGTACAGATCTCTGAAAGTCAATGTACAGACACCTGATCTATATATACTGCAATGGCTCAAAGAAAATCTGTCTGCCACCGGGCACGTATGCTAAATTGGAAATAAATCACAGCTCTGAAGTGGAGTCTTGTGCTGGACAAGTGGTCAACATAAGCTTCTAAAACTAAAACTGCAGGCTGATGATATATACAGAGTAGTTAAACTTGTGCTACTATATATTGTTATGCTGCAACTGTTGGCCAAAACTAGAAAGCTAAGCCGGACATGATGCTATACGGCTTTGTTTTAACATCCGAGAAAACGAAATGAAATCTTATTTGAACTATTATTCATTCTTCTTATTACTATTGAACTAAGTCATAATAACTCAGTACGTTGGTGCATGTGGATGTTGGGTTTGCTGTTCATGTTTTTTAGATCCACAGTATACAAATTATAAGTTAAATTATGTTCAGAATAGCTTAACCACAAAAGATGGATTTCTAACGATACAAGGCTGTGCTTCCTGGCCCATAGGCAATAAACACTACAATGTTCGTGCTTTTCAGAGGCCCTCTAAAAGGCTTTCGCATCCACATGACTATAATAAATCATGGTTTTGCATGTAACACGAAACACAACTATTTAAATTTTTTATTTAAAAGTTGCTTATTGATTTGTTACATATAGTTATTAGGTCACGCTGAGTCAACCTTCACCTTTCCTTGCCTTATTTTCCAAAATAAAACCTACAATTCTTTTCTGAAATAAGAAAATCATTTTAAAGTGTGGGCCCACTTAGTATCGCCAACTAGTAAATTTCTGTTTGTGTGTTTTGTTCGGAATGTTTTACCACTCGACGTTAGACTTTATACTAGTTTAGACAAGAGCCCTACATCTATTCAGCTGGTGTTGATCATGTTCGTGAACCTAACCGCTCAAGTTTGTAGTAGGCATTACAAGGGTGCGTGAGTGTCGAGCGTTCTAAGACTGTGAATGGATCACAAAGTCTTCAAAGAAAAAGAAAGGGAGCCCTTACTGCCTCTTACCGTGTGTTTGGTTGGGAGGACAATGTGGGACGGGATGGTATGGACCCGAGATCAGCGCTGTTTGGTTGGGAGGCGGAGTGGAACGAGGACGTCCCCGACGCGAATATTCGCGTGAGATGCGGGGCGACCCTGTCCCCCAAAATTTCACAGACGGGGTCCGTCCCAGGTGGGACGAGCGGCTCGTGGAGGTGCCGAACGCGGACGGGATCGCGGAGAGGAGCTGCGCCGGACGCGACGCGGAGGAGAAGAGGAGAGAGGAGCCATGCCGGATGCGGAGGAGAAGAGGAGTGGGGGGGGGCTTGGCCGGCGAAGCTGAGGAGCTCCCGGCCGGCCCATGGGAGATCCAGCCTGATCATCATGCGGGCAAGCGCGCAGCCGAGATCCGGCCCGCTGCCGCCGCGGGTGACCTTCGGCTGCTGGCGTGCGGGTGAGGGCGCGTGCGAGCAGCGGCTCCGCCACCGCCGTGCGGGTGAGGGCTAGCTCCGCCCCGCCGACGCCACGCTGCGAGCCTGGGACTCCGAGGAAGACGATGCATGCGTGTGTAGGAAAAAGGAAGGGAAAGGAGGAGGGAAAAAATAAATAAGACAATGGCGGATGGGTCCCACATGTCGTGTGTACGAAGAAGAAAGGATAAGGAAGAAGAAAAAAGAAAAAAAAAGAAAAGGGAAAAGAAAAAAAATCTGATGGATTTGGGCCCTATATGTCAATAGCTCATCCCACTTTTGAAGTCCCAGAACCAAACAGAAAATGGGTTGGTCCTGTCCTTTCTCAACCAAACAGAAAATGAACCCATCCCGTCCCACAAACCAGAGACAGGACCATCCCACCCCACCTTGTCTCCCAACCAAATGCTACCTTATATAGCCCAAGGAACAAGGTTACAATTGGACAGGGAGAGAATGCGAAGGTGGCTTACATGACGGCTAGTCGTTAGGAGGGCTCTCTGGTCACGCGTGATCGTGTCGGGCATCTGCTATTGTCGCCTTTCAACTGCCATCTTGGAGGAGGTCACGTCTTGGGTGCCGCCGGCTACATGTGTGGCCGCACCCATGCCGTTGCATGTAGAACATGACCTTCATAGCGGCCATTCTCAATACATTTTTGTTGATGACCAAAACTATTAGCAATATGAGGTAGTAGTTATTCCAACTGGAGTATGTTGGCCCCGGATCTCCCGCACGGGTGAGCCGATCGCTCACCGGCGTTGCCGATCACACACTATGGCTAGAGGTAGAAGAAGGAAGGAAGAACAGAGCGCGCACACATACACAGCACAAGCACCAGCGTTGGCTGGAGCTCTGCAGAGGAGATGGCAAAACTGAATTCGCTCTCTTTACTGAGTTGCAATGGGAAGCTATAAATACAACTCTACCCATCTAATCCTTGTGCACTGACATACCAGGCTGCCATGCTGCTACAGTGACTAGATGTGATAGCATGGCTAACTTTTGTGCCTGCCCCTGTTGTGGCTACAGTGTGGCAGGGGAGCCTTTCGGCACCTGCCCCTGCCGCGGGTACAGGGGAGTAGCAGACTACTTTATAATTCTTCCCCTAATCCTGATGCTAATTCTAGAACCTCCACCATGCTGATCATCTTCTTCAGCTCCGTGAACCGAAGACGGCCGAGCGGCTTGGTGAGGACGTCCGCAAGCTGCCAACCCGTTTCAACGAACTCGATGATGATCTACCCTCCATCGACATAGTATCTGGGGAAGTGGAACTTAACATCGATGTGCTTGCTCCGGTCGTGGAGAACCGGATTCTTCGCGATGGCGATGGCGGGCTAGTTGTCCACCATCAGTGCTGGTGGGTGAGCTTCCACACCGGTCAGCTCGTCCAGCAGCCGGCGCAGCCACACAGCTTGGCACACCACTGTGGCCGCCGCCACGTACTCTGCCTCGTATGTGGACATCGCCGCCACCTTCTGTTTCAGCGACAGCCATGAGATCGGAGCCGACCCGAGGAAGACGAGCATGCCAGAGGTGCTCCACCGTCCGTCGATGTCCCTCGCCATGTCTGCATCACTGAACACAGTGAGCTGCAGCCCACTTCCACCAATCTTAGGAAAGACGATCCCCTGATCCACTGTCCCCTTGACGTAGCGCAGCAGCTGCTTAACTACAGCCCAGTGATCCTCTCGGGGATCTTCCATGAAGCGGCTGACGTAGCCCACGCGAAAGCAATGTCCAGCCTCATGTGGACTAGGTAGCGCAGACCACCGATGATGCTCCGGTAGAGTGTTGCATCTACCTTCACCGCAGTACTAGCCTTCGTCAGCTTCAGCCGCTCCTCCATCGGAGTCACGCACGGCTGGCACTCAGCCATGCCGCTCTGCTCCAACAGCTTCAAGCCATACGCGCTCTGACCGAGCGTGAACGCCTCCTTCCCCAGTCTCACCTCGATGCCGAGGTAGTAGGAGAGCGCACCGAGATTGCTCATTCGAAAATGAGCCACCATCTCGCGCTTGAAGCTGTCGATGTCCTCCGCACGCGCATTGGTGAAGATCAAGCCGTCCACATACACGCCGATGACGAGCTCCTCCTTCCCCCGTCGCCGCATGTAGAGCACGTGCTTGGTTGCGAACCGCGTGAACCCAAGCTCGCCTAACATGGCGTCAAGCTTGGCGTTCCACGCTCGCGGGGCCTGCCACAGCCCGTAGAGCGCCTTACGCAGTCGGAGCACCCTGTGCTCCACTCTCTTGATGGCGAAACCCGGAGGTTGCCTGACGAAGACCATCTCCGCCAGCTCGCCGTTGAGGAAGGCCGATTTTACGTCCAGGTGATTGACGTGCCAGTCCTTCGCTGCTGCCAAAACCAACAGCAGTCGGATAGACTCCATGTGCGCTACCGGCGCAAAGACTTCCTTGAAGTCGATGCTCTCGCGCTGGACAAAGCCTCGGGCGACTAGGCGCGCCTTGTGCTTGACAACGGTGCCGCGCTGGTCCCGCTTGACCTTGTACACCCACTTCAGGCCGATCGGACGGCATCCTAGAGGTGGATCAACGAGCTCCCAAGTCTCGTTTTCCTCGATCGCCTTCATCTCCTCCAGCATCGCCTGTCGCCAATTTGCATCATGCTCGGCCAGCACGAACGTGGGTGGTTCCTCTGCACTGACGAGAAGCAGCTCTAGGTCATTGAGTAGCTGAAAGCTCTAGTTTAGTTTTGATGAATTGATAAAACCCTAAGTGCTAACCTAGTCTATCAAAGTGATTATGAGATAGGTAGCACTACTCCAAGTGATTAAGCAAATAAAGATCATGACATGATGATGATGATGGCATGGTGATGATCAAATGCTTAGACTTGGAAAAGGAAGAAATAAAAACAAAAAGCACAAGGCAAAGGTGAAACTTGATAGGAGCTTTTCGTTTTGGTGATCGAGACACTTAGTGAGTGTGATCGCATTTAGGATCGATAGCCGTACTATTAAGAGGGGTGAAACTCGTATCGAAATGTGGTTATCAAAGTGCCACTAGATGCTCTAACTCATTGCATATGCATTTAGGATCTAGTAGAGTGCTAACACCCTTAAAAACATTTGTGAAAATATGTTAACACAAGTGCACAAGGTGATATACTTGGTGGTTGGCACATTTGAGTAAGGGTAAAGAAGATAGAGTTGAAAAGGAGTTAGTCGCGCTGGTCACAGAGTGATCGGACGCATCCGGTGTGGCTACCGGACGCGTCCGGTATTTTATCCAGACTCCGGGTAGTCAAACGGAAATGACCGGACGCGTCCTGTGTGACTACCAGACGCGTCCAATATTTGGACCCGAAGTGAGCGACTAAGTGAAAGTGACCGGACTCTGGCTCACTGGAGTGACCGGACGCTGACGTGTTACTGTTCAGCGTTAGGTCAAAGTGATATAGCCGATACAGGATTGCGGAGAGCGACCGGACGCGTCCGGTCGCCATGTGAACCAGCAAGTCTCGGGTTTTCAGCGCAATAATTGATCGGGCACTGGGAGCGTCTGGTCCGGTGTGACCGGACGCGTCCAGTTGGCCCAGAGCAGCTCTGGGAGCTCTCTGGACTCGACCGGACGCTGCGTCTCCTGCATCCGGTCCGGTATGACCGGACGCGTCCGGTATTTTATCTAGACTCCGGGTAGTCAGACGAAAGTGACCGGATGCGTCCGGTGTGACTACCAGACGCGTCCGATATTTGGACCCGAAGTGAGCGACTAAGTGAAAGTGACCGGACTCTGGCTCAGTGGAGTGACCGGACGCTGACGTGTTACTGTTCAGCGTTAGGTCAAAGTGATATAGCCGATATAGGATTGCGGAGAGCGACCGGCCGGACGCGTCCAGTCGCCATGTGAACCAGTAAGTCTTGAGTTTTCAGCGCAATAATTGATCAGACACTAGGAGCGTCTGGTCCGGTGTGACCGGACGCGTCCGGTTGGCCTAGAGCAGCTCTGGGAGCTCTCTGGACTCGATCGGACGCTGCGTCTCCTGCATCCGGTCCGGTGTGACCGGACGCGTTCGGTGTGGCTACCGGACGCGTCCGGTATTTTATCCAGACTCCGGGTAGTCAGACGGAACTGACCGGACGCGTCCGGTGTGACTACCGGACTTGTCCGATATTTGGACCCAAAGTGAGTGACTAAGTGAAAGTGACCAGACTCTGACTCAGTGGAGTGACCGGACGCTGACGTATTACTGTTCAATGTTAGGGCAAAGTGATATAGCCAATATAGGATTGCGGAGAGCGACCGGACGCGTCCGGTCGCCATGTGAACTAGCAAGTCTCGGGTTTTCAGCGCAATAATTGATCGGACATTGGGAGTGTCCAGTCCGGTGTGACCGAACGTGTCCTGTCGGCCCAAAGAGGCTCTGGGAGCTCTCTGGACTCGATCGGACGCTGCATCTCCCGTGTCTGGTCGTTTCTAACAGCGCGTCCGATCACGTAGTATTACTATGCGCAGAGATAGCCATTGGGAGCAAATGAGGGATACGTGGCGGTCAAGCAATGACCGGACGCAGCGATCGGACGCGTCCGGTGCACAGGATCTGCGTGTCCGATCGTCTCGCAGTCAGCCTAATAATTGAGCCAATGGCTCTATTATTTGGGGGCGTCTATAAATATCATTTGGCCGGCTCTAGCTCACTCTCTTAGCCATTTGTATTGACCTAGCAACCTTGTGAGCTTAGCCAAAGTCCTCCCACTCATCTTCATCATTGATTTAACTGAATTAACTTAGATAATACATATATAACAAACCCCAAACCTATCGCTCGAGAAACACATGCTTCAACAGTTATGAAAATCCATCTTTGCACTAGAGCATTTGAGAAAACAGGTTACGTGTGTGTGCGTCTGACAAACCTGAGGTGTCCTGGGCTGCTGTCCTAGAACTCAGCGACCACAAATGCTGCGCCATTGTCACTGTGGAAGCCCACAGGCGTCCGTCTTCACGAGGAAGAGTCCCTTGTGTGCACATGGTGCCGCCACCATGACCGTGGTCCCTTGATTGAAGAAACATATGCTTCCACAGCTACGTATATCCATCTTTGCACTAGAGCATTTGAACACACACTTATCACAATGTATTTGAAGAAACATGATAAAATTCTATACCAGTCTAAATATGACTCCTACACATGATCATGCAATGACAGGAATAAGAAAAACAATTGCACAAAAAGTGGCATCTTCACCTGAGATAGAGCAATCCAGTTTTTTTTTCTGTTCTGAACTTTTCCTTCAGTAGATGCTGGCTCCAATTTTTCAAGCAACTACACAATGTACAAAAATGATTAAGTTTCTTACACTGTTTTTATGTACAGGCACCAAATTTTAGTAAAAAGAATGCAATATTTAGGAATCGTATTGCTCACACACATCTTTTCAGAGATTCAGAGTCACATAAATTTCCTAACTTGTCCTGCTCACGTACATTGACTAGAGAACATTCTATTGTCTAGCAAAACTGGAAAATTCAGAGACCCTTCCTGATTTTGCTTGTAAGTTGTGTGTGGTACCAAGACTTTCAGGTTGGAACAGAAAGTTATTCTTTCATGGCACAATACTCCTACACATCAATCAAGCATACTAGTACAGAACCGAGCTTTACTCCCGGTGGGGAACCCCCTCTAGTCCCGGTTCCCCACCCGGGAGCAAGCATCCGGGACTAAAGGGGGGGTCCTTTAGTCCCGGGTCAGGAACCGGGACTAAAGGAGGACCTTTAGTCCCGGTGGGTAACACCAACCGGGACTAAAGGTGCCTCCTGACATGCCACGATGGCCGGCACCTTTAGTCCCGGTTGGTAATAATGAACCGGACTAAAGGTTTTTTTCTTTTTTTTTTCTTTTCATTTTTTTTTTTCTTTTCAAAATAGGTTTTCGAAGTCGTATTATGCGCTGCTAATTATACATTTATACGCCAAGCATATAGTATGTTTCGGTCAAGCACAATGAACGTATTAAATCACACAATTCAATCATAGAAATATATATATATATATATATATATATATATGCATGCATGCATCATATATATATTTACATGCATGCATGCATATGTGTATTTTTTATTATATTATTTCATGTGCATATATTACAAAAGATTGCATTATAGTTGTTGTGACATAACAAGTTTCTTCTCATCCTCTAGCTTGGCTTCAATGGCGGTGTTGGGTCAAGTAGAACTCGCCCTTGGAATCGATGACCTGCTCATTAAAAAATCCGCTATAGACTCTTGAATTGCTTTGATTTGGTCTTGCCGTATGACCTTTTCCTCCAACCATCGAGTCTCTACAGGTTTGAATTAAAGGAAAATAAATTAATATATGTACATATATATATATATAAAGACATAGTAACACAATCAATAATAATAATTAAATGAATATATAGTGTATTTTAACGTACTTTGAGTCTCTCTGTAGGAGTTCTTTGGGAGAGCACCTTGATAAACTTGCAAACATAGTAACCACGATGGTTGTTCCCCTGTTCTCCTTTAGACACCACTTTACGAGAAAAAGATTTGTCATCCAATCTGGTGATCCGGTGAAAGCTATATGTTGAATTAATAAAGATGATGCGATTCGGGGGACTTACTTTCAAAGGGATTACATTCAAAGGCGCTTTGCATTTTCCATGTGTTGCTTCTCAATAAAGGTTTTCCAAACACCGCCCCAATAAAAAATTTGCCACGTCATCGGATATAGTTAATCATCATGTTTGTGTGTATATATAGTTGCTAGAGATCTCGAAATTACCTCTGGATAATATCTATCATATCTTGGTAGTCTTGTTGTGGTTTTCATCGAGTCATAGATTATCAAGTGACTTTTCACCAGATCGATGTCCATCAATATCCAAAGGATTGCTGCATGTGTTTATAGGATATAACGCATAACACTCATTAATTAACTAGAATCAACATATGAGCCATTAAGGCTATGATCGACATGATTAACACTCACTTGAAGTTATAGGAAAGAGTATATCCTTCTTGTGGCGTTGGTTCACTAAGAAGTTCATGAGGTTACTCTCGACTCGGACTTCCAATTAGTCATTGGAGTAATTGGGTCTTTGAATACTATATGGGGATCAACAAAACCAATTTCATTGCAGCCTTCCTTTCTCGAGCTCTCATCATTGTAAATCTGCATATATATAGTACTTGTTAGGATAATTTATATGCATATACACACATATGATGAGTTTAATAATAGATCGAAAGAATTATTACTTACAGCAATAGCAGATTAATGATAACTTTGTCCGAGAGAGGTCGGGTGGCATAGTTGATGAAATTCGCAAAGTCAACATACATAACATCATCGCCACGGAACCAATGTTCGTCTCTAATTACGACACCAACGCAGAAGTCTCCATCGGTAGACGCTTTGCATGTACCACTTGTTTAGCGGTACATTTTTGCGTCCCCTGATCGAGATAAGGCTTGAGGGTTGTATAGACTCGGCCTAGTACAAATTTTTTCTTCCAAATATCAACCTCCGCCAAGACTCTCTCAATGTTTCCATCACCAAACATCTGGTAAAGGTCGAGACCAGTCTCATCAAGAAATTCACCAAGGTGATCCAAATCGACATCCGGAGGTATGTTTGCTGATGCATTAATCCTAAATTCGAACCATATTCATTACCAACAACTAGCGGGGATTGATTGGTGCGCTTGTTGTCCGAGTTGGGCAACTCCTTTCCCCGCCCGCTTCTTTTTTTCTGTGCCGCCTCAATTGACTTGGTGAGAGTGCGGTCATAGTCTGATAACGTTGATTTGGACGGACTTACGAGATTCCCATTGTTGATGCTTTGGTAAGAAATCACCTTTTTTCTTAAAATATCCGAGCTACTCTGAAGAAGCACGGTTTCTCTGGTTTCTCCTTGCTTCTTGATTCATTTTAAGTTTGTCATAGAATCTAGACATGTCTTTTTATATGCATCAGTTCCTTCTTCCTTCTCTTGAGATATTATTTTGGGAATAACCCTTGGTTTCACGGTGGCTTTCTTTGCGGTGAGGGGTTCTTTCTTCGTTTGAGGGCTGACCTCTTGCTAGGCTTCTTGGTAGGCGGGGCGGGGAGGCGTTGGAGACCTCCTTGGAGGTGTTGGCGCGCGGCGTTGGAGACCTCCTTGGAGGTGTTGGCGCGGCGTTGGAGACCTCCTTGGAGGTGGCGGGCTGCGGCGTTGGAGACCTCCTTGGAGAGGGTGTGGATGCAGCCTCGTCTTCCAACACAATGTCATCGTCTGAGCACTATGATGATCTGGCGATTGAACAATTGGATTTAGATTGGGGAGGATCTGCTACAAAAAAGGAATGACATATTATTATGAGCAGATTGTTAATTATTTAAGCCAATACAAATTAATGATGTAGTGTTTTCATCCGCACATACCTATGGTGAGGTAGTTCAGGAGGAGGTGGAGCCGACATCCCCGAATGATGATGTAGCGCTTGCGCCATAGAATGAATGTCTTCTCCGCTTCTCCTAGAGTCTTCTCGCCATCACCTCCGTGAAATGTCAAGAGGCAAATCACTAAAACCTTTTTCAGCTTTATCTACCGAGATGGTGGCATATCCTTCTTGGATTATATTCCCATGAATCCTTGGTGTCTTGGTTCGGTCGATAGGATTAACAAGACCGATAGCCACCTTGATTGTGGAATTCTCCTTCGAATGTGTAGCTCACACGTTGTACAAGGTTCGATGGCGTCATCCACAGGAAGCGCAGTCCTGTGTCCCCTTGATTTGGTATCTCCGTGGAAGCGCAGTTGCTTTTCAACCGAAACAGTTGGCTAATGTTGATTCCTGCTCGATGCACTTGCTTGCACTCACCGCTATTTGCACTTGCCTTTTGATTTCCTCCTGCATTCTCGCTTCAAGGTTTTTTTTTCCGCTCTCAGCTTCACGCACCGCTTCCTCCAACCTCTGGAGCCGGTGTGCCTCTTCTTCCTTCTTTCTCTGGCGACTTCTGTAGGAAGGTCTGTCCTGAGGGAATCCATGCTCCCACGAGACACTTCCTTTGCCTCTAGTTCGGCCACCATGTTCAATAGTCCCGATGGCGTATGTCAGCTCATCCTTCTCTCTGTTGGGCCTGAACGCACCACTAGCGAGAGCTCTCTGAGCATAAAGCAATCTTCTGCTTTGCTTCTTGCGCCTTTGCGCCATAAACGCACTTCCCTGTCTCCTGGTCTAGTGTTCCCCCATGAGCGAAAAACCAATTCTTTGCACGTTCTCCCCACTCGAGTGATTCTGGTCTGATACCCTTGGCAAGAAGGTCTGCTTCCATTTTGTTCCACTTCTTAATGGCAGTCGGGTAGCCACCTGATCCCAAGGTATGGTGGTATGTCTTCAGTTGGGCATTATGTTGGTTCTTTATCACCCGACTCACACCCTCTTCCGAAGTCTTGTCTTGTACAAACTCATCCCAATAGGGCCTCTGCTTTGAGATCGGGCTGGGGACGGTAAAAATCTGGTGCTATGTTCTTCTTGACATACGTCGTGTATAGGTGTTTCTTCCAAGTCTGAAACTGGGTGGCCATCTTCTTCATTGCCCAATCCCTAACTCGCTCCTTCAATTCATCACCATCTATTATATCATCATAATCATCTGCTTTGGAGCGTGAAATGTACCAAGACATCATTCCAAATTAACGCCTTGTCACGATCGGAGACAAAACTGATATGAGGAGCATTGGTCTTCTTCTTCCATTCACGGGTACTAATCGAGAGTCGGTCCCGTACAAAGGTAACCACAGGTGGTGCACAAATTTCATTTTATTCGCCCCCCGGTTCTCCTGTATCCACATTGAACTCTCGAGATGATGAAGCGACCCTCCAATGGCTTTTTGGGACCTCGAACATTTTTACTCTTCGTTGTAGTTGTTGATGTCGATCCGAGAGGGCTACAAAACATAAACATTATTTTTAATGTCATGAGCACACATAGGACATATGATAATATATATATATAGCTAATAATAAAAAATATATACTTGGCCAATATGTTGTTGCTCATTTTGTTCAAGAGCTAAATCTTCGACTCCGTCATCTACATCCTCTTGCATGTTATTTTTAGCACCATCATCGCCGCAACTTGAGTGCCGGTGTTGATCAAATTCATCATCAACTCCTCCTCATCCATATTTCTCGGTCGGCCATCTAGCTTCAAAAAACAAAACCAATATATAGTACGTCAAATCTTTGCTTATTACATGCGTAAAATCTACAAACAATATGCATTATTAAATCTTGCCCTCGATCACGGACGCAATTAGCCACACTAGGACGAACTACGTCGGTACTAGGGCGTAATTAGGGCACGAGAAAGGGCGGTGTGACAAGAGTGGCGGTGCTCCACTCCATGAGTATATATGTCTGTACACATGGGTGAACGAGGGCGGCGGTGCTCACCGTATACATAAAACACATGGACGAAATGCATATGAATACAAATGACGATATATATACGTGTCGGTAGCGGTGGCGGTGTCTTGGCAACGATGATGACGTGAGGCGGGCGGCGTGTCTTGACAACGACGACGTGAGGCGGGCCGGGCGGTGTGTCGGTGCGTGATGTTGTGATCCTATGTACCATGTGATCAACCATGTAGTCATTCATCATATGAGAAAATTCTATGTTAATAATATAAGTATAAGTCATTATGAAATGTAAGTATATGTGTCTTATTGCTCATATAACCATTACTATTTCCGAAATGATAAGAATTTATTTTCTTCTTTTCAAAGCATCTCTGATGCTATGATATAAAGTTTGAAGATAGTCTTCCGGAAAAAAATATGTAATGCTCATATTACTTTAGCAACATTAATATATTATATCTGTATATTCAAAGTTCACAAATGAAGAAACATGTGATATTTTGATAAACTAAAAACGCTTAGTTTACAAACTGGGTATCAAAATTGAGTTCCTATTTGACCATTATATATCCTACAACAAATCCTTCAAAAAAAAGACCCTACATGAATATATTTGGATAAAATTTACGTTAACAAACATTGATCTATGAAGATAGAAAAAATTCTTCTATTAATGTAGCGTTGTTTCCGAATAATATATAGCGTGTTTATTAACAAACATATCTTAACAACAAAGCGGATGGTTCAGTAGCGTTGTTTCCGAATAATATATAGCGTGTTTATTATACAAGCCATGGATTTATATCGATCCAATTAATTTCTAAAGTAATTTTATTGGTGATCCTTAATTATACTTGTCATTTAGAGTTCCAAATATTCAAAACTTGCCTTAAGATATGTTTTTATTTAAAATCATTTAGAGTTCCAAATATCGGCAGTGTACCTCTTGGAGGGCTCTCGGGCGCGCGGTGGGGCAACGCAGCGGTGGAGGGGGCGTGTCGGGCGGAGGAGGAGGGCGCGGTGGAGGCCACGGGCAAGCGGAGGAGGAGGCACGGTGGAGGCCACGGGCAACGCGCGGTGGGAGGCGTGTCGGGCGTGGAGGAGGCGCGGTGGAGGCCACGGGCAAGCGGAGGAGGAGGGCGCCTTGGCAGCGGGAGGGCGCACGAGGAGAAGAAGACGGCGACGCAGTGTCACGGAAGGCGAACGGACGCGGCGCGAGGAAGAAGAGGGCGCGGCGGTGTTCGACGAGGAAGAAGACGAGCGGATCGATCTGCCAGGCGCTGGAGGTTATATAGCGAGGAGAATTACTCCTCGGTGCCATCCACCAACAGGGAGTAAAACCCTTTACTCCCGTGGTCAAGTTACCAACCGAGTAAAAGTACCTTTACTCGGTGCGTGTTACCAACCGGGAGTAGGTATACTCTTTTACTCCCGGTTGGTAACACGCACCGAGTAAGGATTTTTTGGCGGGCATGGCTGCAGCAGCCACCTTTACTCCCGGTGGGGCTTCCCACCCGGGAGTAAAGGTGGCCTCTGCAGCTTCGTTTCTCCACTGCTTTTAAGCAATAGTCTTGTTACATACAATAGAAATGCAATAGTTTTTATTAAATACATAGTAAATTAAATAAAAGGCATAAAATTATTTTGTTAAAAATATGAATTTTATTTTTGTTTATTGCACATAGGAAAAATCGATAACCTAACTTTTTTTTTTTTTTGTTAGAATTATAAAACATAATGGAACTAATATTTATTATTTCGTTAATGCAAAAATGTAGTGTTTAATTAAAATTATTAAAATTATTGGTTTTGGACAGAAATTTGTTTTCATATCATTTTAACGTTAATATTTTAATTTTTCATCACTCGATTATCCTAATAATTTACCTTTTGAGAGAAAATCCCACCAAATCAAACATTGATTTAATTTAAAACATGACATAATAAACATCTGAATTCACAATTATTACATAATATCTCAAACACACACTATATTAAATCACTATATCATCAAGTGGGCACAAAGAAGAACTTCTTCTTTATGTATGTCCCTTGGTTATGATCGCTTCAGTAACCATGGAGTGTCCTCATCATTTACCAAGATGCTAGGGTCTTTGTTCACTTTGAAGGGCGGAATTCGGTCATCCTTTTCATATTCTTCCGACATGTCCGACTTGTCCTCAATTCCCACGATGACTCTTTTCCTGAAAAAGAACTATGTGGCGCTTTGGCTCTTTGGTTGAGTCATTATCATTTTTCCTCTTTTTGGTTTGGTAGACATATCATTGACATAGAACACCGATTCACATCCTTGGCAAGGACGAATGGTTCGTCTTTGTACCCAATATTACTAAGGTCTCTTGTTGTCATTCCATACTCGTTGTCTCATCACACTCTCCCTCCGGTCACCTTGACCCATTGGCACTTGAACAATGGGATCTTCAAAGTAGGTGCATATTCTAGTTCCCATATTTCATCTATGCATCCATAATATGTCCGCTTATTCCCATTCGGTTCTGTGGCATCTATCACGGACACCACTTATTTTGGTTGGTACTCCTTTTATCTTGGGCTCTTGTGTAGAATATGTTCCCCATTTATCTCGTACCCTTTGTATGTGACGATATGCCATGATGGTTGCATAGCCAATAAATCTGATTGCTCATGGATGCTCTCATCACCTTGACATTTTTTTCGCAACCAACCGCCGAAAGTTTCCATGTGCTTATCGTAATCCAAGCTTCAGTCTTCCCAGAAACTCGGATCGTAAGAGATCCTTGTGTGTCTCAATATACGGATCTACCAAAGAGGAGTTCTGTAGAGAAGCTGTGTAGTGCGCTTTATTGAAATAATCATCATCCGTACCAATATATGTTTTCCTCCCTAGTGTCCCCTTTCCGCTTAGTCTCCCCTCATGTCTCGATTCAGAACACCAATCGAGTCAAGGTCGGGAATAAAGTCAACACGAACTCAATGACCTCTTACATTCCATAGCCCTTGGCGATGCTTCCTTCTGGGTGAGCACGGTTGTGAACATATTTCTTTAGGACTCCCATGAATCTCTCTAAGGGAACATGTTGTGTAGGAACACAGACCGAGAGTGAAAATCTCCTTGACTAGGTGAACTAGGAGGTGTGTCATAATATCAAAGAAGGAAGGAGGAACACTAACTCAAAGTCGACGAGACATTGAACCACATCATTACGTAGTTTAGCTAGATCAGTTGGATCAATTGCCTTACGAGAAATTGCATTGAGGAATGCACATAGCTTTACGGTGGCTAGACGTACATTTGGAGGTAGAATTCCTCTTAATGCAAGCTGGAAGTAATTAGTCATGAGAACGTGATACTCATGGGACTTTAAGTTCTGAATTTCTTTCTTCTACGGCACATTTATAATACCCTTTATATTCGAGGAGAATCCAGATGGTACCTTGATGTTGTTTAAGCATTCAAACATGATTTCCTTCTCCTCTTTGCTTAGAGTAGCTAGCTAGCGGGGCGTAAGTAATGGCGTCCATCATCTGTTCTTCTCTGGATGTAGGTTGTCTCTTTCTCTCAAACAACGCAGTCCTGTCGTGCTTCAAATGTGTCCTTAGGCTTTCCATACACACCCATAAAGCCTAGCGAGTTCACACAAAGATTCTTCGTCAGTGCATCACGTCGATCGAGCTACGGACCTCCGTGGACTTGCCAATAGGGTAGGTCCCAAAATATGGACTTTTTCTTCCACATGGGTGCGTGACCGTGGCGTCTTTTCGAATAGGTTGGCTTCCATGTCCTTTTCCAAAGACGACTTTCACATCATTGACCATATCGAGTACATCCTCACCGGTTCGGTTTAAGAGGCTTGGTCGTGGTCTGATTTCCCTTTAAAATGCTTACCTTTCTTTCTTACGGGGTGATTTGCGGGGAAGAAATCGACGATGGCCAAGGTACACGACCTTTCGACATTTTTCAAGAATACACCTCTAATATCACCGAAGCAGTGTGTGCATGCATTATATCCCTTGTTTGACTGTCCCTGAAAGATTACTTAGAGCAGGCCAATCATTGATTATTACGAACAACAATGCTCGCAGACAAAGTGTTCCTGTTTGTACTCATCCCACACACGTACACCTTCTTTATTCCACAAAATGAGAAGTTCATCAATAAGTGGTCTCGGTACACATCGATGTCATTGCCGGTTGCTTCGGGCCTTGGATGAGCACAAGCATCATAATGAACTTCCGCTTCATGCATAACCAAGGAGGAATGTTGTAGATACTTAGAGTAACAGGCCAAGTGCTATGACTACTGTTCTGCTCTCCAAAAGGATTGATACCATCTGTACTTAAAGCAAACCTTAAGTTTCTTGCGTCATTTGCAAACTCAAAATTCTCTGTCGATTGCTCTCCTTTGGGACCCATCGGCAGGTGTCTCAACATATTGTCTACCTTACGGTCTTCTTTGTGCCATCGTAACAATTTTGCATGTTCTTTGTTTCAACAGACGTTTCAAGCGTGGTATTATAGGAGCATACCACATAACCTTGGCGGGATTTTCTTACGTGGGCGTTAGCCCTCAACATCACCGGGTCATCTCACTTTGATCTTATACTGCATGACGCATGGCATACCGGGCATGCATCCAATTTCTCGTACTCTTTGCCACGGTATAGGATGCGATCATTAGGACATGCATGTATCTTCTCTATTTCTAGCCCCATAGGACGGACAACTTGTTTTGCTTCGTAGGTAGTGGCGGGCAATTCATTGTACTTGGAAGCATCTTCTTTTGGATTTTAGTAACTCTCCAAATCCCTTGTCGATACACCATTCTTTGCCTTCCATTGCAGCAATTCTAGTGTGGTTCCCAACTTTTTCTCGCCTCGCATCACAAGTTGGGTACAACAATTTCTTGTGATCTTCTAGCATCCGCTCGAACTTGATCTTCTCCTTTTCACTTTCACATTCTCTTTGTGCATCACGAATGACCTGACAAAGATCATCAGCCAGCTCATCTTCTGCGACTACCTCTTCTTCAGCTTCTCCCATTGCAGTATCATTGAAGCACGCACCATCAGGAATAATATCATTGTCGTCCCATTGTTCTTCTTCATCTTCTTCCATTACAACACCGGTTTCTCCGTGCTTTGTCCAACAAATATAGTTTGGCATGAAACCCGACTTGAACAAGTGTGAATGAAGAGTCCTTGAGCAAGGATATTCCACCGTATTCTTACATATGGCACATGGGCAGCACATGAAACCGTCGCGTTTGTTTGTCTCGGCTGCACGTAATAAAGAATGCACGCCGTCAATGAACTCTTGTGAGCGGCGATCAGCATTATACATCCAATGACGGCTCATCTGCATTACATGACATAAATATCATATTAAAACCTAGATCATAATTAATTATTTATACAACATGCGTGCCACCACAAAAGATACAAATTTATGAAAGCATCGCTACAATGTAGACAATCCCAACTACCACTAAAAGAACTAAAGCTAAAATACATTTCAGGAGCACAAGGATTTCGCGACCAATCTCAACTAAAACAGACAGATCCCCCGATTGTGCAACATCTTTGGGCTTCTTCGGCTGGATCACTGCCTCATTAGCCGCCGTATCTGCCTGTTGTGCAAGATATTTTTGCACGAGTTCAACATACTCTTCCTCCCAAAGAAGCTTTGAACATCGTCCCACCGCCATCCCACTTTGAAATTAAAACAAAAATTAGAACTTTAATCACAACCATCATGAAAATAGGTATAAACTAACCATAATCATTAAATACGATAAAATAACTCACATTGCGATCCGGACACTTGTAGAAGATACGATCCTTGTTGGGACCCTCCTTCTTCACTCGGTACTCCATCACAATCTTCATCTCATCACGACACTTGCCGCATGGATGGAATGAGAGGAAGGCCCGCCCTAAGTCGCTTTGGAAACCCATGAGAGGCCGAGGACCCGAAAGCGATTGCCATCTACTCTCTATACTCATTTTTAATACACTATAAATTTCTTCTTTTATAAACAAATAAAATTAACAAACTATAAAATTATCTAGATCTCTAAACAATGATATTTTTAATGGTCATTGTGTTCTCGTCTTTTCTTTGCGGCGGTAAGTAATTCATATGATATTTTCGCAAATTAACGTAAGAATGGGAATGTACACACATAACAGACTACTACGGCGATATCGGGGACGTGTGAATAAATAACCATCCATACTAGTTGACCTTGCTTACATGATCATCTCGGCGAGCATTTCTCCACCGGACGGCACCGTGCTTGGCCACGGAAGAGCTCCAATTCTACGAGGAAGGAACACGGTCTTCCACGCCCGTTGCCGCTCTCCCTCGTAGAATCAAAGCTCCTCCTTGACGTCCGTTACCGCTTCGGCGAGAACGTGTCTCGCCGAGATGAACACGGTCCGCAAGTTCAACTAGTATGGATTTTCTATAATTTTCTAACTATTTTCTAAGTTTATATTTATATATATACTACGTTTGGGTACGGTGATTGATGAGACTACTGCGGCGATATCGGGACATGTGAATAAATAACCATCCGTACTAGTTGACCTTGCTTACGTGATCATCTCGGCGAGCATTTCTCCACGAGGGCGGCACCGTGCTTGACCACGGAAGAGCTCCAATTCTACGAGGAAGGGAACACGGTCTTCCACGACCATTGCCGCTCTCCCTCGTAGAATCAAAGCTCCTCCTTGACGTCCGCTACCGCTTTCGGCAGAAGAACGTGCTTTCGCCGAGATGAACACGGTCCGCAAGTTCAACTAGCTACTTTAACCTTATTTCATGTAAATATGCAAGCTTGAAGTGATTTTGAGCTCAAATTGCTTACAAATGAAAAAAAAAAAAATAAAGAACCATATATATATATAGTGAACAAAATGAGATAAGACAATGGTGAAAAATGAGAGTATGAGATTGGTAACCTTTACAACTGAAGAAGAATCGACGGAGGAATCAAGAAATCGATGGAGGAATCGAATAATGGATGGAGGAACAATGGAGGAAGGGAGGAAGCAAGAACACTACTGCAGGTGAGCTTCAAAATGTCTTTGAGCTCGGGCTCGGGGAGGAAGGAGGAGACGGCCGATTTATAAAGGGAGAACATTTAGTCCCGGTTGGTGGATCCAACCGGGACTAAAGGTAACTTTCCAACCCCGGGCGCAGCCACGGCCCGGGAGTAGACCTTTACTCCCGGTTGGAGCCACCAACCGGGAGTAAAAGTATACCTTTAGTCGGTTGGTGGCTCCAACCGGGACTAAAGGTCCCTCACCACTCATGCAGCGCGAGTGGCCGTTGGGGCGGGACCTTTAGTCCCGGTTGGAGCCACCAACCGGGACTAAAGGTATCTCTAGTCCCGGGCGCAAAAAATTCCGGGACTAGAGCCCATTTTAGCCGAGGATCAAAGGTCTGTTCTCTACTAGTGTTCTTTCATGGCACAAGAAAGTTGTTGTCGTTCATGGCTAAAATATATTGCTACTAAATTCAACAACAAATCAATATGTGTATAAAGTTTTGACTTGCATATGCCAATGCTCCAACCATTCAACAAAAAAGGTTAGCTGCATCTAATAAATATCTAGCACATCTGAGGGAGACAACAGCAGGGCTCACCATTGAATAGGACCAGCAGCACTAACGCCGTGCAGACCTAGAGACGACACGCTGAGGCCTGGTCGGAGGGCTTAGCAGCACTAACGTCGTGCGGCCTGGACGGACGAGCTCAGCCCTGGCGTGGACCATAGATGCGGGGGCGATGGTGGGATGCGACGGGTCGGAGCAGTAGTGTCGTCGGGTTGGTCCGGTAGTGAACCACCTCCTCCCCCTCCGCTTGTGCCTCGTCTACGGGATGCGCGGCGGCGATGTTCACAGATGTGGATCTGGGCGCCCCTGCTGGTGGAGATGCGATGCAGCTTCTTCTGCCGGTGGAGGCGCCGTTGCGTGGGGCTAGGGCAGAGCGCCGCTAGGGTCCACAACGCAGGTGGGAGGAGGCGACCTTGGCGGCGGCGGTGGCAGCAGCGCGGGTGGGGAGGACTCTGTGACTCCGTGAGGGCGACGGCGCGGGGGTGGCGGTGGATGGGGAGTGGAAAGATGAGATAGGCTTTGGACGATGGGGGATATTTGTCTTCGGCGTGGGGCCCACATCTACAGTAGCGCAGGACATAAACGCACTCCCGATTTTTCCATCGCGGAAGCACGCAGAGGGAGCCTTTCGGTGAATAAGAGGTTCCTGTCGATTCTACACCGACAGGAAAAAGTGTTTCCCATCGGTTTTCTCTGACCGACGGGAACTGCTGCTCAATTCCTGACGGTGTTTAAATTCCTGAAGGTTTTTGCGCGGCCGACAAGAAAAATATATGTCTTTCCCATCGGTTTTCTTGACCCGACAGGAACTATTTCCTATTCCTATCGTTTTTTAGAAAACCGTTAGGGATAACTATAACCGACAGAAATAATCCTAAGGACCCGTTCGTTTAGGCAAGGATTGGTTCGGGAATCGTTCCAGCTGCTGATAGCTTATGTAAATATGGCAAACAATCCGACCAGGAACGGTTCCAGGGAGCGGTTCCGTTACAACCGAACGGACCCTAAGTCTGGTAGTGATTTGCATCACGGAGGTGCCCATGGCCAGTTTCTAGATGAGATTCTGATTATGTTGTTGGCAGATTGTATCTCATATGTTGATTTGGACGTGTATGCCCCAAACATATCTAAGATCCAAATGATCCTGTCTCGGTCCTCATCTTGTGGGTTAAGACTGGCTTCTTGGACAACCGCCCATAAGCTGAAGTAATCTGATAGTACTTCTGCATTAAGGTAGTTCACATGTCACACACTCCACAAGCTGATAAGCATCTTTGGTTCTAAAGCCCACTTGTATCTTGCAGGACGTATTGTAACAAGAGTAAGGTCATAATAGTTTTTTATTGCCACTAACTTAATTGGTTGGTTAATTTGAAAAAAAAAGAATATGCATCAAAGTACTAAACAGTAATGGAACCAAATATTTCCATTAATGTGGTATTGTGTCTTTTCTTGGGTGTCGGGAGGTGGGGGGCTGGGGTCCCATAAAAGGGCAATGAGGGAGATGAAACACCATAGCAGCATCCCGAATTCCTGAGTATGAGCTAGCTGCTTCAGCTTGGTTGTTTTGGTCCAACTTAGATAAACATATCGATATTTTTCTGAAAACCTCTCAACTCTGTTTCTATAGTACGCTTGGGAGGCGCCAGGAATGTTCTGGTAACAGTGGAGGATGGTCATGCATGCAGCCTGTGGGAATGAGGATGATCCAACAAGCATGGTAGCTTGGTTCAGGGTTCATGCATGACATGTACGTGCACCGGGCGTGGGGCTAGCATGCACGTCTATTCTGTTAGATCGGTTGAATGGTCATCTAGCATCATGTCTTATCTTGAAACTGAACCGAACAAAGTGATTAAAAATGAACTCACATGCACTTCATGCTTTGTAGTTGATAGTTGTATGTGTACAATCTTGCTGGACTGATTACGCTGAATAATTAATTGTGTTGAACCAATCAAATTAAATAGTACATGCTTGCACAGTTCGGTTGAAAGTTTGGTGCGCAGGTTTAATCAGGTTTGTCCCAAACCAGACAAGCCATGTTTGCTTCTCTTATAATCCGTACTTTTCAGCTTGTTTTTTCAGCAGGAACAGTGTTTTTTCTCTCACAACAAATCAGCCGAAACAGTGTTTCTGCTTATTTTTTCAGCGAAGCGAACGGGGCCAAAAAGATAAAACATTGACTGTACTACTAATGAACATGGTGCTCAGCTAACCGGAACTTAATTTACAGATTGGTTAGAAAAAACAGCCCAGCGGACCTAATAAGTCACCAGTTGTGCTTGCAGGACCTCCAGAGATGTCAGCTAGTACTAGAATTGATTTAACATTTACTGCCTGACTATATGTGAATGTATTAGTTGGTCATTCATTCATATGAGTGGTAAGTGCCTGACTATGTTGCATGAATTGTTTCTGTCTCCCTAGTCTAACCTGTGTATAAAACAGCAGGGAACAGAGCAGAAAGCCAGTGTTTTTTTGGCTGCCCAACAGATCTTCCTATGGAAATTGTGTGTAGGAGTAGGAAGCATCCGGAGCACCTGCATTACTAGTTTGTCCAATGGAACTAAGATAGAAGTAAGCAGTGGTGCCAATCCTCGGAGGTTCTTAGCTTGTGATGGCGTGGAACGGAAGGATAGCCGGACTGCCGGATCAGTATTTAAGGTGCCTCACCGTCATGTATGTTTCAGCGAAGCAGCCTAGGAGCCAGAGATGCTCCTCGTTACGCTGCGAATCACTGTCAACTATGAAATTCTCGGCAGTGTACAGGATGAAGCGCAGTAGCTAGCTCAATGGCACGAAGTCCTTGCTGCATTGACGACTGTACTCACAGGAAGCACTTGAACGACCCCAATGTACATAGTACAACTATTCTGTCAGATTTCAGATCCAGAGATTTCTGCAATCTGCAATTGAGAAGTGAGAACTTTGATTCAAGTTCGAGCTAGCTTGGTGCACGCAATTGAATTGAGAACTTCGATCCAGTCCTGGCATGACAAAGTGGCAATTGTAAATAAGGGCGATGACAATTTTGCTACCTGATTGTTGGTCCTTGGTGATGGTGCTGGATCCACTCAAGTCAAGACATGCCAATGACCATCACCGTCTTTGTGGGCCATTAGAGGGCGAGCCATGGACACCAGCGTCAGGATCAAGTTCAAGAAACAACATGCACTACTACTCTAAAGATTTTCAGAGGCACTCTTTTTGCATTTACGGAGGTAGGCATGGCGTTCGCCTCTAGTAAATGGTCACCGTGGATACTAGGGTGAGTCTGAGCGTCCATGTAAAACTCTTCTAACCTCATAGGATGCCTTTAAGGCGTGTTGTATTAAACTTTTTCTCTATCTTAATACAAAGACACGCAAACCTTTTGCGTGATCGAGAAAAAATGGTCACTATTAACCAGCCATTTCCGGAGGCAGACCCATGACCACCTCTGTAAATTGATTAACAGAGGTGGGCACCTTAGAATGGCCATCTCTCTTCAAACCATTTACGGCCTCTGTAATTGGTTTCTAGAAACCAAAAAAACCAACAAATTTACATCTTTGAGCAATCAAATCAGGAACCTAGTGCTCAACCTTAAAGCCTCTCTACCACTACATCACACGCTTATTTATTAAATATTTTGGCCACTGAATGAACTCAAATGAAACAAGTTTCAACTATGAAGTTTTATGTCTTGCCAAGCATTAAAACTTTGGTATAGGATGTGTCTCTCCATCCAAGAATGTTTGAAAAAATTAAAAATTTGAATCTCAAAATATATGAGTTTAAAACAAGTATTTGAGACTAAATTTCAAAAAACAAAATCTTACAAAAAGACAAAATATATATCAGGTCGATCAATACAAATTCGGTATTAACTATGTCAGCATTCAAGGTCGTTTAGAAATTCTAAATTTTGAATTTCAAAATCAATGAACCTACAACACATATTTGGGACTCTAAACGATTTGAAATCAAAAACTTTTTAACTACAAAGCTGTAGATTGTATTGAGAACTACAACTTTGATATATATCAAGTCCACATTCGAGGTTGTTACAATATTTTCAATTTCAAATTCTAAAATATGTTAACTTCAAACAAATATTTTTAGACTCTAGACAGTTTCCAACAGAAAAACTTTTAATCTACAAAGTTGTTGATCGCGTTGAGAGCTACAATTTTGATATAAAGTTTGTCTTCATCCATGTTCATATGAAAAATTTATTAATTATTTTTTAATGCAACTATTTAAAGAGAAAGGCATCTTAAGACGCCAGCCTCTGAAAATCGATTATGAGAGACGGACGCTTAGCTGGAACGGCCACCTATGTTAATCCATGATTCTCAAAGACGATCCTCTTAAGACGTCTACCTCCATAAATGATTTTCATAGGCACACATTTTCTAGGAGGCCCCTTGACCGTTTGCGGAGGCGGTTGCTAGGTGTGCATGTCTTCGTTAATCAGAGAGCCTATCTCTTAAATCATTTTTCTCGTAGTGATACTGGTCTTCTAGATAAGCCAAAAAGGATGTTAGACACGGCAAAGGATATAGTTTATGCAATGCATGTATGAGAAGATGGCATGCACCTTTGTTTTGCTAGATCCAATTTGGTAGAATGGCCATGTACCTTCCTGTCAAAGCCTGAAACTGAACTTGAGTGGATGGTTACACTCCATGTGGTGTAGGTGTACGCGCATACTCTAGCTGGACTGATTACATACCCTGAAGTTTGTGTTCAACAAATTAAACTAAATATAGTAGGTTACACAGTTTCCTAATTGTCATATAAGTTGAAAGTTTGGTGGCTTTAATTATGTCCCAAATCTTTTCATGAAAGAAAGATTTATATGAAGATAAAACCATGAGACTTCCCGATGAACATACATGTTAGCAATCACGTTCCATTTTTCAGATCCTAATTCTGACGTTAGTGAAAAGTTGATAAGGCATCAGCTATGCTTGAATAATCTATTTCCTATCGGAACATTTAGTATCTGGCTACATTTCAATGGAGTTACTATCTCATTGGTATGCATAGGTAATTGCAATGAATCAGATTGTACCTCCTGGTCAACTGTTTCAGCCTCTCTATATGCTTGAATAATCTATTTCCTATCGGAACATTTAGTATCTGGCTACATTTCAATGGAGTTACTATCTCATTGATATGCATAGGTAATTGCAATGAATCAGATTGTACCTCCTGGTCAACTGTTTCAGCCTCTCTAACCTGAGTATAAAATAGTTGGGAAGGGAGCAGAGGCCGGTATTGCTAACTCTAGCTTGCTCCTCCAGTGATCTTGCTGTAGAAATTATGTATAGGATCGGAGTAGGGAGCATCAGGATCAGCTGCATTACTAGTCTTTCAATCAAGCAACCGAGGCAAACCTAGCAATTAATAGCATGAGATAGGCAGCCACCCTACCACCGCAGGAGATGATGAGGCCCCCTCGCCACTTGGAAGTTCTGAGATCACCAACCTCCGCCAGTGCTAGTGCTTAGAGATGAAATACAGTACAGTGCTGCCAATTCATGGGCCTTTGTTACCATGGCTAGGAAGAAGAGTTAATTAGGCTAGTCAAGAGGTAAAACAGATTGCAATTATTAGATGGATAGCCACAGCTCAAATCCCTGAGTCTTTTATTAGCGCTGTGAATTGTTGAGGCTCCAGAATAAGGAACATTGCATGTTCAAAGAGGAATGCTTATCTCATTCTTGTAAAGCACTTGTTTCACCGGATCACGTATTCTCAATACATTATTGTTGATGACCAAAATTATTAGCAATATTAGGTAGTAGTTATTCAAACCGTAGTAACTGTGTTTTTTTTAGAGATAACTGGGAAATATATATATATATATATATATATATATATATATGTGTGTGTGTGTGTGTGTGTGTGTGTGTGTGTGTTGCAACAAGACATAAAGTTTGCGTCATCTATTTCAATATGTGTTGGAATTGGACTCTGAACTGTGGTTGGACTTGCGCTATTCTAACTCGTATATGAGCAATGGATGAAGTTCAGGTCACTGATGAGCCATTTAGGACTTTTATCTCTAATTCATCATGTACTGTTACTCTTAAAACCAGCCATCTCTTATGCTCAGGGGAGTGCGGGAACAGACATATCCACGAGAGAATATAACAGACAAAAAAAATGTAGGAAGAAATTTTCTTTGTTATTATGTATAGAGTATGGACATAAATATATATATTGATGCTATAGATATAGATGTAATAATACAAATTTGAGTCTATCATTCTCCTATCACCAATAAGGAGCTCCTTCTCCGACTTGTGCTAGTGGACGGCAACCAGCTGTGAAGCGACGATGAAGCACTGTGAAAGTGATGACGTGGCTTGATATGGGCCCATTTGGTACTCCACATCGATGAAAGTGCGCTCATCTCAAGCATGAATGGTCGTGGCTGTCACAATGGAAATTCTTCACGGTGAGCAGCTCCTGCTGCCATCGCACACAGGCCTTGTACTTTTTGTGCAAAGAACCCACATAATACTGCTTCTCATGCCGCTAACACAAGATTCTGCATGATGTGATCCACCATGTTTAAATTCTTGTGTATAGTTTTATCTGAAGCTTTCAAAAAGCAACATGAACAAGGGCATGAGCTACTTAGGCTGCCGGTCTTCGCGTAACAAGAGTTCCCATTGCCTCTCATGTCTACGCAGTTCGCATTATAGAAAGGCCATAGAACTATTAGTCCATCCATATGATATCTGACACGCTCAACTATAGCTTTATTCTTTGCGTTTTATTACTCGCATGCTCTTTTATGGAGCAAACCAAAGATGTCACAACAATGGATACGAGGATGTATATACTACTTGACTGTGTACCCTCCACAGTCCGGCTATAAACTATATATATGCACCTTATATCAGTGGTTGACCCATAAAAAGAGTTTAGGTGGGGCCCACTCAAGCAACAAGCTAGACTATAAAAGAAAAGAAAAGAAAAATTGAACACATAGATACATTGCAATCGTATAGACTACAGCAGCAACAATTAGACAATGGTTTAGGATGATTCCTTTAATTTGAGGAACAAATATTCTTCTTTCACCAAACATTAAAAATACATAAAAGTAAATCTCATGGACCAAGACAAAATAATAACCATGACTAGGGTTCACCACCACAGTGAGAGAGGGGGGAAGAGTAGTGCCGGAGCAATTCGCAGAGCACAACTACAGAGGAAAGGGGCAACCCATTGTGTGACTTGCAGGTCTAATGACTTTGTTTGTCCATGTAGAGTTGGCCCAATTAATCAAGCCAAGAAGCACCAACAGCTAGCACCACTTCTTCGCCGTTCTCAAACAGGTGACAAGTTCACCAAGTGTAACGCTGCTACTGGTACTTCGACTGCACACCACCACGCTGGCCATATAGCACCTAGCAACACAATAATAATGTCCTTCAGTGGTGGTCTAATAACATGGCAAACATCCCTTGTGAGGCAAGAAATGGGTTTATGCTCCTCACAGTGTTTTCTTTTGTGTTGAGAAGTTAGGAACACTAGTAGAGAACATACCTTTGATCCTCGGCTAAAATGGACTCTAGTCCCGGAATTTTTTGCCCCCGGGACTAGAAATACCTTTAGTCCCGGTTGGTGGTTCCAACCGGGACTAAAGGTCCCTGCCCAACGGCTACTGGGCCAGACAGAGGTGGCAGGGACCTTTAGTCCCGGTTGGAACCACCAACCAGGACTAAAGGTATACTTTTACTCCCGGTTGGTGGCTCCAACCAGAAGTAAAGGTCTACTCCCGGGCCGTGGCTGCGCCCGGGGTTGGAAAGTTACCTTTAGTCCCGGTTGGAGCCACCAACCGGGACTAAATGTCCTCCCTTTATTTATCGGCCGTCTCCTTCTTCCTCCCCGAGCCCGAGCTCAGCACATTTTGAAGCTGCACTAGTGTTCTTGCTTCCTCCCTCCCTCCATTGTTCCTCCATCCATTCTTCGATTCCTCCGTCGATTTCTTCGATTCCTCCGTCGATTCTTTAGTTGTAAAGGTTATCAATCTCATACTCTCATTTTTCACCATTGTCTTATGTCATTTTGTTCACTATATATATATATGGTTCTTTATTGTGGTTTTTTTCATTTGTAAGCAATTTGAGCTCAAAATCACTTCAAGCTTGCATATTTACATGAAAGAAGGTTAAAGAATATATAAATATAAACTTAGAAAATAGTTAGAAAATTATAGAAAATCCGTACTAGTTGAACTTGCGGACCGTGTTCATCTCGACGAGCATGTTCTCTCTTAGAAGCGATAGCAGGACGTCAAGGAGGAGCTTTGATTCTACGAGGAGAGCGACAACGGTCGTGGAAGACCATGTTCCTTCCCTCGTAGAATCGGAGCTCTTCCTTGACCAAGCACTGATGCCATCCGGTGGAGAAATGCTCACGAGATGATCACGTAAGCAAAATCAACTAATACGGATGATTATTTATTCACATGTCTCGATATCGTCAGCAGAGAGTCATCAATCACCGTACCTAAAACGTAGTATATATAAATATAAACTTAGAAAATAGTTAGAAAATTATAGAAAATCCGTACTAGTTGAACTTGAGAACCGTGTTCATCTCTGCGAGCATGTTCTCTACCGAGCGGTAACGGATATCAAGGAGGAGCTTTGAGTCTACGAGGGAGAGCGACAACAGTCGTGGAAGACCGTGTTCCTTTTCTCGTAGAATCGGAGCTCTTCCTTGACCAAGTTCGGTGCCGTCCGGTGGAGAAATGCTCGCCGAGATGATCACGTAAGCAAGGTCAACTAGTACGGATGGTTATTTATTAAAACATGTTTTTGAGCTATAATGTATTAAAAAATAAGTATAGAGATCTAGATAATTTTATAGTTTCTTAATTTTATTTGTTTATAAAAGGAGAAATTTATAGTGTATTAAAAATGAGTATAGAGAGTAGATGGCAACTCTTCCCGGGTCCTCGGCCTCTCATGGGTTTCCAAAGCGACTTAGGCCGGGCCTCCCTCTCATTCCATGCTTTGCAGTGTCGTGATGAGGCGAAGATTGTGATGGAGTACCGAGTGAAGAAGGAGGGTCCCAACAAGGATCGTATCTTCTACAAGTGTCCGGATCGCAATGTGAGTTATTTTATCGTATTTAATGATTATGGTTAGTTTATACATATTTTCATGATGGTTGTGATTAAAGTTCTAATTTTTGTTTTAATTTGATTGGGATGGCGGTGGGCGATGTTCGGGCTTCTCTTTGGGAGGAAGAGTATGTTGAACTCGTGCAAAAATATCTTGCACAACAGAAGAATCTGGCGACTAATGAGGCAGTGATCCAGCCGAAGAAGCCCAAAGATGTTGCACAATCGGGGGATCTGTCTGTTTTAGTTGAGATTGGTCGTGAAATCCTAGTGCTACTGAAATGTATTTTAGCTTTAGTTCTTTTAGTGGTAGTTGGGATTGTCTATATTGTAGCGATGCTTTCATAAATTTGTATCTTTTGTGGTGGCACGCATGTTGTATAAATAATTAATTATGATCTAGGTTTTAATATGGTATTTATATCATGTAATGCAGATGAGCCGTCATTGGATGTATAATGCTGATCGCCGCTCCCAAGAGTTCATTGACGGCGTGCATTCTTTGTTACGTGCGGCCGAGGCAAACAAACGTGACGGTTTCATGTGATGCCCATGTGCCATATGTAAGAATATGGTGGAATATCCTTGCTCAAGGACTCTTCATTCATACTTGTTCAAGTTGGGTTTCATGCCAAACTATATTTGTTGGACAAAGCACGAAGAAACCGGTGTTGTAATGGAAGAAGGTGAAGAAGAACAATGGGACGACAATGATATTATTCCCGATGGTGCGTGCTTCAATGATACTGCAATGGGAGAAGCTGAAGAAGAGGTAGCCGCAGAAGATGAGCCGGCTGATGATCTTTCTCAGGTCATTCGTGACGCACAAAGAGAATGTGAAAGTGAAAAGGAGAAGATCAAGTTCGAGCGGATGCTAGAAGATCACAAGAAATTGTTGTACCCAACTTGTGATGCAGGGCAGAAAAAGTTGGGAACCACACTAGAATTGCTGCAATGGAAGGCAAAGAATGGTGTATCTGACAAGGGATTTGGAGAGTTACTAAAAATTCAAAAGAAGATGCTTCCGAAGGACAATGAATTACCCGCCACTACCTACGAAGCAAAACAAGTTGTCTGTCCTATGGGGCTAGAAATAGAGAAGATACATGCATGTCCTAATGACTGCATCCTGTACCGTGGCAAAGAGTACGAGAAATTGGATGCATGCCCGGTATGCCATGCGTCGCGGTATAAGATCAGGCGAGATGACCCTGGTGATGCTGAGGGCGAACATCCGCGGAAGAAAATCCCTGCCAAGGTTATGTGGTATGCTCCTATAATACCACGCTTGAAACGTCTGTTCAGAAACAAAGAACATGCAAAATTGTTGCGATGGCACAAAGAAGACCGTAAGGTAGACAATATATTGAGACACCCTGCTGATGGGTCCTAGTGGAGAGCAATCGACAGAGAATTCCCGGATTTTGCAAATGACGCAAGAAACTTAAGGTTTGCTTTAACTACAGATGGTATCAATCCTTTTGGAGAGCAGAACAGTAGTTATAGCACTTGGCCTGTTACTCTAAGTATCTACAACATTCCTCCTTGGTTATGCATGAAGCGGAAGTTCATTATGATGCCTGTGCTCATCCAAGGCCCGAAGCAACCTGGCAATGACATCGATGTGTACCTGAGACCACTTATTGACGAACTTCTCATTTTGTGGAATAAAGAAGGTGTACGTGTGTGGGATGAGTACAAACAGGAACACTTTGATCTGCGAGCATTGTTGTTCGTAACAATCAATGATTGGCCTGCTCTAAGTAATCTTTCAGGACAGTCAAATAAGGGATATAATGCATGCACACACTGCTTCGGTGATATTAGAGGTGTATTCTTGAAAAAATGTCAAAAGGTCGTGTACCTTGGCCATTGTCGATTTCTTCCTGCAAATCACCCCGTAAGAAAGAAAGGCAAGTATTTTAAAGGGAAGGCAGACCACCTGACCAAGCCTCGCAACTGAACCGGTGAGGATGTACTCGATATGGTCAATGATGTGAAAGTCATCTTTGGAAAAGGACATGGAAGCCAACCTGTTCCGAACGACGCTAACGGTCACGCACCCATGTGGAAGAAGAAGTCCATATTTTGGGACCTACCCTATTGGCAAGTCCTAGAGGTCCGTAGCTCGATCGACGTGATGCACCTGACGAAGAATTTTGTGTGAACCTGCTAGGCTTTATGGGTGTGTATGGAAAGCCTAAAGACACTGGTGATGTTGAAAAGCAGCTGCGCTTCCACGGAGATACCAAATCAAGGGGACACAGGACTGCGCTTCCCTGTGGATGACGTCACTGAACCTTGTACAACGTGTGAGCTACACATTCCGAAGGGGAATTCCACAATCAAGGTGGCTATCGGTCTTGTTAATCCTATCGACCGAACCAAGACACCAAGAATTCATGGGAATATAATCCAAGAAGGATATGCTACCATCTCGGTAGATAAAGCTAAAAAAGGTTTTAGTGATTTGCCTCTTGACATTCCTGGAGGTGGTGGCGAGAAGACTCTAGGAGAAGCGGAGAAGACATTCATTCTATGGCGCAAGCGCTACATTATCATTCCAGGGATGTCGGCTCCACCTCCTCCTGAACTACCTCACCATAGGTACGTGCGGATGAAAACACTACATCATTAATTTGTATTGGCTTAAATAATTAACAATCTGCTCATAATAATATGTCATTCCTTTTTTTGTAGCAGATCCTCCTCCAACCTAAATCCAATTGTTCAATCGCCAGATCATCATAGTGCTCTGTACGATGACATTGTGTTGGAAGACGAGGCTGCATCCACACCATCTCCAAGGAGGTCTCCAACGCCTCCCCCGCCCCCGCCTACCAAGAAGCCTAGCAAGAGGCCAGCCCCTCAAATGAAGAACCAGTCCCCGCCTGCAAAGAAAGCCACCGTGAAACCAAAGGCTATTCCCAAAATAATATTTGAAGAGAAGGAAGAAGAAACTGATGCATATAAAAAAGATATGTCTAGATTCTATGACAAACTTAAAAAGAATCAAGAAGCAAGGAGAAACCCAGAGAAACCGTACTTATTAGTAGCTCTAGATATTCTAAGAAAAAGGGTGGCTTCTTACCAGCAACAACAGCGGGAATCTCGTAAGCCGTCCAAATCAACGTTATCGGACTATGACCGCACTCTCACCAAGTCAATTGAGGCGGCACAGAAAAAGAAGCGGGCAGGGAAAGGAGTTGCCCAACTCGGACAACAAGCGCACCAATCAGTCCCCCCGCTAGTTGTTGGTAATGAATATGGATCGAATTTAGGATTAATGCATCAGGCAAACATACCTCCGGATGTCGATTTGGATCACCTTGGTGAATTTATTGATGAGACTGGTCTCGACCTTTACCAGATGTTTGGTGATGGAAACATTGAGAGTGCGGCGGAGGTTGATATTTGGAAGAAAAAATTTGTACTAGGCCAGAGTCTATACAACCCTCAAGCCTTATCTGATCTGGGGACGCAAATGTACCTGCTAAACAAGTGGTACATGCAGGCGTCTACCGGTGGAGACTTCTGCGTTGGTGTCAGAATTAGAGACGAACATTGGTTCCGTAGCGATGATGTTATGTATGTTGACTTTGCATAATTTCATCAACTATGCCACCTGACCTCTTTGGACAAAGTTATCATTAGCTGCTATTTCCTGTAAGTAATAATTCTTTCGATCTATTATTAAACTCATCACATGTGTTTATATGCATATAAATTATCCTAACAAGTACTATATATATGTAGATTTACAATGACAGAGCTCAGAAAGGAAGGCTGCAATGAAATTGGTTTTGTTGATCCCCATATAATATTCAAAGACCCAATTACTCCAAAGACTAATTGGAAGTCTGAGTCAGAGAGTAACCTCATGAACTTCTTAGTGAACCAACGCCACAAGAAGAATATACTATTTCCCTATAACTTCAAGTGAGTGTTAATAATATCGATCATCCTTAATGGCTCATATGTTGATTCTAGTTAATTAATGAGTGTTATGCGTTATATCCTATAAACACATGCAGTAATCACTAGATATTGATGGACATCGATCTGGTGAAAAGTCACTTGATAATCTATGACTCGATGAGAAAACCACAACAAGACTACCAAGATATGATAGATATTATCCAGAGTTAATTTCGGGATCTCTAGCAACTATATATACACACAAACATGATGATTAACTATATCTGATGACGTGGCAAATTTTTTATTGGACAGTGTTTGGAAAACCTTTATTGAGAAGCAACACATGGAAAAATGCAAAGCGCCACTGAATGTAATCCCTTTGAAAGTAAGTCCCCACGAATCGCATCATCTTTATTAATTAAACATATAGCTTTCACCGATCACCAGTTGGATGACAAATCTTTTCTCGTAAAGTGGTGTCTGAGGCGAAACAGGGGAACAACTCATGGGTTACTATGTTTGCAAATTTATCAAGGTGATCTCCCAAAGAACTCCTACAGAGAGACTCAAAGTAATGCGTTAAAAATACACTATATATTCATTTAATTATTATTATTGATTGTGTTACTATGTCTTTATATAAATATATGTACATATATTAATTTATTTTCCTTTAATTCAAACTCAGAGACTCGATGGTTGGACGAAAAGGTCATATGGCAAGACCAAATCAAAGCAATTCAAGAGTCTATAGCGGATTTTTTTAATGAGCAGGTCATCGATTCCAAGGGCGAGTTCTACTTCGACCCAACACTGCCATGGAAGCCAAGCTAGAGGATGAGAGAAAACTTGTTATATCACAACAACTGTAATGCAATCTTTTTGTAATATATGCACATAAAATAATATAATGTAAAATACACATATGCATGCATGCATGTAAATATATATATGATGCATGCATGCATATATATATATATTTTTTCTATGCTTGAATTGTGTGATTTAATACGTTCATTGTGCTTGAACCGAAACATACTATACGCGCGTATAAATGTATAATTAGCAGCGTACAATACGACTTTGAAAACAAAAAAATAAAAAGAAAAGAAAAAAGAAAAAAACCTTTAGTCCCGGTTCGTATTACCAACCGGGACTAAAGGTGCCGGCCATCGTGGCATGTCAGGAGGCACCTTTAGTCCCGGTTGGTGTTACCCACCGGGACTAAAGATCCTCCTTTAGTCCCGGTTCCTGACCCGGGACTAAAGGATCCCCTTTAGTCCCGGATGCTTGCTCCCGGGTGGGGAACCGGAACTAGAGGGGGTTCCCCACCGGGAGTAAAGCTCGGTTCTCTACCAGTGGAAGGAAAGAAATGCAAGAATGTTTGAGAAAAAGAAGCTTCCAACCTTCGAGTCATGTAAAACATTAAAAGGAGGAGTCCTTGTGAGTTTCTGCGTGGGTGGGGGGGCACAGTGTACTTCACCTGTCACACACACTCCACAAGTTGATAAGCAACTATGGTTCCTTAAACACACTTATATTTTTGCAGGACGCATTAATTGTAATACGAGTAATGCCCTAATAGTCTTTTATTGTCGCCATCTTAATTAGTTGGTTAATTTGAAAAAAAAGAGGACTTGGAGACATGGCCACCTTCATAGACCTCAACGACTTCTACCTGGGCTGGGATGCAAAGAAAATGATGAAACATGCATGTTTTCGCAATGGGGGCGATTCAGGGCTAGGTGTGTGACCTCATCGGCGCCCAACTAAAGGTGTCCAATGAGTCCAAGTACTAAACAGTAATGGTGCCAAATATTTCCATCAATGTGATATTGTGTTGTTGATTCTTGGTGTGTGGGGGGTGTCCATAAAACAGCAAACAAGAGAACAAACACCATAGCAGCATCCTAACTCCTGAGTATGAGCTCTTCCTTCAGCGTCATTATTTTGGTCCAAGATATATGAATATTTCAATACTTTTCTAGGGGCCCCTCGTCCCCTCTTTTTCTATAGTAGGCTCGGGAGGCGCCAGGATTGCTCTTGTTGCAGTGATGCATGATTGGGCAAGGAGCTTTGGAGATGAGAATGCTAGGAAAAGTAATGTCCCGGCAGACGACCACGTGGCCTCATCTAAAACCAGATAGTCAGGGGCAGAGTATATGCATTATATGTATGCACACCTGTTGTGCGCGTCTGTTTTATTAGATCCAATTTGGTAGAATGGCCATCTATCATCCTGTATTAACCTGAAACCGAACTGAACATAGTGATTGTAAATTTACTCACATGCACTTCTTTGTCTGAATTTGAGTGGATATGGTACAGTCCATGCAGTGTAGTTGTATGCGCATAATCTAGCTGGACTGATTAGGCTAGATATTTGTGTTCCACCAATCAAATTAAATAGTATATGCTTGCACAATTTTCTGATTGTCACCTAGCAGCTCGAAAGTTCAGTAGATTTAGGGCATGTTCGGTTGCTGGGGATTAATTCCCCGAGTGGAACCGATCCACACAGCCACGAGCGGGGAGATCGCTGAGGTGCAGGTAGCCTCCACAGGAATTCGTTCCGCTGCTGTAGCGTCCGCACGTTCTACTGCACGTAGCCTCCACAGGGATTCGTTCCACTACCCTAGAGTAGCGGCTTGATTCCCGGCGAGGGTGAGCCGCGCTCACGTACATCAACAATCCTGGAGTAGGCTAACTTGCTTCCACAATCCTAGAGTGGGCTAACTAAACACGCATTCCACAGCCGAACATGCCCTTAATAGGTTCGTCCCAAACTAGACAACAGTTCTTTTCATGAAAGAAAGCTTTAATAAAAATATAAAACGTTGACTTCTAGTGAACATGCATGTTCAGCGATCACCTTCTGTTAGCCGGAACTTAACTTACATAGAAAAAATAGCTCAGCGAACCTGACCTGAGTATATTTCAATGGATGGTTAGTTGGTGACTCATTCATATGGAATCAAATTGTACCTCTTCTCTCTAACCAGTGTATATAAAGCAGCAGGGAACGGAGCAGAAAGCCTGTGTTTGGCTGCCCAAGTGATCTTGCTATGGGAGTTGTGTATAGGAGTAGGAAGCATCAGGAGCACCTGCATTACTACTCTGTCAGATGGAAGTTAGATAGAGGTAAGAAGTGGCGCCAAATCACAGAGAGCCCCTCGCCACTCCTTGGACATCAGTGTCTTGAATCATACACTCGAGGTGAAGAAGAGAGGAGCAGTGAAATCTGAGGCAGCAGTTCGGCTGCTGCTTGGAATGTTGTGATTTGGAAGAAGAAACAACAGAGATGCATGGGAGAACTGGGTGCTAGTGCTTGGATTGAGAGGTGCAGGCGTGCAGCTGCATGCCCTACGAGGAGCAAAGGGAGAGATGGTGTTCTGTGCAGCGAGCTCTTCGTCCACCAATGCAAGCCCATATAGACTTATATTAAGATAATCGAAGTAAACTGCACTGACATAATCTCTTTCTCCACATGTATTTCTCAATTTTCACAGTTTACTTCACATGTCGCACATTTCACAAGCTGATATAAGCAGCTATGGTTCCGAAAACCCACTTATATTTTGCTGGACACATTGTAACAAGAGTAAGGACGTAATAGGTTTTTATTGCCACCAACTTAATGGTTCTGGTTGGTTAATTTTAATAAAAAGAGGACATGGAAACATGGCCACCTTCATAGTCGCCTACTCGCCTCAAGTTCTAACTGGGCTAGGCTGCAAGAAAAATGATAAACACATGCATGTTTTCGCAATAGGATTCAAGGCCAGGTACGTGGGCATCCTCATTGGGAGCCCAACTAAAGATGTTAATGAGTCACAGTAATAATGGAACCAAACATTTACATCAATGTGATATTATTGTTTTGTCTTTTCTTGGACGGACTGGGGGTCCATAAAAGAGGAGCGAGGGAGAAGAAATAAACACCATACCAGACATCCTGAGCATGAGCTCTTGCTTCAGCTTCGTTCTTCTGGTTCAAGATAGATGAATGTTTAATTGAATATTTTCCTAGAGTCTCCTCCACTTTTTCTCTATAGTAGGCTCGGGAAGCACCAGGATTGATCTTGGTATAGAGGATGGTTAGGCATGGAGCCTTTGGGGATAACGATGGTCTAGGAAAACTGATGTCGCAGTGGGAGACGACATGGACGTCATCTAAAACCGGGAAGTCAGAGGGAGAGTCAGTGGCGGAGGATAGAAAAAAAAAGTAAGGTATGGCAAAGTCCATAGCATAGATAGTTTTGCACATTGCACTTTCCTGTGCCCTTTCCTTTTGGTTCCATATTTAGGACCTGTTTAGTACAGTTCACAATAGCTTCATGAGCTGTTATGAACTGGTTTTTTGTCAAACACTTTTTTTAAAACAGCTTCGTGTATGAAGCTGTTTTTTTCTCTTACAAAGAAATGTGATGGGATAAAGCTGAAAAAAAGGAGCTTATTCTAGCTTCCCCTGCCGCCGGTGAGCCCAAGCCAGTCCCTTTCTCACATCTGCCCACGGTCACGTCGCGTGCTCTTCTGCCGGGGAGTGTGGGCGCGGCCGCCGGGGCACATGCGGGCGTAGCAGCCAGGGCGCGCACGGGCACCGCCGCCGGACGCAGATGCGGGTGCCACCACCGGGCGTGCGGCTGCAGGCGCGGCCGCGGGGCGCAGCTGCAGACGCCGCCGGGATGCGGACGCCGCTGGATGTCGCAGACGGGCGCAGGGATGCAGACGCCACTGGATGTCGCAGACGGGTGCAGCGAAGCGGACGCCGCCAGATCTCGCTGGGGCGTGGACGCCGGGGGCGAAGCTCGCCAAGGCGCGTCCGGCCTAGCGGCGCAGCCACCAGGAGGAAGACGCGCAGCTTGCCGGGGCGCAGCCACCAGCTCGGCGGGTGGGCTCACAGCTGCCGGCGCACGCCTCCGGGGTGTGGCCGCCAGGGCTCGCGGCCACCGGGGCGCAGCCACCAGCTCGGCGGGGGACTCACAGTCGCTGGCGCATGGCATCCGGGGCGCGGCCAACGGGTCTCGCAGCCTGCGGGATGAGCGGCGGCACGCGAGTACACGCGACCATGGGGGCACGCGACTATGTGAGATGCCACCCGTGAGGAAGATAGCGGCCGGGAGGAGATGAGGAAAAATAAGAAAATAAAAAAATAAAAGCTTAGGGCAGTGTGGTAATTTTAGCTTTTGTCCATTCTGTTTTGCCAAGCAGAAAGAAAAAAAAAGGTCAGCTTTGTTGACAGAGTTGTTCATTGAGCTAAAAAAAAACAGCTTTATTGATGAAGCAAACGGGACCTTAGTTAATAATTCACCGTGCTTTAAAATCAACCAATCAAATTAATTTATAACCAAAAATTTGAACAAAGAACAATCAACAAAGAGGAAAAAAATCAGGTTTCAGAGGGCCTTACTGTGCGTCTGTGCCGAGCTGCAGTATGTGTAGACTTGCATGGAGTTGCGGAGGGCTGCAACTGCAGGTCACAAATTGGATCTGGCCATCAGGACAGTTTGGGCGAAATTGCAGAGGGCTGCAGACTTCCTTACCTGAGGGAGCAGAGCGGACTCGTCGCCGGTACCAGTACGACGGCCAAGTCGCGATCAACACGAAGGGTCGCTGGCTTGCTGCGTCGAGACGGAAAATGAACGGACGGACTGCAGTCTGTAAAAAATGATCGGGCGGACTTGAACGCAGTGCTATAGTCAGCGTGGCTAGAGCCTCCATCGCCTGCCGCTGCTGCGCCTGCCCCGCAATGCTAATGCGCCTGCTACTAACGGACCTAGGATTTTACCACAGAACATGCTATAAGAAAAATTCTTAAGTCAATTCGTTAAAATATATTTTAATTCAATAAAACCACGTATATTAAATAACATGATTAAGCCTTAGAGTGAAATATTAAGATAGAAAAAACGATAAATCTCGATATACATTGTTAAAATAAAATACAAATAGTTTGAAACATAGTCATAGAAGAGATTTACAATATTAGTTGTCTTGTTTTACCCATGGCTTTTTGAATGACATTAATGTCTCGATTATATCATCTTCATCCACTGAGAAGAAAATATCCCGTCAATAAATATGACTAGACAATCATCCAAAACACTTGTTACTTTGTACCTACGTATTTTTATTTAATTATTTTTGAGTGATTTCTTTGTATTTCGGTTTGTGAGGTCGTTCAACACAAGGATTGGCGCTAATTATTGTTCTGTGAACGACCTCACGAACTGAAATACAAGCAACAGTGTTTTAGAAATAAGAAGAACAATCTTAAACCTGCAACTGCAAAGTAGAAAAGCACTCGGCCCTAGCGCGTAGCGCCCCAGCTCGTTGCCGCCGCAGAGCCGCGGCGCGGAGCGGGGGTCCGCTCGGCAACTCGACGATGAACGACCCAGCGATCGGCGTCCTGGCCCATGCTGACGCCACGACGCGAGGATGGAGAGCTTGGTGGACCCCGTGCCGAACTGCTGCTGCTTGAGTCCGTGGCCATGCCAGCGTTGGTCTCCGTCTCGCCGTGGGTGGCAGCGTGCCGGAGAGTTCATTCTTGACGAATCGATGTCTCTACTTCTCGTTGACCGTCGCGTGCGCGTGTGTAGGGAATCGAGTGGAGCCACAGAGCGCGCGTGCGTAGCGTAGAACGGCGGAAGCAGACCCGAGAGGCGAGAGATGGACATGGGGCATTTTTTTTACATAGAAAATTTGTATTATGTGTGAATGACAGCTGGACCCTAGGGTATGTCGTGGCCTACCCGGCATACCCTCTAGGTCCACCCCTGGCGCCTGCCCTGCATATGGCTGCAACTGCTACGCCTACTTGCCCACCGTCCACCCACACCCGCTTCGCTTCTCGCGCGCACATGGGGACCACCTGCTCCCGTGGGGACCGCCTCCACATGCGCCCGCTTCCTGCGCCTACAAATGTTGCAACATGAAGCACTTCTGTAACATACGTCTGAGACTAGTGAAACATTTGCAACATACGCTTACGACATATGTGTATAGCCACTGTAACATATGCAACATCCAGATAACAAATAAAACATTTTGAATAGACTCTTGCCACATATGTGTATAGCCACTGAAACATGTGCAACATCCAGATAAAACACTTACAAACATACGTCTGGAAACGGATGAAACCTTTTGAATAGACGCTTGCAAAATATCTTTGAAACACTTGCAATATACCTCCGAAACACTTGCAACATGTGCAATATCCCGATCTAATTTTGCAACATTCATATAAAACACTTGCAACGTACCTCTAAAACATCGAAAACACTTGAAACATGCATTTGCAACATACAGATCCTCCTGACGCCAGTCTTTGGCCGAGCGCAGGAGATGAAGTCCTGGCCGGCGACGACCTTCTCCCGGTGGTGCGGGGTGGTGATGGCGCGGTGCATGTCGTGGCCATGACGGGCAAACACAGATTAGGGTGTGCCGGTGGTTGGCCGCGACGGCAAGGCGACGTGGGGCGCGGTGGCGTTGCGCGGCGCGGGATGGGGCGCGCGCACACGGGGATGGTGGAGTGGGGCGGGGCGGCGCTGCACGGCGCAGGATGGGGCGTGCGTGCGGGTGTGGCGGAGTGGGGTGTTTGGGCACAGGATGGGGCACGCGCGGTGGCAGAGTGAGGCGGCTGGACGAAGGATGGGGGCATGCGCGGGGATGGGCACAGTGGCGAGGCGGAGTGGGACGTGCGGGAGATTTTTTTTTTTGAGGGAGAGAGCACATCTGGAGTGAGGCGTGCGGCGGGGTGGGTGCTTGTGGCCAAGCATTATCGATAGTCTAAACTTCTATCTATTTCTTTATTCTCTAATAATAAAGCCGGAAAGCCATATGGCTATAAGTTCAGCACAACTGCAGCCCACAAGGCCCAAAGGCAGAGTAACGGTTCGTCTTCGACTCCTGAATCGGAGTTTCTTCTTCCTCGGACAGACCTGTGGTTCTGCCCATGGCTGCCGGGGGCGATTTGGGGTTGGGATCCGCGCCATAGTAAAGGTGTGGCGAGTGCCCTATCCAATTTGGTAGAATGACCATCTTACATCATGTCTTAGCCTGAAACTGAACTGAGCAAAGTGATTGAAAATTTACTCACATGCACTTCTTTGTGTTAATTTGACTGCATGGTTGTATGCGCATGATCTAGCTGGACTGATTACGTTGAATAATTGTGTTGAACCAATCAAAGTAAATAGTACATGTAACATGCTTGCATAGTTTCCTGATTGTCAGCTAGGTTGAAAGTTTGGTGGATTTAATTAGGTTCGTCCCAAACCAGCCAACTGTTCTTTTTATGAAAGAAAGGTTTCATAAAAAGATAAATACGTTAGACCTCTAGTGAACATGGATGTCCATCGATCACCTTCGGTTAGGCGGGACTTAATTTACATATTGGTTAGAAAAAATAGCCCAACAAACCAGACCTAATAAGTCAGCAGTTGTGCTTGCAGGACCTCAAGAGATGTCAGATTACCAGAATTGATTAACATTTACTGCCTGACTATATATATTTGAATGGATTGAGTTGGTGACTCATTCATATGAGTAGTAACTAGTAAGTGCCTGACTATGTTTCAATGAATTGTTTCGGTCTCCCTATTCTAACCTGCGTATAAAACAGGAGGGCACGGAGCAGAAAGCTAGTGTTTCTGGCTGCTCAAGTGATCTTGCTATGAAAATTGTGTGTAGGAGTAGGAAGCAACAGGAGCACCTGCATGACCAGTCTTGTCGATGGAAGTAATATACAAGTAAGCAGTAGTGGCGCCAAATCGGACACATGCCCTCGCCACTCCTCTGAGGTTCCGTGATGGCTAGCCTGTGATGGCGTGGAACTAAAGGATAGCCAGAGCAGTGTTATACGGTGCCTCGCCGTCATGTATGTTTCAGCGAAGCAGCCCAGGAGCCAGGTGATGAGTGCACCAGTGCATTGGAGATGCTCCTCATTACGCTGCGAATCACTGTCAACTATAAAATTCTCGGCAGTGTACAGGATGAAGTCCTTGCTGCAATCACGACTGTACTTACATGATGCACATGCACTTGAACCAACCCATGTACATTAGTACAACTATTCTGTCAGGTTTCAGATCCAGAAGTTTCTGCAATTGAGAATTGAGAACTTGAGGTCGTGCCTAGCTTTGTAACAGCAATTGAACTGAGAACCGCGATCCAGTCCCGTCACGACAAAGTGGCAATTGTACATAACGGCGATGACAATTTTGCTACCTGATTGTGGTCCTTCGTGATGGCGATGGATCCACTCAAGTCTATCGAGACATGCCAATGACCATCACTGTCTTCTTGGGCCATTAGAGAGGAGCCATGGACATCAGCATCAGGATCAAGTGCAAGAAACGAACATACTGGTCTTGCGGATAAGCTCAAAAGGATACTACAACTAAGGACATAGTTTATGCAAGGCATGTATGAGAAGGCGGCATGCACCTCTGTCTTGCTAGATCCAATTTGGTAGAATGGTCATGTACCTTCCTGTCTAAGCCTGAAACTGAACTGATTAATATGAGTGAAAATAAAATGAAATTAACTTCGTTGTCAGAATTCGAGTGGATGGTTACACTCCATGCATTGTAGGTGCATGTGCATACTCTAGCTGGACTGATTACCCTGAAGAACTATATTCAACCAATTAAACTAAATAGTATATTGCTTACACAGTTACTTAATTGTCATATAGGTTGAAAGTTTGGTGGATTTAAATTTTAATTAAGTTCATCCCAAATCTTTTCATGAAAGAAAAGGTTTATATGAAGATAAAACCATGAGACTTTCCAATGAACATGCATGTTTAGCAATCATGTTCCATGTGTCAGATCCTAAATCAGACATTAGTGACAACCAGATAAGGCATCAGCTATGCTTGGATGATCTATTTCCTATTGGAATTTATTTGGCATTCAGTATCTGGCTACATTGCAATGGAGTAGTTACTATGTCATTGATATGCATAGGTAATTGCACTGAATCAGATTGTACCTCCTGGTCAACTGTTTCAGCCTCTCTAACCTGAGTATAAAATAGCTGGAAAGCGAGCAGAGGCCGGTATTGCTAACTCTAGCTTGCTCCTCCAGTGATCTTGCCGTAGAAATTGTGTATAGGAGTAGGAAGCATCAGGAGCACCTGCATTACTAGTCTTTCAATCAAGTTGCAGTGGCAAACCCAGAAATAGCATGAGATAGGTAGCCACCCTACCACCGCAGGAGATGAGGCCCCCTTCCACTTGGAAGTTCTGAGATCACCAACCACCGCCAGTGCTAGTGCTTGGAGATGAAATACAGTACTGCGCTGCCAATTTGTGGGTCATTGTACCATGGCTAGGAGGAAGAGTTACCTAGGTTAGTCAAGAGGTAAAACAGATTGCAATTAGATGAATAGCCGCAGCCCAAATCGCTGAGGCTTTTAGCGCTCTGAATTGCTGAGGCTCAAGAATAAGGAACACTACATGTTCTAAGAGGAATGCTTAGCTCATTCTTGTAAAGCATTTCTTTCACCTGATCGCTTATTCTCAATACATTATTACTAGTCCATCAACCCCGTGCTCTCGCACGGGATAGATGCCCTGTTCACTTGGCTGATAAAATTTCTAATATTAAATTGTAAGAATTAGTTATTGTTTAATATCGTTGGCTAATAAAATTTCTAATATTAAATTGCATGGTTTTCCCTTTGTCCATTTCTAACATAATATGCACAAAAGATATTATGTTATATCTATCTAGTTGTCACAAACATACCAATTACTAATCTTTATGTTTTTTCATCTATGTCCATAGCTTTTTCATTTAAATTTTCATGGCACCTAAGTTTATCTTTACTATGTATTTAGTTGAAACATTATGTTAAACTATTGTGGTTATTGTTGTAGCCTATATCTTATATCTTATGATGAAATTTTAATTTTCTTAATTCTTGTTAATTACAACATGTTTTTTACACTGGAGTTAAGTTCAAACTCATCTTGTATGTTTTATTACATTTCCTTTTGTCCTTTCTAAAATAACAATTTTATGTCATAAACTATACACTTACTATAATAGCTTAAATCATCATTTAATACATGTCCCACACCACTTAAAATCAGTGGTTGAGCTTGAAATGAGATCTAGAATAGTGTAGCAGTGCTAACCTAAAGGGGATATGAATATCTAAGTCTTATAATGTTTTTTTGCTCTATAGTTGTCCCCCATGTGGTCTGCACTAACACCCACTTTTCATTATGTTAAATTTATTTCTAAAGAAATTATATGTGCAGTCATAGTTATATTATCAATATAGATAGCATTTTAGATAAAATGTATAAATACCTAAACTAAAAGCATATAAAATATTATTAATACAGTTATAAATTATTTGTTAGTATCATTAGTATCTAAAGAAAATATTTCTTTTATGATTATTGAAACACAACATATATATTTATCGCTCATGCATGCATGTGTACATAATCTACATGGCGACACAATATATATGTTTATTTCAAACATTAATATATTAATACTAATTCAATTGGGTCACGTTTTAACATATATATGTTTATAGTTACTTAAAAATTTTGTAGTCGAAGATGTTGATAACTTAGTTTTTAAAATAATGACAGAAGTGATAATTTTAGATGCAAATTTAATTGGTTATGATAGATTATGTCATAATAGTAGGTAGGCAATTAGATGTAAATTTAGGTTCATTTTAGATCATGTTTTCAACGTGGGGTAATTTAAATATAAATTTGCATGTCATGTTGTTTACACGATCACAGATATGGGTAATTATTTAGAAAATAGAATAAATTCAGTTGATTATTATTATCATTTGGTATTATGGCATACTCTGATGGCCATACATTTTTTGGGAGAATTTCTAGGATCGATCTTTCATTAGACTGATATATATTTAGTTAAAATCTAATCTTAAGGTTTGATGGCCAAATTAAATCGAGTTGTCCCTGTTGTTGCTATGGTTTTGTTAAGGGACCATTTTCATGTTCGATAAGCTATTAAAATAAATATTTATTTAAATGTATACATGTTTACTTGATCTACACGATGGAACATAGCATATGTTTAATGTTTTTATTAAGTGTAGAACTCCGCAATTTAGAAAGATATATCATACTTTATAAATATTGGACTATTTTTCATGATTTTCTATGATATATTATATTAGTATTGCATGCAGATTTGAGAGATATTTTTGTTTATTTTGTATAACGACAAAGATGGCTAACTTTGGTTCAAAGGTGTTAATTTATATATATTATTTTCACAATGGTATATATGGGCATTCTAAATGCACAGGGGCTACTATACATAATCTTTCATAATGGTAGATGTGGATAGTTTATAAAAGATAACAGAGGTGGATTGTTTAGTTATAAATTTAGGTCATTATTTTGAATCGTCTTTCATATTGAAATAGATAGTTGATCTCTCATGTGTTAATATTTTTTATACAATACTCGTATAAATATTTTTCTTATCATTATTCGCTTGTTATAGAGTTGAGTTTCCAATAACGTTGTATACGTTTCCATCCCCATTCATAATTTTCACCTTTTGCATTGTACCTCCATATGTGCTTAGCATATGTTTTCTCGAAACCTAAACTATATATTTGGCTTGAAAATCAACATGCTCGCTACATGTACATACATATATGCATTGCGACGCACACAGATCCGAGTTAGTTTTTCGTATATTAATAATAACATGAGTGAACAATTTTGACCATTATAAAAGTATTTTTGGAAACTTCTTCATAATGACCGTCGCAGATAATTTGGATTTAGGGATAGTTTATATTAGGGCTAACGATATAATGCAGGTGGTTAACTTAGATACAAATTTGTGGGTTACTTTATATTATTTTTCATAATAACATATTTTATATGAATATTAGAGGTCTACTTTAGTCTATTTGTATATAATAGTAGTGGTGATATTAAGCATAGAACATTATAATGATTGCCATTGTCAATATAATATATTGATGATTATAGTCGACCAAATAGATGGCCGCTAACTTAGAAAAAGAACTTTACTCCTGTGTACTATTTTATTTGACAACATTAATCTACCACAGCACTCGACTAACATTTTAGATTTCTTTAAAATACCATAATGATGTCGTAATTTGTAGTCTTCCCTATATAGAAACAAATATGTAATAACCTTCATCTTGTATCTCTAGTTTGATCGTCAATATTATAATGAATTTGGCTTTGATTGATAAGTGAACTGTATACTTTATTAGGTATATAAATTACATAGACGTAGCTATATATATTGACAGACTAAATGGCGCTAGAAAGGACTTCTGCAATCAGAATTGAGCTTTTACCTGTATGGAGTCATGACGCTATCCTGCATCACCCAACAACATCTTCAGGCTTCAATACACCAAAAAGGCTTCTTTGCCGCGGAATGCTTGTCATCTCGTAGATGGCGCGGATACAGGACATGGCAAGCGAGCGCGATTGTACGCCTCATGCATCCATGGTCCATGCGTGTCTACGTCGTTCTTGTTGAGAGATGCCTGGCCATATGTGCTTTTCGCACTGGAGCTCCATGCATCTACAAGCATGCTGATGAAGGACGGGCGGACGGCAGATTCAACCTCAGTTGCGTTAATGCATCAGCTTGTCACTGATGTTGTGGTAGTGGTACATAAATACGCCACCTCTTTGAGATCTACAACAGAAGATCAAGTAACAATCAGATTGCAACTACTCCAAACAGGAGATCAGGAATCAAAGCGTCCGGACTTCATGCAACTACTCCATGGAAGCCTGCGCTTAATGCCGTCGATTGGAAGGAAAAGCAACGCAATGTTGTGGCTTCCTTTTTCCAGATTGAGAACTCCATGTGATTGCAGGATGAGGCGTTGGCGGCAATAGGTTTCCACGCGTGAGAGAGAGCTAAGAGGAGGTATCGTCGGCTGAGCAATAGGTTTCTACGTAGGATTTTTTTTTTGATGTGAACTAAAATTAGTTATAACAAATTTTCATAATGGCAGTGGTGGGTAAATTAAATGTACTTTTAGGGGGTTATTTTATGGTATTTTCATAATGGCAATTGTGGGTAATTTTTTAGAAAATGGTACCGATCGAATGGCTAACATTGTTAGAGGCTACTGGATTGATGGCCGGATGTTTCTAATTTTTGTGAGAATTTCTAAAATTTATCTATTTTTTGTAGAGCATCTCATGGAGGATTAGCGTGGTACCTCTATTGGGGCCTCTAATTAATAATAGTAAGATTGATGACCAAAGTTATTAGCAATATTAGGTGGTAGTTATTCAAACTGGAATAATTGTATTTTTTGGAGACAACTAGCAAATATATATGTTCGTGTGTTGGAACAAAACACACAATTTACGTCATCTATTCCAATATGTATTGGAATCGAACTCTGTGTTGTGGTCATATATGAGCAAGGGATGAGATGAGCCACTAAGGACTTTTATCTCTAATTCATCATGTATTATTACTCTTAAAACCAGCCACTTATGCTCAGGGGAGTGGAGGAACAGAAGGATCCGCGAGAGAATATAACAGTCCAAAATTTGGAGGGAGAATTTTTTTGTGTATAGAGTTTAGACATGAATATAGTTATATATATAAAAATACAAATTTCAGTCTGTCATTCTCCCGTGACCAATAAGGAGCTCCTTCTCCAACTCCTTCTGTGCTAGTGGACGGCAACCAGGAGGGTGTGTGTCACTGTCTCACTCACTACTCCACGGCAAACCTCACAGACTGTGGAAGTGGTGACGTGGTGTGATAAGGTAGTGACCACCGAAGGATTAAATTGTGGGCCCACATGGTACTCCACAGCGATGAAGCATGCTCATCCCCAGGAGTAAATGGTTATGGCTGTCACAACGGAAATTCTTCACGGCGACCAGCTCCTGCTGCTATCCAACGCCGACCTTCTACTGCATGTGCAAAGAACCCACAGGATACTGCTTCTCATGCCGCTAACACAATATTCTGCAAGATGCCATCCACCATGTTTAAATTCTTGTATATAGTTTTATCTGAAGCTTTCAAAAAGCAATATGAACGAGGGCTACTTACGCTGCCGTCTTCTGGTAACAATAGATAGAGTTCCCAGTGCCTCCCATGCCTACATAGTTCACATTATATAAAGGCCATAGAACTATCAGCCCATCCATATGAGCTACCTGACTCGCACAACTATAGCTTTATTCTTTGCCTTCCACTCACGCGCTCTTTTATGGAATAAACGAAAAACATATCAACAATGAGTATGAGGATGCATATATACTACTTGATTGTACCCTCCATACTCCAGCTATAAATTATATATGCACCTACGGTGGTAGACCCATAATAAGAGTTTAGGTGGGGCCAACTCGAGCAACAAGCTAGTCTACACATTGCAATCGAATAGACTACAACAGCAAAACAGCTAGCAGTCAATGGTTTTAGGATGATTCCTTTAATTTGAGGAGGAAATATTCTTCTTGAACCAGACCTTTCAAATTACTTAAAAATAAAAATCATAGACCACGACAAAATAATAACCATGACTAGGGTTCACCACCACAGTGAGGGAGGGGGGAAGAGTAGTGTCGGAGCAATTCGCAGAGCGTAACTATGGAGGAAAGGGCTGGCAACTCATTATTTGTTTGGCCATGTAGTGTTGGCCCAATTAATCAGCCAAGAAGCACCAACGGCTAGCATCTCTTCTTCGCCGATCATGGACAGGCGACAAGTTCGCCAAGTGTAACGCTGCTACTGCTATACCTCGACTGCACATCACCACGCTGGCCATATAGCACCTGTGGCAACACAGTAATAATGTCCTGCAGTGGTGGTCTAACATGGCAAACATCCCTTGTGAGGCAAGAAATGGGTTGTGCTCCTCACAATTTTTGTGTGTTGAGAAGTTAGGAAGGAAAGAAATGCAAGAATGTTTGAGAAAAAAACCTTCCAACCTTCAAGTCATGTAAAACATTAAAAGGAGGTGTCCTTGTGAGTTTCCACGAGGGGGGAGGGGGCACACAGTGTACTTCACATGTCACACACACTCCACAAGTTGATAACCAGCTATGGTTCCTAAAACCCACTTATATTTTGCCGGACACATTGTAACAAGAGTAAGGCCGTAATAGTATTTTATTGTCGCCAACTTAATGCATGGTTCTGGCTGGTTAATTTTAATAAAAGGAGGACATGGAAACATGGCCACCTTCATAGTCACCTCAGCTTTTAACTGGGATGGGCTGCAAGAAAAATGATAAACGCATGCATGTTTTCGCAATGGGATTCAGGGCCAGGTGGGCATCCTCATCGGGAGCCCAACTAAAGGTGTTGACTGAGTCCAAGTACTACACAGTAATAATGGAACCAAACATTTACATCAATGTGATATTATTGTGCTGTCTTTTCTTGGGCGGACTACGGGGTCCATAAAAGAGCAAAGTGGGAGATAAATAAACACCATACCAGGCATCCTGACCATGAGCTCTTGCTTCAGCTTCGTTCTTTTGGTTCAAGATAGATGAATGTTTGATTCAATATTTTCCTAGAGGCTCCTCCACTCTTTTTATGTAGTAGGCTCGGGAGGCACCAGGATGGCCCTTGTTACAGAGGATGGTTAGGCATGGAGCCTGTGGGGATGAGGATGCTCCAACAGCGAAAACTAATGTCGCAACAGAGAACCACATGGCGTCGTCCAAAACCGGGAAGTCAGAGGCAGAGTTTATGCATAACTTATACGTGCACCTGCCGTGCTTGTCTGTTTTGTTAGATCCAATTTGGTACAATGATCATCTTCCATCCTGTCTTAACCTGAAACTGAACTGAGCAAAGTGGTTGAAAAGAGAGAGAGCAGAGATTTGTGGCCGTCGTTCGGCTGGTGCTTGGCTTGCTGTGATTTGGGAAAAGAAACAACAGGCAGAGATGCATGGGAGAACTGGGTGCTTGTGCTTGGATTGAGAGGTGCAGGCGTGCAGCTGCATACCCTACGAGGAGCAGAGGGAGAGATGGTGTTCTGTGCAGCGAGCTCTTCATCCACCAATGCAAGCCCATATGGACTAATATTAAGATCATCAAAGTAAACTGCACTGACATAATCTCTTTCTCCACATGTTTTTCTCAATTTTCACAGTTTCCTTCCCATGTCGCACATTCCACAAGCTGATATAAGCAGTTATGATTCCTAAAACTTGCTAATATTTGCAGGACACAATGTAAAACAAGAGTAAGGCCGTAATAGGTTTTTATTGCCACCAACTTAATGGTTCTAGTTGGTTAATTTTAATAAAAAAGAGGACATGGAAACATGACCACCTTCATAGTCGCCTCAACTTCTAACTGGCCGGGCTGGGCTGCAAGAAAAATGATAAAAGCATGCATGTTTTCGCAATGGGATTCAATGCCCGGTGGGTGACCTCATCGGGAGCCCAACTAAAGGTGTTAACTGAGTTCAAGTACTACACAGAAATGGAACCAAACATTTACATCAATGTAATATTATTGTGTTGTGTTTTCTTGGGCGGACTGAGGGTCCATAAAAGAGCAATCAGGGAGAATAAATAAATAAACACCATACCAGGCATCCTGAGCATGAGCTCTTGCGCTTCAGCTTCATTCTTTTGGTTCAAGATAGATGAATGAATGTTTAATTCAATATTTTCCTAGAGGCACCTCCGCCCTTTTTTCTGTAGTAGGCTCAGGAGGCACCAGGATTGAGAGGGTTAGGCATGGAGCGTGTGGGGATGAGGATGCTCCTACAGAGAAAACTAATGTCGCAATGGAAAACCACATGGCTTCGTCTACAACCGGAAGTCGGAGGCAGAGTTTATGCATATCTTGTAACCAGCCGTGCGTGTCTGTTTTGCTAGATCTAATTTGGTAGAATGACCAACTTGCATCATGTCTTAACCTGAAACTGAACTGAGCAAAGTGATTGAGAATTTACTCACATGCACTTCTTTGTCTGAGTGCATGGTACACTCCATGTAGCGTACGTAGTTGTATGCGCATAATCTAGCTGGACTGATTACGTTGAATAATTGTGTTGCATAGTTTCTTTATTGTCAACTGTGGCACCCGGTTTTAAGGACAAAACCAGATACAAAGTCAAGAAAATCAAATATCACATATAGCTACAAATAAAGGTAATATCAATAGACAATGCTTAATATATAATATACTTAGTATAAAGTACATAACCTTAGATAGCAAACAGTGGAAAGACAACTCTGATCTTCGGATGAAGACTCCAACTCCATAGGGACAACTGACTGGTTAATCACAAGCCTATTTCCTCCAAACTTTAGTAATCTGGTACCCATTCGGGATTTTTATCCAAAGTATTGAAAAATAAAGCAAGCGTAAGTACATGTCGTACTCAACAAATATAGCATGAGGTTCATGAGGCTCAAAAGGCTGACACTGGTTTAATTGCGATTAGCTTTTAATGAGTCATGATTTTAGCAGTTGGGTGGCGACAAGTTTATCCACGAGCCCACATAAACATATGATCAGGTAAACATGAATAATAAATAGCATAAACAATTAACCATTAATTAGCATCTTTATCATCAGTGTTCATCATCTATTCCGTAAGAGTCTAAGGCCGCTCGTGACCGTGAGCACGGCTGATATATTAGTTTTACACTTTATAGAGCTTGTACACTTTCACTGTGAGTCGTGATTTATCCTTTCGTCCGAGGCGGCCAACCTCTTGACCCACTACCAAGGAAGGTCGGCAGGGTTCACTATGAAGCCTTTCAAAGGTTCGTCTAACAAGTTAGGGCCATTAGATTCTCTCGGCAAACAGATGTAGAGCCTTCCTTTCCGATGGCACAATGACGCACAGCCTATACACAAGAAGACAGAGGCCGCACTATACCTGATTCGTCAAGCCATTCTTACGCCAATAAAGATAACCACTAACAAGCTAGAAAAAGGTCCTCATACTGAGCTAAAGCCAGAGCCATGTAGCCCTCACAATTGTACTTGTAAGTCCCGGATGCTTGCTTACAGATAAGTCCTTAGGGAGAGGAATCTAGAGCACCATAAAATAGTCCAATGCTCTAGCCCCTTGTTCCATGTTGCTAAAAAGCATTTTTTAGTGTTTATTGCATATACCATTAGTCAAGTTACAAGATCATGGCTTTGGTTTGAGCACTAGTATCATACTGCCCAATGAAATATCCCATAGATAACAAGGAATCTAGGATATCAAATAGCTAGGAAAATTACTACGGTGGCCAAGGTAGACACATGCATATGATTAAAATGATAATAAGGTGAATATGTCAATAAGAAAGATCCCATGCTATACTTGTCTTAAACTTAGATCCTTCTTGTAGTACAAACCCTCAATGAATTGCTTCTGGATTCACCACGTATAGCTCACCGACTGGACATGATCATAGAACACCACACAAGCTTCCATGCAATCACACACGAAACAAACAATAGAACTAAATTAGAACAGTACACCAAACATAATAAACAACAAGTAAAAAGGTTTTAAAGATGTTATACACGTTGCTACGAACACACAGACGCGAAAAACACTCTAATCGGAGCTATAACGAAGAAGTTATGAATTAAACAAGATTTCCTTTAATAAAATAATAGATTAAATATAACCTCGAATTCCAAAAGTTGAAAACATATTTAACAGTAGGATGAACATGTAGATTACTCAATTACAAATCTAATGCAACTTGAACGGATCAAATTGGAGTTAAAATGAAAAAGTTATGGCCTAAAGAAAATAGTGACAAAACTGTAAATATGTGAAAACATATTTTGAATTTACTAGAAAGAAACTACGCTTTCTGAATAAGAAAATGTATTCTGGAATTACGCTATGGACTGTGGGTTATACATAAAAAAAATAGCAGGAGCTCTTTTGCAAATAAACCAGGCGAAGGAGTACGCTAAGATCTGGACCGTTGGATCTGAGTTGGACGGCTAGGAATAAATCGGAGAGAGAGAGAGAGCGGACCGGCGTGGCCGACGGCGAGCTTGGCGGCGGCGCCATTGATGGCGACAAGCGCGCCGGGAAAACTCTGGCCTCACGGGCCTCGAGTCGAAGCGAGAAAAGCACCGGGAGGTAGAGAAGAAGCACCGGGAGGTAGTCATCTTACCACGGCACGGTGCTCGGCGGGGCGGTGGCGGACGACGGCGCTGGGGTTGTGGCTCGGCGCGGCGACTCGGCGATATAGGAGCTTGCTCCGAGGCTCGGGATGGAGGCGGCACGGTGCGGGGAGTCGGTATTTAAGGCCGGGGAGACGTGGGGCGCACGGCAAGGCGAAGTCGTGGCGGTGGCGCATTCACGGCGCGACGGCGGAGAGTCCGCAAGGACGGAGCTGGAAGATGACGCTACGACAGATGGGGTCCGGTCCGGCAGGCAGCAGACACAATGGGAGAGATGGAAAAGCGGTGCGGCGACGCTGTTGGCTGGGCCGGTGCGGCTTGGGCCTGGTTGGGCCTCGCAAGGCGAAAGAGGAGAGGGACAGCTGCTAGGCCGCGGGAAGAAAAGCAAGTGGGCCGCATGGGAGAGAGGGAAGCGGGGAAGGAAGGGAAAAGAAGTGGGCCGCCTGCTGCGGAAGGGAGCTGGGCCAAAAAGGAGAAAGAGAGGAAGAATTTCTTTTTTTTTAATTTCATTTTTAAATTCAAATTCAATTCAAACTTAAATTCTTTTGAAATTTTAATCAAACCCAACGATCACAAATAAATATGCAACAACATGTATGCACAAACATGTAGCTAGACCTTATATGTGATATTAATTTTAACAAAGTTTTTTTCTTCTAAATTTGCATGCTCACAAAAATGTATAATTAAATTATTTTAGCCTATTTTAAAAACATGCAAATTTTAGGGTGTTACATCAACTAGGTTGAAAGTTTAGTGGATTTAATTATGTTCGTCCCAAACCAGCCAACTGTTCTTTTTATGAAAGAAAGGTTTCATAAAAAGACAAAAACGTTAGACCTCTAGTCAACATGGATGTTCATTGATTACCTTCGGTTAGCCGGGACTTAATTTTCATATTGTTTAGAAAACATAGCCCAACGAACCTGACCTGATAAGGCACCAGTTGTGCTTGCAGGGCCTTCAGACATGTTTGCTTGGACCGGAATTGATTTAACATTTACTCCCTGACTGTATTTCAATGCATGGTTAGTTGGTGACTCATTCATATGAGTGGTAAGTGCGTGGAATCAGATTGTACCTCTTCGCGAACTGTTTCGATCAGTCTCTCTAGCCTGCGTATAAAACAGCAGGGAACGGATCAGAAAGCCGGTGTTTCTGTCCGCCCAAGTGATCTCGCTATGGAAATTTTGTGTATGGGCGTAGCAAGCAACAGGAGCGCATGCATTACTACTCTGTCAGATGGAAGTTAGATAGAAGTAAGGAGTGGCACCAAATTTGGACAAGCCCCCTCGGCAGTAATCTGAGGTTCTGAAATGTCTAGGCTCACATTGTGCCGAACTGAAGGATAGCATTCGTGCTAGCACCTCAGTTCATGGCGAGAGCGGAAGATCAGGTGTGTTTAAGCGAAGCAGCGAAGGACAAGGAGCCAAGTGTGTGCACCAGTACAAAGTTGATGCTTGTTACGCTGTGAATCTCCGGGGCTTAAGAATAAACACTAGAGTCATTCTTTTAAAGAGCCCCTTTTCACTGGGTTGCTTATTCTCAATCCATTGTCCAAATGAAAACTAGATTCCACCGTTGCCTATCTCTCATCAAAACAATCAAAACAAACATATGCACAACGTGTGGCAGGCTTTTAGGTATAAAATTGGTTCTGTTAGTTCCTACTTTTTTTTAGACCTGTCGAACCTCGAGAGTTCAATCGCATACAAACTTCTTGGCAGTGTACAGGATGAAGCACAGGGTAGCTAGCTCAATGGCATGGGACTCCCAGCTGCACGACTGTACTAACAGGAAGCACGCGAACCACTCCATGTGCATGCTATTCTGTCATTTTTTGTATATTAATGTAGCAGGAAAATACAAGTGAGCGGTCCTAGGAGGCCACTTACATGGACAAAAACTAAAACATAGAGACAACACACTATACATAGGAAAGGAAACAAGGTGACAACAATCAACATGGTCAAAAACTTTGCACTAGCCAAACCCCAAGTCCTCGTCTCTTCTTTTATCTTTTGGACGAGGACCAGCGCCAACGATACTTTTGGCTGAAATGTGCGTGAATTCTTCTCTTTTCAAATCTCTCAAATTACTAGAAGCAAAAGGGAATAGAGACCCTTTTGTGGGACCCTAGGAAAAGACCCAACTGTCATCCACTAATCCTTGACGCCGCTCAAGCTGAGGCAGGGTTACCCAGATGGTGATGCAACTCTAGATGCACCTCGAATAATAACATTCCAAAGAATGTGGTGCGCTGTCTCCGTGTCATGCCAACAAATGGGGTATGAAGCATTTCTTGGCCAACAATGGATCTCTAGTTGATCTGGCATCCAAACATGATTGCGTATGATGAGCCACACAAAAAAAAAATTGTATTTTGGTGGACCTCAAGGCTTCCAAATTAGCGGTTTCGGGTAAGGATGAAACTAGTGGTCCCAACGAATTGTGCATGATATGCCAATACTGATGAATATTCCCTGACTCAGTGAGCCTCGTGATTTATCCTCTATTCCTTGAAATAGAATTATTGTGTGAACAACGGACCAGAGCTCAACATATTTGTTGAAGATGGACAACTGTAAGTACTGCATGAAGATTGATGTCGTTTATCCATGTCTGGTCAGCAATTGTTTCCTTGACTTTTCTGTTTTTCTTCCTCGTGATGGCAAAAACAGCAGGGGTAATATCCTTAGTCCGTCGACCTTGGACCCAAGCTGCATGCCAGAAGGAAGTCTTTGTACATCTATCTATGTATTTATTCACACATAAGAAGATACATTATATTACTAAAGCAAAAGGAGTTTATTTCTTTTGACTTCTTTTTACTAAAACCTTTTTTAATGTTAATTAGCAGGACCTGCCGTTTATTAAAAAATTAGGAGAAGTAACGAGGCCTAGGCCAAAGAAAAATAAAATCAACACGTCACGCTACAGGGAGAAGAAGAAAAAGTATCAAACATCACATGCCTATATGACTGGCAAGATCTCAGAAAGGTGCTTCGCTCTTGCAGCGCACTAGGTGTGAGCCTCCTCCTTGATTTTGGCTAGCATTGAGGGAATTGACGGGTGTTGTTTCTGAAAAATTCACACATTCCTTTCAGATTTCCCACATGACTAACAACAAAAGGAGCAAAAGGCCTTTAGCGGAAAGCCTTATTGACTGGACATCTCTGTCCACCAATCCTTTACCGTGGAGTAGTGCTGCCATTGGCTGCGCGATGGCAGGTGTTGGGAGAGCTATGCAAAGATGAGATCCCAAATCTGAATAGAGTATCGGCAATGATCAAACAAGTGAACAACACTTTTTGCCCAAGTATTTAGGCACCTAAGCAGCTACGGTTTCTAAAACCCACTTATATTTTGCAGGATGCACTGTAATAAGAGGATGCATTGTAATAAGAGTAAGGCCGTAATAATTTTGACTGCCACCAACTTAATTGGTTGGTTAATTTGAAAAAAAAGGACTTAGAAACATGGCCACCTTCATAGTCGGTTCAACTTACAACTAGGCCGGACTCCAAGGAAAATGAGAAAAACATGCATGTTTTTGCAATGGGGTAGTTATTCAGGGCCAGGCACTACTACAGCAATCTTAACCGAGATGGGCAAAAAGCTTTAACCGAGACGGTTTTGCCAACCACCTCCGTCGAAAGGTCATGGTTAATCCGGCTTAAGGCGGTTGGCCAACCGTCTCGGTTAATCGATTAACCGAGGCGGGTGTCATAAGGCAACCGCCTCACTTAATGGCTATTAACGGAGGCGGTAAAAAATGCCCGCATGCGTTAATAGATTAAAAATAAAAAAAAACATCGACGAGCCCATCCACGAGGCCCGCCGAGCCCATCGACGAACCGTTGTCGCTGCTCGCTGGATCAGAGCCACGGCCGCCGGTCCGAGACTCGCCGCCGTCATGCCGTTGCCGGAAGAGTCGCCCACCACCGGATCTGCTAGCACCGCTGGGACCGTGCCTTCGCTAGCTACCGCAGAGGCCGGGCCCCCGCTCGCCTTCTCTTTTGATTTGCCGGGTCCCACACGCCACGCCACTAGAGGTTGAGGTCGAGGTGGAGGTGGAGGGTGCCGGAGGTGGAGCTGGAGCTGGAGGGAGCGCAGTGGAGGTGGAGGGGCCACCGGAGCCGGGAGGGGAGGGCGCCGCTGGAGCCAGAGGGAGAGGTGGAGGGTGCCGCCGGAGCTGGAAGTGGGGGCCCACCGGAGCCAGAGGGTGGAGGCGCAGCTGTGGTGGGGAAGAGCGCCGCCCGAGCTGGAGGGAGAAGGGACGGCCCTCTGGTGTGAGGGAGATGAGAGAGCTCGGGCGTTCAAAGAGGGGGGGGAGATATTTCTCCATTCGCCTGGAGATGACGTCATGTAGGGTCCGCTCGTCATGCTCAGTGAGGAAGCACAGAAACATCAACGGTGGGCATGTATCCACGTGGCGTCCTATCCGGCTATCCATAGGTCCACGTCAACGATCCGGGTCTCCTCCCAGAACGGATGGGCGCGGCTTCCCATGGGTGCAGTCGGTGTGGCTAAAATCTGTGTGGTCCGATGTGTGGCAGTGAGTGTACAGCCGCTGATATCGCACCACGTGTTGGTGGTTTCTTGAAACGGGGGGTGCAGCCGGCAGTTTTCTGAAACCGCGCATGGGAAATGTGGGGCGTGGGCATGCAGCACGGAGAGAGAGAGGGGAACAGGTGGGGCCGGGCACATGGCACGGACAGAGGGCACGGCGCAGCAGTCAAGCGGACGTTGAAAGGTGCGCTGGTTTGATTTTTGGAGGTGGATGCCTATCATTTACCAAGGCAGTAATTTTAAACCATCTTCGTTAATCGATTAACCGAGGCGGTTACACTAGGACAACCGCCTCGGTTAATCGATATTAACCAAGGCGGGCATTTAAAGCTGCCCGCCTCCGTTAAGGATTAACCAAGGCGGGCACCGGACCGGCTGCCCTGCCACCGAATAACGGAGGCGGGCAACCAGCCCGCACGCCTCGGAGCCCCAAAGGCAAAGGCCGCATGAATGTTTTTCTGTAGTAGTGATGTGGGCAACCTCATCGGGAGCCCAACTAAAGGTGTTAACTGAGTCCAAGTACTAAACAGTAATGGAACCAAATATTTTCATCAATGTGATATTGTTGTGTGGTGTTTTCGTGGGGGGGGACTAGGGTCCATAAAAGATCAATGTGGGAGAAGAAAACACCATGCTCTTGTTACAAATAAGGATTGTCAGGCATTGAGCCAATGGGGATGAGGATGCTCCAACAAGGAAGAGTAATGTTGCCGTGGAGGACGACGTGGCCTCATCTAAAACCGGATAGTCAAGGGCAGTGTTTATGCATGACATGAACTTGCACCTGGCGTGCGTGTCTATTTTGTTAGATCATCTTGCATCTCGTATCAACCTGAAACCGAACCGAACAAAGTGATTGAAAATTTACTCACATGCACTTTCTTTGTCTAAATTTGAGTATACAGTACACTCAATGCAATGTAGTTAATTGTATGCGCATAATCTAGATGAACTGATTACGCTGGATAATTGTGTTCCACCAATCAAATCAAATAGTACATGCTTGCACAGTTTCCTGATTGTCAGCTAGGTTGAAATTTTGGTGGTTTAATTATGCTTGTCCCAAGACAACTACTCTTTTCATGAAAGAAACATTAAAAAAGGTAGAAACAGTTAGTTTGAGTGATCACCTTCGGTTAGCCGTAACTTAATTTACATGTTGGTTAGAAAAAACAGAGACCAACGAACCTGACCTAATAAGGCACCAGTTCTGTTTGCACGATCTCCAGAGAGATGTCTGCTGGTACCGGAATTGATTTAACATTTACTGCCTCATTGCATTTGAATGAATGGTTAGTTGGTGACTCATTCATATGAGTGGTTAGACCGTCTCCAACAAGGAACCCATATGGACACCCAAATCCAAAATGAATAGTAAGAGATCCAGAATCAGTCTCCAACAGAGTACATATACGGGAGACCTATTTTGGATTACCTGAGAGGCACAATCCAAATATGGGCATCCTCTCTCCTGGAAACCCATTTGCAGAAATGATTCTCTTTTAGGTCTTGTTGTTGGAGAAGATGCCGAATATGTATTGAACCTTTTACCTGTGACGCTAACCCAAAGGACAAATGGATCTTATATTTTAGGTGTTGTTGTTGTAGATAGCCTTAGTGCGTGGAATCAGACTTTACCTCTGAGTGAACTGTTTCGGTCTCCCTAACCTGTTGTGTATATATAAAACAGCTGGGACTGGAGCAGGAAGCCAGTGTTTTCGGTCGCCAAAGTGATCTTGCTACATTCATATGAGTGGTAAGTGAATGGAATCAGACTGTACCTCTGACTCTGAGTGAACTGTTTCGGTCTCTCTAGCCTGCGTATATATAAAACAGCAGGGAATGGAGCAGAAAGCCAGTGTTCCTGGTTGCCCAAGTGATCTTGCTATGGAAATTGTGTATAGGAGTAGGAAGCAACAGGAGCACCTGCATTACTACTCCGTCGAGTGGAAGTAAGGTAGAAGTGCGGACCGGCGCCAAATCAGAGACACCGCCTCACCACTCCTCGGAGGTTCCGAGATGCTAGCCGCCTGTGATGGCGACGAAGTGAATGATAGCCTGAGCAGCACGGTCTCTTGCCATCGTAAGAACCCATGGTCATGTATGTTTCGGTAAAGCAGCCCAGGAGGCAAGGAGCCAGGTGTGTGCACCAGTTTATAGGAGATGCTCATTATGCTGCAAATTGGTGAGGCTTAAGAATAAACACATTACACTGCGAATCGGTGAGGCTTAAGAATTAACACTACGTATTATAGTTAAGAGGGCTCATTCTTGTAAAGGACCCCTTTTTGTTGGATTGCTTATTGTCAATGCATTGTTGAAATGGAAATTAGATTCCATCATTGCGTATCTCTTGCCAAGATAGTCAAAACGAACATATGGACAACGTGTGGCATGCTTTTAGGTATAAAATTGGTTCTGTTAGGTATAAACCCATCATGATCATTATCACCATCAGACCTGTCGAACCTCGAGAGTTCAATACCATACAAACTTGACATAATGTTCATTGTAAACTACGAAATTCTCGGCAGTGTACAGAATGAAGTGCAGTAGCTCAATGGCATGAAGTCCTAGCTGCAACTCACTGGAAGCACTTGAACTACTCCATGTACAGCTATTCTGTCAGATTTCAGATCCAGAGGTTTCTGCACTATACCAGGCATCCTGAGCATGAGCTCTTGCTTTAGCTTCGTTCTTTTAGTTCAAGATAGATGAATGTTTCAATATTTTCCTAGAGGCTCCTCCACTCTTTTACTATGGTATGCTTGGGACTTGGGAGGCGCCAGGAATGTTCTTGTTACATTGGAGGATGATTAGCCATGGAGCTTACGGGAGTGAAGATGCTCTGACAAAGAAAAGTAATGTCTAGTCTATGGACGACCACGTGGCTTTATCTAAAACTGGGTAGTCAGCGACAGAGTTTATGTATGACATATGTGTTCATCTGGCGTGCGCGACTGTTTTGTTTGTTCCAATTTGGTAGAATGACCATCTTGCATCTTGTATTAACCTGAAACTGAACCGAGCAAAGTGACTGAAAATTTACTCATGCACTTCTTTGTCTGAATTAGAGTGACTGGTACACTCCATGCAGTGTAGTTGTATCTGCACAATTTCTGGACTGATTACTCTGAATAACTGTGTTGAACCACTCAAATTAAATAGTACATACTTGCATACAGTTTCCAGATAACATTCGGTTAGCTATAACTTAATTCACATATTGGTTAGAAAAAAATAGCCCAATGAACCTGACCTAACAAGGCACCAGTTGTGCTTGCAGGACCTCCAGAGGTGTCTGCTGGTGCTGGAATCGATTTAGCATTTACTACCTGACTATATTTCAATGGATTGTTAGTTGGTGAGTCATTCGTATGACTGGTAAGTGCCTGACTATATTTCAATGAATTGTTTTGGTATCTCTAGTCTAACCTCAGTATAAAACAAGAAGCAAAGGAGCAGAAAGCCAGTAGTGTTTCTGGCCGCCCATGTGATGTTGCTATGGAAATTGTGTATAGGAGTAGGAGGCATCAGGAACACCTACATTACTGCTCTATAGAGTGGAAGTAAGATAAAGTGAGGACTGGGGCCAAATCTGAGATGGATAGTGTAGGAAAGCCGGAGCAGTACGGTCTCTCGCCGTCACGAATTGGTGCTAGCACCCTGGTTCATAGCGAGTGCTGAAGGTCAGCTATGTTTAAGCGAAGCTATCAGGCAGCCAGATGCGTGCATCAGGACAGAGGAGATGCTCATTACGTGGTGAATCACTCAAGCTTGTTCTAATTAAAAAGGACTAATTCTTGTAAAGGATCCCTTTTCACTGGATCGCGTGTTCTCAATGCATCGTTGCGTCTCTCTTGTCAGAGACGATAAAAATGAACCAACATATGGACAATGTGTGGCATGCTTTGAGGTATAGTATATCTGTTCTAACAAATATATGCATGAAAATTTCTTCAAAAAATATAAGCATGATAACAAACCCATCATACCCTTATCACCATCAGACCTGTCGAACCTCGAGAGTTGAATCCCATACAAACTTGACAGAGTGTTTACTGTCAGCTATGAAATTCTCGGCAGTGTAGAGGATGAAGCGCAGTAGCTAGCTCAATGGTATGAAGTCCTAGCTAGCTCCATTCACGACTGTACTCACTGAACCACTCCATACACATGTAGTACAACTATTCTGTCAGGTCTCAGATCCAGAGGTTTCTGCAATTGAGAAGTGAGAACTTCAATTCAAGGTCGTGCTAGCTTTGTGCACGTAAATGAATTCAGATTTGAGAACCTCCAGTCCTGCCTGACAAGGTGGCAATTGTACATAAGGGTGATGACAATTTTGCTACCTGATTGTGGTCCTCCATGATGGCGATGGATCCACTCAAGCCTATCGAGACACGCCAATGAGCATCACCATCTTCTTGGGCCATTAGAGAGGAGCCATGGACATCAGCGTCAGGAGTTCAAGAAACAACATACTGATCTTCCAGATAAGCCCAAAAGGGTTGAGAGCGACGTGACTCCCAAATTGCACGACCTAAGCTCTTTTTGTGCGAATAAAAATACTAGCAAACATGCCCGTGCGTTGCGACACGAGAAAAAAACCTATTAAATATTTTTGGGGAACGACGATAAGAATATTACATATTATTTATGTTTCACTATTTATAAATTCAAAAATTAAAAGTTACAATTTATTTTTTGATGGGCATGACATCTATAGTATAATTTATTGTTGGCAACTATGACAATAACTATTAATCCTATATCGAACTAAAATACAATTTTGATGGTTTTTTTTCGTACTGCAAAGCACATAAATATTTAGATATAAATACATCATAACTTTAATTTTTATTCTATATATATGTGCTGGTACAATGAAATATCCGTTTTAATGTCCGATTCCTAATCTCCAAGGCAAAATTTCTGCCGGTAAATTTTTTTCGTCCAACTCTAATTTCCTTGCACGTTCTGGGTTCTCTTTTCACTACTGGAAAATGCGAGTTTCCCTACCGTTTTTATTGTTCCCTACGGTTTTGATTAGTTCTAGGGAATGAAATGTATCCCTTAGGGTTGCTTTTTGGAACCGTAGGGAACCTGTGTTTCCTAGGAAGTTCATGATTTCGCCGGGAGCAAGAAGAGTTAGTCCTTCACCGGTCCGGGCAGCTCCTACGTGGAAGATTTCCCTAGGAGGTATATATAAAATCTTAGGAACGAAAAATCGAACCTGTGATGAAGGCGCCACTTCTCCCGCCCCGCCCGATCCAGCCGCCTCCGCACAATTCAAAGCTAAGGCGCCAATTCTCCCTTTGCCCATCCAGTTTTTTTTTTTTTTTTTTTTTATGAATGGCCTCCTGAAAGGCAAAGCCCACAACAAAAAAAAAGAAAAAAAAAAAAAAAACACAACAGCCATGAAGCGCCTTTCTCCATCGTAGAAGCGCCCGCCCCAGCTGATGCATCCAACCTGTGACGCTGTCCCTTGCTCCGCCCGCCTGCCAACACATGTCACTTTGCCCTTGAGCCCGCCCAGTAGCATGACCACTGCCACGCCAGCCCGCCAGCCCAGCAGCATGAACTGCCTGCCCGCCTCACGCCAATGCCAAGGCCAGTGCACTGCTGCCTTGCCCGGCCCGGCCGCCGCCCTTCCCCATGACGCCGGCCTCCCCCAACCCGCACCCTCCCTCGAGCTGCCTCCCTCCCCAAGCCGCCGCCCTTCCCAAGCCGCCGTCCGCCCTCCCCAACCTGCTGCCCTCCCAAAGCCCCCTACTCTGCACCCTGCTGCCCCCTCACATCTCCACCTTAAGCCCTCCCCAATCCCCATCCCAAGCTTTCACTCCAATCACCCATTCTCGATCTGCTGCCTCCCATTCCATCCCTCCATGTCCTGCTGTTTAGATCTGTGGAAGCAAAGGATGGATTGACAGAGGTAAGGTATTTTCTGGGGATTTCTAGTGCATTCTTGTGTGGACAGCAGTAAGAAGATTCACAAAGAATTGATATTGATGTATTATATTCAGTCTTCCCATTCCATAGTGGAGGCACCCTTCTACTGCTTGGTCGCCTGGAGCCAAGGAGGAGTCAAGGAGTAGGGGCGGTGTTGCCCGGAGCTCTGTTGTGAAGAAGGAAGGCACCACATCTGTAGAAAGAAGGCTTCACAGTCTGCTTGTCACTCTTGAACAAAGGATTTAAGGTGAGAAGGAAAATTTCCTTTTCTTGCTGCTTTTTTTGTATTGTTAGCAGAATTGGCATGTCTAAAATATTTGATACGGTCTGTTCATTTCTGAAAAATTAGAAACTAAGAAGCTTAGCACTATGATAATTTTGGTGTTGCAATCTATTAGGTGAATATTCTTTTTTAAGTGAGTTGTCTACTGGGTTCAGAGAATAGTCAATATTGTGACTCATCTGATGCAGTCTAGAAATTTTGTTACTAGTAATAATCAGTATATGTTCTATATAAACTTGTTTGTCTATTAGTTTTAGAATACATGCACTAAATCATGTGAGTTACTTGCAAATTTTTCTGTTTCAGTTCATTGTCACAACAATAGCCATGTCAGTAGAAGATCGTAGTTGGATGTATGACGGCTGGAATGACAATGGTCGTCATTCCTCGGATTGGGTGCGAAATACAAATGCTTTCCTAGACCAGGCTTTCAATTCGGTTTCTAATTCTGAAAAACTTGGAGTAGTGTGTCCGTGTTCAGATTGTCGCAATAGAGTTAGACGGAGAAGAGACGTCATGAGCATGCATTTGTGTAAAAGAGGGTTTATGCCTGGCTATTTTACATGGACTGAACATGGTCAGCGGCCTATTAGTCAGCCTACAATGGATTATGCGTACGATACTGCCGATGGTTTAGATCAAATGTTAGCTGATTGGGGTGATGCAATGCAAACAGATAGTGTAGAGCATGAACCAACAGCTGATGCTAAGGCATTCTATGCTTTGTTAGAAGCTTCAAAAGAGCCGCTCCATAGCTACACTAGTGTTGCACTGCAAACTGCTGTAGCACGCTTGATGGCAGTTAAGTCACAATACAATCTCCCCGTAGAATGCATTAATAAATTATTGGATTTGTTTGGTGATGTACTGCCTCAGAACCATAAGATGCCAAAATCTTTGTATGAGTGCCAGTGTCTTCTTCGTGGTCTAAAAATGCCTTACATCAAGATAGATGCTTGTACAAACAATTGCATGATATACTACAAAGAAGATAAGAACAAGGATAAATGTGATTTCTGTGGGGAGAGTAGATATGTAGTTACTGAACCAGCACACCAAGGGCAGAAACGAAAACCCATACCACGTAAGGTTCTACGATATCTCCCACTCATACCAAGGTTGCAGCGGTTGTTCATGGAGCCAAACACTGCAAAGCACATGCGGTGGCACAAGGAGGGTAGGTGAGCCAACCCAAATGTTATGGTGCATCCTTCTGATGCTGAGGCATGGACACATTTCAATACATCTTGCCCAGAGTTTGCAATGGACCCGAGGAATGTTCGGATTGCTTTGGCGACAGATGGCTTCAACCCATTTGGCTATGGAAAAGCTCAATATTCTTGCTGGCCAGTTTTTTCAATTCCTCTGAACTTACCTCCAGCTCTTTGTATGAAGGAGGAAAATATATTTCTTAGTTTAGTGATTCCTGGACCGGAGCATCCTGGCAAGAATATGAATGTCTTCATGCGGCCACTTGTTGATGAGATCAAGGAAGCTTGGCCAGGAGTTCTCACCTATGATAGCTTTTCAAAGCAAAATTTTCAAATGAAGGTTGCATATCATACTTCCATCCATGACTATCCTGGATTGGGTATGTTCTCTGGATGGTCAACACACGGTGGTTTGGCCTGTTTTGATTGTATGGCAGATGTGGACAGCACTTGGCTACCAAATGGGCACAAGTACAGTTGGTTTGATTGCCATAGAAGGTTCTTGCCAGCTGACCATAATTTCAGGGACCAGAAGAATGAATTTAGGAAGGGCGTAGCAGTGTATGACACGCCTCCACATCGGTTAACAGGGCAAGAGGTGCTAGCATACATGAATGAAGTCAAAGAGAAATCATTTGAAGGTTATGGTACTGTCCACAATTGGACTCACATCCCATTTCTGTGGGAATTGCCATATTTCCCTCTACTTATGCGTCCACATCACATTGATGCTATGCATACTGAAAAAAATGTAGCTGAAGCTATTTTTGCTACATGTCTTGACATGGCTGACAAGACCAAGGATAATAACAAGGCTAGACTCGACCAAGCCTTGATGTGCAATAGGAGACATCTCAACCTTGTTGAGAAGCCAAATGGCTTGTGGGATAGGCCTAGAGCACCCTTTTCCCTAAATAGACCCTAGAAGAAGGAGGTTTTGCAGTGGTTTAAGGACATCAAATTCCCTGATGGTTATGCATCAAACCTAAGGCGAGGGGTCAACATGGACACTCTAAAAATTAATGGCCTCAAAAGTCATGACTTCCATATCTTCATTGAGCGTTTGCTAGTGTGATGATGCGAGGTTATGTCAAGAATGAGATATGGGAGGTCCTTGCTGAAGTGAGTTACTTTTTTAGAGTGCTTTGTGCAAAGGAGGTTGATCGTGCCCAGATACGTCAACTTGAAGCAAACATACCTGTTTTACTTTGTAAAATGGAGAAAATCTTTCCACCTGGTTTCTTCAATTCAATGGAGCATATAATGGTGCACCTCCCATATCAAGTTAGGGTAGGGGGGCCTGTAAAGTACACATGGATGTATGGAGTTGAGAGATATACATTTAGGACTTCTGTTCTTTTCCATTTGGCTATTATATTCAAAGAACTAATAGTAACTAAAACTGTTGTAGGTTGTTAAAAAAGGTGAGGGCAAAAGTTCGTAACAAGGCTCATGTTGAAGCATCAATAGTGGAAGGATGCCTTGTTGAGGAGATCACTAACTTAACATCATTATACTTACCTGATCTCATATCTAGCTCCCGAAATCGGCCACAACGTTATGCTCATAATGCTGATCCATCTGATTCTACTCTTAGTTTGTTCCAAGTGCGTGGATGGAAGAGTGGTAGAGGAACAACAAGGTTTCTAACTGTTGAAGAGTATAAGGCAGCAATGATTTATATATTCACAAACTTGACTGAAATGGATGAATATGTTGAGTGAGTGCACCAACTTAATAAACCAGCTAATAACATTTATCATTACAATAATTCATGTTTTTGTGTCCCATAGAAAATTTGAACGGGAACAATGGAGCCGGGCAAGACCACCAAGCCAGAGACAATTGGACAATTTAAGGATTAATGGGGCTGGCCATGGCAAACCAAATTTGCTTGAATGGTTTAGAAACATGGTACTAGCTAATTGACCAATTCCTGTGTAGTTTTATACAGTAATGTATAATCTGGATACACTTTAATTTTTAATTGTAATATTGCAGTGTGACATGGATGCAAGCATACCTAGTGAATTGCGTCGTTTATCACGTGGATGTGGCCTCAAAGTCAAGTCATATGATATTTATGAAGTTAATGGGTACAGATTTAGATCTGAAAAGTATGAAAAATCTAGAGGGAACCTAACTACCACCAACACGGGAGTGCTTGCTGTTGGTGATGATGATGGTAGCAACAATGAGCTTGAGTATTACGGTATTATCAAAGACATTATTGAGTTAAAGTTTGATGGTGGTAGTGATTTCAGCCTTGTTTTATTTGAGTGTCATTGGTTCCACCCAACTAATGGAGTGAGGCACTTGGATAGACTTGGACTAGTAGAAGTTGCCCATGAATCATGTAATCCAGCAAATGAGCCTTTTGTTCTTGCTAGCCAAGTGAAGCAGGTTTATTATCTTCCATATCCATGTAAATCTGATCTGAACCTCAATGGGTGGTTGTAACACCCGGTTTCAAGGACGAAGCCGAATGCACACCATATGTGAGCCCTGGAAATCAAATCTCACATATAGCTACAAATAAAGGGCAGTATCAAATCGTAATGCTTAATATATAGCGAACTTAGCAAAAGAGATAACCTTATTTAATTATTTTTGAGTGATTTCTTTGTATTTCAGTTTATGAGGTCGTTCAATACAAGGATTGGCGCTAATTATTGTTCTGTTGAACGACCTCACGAAACTGAAATACAAGCAAATCACTAAAAAATAAATAAATAAAAGTACGTAGGTATAAAGTAACAGTGTTTTAGAAATAAGAAGAACAATCTTAAACCTGCAAGTGCACAGTAGAAAAGCACTCGGCCCTAGCGCGTAGCGCCCCAGCTCGTTGCCGCCGCAGAGCCGCGGCGCGGAGCGGGGGGTCCGCTCGGCAACTCGACGATGAACGACCCCGCGATCGGCGTCCTGGCCCATGCTGACGCCACGACGCGAGGATGGAGAGCTTGGTGGACCCCGTGCCGAACTGCTGCTGCTAGAGTCCGTAGCCATGCCAGCGTTGGTCTCCGTCTCGCCGTGGGTGGCAGCGTGCCGGAGAGTTCATTCTTGACGAATCGATGTCTCTACTTCTCGTTGACCGTCGCGTGCGCGTGTGTAGGGAATCGAGGCACAATGCAGAGTTACAGAGCGCGCGTGCCTAGCGTAGAACGGCGGAAGCAGACCCGAGAGGCGAGAGATGGACATGGGGCATTTTTTTTACAAAGAAAATTTGTATTACGTGTGAATGACAGCTGGACCCTAAGGTATGCCGTGGCCTAACCGGTGTCGGTGTTTTGAATAAATACCAACCAGTAAATTTATATTTGTTGCGCGTTGGACCCGGATGGTGTACTAAAAGACATAAGATTTATACTGGTTTTAGCAGAATGTCCCTACGTCCAGTTTGCTGTTGCTTGTATTATTAGCACTGAAAGGTTCGTAGTAGGGTACAAACGGTCGAGAGAGGGACATGTCCCAAGTCTCTGATGGAAAGGTCGAAAGGATGTCAAGAGTTCGGTTGCTGCTCAGCTGTGTGTTATGTGATGCGTTGTGTGTTGAATTGATTCGTCTTCTTAGTGGGGTGCCCTGCCCTCCATTTTATAGACAAGGGGGAGCAAGGATTACAGATGAGAGAAAGAGGAAAAACAGAGGTAGAGAAGGTCCTTCGAAGGTGTCGGGTCTTTCTTTTCCTTTGAGCCTGCCCTGCTGATATGGCAGACGGTGCCAGAGATAGCACGTTCGCTGATCCTTATAGGGCCGTGCTCTGGCTTCGTTCAGCAAGTGGTCACATCCCATCCTACTCCGGCGGACGGCGCGGCGTGCCAAGGTGCCAAGCCGCGACCCTACAGGGAGCAGACGGGGTAGTGACCATACATTCGTTACTGTAGGTGATGTGAGTTCCCTCCTGGATCGTAGTGGTTGTCGTATGCTTATGTCAGGATCCACGTCTGAGGGCTGATGACGGCGCCCACAACACTGTAAGACAAAAGTCGGCGCCTACAACACTGTTCGAGCTCTGTCATGCCTGGAAGGGCTTAAAACGCCCGTCCCGTCATATCCTGACGGTACTTTCCCGCATGCGTGCAGAGCATGGTCCTCGGTACTGCGGTTGACTCGAGTGTCCTGTTTTACCCTGTGCTCGTCATTATGAAGGAGTAGGGTGCAGACGTCGGGCGAGACGGAGCCCAACCCTCGGGGGTCGGGCGAGGCGGAGTATGCCCCCAGACGTCGAACGAGGCGAAGCTAGTCCTCAGCCGTCGAGCGAGGCGGAGTCTGCCCCCAGACGTCGGGCGAGGCAGAGTCCAGCCCTCGGGGGTCAGGCGAGGCGCGGCCAACCTTCGGTTGTATGGGCGAGAAGTGTAGTTGCATTCTTGTCTGTTCGGAACCATCAACGTTTGATGGTTATTAGCTCTACCTCTTTGGGTACCCAGTATTAGGTCCCCGACACCCGGCATACCCTCGATGTCCACCCCTGGCAACTGCCCCACATAAGGTTGCAACTGCTACGCCTACTTGCCCGTCGTCCACCCACACCCGCTTCGCTTCTCGCACGCACATGTGGACCACCTGCTCCCGTGGGGACCGCCTCCACATGCGCCCGCTTCCTGCGCCTACAAATGTTGCAACATGAAGCACTTCTGTAACATACGTTTGAAACAGGTGAAACATTTGCAACATACGCTTACGACATATGTGTATAGCCACTGAAACATATGCAACATCCAGATAAAACACTTACAAACATACGTCTGGAAACGGATGAAACCTTTTGAATAGACGCTTGAAACATATATTTGAAACACTTACAACATACCTCTGAAACACTTGCAACATGTGTAATATTCTGATCTAATTTTGCAACATTCATATAAAACACTTGCAACGTACTTCTGAAACATCGAACACACTTGAAACATGCATTTGCAACATACAGATCCTCCTGACGCCAGTCTTCGGCCGAGCGCAGGAGATGATGTCCTGGCCGGCACCGACCTTCTCCCGGTGGTGCGGGGTGGTGATGGCGCGGTGCATGTCGTGGCCATGACGGGCAAACACAGATTAGGGTGCGCCGGTGGTTGGCCGCGACGGCAAGGCGACGTGGGGAGCGGTGGCTTTGCGCGGCGCAGGATGGGGCGCGCGCACATGGGGATGGTGGAGTGGGGCGGGGCGGCGCTGCGCGGCGCAGGATGGGGCGCGCGCACACGGGGATGGTGGAGTGGGGCGGGGCGGCGCTGCGTGGCGCAGGATGGGGCGTGCGTGCAGGTGTGGCGGAGTGGGGTGTTTGGGCACAGGATGGGGCACGCGCGGTGGCAGAGTGAGGTGGCTGGACGAAGGATGGGGGCATGCACGGGGATGGGCACAGCGGCGAGGCGGAGTGGGACGTGCGGGAGTTTTTTTTTTTTTAGGGAGAGAGCACATCTGGAGTGAGGCGCACGGTATCCGGACGGGGTGGGTGCTTGTGGCCAAGCATTATCGGTAGTCTAAACTTCTATCTATTTCTTTATTCTCTAATAATAAAGCCGGAAAGCCATATGGCTATAAGTTCAGCACAACCGCAGCCCACAAGGCTCAAAGGCAGAGTAACGATTCGTCTTCGACTCCTGAATCGGAGTTTCTTCTTCCTCGGACAGACCTGCGGTTCTGCCCATGGCTGCCGGGGGCGATTTGGGGTTGGGATCCGCGGCAGAGTAAAGGTGTGGCGAGTGCCCTATCCAATTTGGTAGAATGACCATCTTACATCAATACATCATGTCTTAGCCTGAAACTGAACTGAGCAAAGTGACTGAAAATTTACACACATGCACTTCTTTGTGTTAATTTGACTGCATGGTTGTATGCGCATGATCTAGCTGGACTGATTACGTTGAATAATTGTGTTGAACCAATCAAAGTAAATAGTACACGTAACATGCTTGCATAGTTTCCTGATTGTCAGCTAGGTTGAAAGTTTGGTGGATTTAATTAGGTTCGTCCCAAACCAGCCAACTGTTCTTTTTATGAAAGAAAGGTTTCATAAAAAGATAAATACGTTAGACCTCTAGTGAACATGGATGTCCATCGATCACCTTCGGTTAGGCGGGACTTAATTTACATATTGGTTAGAAAAAATAGCCCAACAAACCAGACCTAATAAGTCAGCAGTTGTGCTTGCGGGACCTCAAGAGATGTCAGATTACCAGAATTGATTAACATTTACTGCCTGACTACATTTGAATGGATTGAGTTGGTGACTCATTCATATGAGTGGTAACTAGTAAGTGCCTGACTATGTTTCAATGAATTGTTTCGGTCTCCCTATTCTAACCTGCGTATAAAACAGGAGGGCACGGAGCAGAAAGCCAGTGTTTCTGGCTGCCCAAGTGATCTTGCTATGAAAATTGTGTGTAGGAGTAGGAACCAACAGGAGCACCTGCATGACCAGTCTTGTCGATGGAAGTAAGATACAAGTAAGCAGTAGTGGCGCCAAATCGGACACATGCCCTCGCCACTCCTCTGAGGTTCCGTAATGGCTAGCCTGTGATGGCGTGGAACTAAAGGATAGCCAGAGCAGTGTTATACGGTGCCTCGCCGTCATGTATGTTTCAGCAAAGCAGCCCAGGAGCCAGGTGATGAGTGCACCAGTGCATAGGAGATGCTCCTCATTACGCTGCGAATCACTGTCAACTATTAAATTCTCGGCAGTGTACAGGATGAAGTCCTTGCTGCAATCACGACTGTACTTACTTGATGCACATGCACTTGAACCAACCCATGTACATTAGTACAACTATTCTGTCAGGTTTCAGATCCAGAGGTTTCTGCAATTGAGAATTGAGAACTTGAGGTCGTGCCTAGCTTTGTAACAGCAATTGAACTGAGAACCGCGATCCAGTCCCGGCACGACAAAGTGGCAATACATAACGGCGATGACAATTTTGCTACCTGATTGTGGTCCTTCGTCATGGCGATGGATCCACTCAAGTCTATCGAGACATGCCAATGACCATCACTGTCATCTTGGACCATTAGAGAGGAGCCATGGACATCAGCATCAGGATCAAGTGCAAGAAACGAAGATACTGGTCTTGCGGATAAGCCCAAAAGGATACTACAACTAAGGACATAGTTTATGCAAGGCATGTATGAGAAGACGGCATGCACCTCTGTCTTGCTAGATCCAATTTGGTAGAATGGTCATGTACCTTCCTGTCCAAGCCTGAAACTGAACTGATTAATATGAGTGAAAATAAAATGAAATTCACTTCGTTGTCAGAATTCGAGTGGATGGTTACACTCCATGCATTGTAGGTGCATGCGCATACTCTAGCTGGACTGATTACCCTGAAGAACTGTATTCAACCAATTAAACTAAATAGTATATTGCTTACACAGTTACTTAATTGTCATATAGGTTGAAAGTTTGGTGGATTTAAATTTTAATTAAGTTCATCCCAAATCTTTTCATGAAAGAAAAGGTTTATATGAAGATAAAACCATGAGACTTTCCAATGAACATGCATGTTTAGCAATCATGTTCCATGTGTCAGATCCTAAATCAGACATTATTAGTGACAACCAGATAAGGCGTCAGCTATGCTTGGATGATCTATTTCCTATTGGAATTTATTTGGCATTCAGTATTTGGCTACATTTCAATGGAGTAGTCACTATGTCATTGATATGCATAGGTAATTGCACTGAATCAGATTGTACCTCCTGGTCAACTGTTTCAGCCTCTCTAACCTGAGTATAAAATAGCTGGAAAGCGAGCAGAGGCCGGTATTGCTAACTCTAGATAAAATTTCTAATATTAAATTGTAAGAATTAGTTATTGTTTAATATCGTTGGCTAATAAAATTTCTAATATTAAATTGCATGTTTTTCCCTTTGTCCATTTCTAACATAATATGCACAAAAGATATTATGTTATATCTATCTAGTTGTCACAAACATACCAATTACTAATCTTTATGTTTTTTCATCTATGTCCATAGCTTTTTCATTTAAATTTTCATGGCACCTAAGTTTATCTTTACTATGTATTTAGTTGAAACATTATGTTAAACTATTGTGGTTATTGTTGTAGCCTATATCTTATATCTTATGATGAAATTTTAATTTTCTTAATTCTTGTTAATTACAACATGTTTTTTACACTGGAGTTAAGTTCAAACTCATCTTGTATCTTTTATTACATTTCCTTTTGTCCTTTCTAAAATAACAATTTTATGTCATAAACTATACACTTACTATAATAGCTTAAATCATCATTTAATACATGTCCCACACCACTTAAAATCAGTGGTTGAGCTTGAAATGAGATCTAGAATAGTGTAGCAGTGCTAACCTAAAGGGGATATGAATATCTAAGTCTTATAATGTTTTTTTGCTCTATAGTTGTCCCCCATGTGGTCTGCACTAACACCCACTTTTCATTATGTTAAATTTATTTCTAAAGAAATTATATGTGCAGTCATAGTTATATTATCAATATAGATAGCATTTTAGATAAAATGTATAAATACCTAAACTAAAAGCATATAAAATATTATTAATACAGTTATAAATTATTTGTTAGTATCATTAGTATCTAAAGAAAATATTTCTTTTATGATTATTTAAACACAACATATATATTTATCGCTCATGCATGCATGTGTACATAATCTACATGGCGACACAATATATATGTTTATTTCAAACATTAATATATTAATACTAATTCAATTGGGTCACGTTTTAACATATATATGTTTATAGTTACTTAAAAATTTTGTAGTCGAAGATGCTGATAACTTAGTTTTTAAAATAATGACAGAAGTGATAATTTTAGATGCAAATTTAATTGGTTATAATAGATTATGTCATAATAGTAGGTAGGCAATTAGATGTAAATTTAGGTTCATTTTAGATCATGTTTTCAATGTGGGGTAATTTAAATATAAATTTGCATGTCATGTTGTTTACACGATCACAGATATGGGTAATTATTTAGAAAATAGAATAAATTCAATTGATTATTATTATCATTTGGTATTATGGCATACTCTGATGGCCATACATTTTTTGGGAGAATTTCTAGGATCGATCTTTCATTAGACTGATATATATTTAGTTAAAATCTAATCTTAAGGTTTGATGGCCAAATTAAATTGAGTTGTCCCTGTTGTTGCTATGGTTTTGTTAAGGGACCATTTTTCATGTTCGATAAGCTATTAAAATAAATATTTATTTAAATGTATACATGTTTACTTGATCTACACGATGGAACATAGCATATGTTTAATGTTTTTATTAAGTGTAGAACTCCGCAATTTAGAAAGATATATCATACTTCATAAATATTGGACTATTTTTCATGATTTTCTATTATATATTATATTAGTATTGCATGCAGATTTGAGAGATATTTTTGTTTATTTTGTATAACGACAAAGATGGCTAACTTTGGTTCAAAGGTGTTAATTTATATATATTATTTTCACAATGGTATATATGGGCATTCTAAATGCACAGGGGCTACTATACATAATCTTTCATAATGGTAGACGTGGATAGTTTATAAAAGATAACAGAGGTGGATTGTTTAGTTATAAATTTAGGTCATTATTTTGAATGGTCTTTCATATTGAAATAGATAGTTGATCTCTCATGTGTTAATATTTTTTATACAATACTCGTATAAATATTTTTCTTATCATTATTCGCTTGTTATAGAGTTGAGTTTCCAATAACTTTGTATATGTTTCCATTCCCATTCATAATTTTCACCTTTTGCATTGTACCTCCATATGTGCTTAGCATATGTTTTCTCGAAACCTAAACTATATATTTGGCTTGAAAATCAGCATGCTCGCTGCATGTACATACATATATGCATTGCGACGCACACAGATCCGAGTTAGTTTTTCGTATATTAATAATAACATGAGTGAACAATTTTGACCATTATAAAAGTATTTTTGGAAACTTCTTCATAATGATCGTCGCAGATAATTTGGATTTAGGGATAGTTTATATTAGGGCTAACGATATAATGCAGGCGGTTAACTTAGATACAAATTTGTGGGTTACTTTATATTATTTTTCATAATAACATATTTTATATGAATATTAGAGGTCTACTTTAGTCTATTTGTACATAATAGTAGTGGTGATATTAAGCATAGAACATTATAATGATTGCCATTGTCAATATAATATATTGATGATTATAGTCGACCAAATAGATGGCCGCTAACTTAGAAAAAGAACTTTACTCCTGTGTACTATTTTATTTGACAACATTAATCTACCACAGCACTCGACTAACATTTTAGATTTCTTTAAAATACCATAATGATGTCGTAATTTGTAGTCTTCCCTATATTGAAACAAATATGTAATAACCTTCATCTTGTATCTCTAGTTTGATCGTCAATATTATAATGAATTTGGCTTTGATTGATAAGTGAACTGTATACTTTATTAGGTATATAAATTACATAGACGTAGCTATATATATTGACAGACTAAATGGCGCTAGAAAGGACTTCTGCAATCAGAATTGAGCTTCTACCTGTATGGAGTCATGACGCTATCCTGCATCACCCAACAACATCTTCAGGCTTCAATACACCGAAAAGGCTTCTTTGCCGCGGAATGCTTGTCATCTCGTAGATGGCGCGGATACAGGACATGGCAAGCGAGCGCGATTGTACGCCTCATGCATCCATGGTCCATGCGTGTCTACGTCGTTCTTGTTGAGAGATGCCTGGCCATATGTGCTTTTCGCACTGGAGCTCCATGCATCTACAAGCATGCTGATGAAGGACGGGCGGACGGCAGATTCAACCTCAGTTGCGTTAATGCATCAGCTTGTCACTGATGTTGTGGTAGTGGTACATAAATGCGCCACCTCTTTGAGATCTACAACAGAAGATCAAGTAACAATCAGATTGCAACTACTCCAAACAGGAGATCAGGAATCAAAGCGTCCGGACTTCATGCAACTACTCCATGGAAGCCTGCGCTTAATGCCGTCGATTGGAAGGAAAAGCAACGCAATGTTGTGGCTTCCTTTTTCCAGATTGAGAACTCCATGTGATTGCAGGATGAGGCGTTGGCGGCAATAGGTTTCCACGCGTGAGAGAGAGCTAAGAGGAGGTATCGTCGGCTGAGCAATAGGTTTCTACGTAGGATTTTTTTTTATGTGAACTAAAATTAGTTATAACAAATTTTCATAATGGCAGTGGTGGGCAAATTAAATGTACTTTTAGGGGGTTATTTTATGGTATTTTCATAATGGCAATTGTGGGTAATTTTTTAGAAAATGGTACCGATCGAATGGCTAACATTGTTAGAGGCTATTGGATTGATGACCGGATGTTTCTAATTTTTGTGAGAATTTCTAGAATTTATCTATTTTTCTAGAGCATCTCACGGAGGATTAACGTGGTACCTCTATTGGGGCCTCTAATTAGTAATAGTAAGATCGATGACCAAAATTATTAGCAATATTAGGTAGTAGTTATTCAAACTGGAATAACTGTATTTTTTGGAGATAACTAGCAAATATGTTCGTGTGTTGGAACAAAACACACAATTTACGTCATCTATTCCAATATGTATTGGAATCGAACTCTGTGTTGTGGTCATATATGAGCAAGGGATGGGATGAGCCACTAAGGACTTTTATCTCTAATTCATCATGTATTATTACTCTTAAAACCAGCCACTTATGCTCAGGGGAGTGGAGGAACAGAAGGATCCGCGAGAGAATATAACAGTCCAAAATTTGGTGGGAGAATTTTTTTGTGTATAGAGTTTAGACATGAATATAGTTATATATATAAAAATACAAATTTGAGTCTGTCATTCTCCCGTGACCAATAAGGAGCTCCTTCTCCAACTCCTTGTGTGCTAGTGGACGGCAACCAGGAGGGTGTGTGTCACTGTCTCACTCACTACTCCACGGCAAACCTCACAGACTGTGGAAGTGGTGACGTGGTGTGATAAGGTAGTGACCACCGAAGGATTAAATTGTGGGCCCACATGGTACTCCACAGCGATGAAGCATGCTCATCCCCAGGAGTAAATGGTTATGGCTGTCACAACGGAAATTCTTCACGGCGACCAGCTCCTGCTGCTATCCAACGCCGACCTTCTACTGCATGTGCAAAGAACCCACAGGATACTGCTTCTCATGCCGCTAACACAATATTCTGCAAGATGCCATCCACCATGTTTAAATTCTTGTATATAGTTTTATCTGAAACTTTCAAAAAGCAATATGAACGAGGGCTACTTACGCTGCCGTCTTCTGGTAACAATAGATAGAGTTCCCAGTGCCTCCCATGCCTACACAGTTCACATTATATAAAGGCCATAGAACTATCAGCCCATCCATATGAGCTACCTCACTCGCACAACTATAGCTTTATTCTTTGCCTTCCACTCACGCGCTCTTTTATGGAATAAACGAAAAACATATCAACAATGAGTATGAGGATGCATATATACTACTTGATTGTACCCTCCATACTCCAGCTATAAATTATATATGCACCTACGGTGGTAGATCCATAATAAGAGTTTAGGTGGGGCCAACTCGAGCAACAAGCTAGTCTACACATTGCAATCGAATAGACTACAACAGCAAAACAGCTAGCAGTCAATGGTTTTAGGATGATTCCTTTAATTTGAGGAGGAAATATTCTTCTTGAACCAAACCTTTCAAATTACTTAAAAATAAAAATCATAGACCAAGACAAAATAATAACCATGACTAGGGTTCACCACCACAGTGAGGGAGGGGGGAAGAGTAGTGTCGGAGCAATTCGCAGAGGGTAACTATGGAGGAAAGGGCTGGCAACTCATTATTTGTTTGGCCATGTAGTGTTGGCCCAATTAATCAGCCAAGAAGCACCAACGGCTAGCATCTCTTCTTCGCCGATCATGGACAGGCGACAAGTTCGCCAAGTGTAACGCTGCTACTGCTATACCTTGACTGCACATCACCACGCTGGCCATATAGCACCTGGCAACACAGTAATAATGTCCTGCAGTGGTGGTCTAACATGGCAAACATCCCTTGTGAGGCAAGAAATGGGTTGTGCTCCTCACAATTTTTGTGTGTTGAGAAGTTAGGAAGGAAAGAAATGCAAGAATGTTTGAGAAAAAAACCTTCCAACCTTCAAGTCATGTAAAACATTAAAAGGAGGTGTCCTTGTGAGTTTCCACGAGGGGGGAGGGGGCACACAGTGTACTTCACATGTCACACACACTCCACAAGTTGATAACCAGCTATGGTTCCTAAAACCCACTTATATTTTGCCGGACACATTGTAACAAGAGTAAGGCCGTAATAGTATTTTATTGTCGCCAACTTAATGCATGGTTCTGGCTGGTTAATTTTAATAAAAGGAGGACATGGAAACATGGCCACCTTCATAGTCACCTCAGCTTTTAACTGGGCTGGGCTGCAAGAAAAATGATAAACGCATGCATGTTTTCGCAATGGGATTCTCATCGGGAGCCCAATTAAAGGTGTTGACTGAGTCCAAGTACTACACAGTAATAATGGAACCAAACATTTACATCAATGTGATATTATTGTGCTGTCTTTTCTTGGGCGGACTACGGGGTCCATGAAAGAGCAAAGTGGGAGATAAATAAACACCATACCAGGCATCCTGACCATGAGCTCTTGCTTCAGCTTCGTTCTTTTGGTTCAAGATAGATGAATGTTTGATTCAATATTTTCCTAGAGGCTCCTCCACTCTTTTTATGTAGTAGGCTCGGGAGGCACCAGGATGGCCCTTGTTACAGAGGATGGTTAGGCATGGAGCCTGTGGGGATGAGGATGCTCCAACAGCGAAAACTAATGTCGCAACAGAGAACCACATGGCGTCGTCCAAAACCGGGAAGTCAGAGGCAGAGTTTATGCATAACTTATACGTGCACCTGCCGTGCTTGTCTGTTTTGTTAGATCCAATTTGGTACAATGATCATCTTCCATCCTGTCTTAACCTGAAACTGAACTGAGCAAAGTGATTGAAAAAGAGAGGAGCAGAGATTTGTGGCCGTCGTTCGGCTGGTGCTTGGCTTGCTGTGATTTGGGAAAAGAAACAACAGGCAGAGATGCATGGGAGAACTGGGTGCTTGTGCTTGGATTGAGAGGTGCAGGCGTGCAGCTGCATACCCTACGAGGAGCAGAGGGAGAGATGGTGTTCTGTGCAGCGAGCTCTTCATCCACCAATGCAAGCCCATATGGACTAATATTAAGATCATCAAAGTAAACTGCACTGACATAATCTCTTTCTCCACATGTTTTTCTCAATTTTCACAGTTTCCTTCCCATGTCGCACATTCCACAAGCTGATATAAGCAGTTATGATTCCTAAAACTTGCTAATATTTGCAGGACACAATGTAAAACAAGAGTAAGGCCGTAATAGGTTTTTATTGCCACCAACTTAATGGTTCTAGTTGGTTAATTTTAATAAAAAAGAGGACATGGAAACATGACCACCTTCATAGTCGCCTCAACTTCTAACTGGCCGGGCTGGGCTGCAAGAAAAATGATAAAAGCATGCATGTTTTCGCAATGGGATTCAATGCCCGGTTGGTGACCTCATCGGGAGCCCAACTAAAGGTGTTAACTGAGTTCAAGTACTACACAGAAATGGAACCAAACATTTACATCAATGTAATATTATTGTGTTGTGTTTTCTTGGGCGGACTGAGGGTCCATAAAAGAGCAATCAGGGAGAATAAATAAATAAACACCATACCAGGCATCCTGAGCATGAGCTCTTGCGCTTCAGCTTCATTCTTTTGGTTCAAGATAGATGAATGAATGTTTAATTCAATATTTTCCTAGAGGCACTCCTCCGCCCTTTTTCTGTAGTAGGCTCAGGAGGCACCAGGATTGAGAGGGTTAGGCATGGAGCGTGTGGGGATGAGGATGCTCCTACAGAGAAAACTAATGTCGCAATGGAAAACCACATGGCTTCGTCTACAACCGGAAGTCGGAGGCAGAGTTTATGCATATCTTGTAACCAGCCGTGCGTGTCTGTTTTGCTAGATCTAATTTGGTAGAATGACCAACTTGCATCATGTCTTAACCTGAAACTGAACTGAGCAAAGTGATTGAGAATTTACTCACATGCACTTCTTTGTCTGAGTGCATGGTACACTCCATGTAGCGTACGTAGTTGTATGCGCATAATCTAGCTGGACTGATTACGTTGAATAATTGTGTTGCATAGTTTCTTTATTGTCAACTGTGGCACCCGGTTTTAAGGACAAAACCAGATACAAAGCCAAGAAAATCAAATATCACATATAGCTACAAATAAAGGTAATATCAATAGACAATGCTTAATATATAATATACTTAGTATAAAGTACATAACCTTAGATAGCAAACAGTGGAAAGACAACTCTGATCTTCGGATGAAGACTCCAACTCCATAGGGACAACTGACTGGTTAATCACAAGCCTATTTCCTCCAAACTTTAGTAATCTGGTACCCATTCGGGATTTTTATCCAAAGTATTGAAAAATAAAGCAAGCGTAAGTACATGTCGTACTCAACAAATATAGCATGAGGTTCATGAGGCTCAAAAGGCTGACACTGGTTTAATTGCGATTAGCTTTTAATGAGTCATGATTTTAGCAGTTGGGTGGCGACAAGTTTATCCACGAGCCCACATAAATATATGATCAGGTAAACATGAATAATAAATAGCATAAACAATTAACCATTAATTAACATCTTTATCATCAGTGTTCATCATCTATTCTGTAAGAGTCTAAGGCCGCTCGTGACCGTGAGCACGGCTGATATATTAGTTTTACATTTTATAGAGCTTGTACACTTTCACTGTGAGTCGTGATTTATCCTTTCGTCCGAGGCGGCCAACCTCTTGACCCACTACCAAGGAAGGTCGGCAGGGTTCACTATGAAGCCTTTCAAAGGTTCGTCTAACAAGTTAGGGCCATTAGATTCTCTCGGCAAATGATGTAGAGCCTTCCTTTCCGATGGCACAATGACGCATGTACCTATACACAAGAAGACAGAGGCCGACTATACCTGATTCGTCAAGCCATTCTTACGCCAATAAAGATAACCACTAACAAGCTAGAAAAAGGTCCTCATACTGAGCTAAAGCCAGAGCCATGTAGCCCTCACAGTTGTACTTGTAAGTCCCGGATACTTGCTTACAGATAAGTCCTTAGGGAGAGGAATCTAGAGCACCATAAAATAGTCCAATGCTCTAGCCCCTTGTTCCATGTTGCTAAAAAGCATTTTTTAGTGTTTATTGCATATACCATTAGTCAAGTTACAAGATCATGGCTTTGGTTTGAGCACTAGTATCATACTGCCCAATGAAATATCCCATAGATAACAAGGAATCTAGGATATCAAATAGCTAGGAAAATTACTACGGTGGCCAAGGTAGACACATGCATATGATTAAAATGATAATAAGGTGAATATGTCAATAAGAAAGATCCCATGCTATACTTGTCTTAAACTTAGATCCTTCTTGTAGTACAAACCCTCAATGAATTGCTTCTGGATTCACCACGTATAGCTCACCGACTGGACATGATCTTAGAACACCACACAAGCTTCCATGCAATCACACACGAAACAAACAATAGAACTAAATTAGAACAGTACACCAAACATAATAAACAACAAGTAAAAAGGTTTTAAAGATGTTATACACGTTGCTACGAACACACAGACGCGAAAAACACTCTAATCGGAGCTATAACGAAGAAGTTATGAATTAAACAAGATTTCCTTTAATAAAATAATAGATTAAATATAACCTCGAATTCCAAAAGTTGAAAACATATTTAACAGTAGGATGAACATGTAGATTACTCAATTACAAATCTAATGCAACTTGAACGGATCAAATTGGAGTTAAAACGAAAAAGTTATGGCCTAAAGAAAATAGTGACAAAACTGTAAATATGTGAAAACATATTTTGAATTTACTAGAAAGAAACTACGCTTTCTGAATAAGAAAATGTATTCTGGAATTACGCTATGGACTGTGGGTTATACATAAAAAAATAGCAGGAGCTCTTTTGCAAATAAACCAGGTGAAGGAGTACGCTAAGATCTGGACCGTTGGATCTGAGTTGGACGGCTAGGAATAAATCGGAGAGAGAGAGAGAGCGGACCGGCGTGGCCGACGGCGAGCTTGGCGGCGGCGCCATTGATGGCGACGAGCGGCGCACGGGAAACACGGCCTACGGGCCTCGAGTCGAAGCGAGAAAAGCACCGGGAGGTAGAGAAGAAGGCGGCGAACTCAACTAGTCATCTTACCACGGCACGGTGCTCGGCGGGGCGGTGGCGGACGACGGCGCTGGGGTTGTGGCTCGGCGCGGCGACTCGGCGAGATAGGAGCTTGCTCCGAGGCTCGGGATGGAGGCGGCACGGTGCGGGGAGTCGGTATTTAAGGCCGGGGAGACGTGGGGCGCACGGCAAGGCGAAGTCGTGGCGGTGGCGCATTCACGGCGCGACGGCGGAGAGTCCGGTGCGGACGGAGCTGGAAGATGACGCGCTGACAGATGGGGTCTGGCTGGCAGCAGGACACGGTGGGAGAGATGGAAAGCGGTGCGGCGACGCTGCTGGCTGGGCCGGTGCGGCTTGGGCCTGGTTGGGCCGCGCAAGGCGAAGGAGGAGAGGAACAGCTGCTGGGCCGCGGGAAGAAAAGCAAGTGGGCCGCATGGGAGAGAGGGAAGCGGGGAAGGAAGGGAAAAGAAGTGGGCCGCCTGCTGCGGAAGGGAGCTGGGCCAAAAAGGAGAAAGAGAGGAAGAATTTCTTTTTTTTTAATTTCATTTTTAAATTCAAATTCAATTCAAACTTAAATTCTTTTGAAATTTTAATCAAACCCAACGATCACAAATAAATATGCAACAACATGTATGCACAAACATGTAGCTAGACCTTATATGTGATATTAATTTTAACAAAGTTTTTTTCTTCTAAATTTGCATGCTCACAAAAATGTATAATTAAATTATTTTAGCCTCTTTTAAAAACATGCAAATTTTAGGGTGTTACATCAACTAGGTTGAAAGTTTAGTGGATTTAATTATGTTCGTCCCAAACCAGCCAACTGTTCTTTTTATGAAAGAAAGGTTTCATAAAAAGACAAAAACGTTAGACCTCTAGTCAACATGGATGTTCATTGATTACCTTCGGTTAGCCGGGACTTAATTTTCATATTGTTTAGAAAACATAGCCCAACGAACCTGACCTGATAAGGCACCAGTTGTGCTTGCAGGGCCTTCAGACATGTTTGCTTGGACCGGAATTGATTTAACATTTACTCCCTGACTGTATTTCAATGCATGGTTAGTTGGTGACTCATTCATATGAGTGGTAAGTGCGTGGAATCAGATTGTACCTCTTCGCGAACTGTTTCGATCAGTCTCTCTAGCCTGCGTATAAAACAGCAGGGAACGGAGCAGAAAGCCGGTGTTTCTGTCCGCCCAAGTGATCTCGCTATGGAAATTTTGTGTATGGGCGTAGCAAGCAACAGGAGCGCATGCATTACTACTCTGTCAGATGGAAGTTAGATAGAAGTAAGGAGTGGCACCAAATTTGGACAAGCCCCCTCGGCAGTAATCTGAGGTTCTGAAATGTCTAGGCTCACATTGTGCCGAACTGAAGGATAGCATTCGTGCTAGCACCTCAGTTCATGGCGAGAGCGGAAGATCAGGTGTGTTTAAGCGAAGCAGCGAAGGACAAGGAGCCAAGTGTGTGCACCAGTACAAAGTTGATGCTTGTTACGCTGTGAATCTCCGGGGCTTAAGAATAAACACTAGAGTCATTCTTTTAAAGAGCCCCTTTTCACTGGGTTGCTTATTCTCAATCCATTGTCCAAATGAAAACTAGATTCCACCGTTGCCTATCTCTCATCAAAACAATCAAAACAAACATATGCACAACGTGTGGCAGGCTTTTAGGTATAAAATTGGTTCTGTTAGTTCCTACTTTTTTTAGACCTGTCGAACCTCGAGAGTTCAATCGCATACAAACTTCTTGGCAGTGTACAGGATGAAGCACAGGGTAGCTAGCTCAATGGCATGGGACTCCCAGCTGCACGACTGTACTAACAGGAAGCACGCGAACCACTCCATGTGCATGCTATTCTGTCATTTTTGTATATTAATGTAGCAGGAAAATACAAGTGAGCGGTCCTAGGAGGCCACTTACATGGACAAAAACTAAAACATAGAGACAACACACTATACATAGGAAAGGAAACAAGGTGACAACAATCAACATGGTCAAAAACTTTGCACTAGCCAAACCCCAAGTCCTCGTCTCTTCTTTTATCTTTTGGACGAGGACCAGCGCCAACGATACTTTTGGCTGAAATGTGCGTGAATTCTTCTCTTTTCAAATCTCTCAAATTACTAGAAGCAAAAGGGAATAGAGACCCTTTTGTGGGACCCTAGGAAAAGACCCAACTGTCATCCACTAATCCTTGACGCCGCTCAAGCTGAGGCAGGGTTACCCAGATGGTGATGCAACTCTAGATGCACCTCGAATAATAACATTCCAAAGAATGTGGTGCGCTGTCTCCGTGTCATGCCAACAAATGGGGTATGAAGCATTTCTTGGCCAACAATGGATCTCTAGTTGATCTGGCATCCAAACATGATTGCGTATGATGAGCCACACAAAAAAAAAATTGTATTTTGGTGGACCTCAAGGCTTCCAAATTAGCGGTTTCGGGTAAGGATGAAACTAGTGGTCCCAACGAATTGTGCATGATATGCCAATACTGATGAATATTCCCTGACTCAGTGAGCCTCGTGATTTATCCTCTATTCCTTGAAATAGAATTATTGTGTGAACAACGGACCAGAGCTCAACATATTTGTTGAAGATGGACAACTGTAAGTACTGCATGAAGATTGATGTCGTTTATCCATGTCTGGTCAGCAATTGTTTCCTTGACTTTTCTGTTTTTCTTCCTCGTGATGGCAAAAACAGCAGGGGTAATATCCTTAGTCCGTCGACCTTGGACCCAAGCTGCATGCCAGAAGGAAGTCTTTGTACATCTATCTATGTATTTATTCACACATAAGAAGATACATTATATTACTAAAGCAAAAGGAGTTTATTTCTTTTGACTTCTTTTTACTAAAACTTTTTTTAATGTTAATTAGCAGGACCTGCCGTTTATTAAAAAATTAGGAGAAGTAACGAGGCCTAGGCCAAAGAAAAATAAAATCAACACGTCACGCTACAGGGAGAAGAAGAAAAAGTATCAAACATCACATGCCTATATGACTGGCAAGATCTCAGAAAGGTGCTTCGCTCTTGCAGCGCACTAGGTGTGAGCCTCCTCCTTGATTTTGGCTAGCATTGAGGGAATTGACGGGTGTTGTTTCTGAAAAATTCACACATTCCTTTCAGATTTCCCACATGACTAACAACAAAAGGAGCAAAAGGCCTTTAGCGGAAAGCCTTATTGACTGGATATCTCTGTCCACCAATCCTTTACCGTGGAGTAGTGCTGCCATTGGCTGCGCGATGGCAGGTGTTGGGAGAGCTATGCAAAGATGAGATCCCAAATCTGAATAGAGTATCGGCAATGATCAAACAAGTGAACAACACTTTTTGCCCAAGTATTTAGGCACCTAAGCAGCTACGGTTTCTAAAACCCACTTATATTTTGCAGGATGCACTGTAATAAGAGGATGCATTGTAATAAGAGTAAGGCCGTAATAATTTTGACTGCCACCAACTTAATTGGTTGGTTAATTTGAAAAAAAAGGACTTAGAAACATGGCCACCTTCATAGTCGGTTCAACTTACAACTAGGCCAGACTCCAAGGAAAATGAGAAAAACATGCATGTTTTTGCAATGGGGTAGTTATTCAGGGCCAGGCACTACTACAGCAATCTTAACCGAGATGGGCAAAAAGCTTTAACCGAGACGGTTTTGCCAACCACCTCCGTCGAAAGGTCATGGTTAATCCGGCTTAAGGCGGTTGGCCAACCGTCTCGGTTAATCGATTAACCGAGGCGGGTGTCATAAGGCAACCGCCTCACTTAATGGCTATTAACGGAGGCGGTAAAAAATGCCCGCATGCGTTAATAGATTAAAAATAAAAAAAACATCGACGAGATCGGCGAGCCCATCCACGAGGCCCGCCGAGCCCATCGACGAACCGCTGTCGCTGCTCGCTGGATCAGAGCCACGGCCGCCGGTCCGAGACTCGCCGCCGTCATGCCGTTGCCGGAAGAGTCGCCCACCACCGGATCTGCTAGCACCGCTGGGACCGTGCCTTCGCTAGCTACCGCAGAGGCCGGGCCCCCGCTCGCCTTCTCTTTTGATTTGCCGGGTCCCACACGCCACGCCACTAGAGGTTGAGGTCGAGGTGGAGGTGGAGGGTGCCGGAGGTGGAGCTGGAGCTGGAGGGAGCGCAGTGGAGGTGGAGGGGCCACCAGAGCCGGGAGGGGAGGGCGCCGCTGGAGCCAGAGGGAGAGGTGGAGGGTGCCGCCGGAGCTGGAAGTGGGGGCCCCACCGGAGCCAGAGGTGGAGGCGCAGCTCAGGGTGGGGAAGAGCGCCGCCAGAGCTGGAGGGAGAAGGGACGGCCCTCTGGTGTGAGGGAGATGAGAGAGCTCGGGCGTTCAAAGAGGGGGGGGAGATATTTCTCCATTCGCCTGGAGATGACGTCATGTAGGGTCCGCTCGTCATGCTCAGTGAGGAAGCACAGAAACATCAACGGTGGGCATGTATCCACGTGGCGTCCTATCCGGCTATCCATAGGTCCACGTCAACGATCCGGGTCTCCTCCCAGAACGGATGAGCGCGGCTTCCCATGGGTGCAGTCGGTGTGGCTAAAATCTGTGTGGTCCGATGTGTGGCAGTGAGTGTACAGCCGCTGATATCGCACCACGTGTTGGTGGTTTCTTGAAACGGGGGGCAGCGGCAGTTTTCTGAAACCGCGCATGGGAAATGTGGGGCGGGGCATGCAGCACGAGAGAGAGGGGAACAGGTGGGGCGGGCACACACACACGGACGAGAGGGCACGGCGCAGCAGTCAAGCGGACGTTGAAAGGTGCGCTGGTTTGATTTTTGGAGGTGGATGCCTATCATTTACCAAGGCAGTAATTTTAAACCATCTTCGTTAATCGATTAACCGAGGCGGTTACACTAGGACAACCGCCTCGGTTAATCGATATTAACCAAGGCGGGCATTTAAAGCTGCCCGCCTCCGTTAAGGATTAACCAAGACGGGCACCGGACCGGCTGCCCTGCCACCGAATAACGGAGGCGGGCAACCAGCCCGCACGCCTCGGAGCCCCAAAGGCAAAGGCCGCGTGAATGTTTTTCTGTAGTAGTGATGTGGGCAACCTCATCGGGAGCCCAACTAAAGGTGTTAACTGAGTCCAAGTACTAAACAGTAATGGAACCAAATATTTTCATCAATGTGATATTATTGTGTGGTGTTTTCGGGGGACTAGGGTCCATAAAAGATCAATGTGGGAGAAGAAAACACCATGCTCTTGTTACAAATAAGGATTGTCAGGCATTGAGCCAATGGGGATGAGGATGCTCCAACAAGGAAGAGTAATGTTGCCGTGGAGGACGACGTGGCCTCATCTAAAACCGGATAGTCAAGGGCAGTGTTTATGCATGACATGAACTTGCACCTGGCGTGCGTGTCTATTTTGTTAGATCATCTTGCATCTCGTATCAACCTGAAACCGAACCGAACAAAGTGATTGAAAATTTACTCACATGCACTTTCTTTGTCTAAATTTGAGTATACAGTACACTCAATGCAATGTAGTTAATTGTATGCGCATAATCTAGATGAACTGATTACGCTGGATAATTGTGTTCCACCAATCAAATCAAATAGTACATGCTTGCACAGTTTCCTGATTGTCAGCTAGGTTGAAATTTTGGTGGTTTAATTATGCTTGTCCCAAGACAACTACTCTTTTCATGAAAGAAACATTAAAAAAGGTAGAAACAGTTAGTTTGAGTGATCACCTTCGGTTAGCCGTAACTTAATTTACATGTTGGTTAGAAAAAACAGAGACCAACGAACCTGACCTAATAAGGCACCAGTTCTGTTTGCACGATCTCCAGAGAGATGTCTGCTGGTACCGGAATTGATTTAACATTTACTGCCTCATTGCATTTGAATGAATGGTTAGTTGGTGACTCATTCATATGAGTGGTTAGACCGTCTCCAACAAGGAACCCATATGGACACCCAAATCCAAAATGAATAGTAAGAGATCCAGAATCAGTCTCCAACAGAGTACATATACGGGAGACCTATTTTGGATTACCTGAGAGGCACAATCCAAATATGGGCATCCTCTCTCCTGGAAACCCATTTGCAGAAATGATTCTCTTTTAGGTCTTGTTGTTGGAGAAGATGCCGAATATGTATTGAACCTTTTGCCTGTGGCGCTAACCCAAATGACAAATGGATCTTATATTTTAGATGTTGTTGTTGTAGATAGCCTTAGTGCGTGGAATCAGACTTTACCTCTGAGTGAACTGTTTCGGTCTCCCTAACCTGTTGTGTATATATAAAACAGCTGGGACTGGAGCAGGAAGCCAGTGTTTTCGGTCGCCAAAGTGATCTTGCTACATTCATATGAGTGGTAAGTGAATGGAATCAGACTGTACCTCTGACTCTGAGTGAACTGTTTCGGTCTCTCTAGCCTGCGTATATATAAAACAGCAGGGAATGGAGCAGAAAGCCAGTGTTCCTGGTTGCCCAAGTGATCTTGCCATGGAAATTGTGTATAGGAGTAGGAAGCAACAGGAGCACCTGCATTACTACTCCGTCGAGTGGAAGTAAGGTAGAAGTGCGGACCGGCGCCAAATCAGAGACACCGCCTCACCACTCCTCGGAGGTTCCGAGATGCTAGCCGCCTGTGATGGCGACGAAGTGAATGATAGCCTGAGCAGCACGGTCTCTTGCCATCGTAAGAACCCATGGTCATGTATGTTTCGGTAAAGCAGCCCAGGAGGCAAGGAGCCAGGTGTGTGCACCAGTTTATAGGAGATGCTCATTATGCTGCAAATTGGTGAGGCTTAAGAATAAACACATTACACTGCGAATCGGTGAGGCTTAAGAATTAACACTACGTATTATAGTTAAGAGGGCTCATTCTTGTAAAGGACCCCTTTTTGTTGGATTGCTTATTGTCAATGCATTGTTGAAATGGAAATTAGATTCCATCATTGCGTATCTCTTGCCAAGATAGTCAAAACGAACATATGGACAACGTGTGGCATGCTTTTAGGTATAAAATTGGTTCTGTTAGGTATAAACCCATCATGATCATTATCACCATCAGACCTGTCGAACCTCGAGAGTTCAATACCATACAAACTTGACATAATGTTCATTGTAAACTACGAAATTCTCGGCAGTGTACAGAATGAAGTGCAGTAGCTCAATGGCATGAAGTCCTAGCTGCAACTCACTGGAAGCACTTGAACTACTCCATGTACAGCTATTCTGTCAGATTTCAGATCCAGAGGTTTCTGCACTATACCAGGCATCCTGAGCATGAGCTCTTGCTTTAGCTTCGTTCTTTTAGTTCAAGATAGATGAATGTTTCAATATTTTCCTAGAGGCTCCTCCACTCTTTTACTATGGTATGCTTGGGACTTGGGAGGCGCCAGGAATGTTCTTGTTACATTGGAGGATGATTAGCCATGGAGCTTACGGGAGTGAAGATGCTCTGACAAAGAAAAGTAATGTCTAGTCTATGGACGACCACGTGGCTTTATCTAAAACTGGGTAGTCAGCGACAGAGTTTATGTATGACATATGTGTTCATCTGGCGTGCGCGACTGTTTTGTTTGTTCCAATTTGGTAGAATGACCATCTTGCATCTTGTATTAACCTGAAACTGAACCGAGCAAAGTGACTGAAAATTTACTCATGCACTTCTTTGTCTGAATTAGAGTGACTGGTACACTCCATGCAGTGTAGTTGTATCTGCACAATTTCTGGACTGATTACTCTGAATAACTGTGTTGAACCACTCAAATTAAATAGTACATACTTGCATACAGTTTCCAGATAACATTCGGTTAGCTATAACTTAATTCACATATTGGTTAGAAAAAAATAGCCCAATGAACCTGACCTAACAAGGCACCAGTTGTGCTTGCAGGACCTCCAGAGGTGTCTGCTGGTGCTGGAATCGATTTAGCATTTACTACCTGACTATATTTCAATGGATTGTTAGTTGGTGAGTCATTCGTATGACTGGTAAGTGCCTGACTATATTTCAATGAATTGTTTTGGTATCTCTAGTCTAACCTCAGTATAAAACAAGAAGCAAAGGAGCAGAAAGCCAGTAGTGTTTCTGGCCGCCCATGTGATGTTGCTATGGAAATTGTGTATAGGAGTAGGAGGCATCAGGAACACCTACATTACTGCTCTATAGAGTGGAAGTAAGATAAAGTGAGGACTGGGGCCAAATCTGAGATGGATAGTGTAGGAAAGCCGGAGCAGTACGGTCTCTCGTCACACGAATTGGTGCTAGCACCCTGGTTCATAGCGAGTGCTGAAGGTCAGCTATGTTTAAGCGAAGCTATCAGGCAGCCAGATGCGTGCATCAGGACAGAGGAGATGCTCATTACGTGGTGAATCACTCAAGCTTGTTCTAATTAAAAAGGACTAATTCTTGTAAAGGATCCCTTTTCACTGGATCGCGTGTTCTCAATGCATCGTTGCGTCTCTCTTGTCAGAGACGATAAAAATGAACCAACATATGGACAATGTGTGGCATGCTTTGAGGTATAGTATATCTGTTCTAACAAATATATGCATGAAAATTTCTTCAAAAAATATAAGCATGATAACAAACCCATCATACCCTTATCACCATCAGACCTGTCGAACCTCGAGAGTTGAATCCCATACAAACTTGACAGAGTGTTTACTGTCAGCTATGAAATTCTCGGCAGTGTAGAGGATGAAGCGCAGTAGCTAGCTCAATGGTATGAAGTCCTAGCTAGCTCCATTCACGACTGTACTCACTGAACCACTCCATACACATGTAGTACAACTATTCTGTCAGGTCTCAGATCCAGAGGTTTCTGCAATTGAGAAGTGAGAACTTCAATTCAAGGTCGTGCTAGCTTTGTGCACGTAAATGAATTCAGATTTGAGAACCTCCAGTCCTGCCTGACAAGGTGGCAATTGTACATAAGGGTGATGACAATTTTGCTACCTGATTGTGGTCCTCCATGATGGCGATGGATCCACTCAAGCCTATCGAGACACGCCAATGAGCATCACCATCTTCTTGGGCCATTAGAGAGGAGCCATGGACATCAGCGTCAGGAGTTCAAGAAACAACATACTGATCTTCCAGATAAGCCCAAAAGGGTTGAGAGCGACGTGACTCCCAAATTGCACGACCTAAGCTCTTTTTGTGCGAATAAAAATACTAGCAAACATGCCCGTGCGTTGCGACACGAGAAAAAAACCTATTAAATATTTTTGGGGAACGACGATAAGAATATTACATATTATTTATGTTTCACTATTTATAAATTCAAAAATTAAAAGTTACAATTTATTTTTTGATGGGCATGACATCTATAGTATAATTTATTGTTGGCAACTATGACAATAACTATTAATCCTATATCGAACTAAAATACAATTTTGATGGTTTTTTTTCGTACTGCAAAGCACATAAATATTTAGATATAAATACATCATAACTTTAATTTTTATTCTATATATATGTGCTGGTACAATGAAATATCCGTTTTAATGTCCGATTCCTAATCTCCAAGGCAAAATTTCTGCCGGTAAATTTTTTTCGTCCAACTCTAATTTCCTTGCACGTTCTGGGTTCTCTTTTCACTACTGGAAAATGCGAGTTTCCCTACTGTTTTTATTGTTCCCTACGGTTTTGATTAGTTCTAGGGAATGAAATGTATCCCTTAGGGTTGCTTTTTGGAACCGTAGGGAACCTGGTGTTTCCCTAGGAAGTTCATGATTTCGTCGGGAGCAAGAAGAGTTATAGTCCTTCAGCTGGCTGGGCCAGCTCCTACGTGGAAGATTTCCCTAGGAGGTATATATAAAATCCTAGGGAACGAAAAATCGGAACCCTGTATGAAGGCGCCACTTCTCCCGCCGCCGCCCAGTCCAGGCCAGTTCTCCCGCGTCAATTCAGGCTAAGGCGCCAATTCTCCCGCCTGCCCATCCAGTTTTTTTTTATGAATGGCCTCCTGAAAGGCAAAGCCCACAACAAAAAAAAAAAAAAAAAAAAAAAAACACAGCGCCGCGCGAGCGTCTTCTCCATCGTAGAAGCGCCCCAGTGCCGTGCCCCCCATCCCAAGATCTCAAAGACGCTTTGCCCGCTGCTTTCTTGTCATCAGCCACAACCTGCCACCAGCCAGCATACATGAAGTGCTGCCACACTGCCACAGCCTTGCTCACTTCTTGCTTGCCGCCAGTACAACCCTTTGCCGCCATTGGCATGCCAGCCAGCCTGAACTGCCTCCTTTGCCGCCCGGCCGCCGCCCTTCCCCAGGACGCCGGCCTCCCCCAACCCGCACCCTCCCTCGAGCTGCCTCCCTCCCCAAGCCGCCGCCCTTCCCAAGCCGCCGTCCGCCCTCCCCAACCTGCTGCCCTCCCAAAGCCCCCTACTCTGCACCCTGCTGCCCCCTCACATCTCCACCTTAAGCCCTCCCCAATCCCCATCCCAAGCTTTCACTCCAATCACCCATTCTCGATCTGCTGCCTCCCATTCCATCCCTCCATGTCCTGCTGTTTAGATCTGTGGAAGCAAAGGATGGATTGACAGAGGTAAGGTATTTTCTGGGGATTTCTAGTGCATTCTTGTGTGGACAGCAGTAAGAAGATTCACAAAGAATTGATATTGATGTATTATATTCAGTCTTCCCATTCCATAGTGGAGGCACCCTTCTACTGCTTGGTCGCCTGGAGCCAAGGAGGAGTCAAGGAGTAGGGGCGGTGTTGCCCGGAGCTCTGTTGTGAAGAAGGAAGGCACCACATCTCAGAAAGAAGGCTTCACATCGCTTGTCACTCTTGAACAAAGGATTTAAGGTGAGAAGGAAAATTTCCTTTTCTTGCTTTGCTTTTTTGTATTGTTAGCGTAATTGGCATGTCTAAAATATTTGATACTGTCTGCATTCATTTCTCGAAAATTAGAAACTAAGAAGCTTAGCACTATGATAATTTTGGTGTTGCAATCTATTAGGTGAATATTCTTTTTTAAGTGAGTTGTCTACTGGGTTCAGAGAATAGTCAATATTGTGACTCATCTGATGCAGTCTAGAAATTTTGTTACTAGTAATAATCAGTATATGTTCTATATAAACTTGTTTGTCTATTAGTTTTAGAATACATGTACTAAATCATGTGAGTTACTTGCAAATTTTTCTGTTTCAGTTCATTGTCACAACAATAGCCATGTCAGTAGAAGATTGTAGTTGGATGTATGACGGCTGGAATGACAATGGTCGCTATTCCTCGGATTAAAAGCGAAATACAAATGCTTTCCTAGACCAAAGCTTTCAATTCGGTTTCTAATTCGAAAAACTTGGAGTAGTGTGTCCGTGTTCAGATTGTCGCAATAGAGTTAGACGGAGAAGAGACGTCATGAGCATGCATTTGTGTAAAAGAGGGTTTATGCCTGGCTATTTTACATGGACTGAACATGGTCAGCGGCCTATTAGTCAGCCCTACAATGGATTATGCGTACGATACTGCCGATGGTTTAGATCAAATGTTAGCTGATTGGGGTGATGCAATGCAAACAGATAGTGTAGAGCATGAACCAACAGCTGATGCTAAGGCATTCTATGCTTTGTTAGAAGCTTCAAAAGAGCCGCTCCATAGCTACACTAGTGTTGCACTGCAAACTGCTGTAGCACGCTTGATGGCAGTTAAGTCACAATACAATCTCCCCGTAGAATGCATTAATAAATTATTGGATCTGTTTGGTGATGTACGCCCTCGTAACCATAAGATGCCAAAATCTTTGTATGAGTGCCGTTGTCTTCTTCGTGGTCTAAAAATGCCTTACATCAAGATAGATGCTTGTACAAACAATTGCATGATATACTACAAAGAAGATAAGAACAAGGATAAATGTGATTTACGTGGGGAGAGTAGATATGTAGTTACCGAACCAGCACACCAAGGGCAGAAACGAAAACCCATACCACGTAAGGTTCTACGATATCTCCCACTCATACCAAGGTTGCAGCGGTTGTTCATGGAGCCAAACACTGCAAAGCACATGCGGTGGCACAAGGAGGGTAGGTGAGCCAACCCAAATGTTATGGTGCATCCTTCTGATGCTGAGGCATGGACACATTTCAATACATCTTGCCCGTAGTTTGCAATGGACCCGAGGAATGTTCGGATTGCTTTGGCGACAGATGGCTTCAACCCATTTGGCTATGGAAAAGCTCAATATTCTTGCTGGCCAGTTTTTTCAATTCCTCTGAACTTACCTCCAGCTCTTTGTATGAAGGAGGAAAATATATTTCTTAGTTTAGTGATTCCTGGACCGGAGCATCCTGGCAAGAATATGAATGTCTTCATGCGGCCACTTGTTGATGAGATCAAGGAAGCTTGGCCAGGAGTTCTCACCTATGATAGCTTTTCAAAGCAAAATTTTCAAATGAAGGTTGCATATCATACTTCCATCCATGACTATCCTGGATTGGGTATGTTCTCTGGATGGTCAACACACGGTGGTTTGGCCTGTTTTGATTGTATGGCAGATGTGGACAGCACTTGGCTACCAAATGGGCACAAGTACAGTTGGTTTGATTGCCATAGAAGGTTCTTGCCAGCTGACCATAATTTCAGGGACCAGAAGAATGAATTTAGGAAGGGCGTAGCAGTGTATGACACGCCTCCACATCGGTTAACAGGGCAAGAGGTGCTAGCATACATGAATGAAGTCAAAGAGAAATCATTTGAAGGTTATGGTACTGTCCACAATTGGACTCACATCCCATTTCTGTGGGAATTGCCATATTTCCCTCTACTTATGCGTCCACATCACATTGATGCTATGCATACTGAAAAAAATGTAGCTGAAGCTATTTTTGCTACATGTCTTGACATGGCTGACAAGACCAAGGATAATAACAAGGCTAGACTCGACCAAGCCTTGATGTGCAATAGGAGACATCTCAACCTTGTTGAGAAGCCAAATGGCTTGTGGGATAGGCCTAGAGCACCCTTTTCCCTAAACAGACCCTAGAAGAAGGAGGTTTTGCAGTGGTTTAAGGACATCAAATTCCCTGATGGTTATGCATCAAACCTAAGGCGAGGGGTCAACATGGACACTCTAAAAATTAATGGCCTCAAAAGTCATGACTTCCATATCTTCATTGAGCGTTTGCTAGCTGTGATGATGCGAGGTTATGTCAAGAATGAGATATGGGAGGTCCTTGCTGAAGTGAGTTACTTTTTTAGAGTGCTTTGTGCAAAGGAGGTTGATCGTGCCCAGATACGTCAACTTGAAGCAAACATACCTGTTTTACTTTGTAAAATGGAGAAAATCTTTCCACCTGGTTTCTTCAATTCAATGGAGCATATAATGGTGCACCTCCCATATCAAGTTAGGGTAGGGGGGCCTGTAAAGTACACATGGATGTATGGAGTTGAGAGGTATACATTTAGGACTTCTGTTCTTTTCCATTTGGCTATTATATTCAAAGAACTAATAGTAACTAAAACTGTTGTAGGTTGTTAAAAAAGGTGAGGGCAAAAGTTCGTAACAAGGCTCATGTTGAAGCATCAATAGTGGAAGGATGCCTTGTTGAGGAGATCACTAACTTAACATCATTATACTTACCTGATCTCATATCTAGCTCCCGAAATCGGCCACAACGTTATGCTCATAATGCTGATCCATCTGATTCTACTCTTAGTTTGTTCCAAGTGCGTGGATGGAAGAGTGGTAGAGGAACAACAAGGTTTCTAACTGTTGAAGAGTATAAGGCAGCAATGATTTATATATTCACAAACTTGACTGAAATGGATGAATATGTTGAGTGAGTGCACCAACTTAATAAACCAGCTAATAACATTTATCATTACAATAATTCATGTTTTTGTGTCCCATAGAAAATTTGAACGGGAACAATGGAGCCGGGCAAGACCACCAAGCCAGAGACAATTGGACAATTTAAGGATTAATGGGGCTGGCCATGGCAAACCAAATTTGCTTGAATGGTTTAGAAACATGGTACTAGCTAATTGACCAATTCCTGTGTAGTTTTATACAGTAATGTATAATCTGGATACACTTTAATTTTTAATTGTAATATTGCAGTGTGACATGGATGCAAGCATACCTAGTGAATTGCGTCGTTTATCACGTGGATGTGGCCTCAAAGTCAAGTCATATGATATTTATGAAGTTAATGGGTACAGATTTAGATCTGAAAAGTATGAAAAATCTAGAGGGAACCTAACTACCACCAACACGGGAGTGCTTGCTGTTGGTGATGATGATGGTAGCAACAATGAGCTTGAGTATTACGGTATTATCAAAGACATTATTGAGTTAAAGTTTGATGGTGGTAGTGATTTCAGCCTTGTTTTATTTGAGTGTCATTGGTTCCACCCAACTAATGGAGTGAGGCACTTGGATAGACTTGGACTAGTAGAAGTTGCCCATGAATCATGTAATCCAGCAAATGAGCCTTTTGTTCTTGCTAGCCAAGTGAAGCAGGTTTATTATCTTCCATATCCATGTAAATCTGATCTGAACCTCAATGGGTGGTTGTAACACCCGGTTTCAAGGACAAAGCCAAATGCACACCATATGTGAGCCCTGAAAATCAAATCTCACATATAGCTACAAATGAAGGGCAGTATCAAATCGTAATGCTTAATATATAGCGAACTTAGCAAAAGAGATAACCTTAGAAAGCAATCAACGGATAGACAACTCTGATCCACGGGTGCAGACTTCACTCCACCGGATCCAAACTGACTGGTTGATCACAAGCCTAACTTCTCAAGTCTCTGACAAACTGTTATCCGGCCTGAGGTGTGGGGGAAATTGCAAGAGTGAGTCCATGTCGAACTCAGCAAATATAGCAACAAGGTAGTGTATTCCATAACCACATGATCAAGTATAATTGAATAATGAATTGCACATAAACAATTTAAATGAACATACAACAATTCCCTCAGTTTTCCGGGCCGCCCGTATCCGTGGGCACGGCTAGTATACCAGTTTGTTAACTCTGCGCAGAGGTGTACACTTTCACTGTGAGTCATGATTCTCGTATGCCCGGGTTAGCTAGGCCCAAAACACAGAGAACCATATAAAGCCACCCAAGAGCTCGTCTAACCGGCCAGGGCCGCAGGGTCATCAGATATAGGAACCCCCCTTCCAAAAATAAAGTAAAAGGCCGCTTCCAAAGCTAGGCTCAACAGGACAGAGGCTGTCCTATACCCAACTCGCAGACCTCTAACCAGCTAGAAAAGGGGTTCTCAAGCAACTAGAGCCAGAGCCATATAGCCCTCACAGTTGTACTGTAAATCCCAGCTTTTGCCAAAGGATAACATTCATCATTTATGTTTATATCCCATTTCATTAAACAAGCCCAAGATCATGGTCACAGAAAGAAAACCCAAGCTATACTTGCCTTAAACTCAGATCCTTCTTCAAGTCCAAACCTTCAAAGAACTGCTTCTTGCTCACCAACTTGTTCTAGATCATCGACGCAAATCTCACCGACTGGACATGATCAAAGAACACCACACAAGCATCCGATCAAACATGCATAGCAAACATAGAAAATTTAGAACAATACACCAATCAATAAAAAGGTTTGAAAACTAGCCTACGCATTGCTACGATCACACAAACGCGAAAATCACACTAATCAGACCTATGGTGAAACGAAAACGTCTATCGATATGCTTTATTTATTTTAATGATTATAAAACATGTATAAGATATCTCAGAGAAATATCTAAATTGAGTTAAGTCATTTTATACTTGAGTTGTTAGATTTAGAAAACTAAGATAAACTATTCATATCTTAATTATAGTTATTTTGATATCATTTATGCAAATTAAATTTTGACTTACAAAGATATAATAACAAGTGAGAGTATATATTCAAAACATATATAGCACGTATAAGCCCTTGCATTTATTATTTTTAAAAGGAAAACCAAAATGATGTAAGCATTACATCAGTTTAGGATTTATCAATGGAATAATTAATAATGTATTAAGGAGCGGATGTGCATGTATTATTTAATCAAAATAAACTTTAACTTTTCAAATTAAAAGAACATGTAAGAGCATCTACACTATAACTGAATATGACGTGGGTTCAGCTAAACAAATTATAATCAAAACATATATTTAAATTGATATAACCAGTTTAATATTCATTTATTAAGGCCGACGTGGAAAACCTATATTGCTTTTAATTAATTTAGAAAACTAGTTGCACATTAATTAGATTTACAATAATTTATAAAAGACCGAAGTGTATGCCTATGTTACTTTTAATTAGAAACTCAATTGCATAAGCACAAATCAAATTAATATTTACTTATAAAATTCAAAGATGTGAAACATGATAAATTTTCCTACTAATGTGTACCTCATGATCAGCGCGGTCGTAAAAGAACAAGAACGAAATTAAACTGATTGTTTTTAATTGGGAAACCATTAACTAATTATTAATGTAATTAGTATTAGGTTAATAAATTCATAATTAACTGACATGATAAACTTTACTACTACTACGTAGAGCACAAAATTACGAAACTAACGCTAAAAAGAAACAGATACCGGAAGATTATTTATATTATTGTATAAAAGAAAAGAAAAGCTTATGTGCTTGATTTATTTTAATTAAGCAAAACCATGTGAAGAATATTAATTTAGTTTTAACAAAGCATATTTAAATTCAAAAGCCAAGTTGAACCTAGTCATGTTTTATTTATAAAATATGTCACATATTATTAAAATCATTTCGACTTTGCTTTGCAAAAGAAATAAACATGTGAGAGCATTTATATATGAATTTAATATACGTGTTTAAAATAAGGAAATTTATACTTTAGAAGCATATTAATATTTGTATATACATCAATGATGAGTTATAAACCTACGTTGCTTTTAAATTAGAAAGGTAGTTGTATGCATATTAACCAAATTAATATTTAAATTACAAACTTCAGAGTATGTGATATGATAAACGTGATTGCTAACATGTGAATTACAGTCACATACTGGAGCGAAAAGAATAGACTAAACTAAATTCAGAGACGGATAATTAAACGGCCGGGAGGACATGGCTGCAGAGATTTATGTGAAAGCAACATGGAAGATGGAGTGATAAGTGAATAAACACTCAGAGAGAGAGAGAAAGACCTGTACGTAAATCCTTGGAGAACATGCATGCAACTTGCACGATCGTAAAAGACAACAACTTGAATTCTTAGGACGGCTTCTGCTCCGGTGGCAAGGGAACTTGCACAGCTTCAATAACAAGGAAGGATGACATAAAGCAGCTGAACGGTGATAGGCAATGGGCAACTGCATGGACGGGTGCACATCACAGATAGAAAACTAACCGGATTAACTAACAGATACAGTAGATCGACAAGAGCACCATCGTGCAGATGTTTCTTACCAAAGCATGGCAACGATGAACTCGGATCGGGACGGCCGGGGCGTTGATGATCTCGGAACGAGTCGGACACCGGGCCGGTTTTGCATAGAAGACGAACGTAGATGACAGCCTTGAATGTTGCATCGTTAGGGAAGGCGCACGCAACAATTCTGGTGGTGGCATCGATAGATGAACTTGCAACTCACCTCATCTTTTTCCTGGATCCGGAGACGAGGACGAAGATGGCCGGAAAAGCTCGTCGGAGTTGGCCGATGATGGCATGACAAGGAGAGTTGAAATATTAATTTACTACACGGAGGATTTTCCAAACTAGGGGCTCCTCATACGGTAGTTTTAGTGTGCTTAGCCCAAGGGGTTGGTACATATATATAGGGTGGAGAACTCCACACATCTACATCGACTAGCAATATGGTACTAATTGATGTTGCACCCTCCACCTTTACTAATAGGCCTAATTAATTATTAAAGCCCATTAGTAAATAAAGACATGGGCCTTTGGGCATGAGGAAATCTGAGATATTTTATTATTTTCGGAATTAATTAATTTTATGAATAAAATAATTCTAGAAAAGTCCATAATTGAATTTTAAGCCACGAAAAATACTCCGAAGGCTCAAAAAATTCATGGAAAATTCTCAGAGATATTTTAGAACAAGACGAACCCAAATAAAGTATTTGGAGCTCATGAAAAGATATTTTAGAGCATTTAAAAATTAGATTATGCTCACAAACAAGTGAGAACAAGTTCTGGAAAAAGCCAAAGAAATTCCTGAGGTATCCATGGAGATGGTTGATGAATAGTGAGCAGGAAGGAGTGATTTGGACTTCATGGAAAAGATTTTAGGATACTTCTCAAGCAAATATTAAGTCGGAAAACAAGGAATTTGATCCGTGAGAAAGACTAAGAATTGCTGGAGAAAGAAGATCGACTTACTAAACGCATCTTAAAAATCTTTTCTCACAACATGAAATAAATCAACAACCAAGCATCACATCAAGCAATAGCTCGTCAAATTGATTTGGAAAAGCTTGAAAATTCACATTTTTCCTGTAACTAAATTTACGCTAGTTCAAACTAAGATTGGTAAATTTTATCCCAATATCAAAACATTTATTTTAATTAGTGTTTTCTATGCACAACCCAAAATTATAAATTTTGGGGTGTGACAGTGGTGGGTTGCACACAAGGTCAGCCCGGTTGCGAACCTGTCCATTCCTTCAATGGATGAGTACAATGATGAAGACCCACCATGTGTAGATACCTTCCAGGAAGATGGTCTAGAGGGAGAATTTGTCATTGACATTGGAATAGGTTTAGACAATATGACAATAAGTGATGGCTTTGATGAGATTAATGACCCAAATGAAATTTCTATGCTAGTCAAACAACGAAATGTTGTGATTGGAGAGAATGTTCCTCCAATTGAAGAGCAAGTAGCATATAATCCAGAATATTTTGTTGATTTCACATACCCTGATCCTGATGACTTTTAGGTGCGGAGTAATATTAGGTAGTGCTCTTTGTATATTTTGTTGATTTCACATTATTCTCCATTATTTTATATATGTTTCATTACCATTTCCGTATTGCTCTTTGTAACATATTTCATTTTTACAGTGATGACAATCCATCATCGTGGGACACGTAGTCGGTCTACCACCAGTTCTGTTGCTAGAGAGAATACAACTTCAAGTCATAATGAACCTACTGAATCTTCTACAGCAAGTGAGCAAAGTCTAGGACACTTGCGAGGCTGTGCAGATCTTCCCCCAACTATCCCTAATGAGCAAGATCGCCCATTGATTGAGCCACAAGGAAAATCGTGAGTTTATCAAATTTACATTGTGATTTTCATGCAAATGTGAACTCATATGACGTGTGTTGACATGTCTACTAATATATAAAGGCACTGGACTGGAGGGGAGGGAAGGACTCCGGCAAGCGTGTTGACATGTCTACTAAAGACCTACCATCCTGGTTTGGTTGAGTACAAAGGCAAGACTGTGGTTGCATCAAAATGGAAACATTATGAAGCAACAACAGCTGCTGCTGCTGTTTGTGAAGGCTTTTGGGTAAATTCTGCAACTTAGCTCTAGTTCTGTACAAATGTATCACTGCTGTTCCTTACTAATGGTATGTTCATGTTGTGCTTATAATTACTAATTTTGCAGCAAAGATTTAGATTCAATCCAGCCAAAGAAGTAGAATCAAAAGAACATGTTGGAGCTTGCTGCTCAGTGCTCCTAGGGAGCATCCTATATTATGCAAGAATCACTGCAACAATGGAACATTTTCGCGAAGTGGAGAAAAGAACTATTTGTGACAAGCTTGCTGGACAGTTCTATTTGAAGCGGGAGGAGTATGCTGCACGATGCCCAACTTGGTGTAAAGAAGCTTGTTGGGATGTTCTGGCCCTGGAGTGGAGCGGTCCAAAATTCAAGGACAGATCGGAGAAAAACCATGCCAATCGCTACAGCCGTAAGTTTAAACCACACAAAGGAGGGTCCAACTCTATTGCAACAATAAGACAGAAATTGGTTAGTGTCCAATTACTAAAATTTTGTTGTTAACTTTTTTGCAGTAACAATTAATTTCAGATTCTTGTTATTATTGTAGTCAAAGAAATTAGGAAGACAAGTATGTGAGATAGAGGCATGGGTCCATACTCATAGAGGTTCAAATCCTGAAGATATTACTTCACTCAACACAGAAGAGGCAACTGCATGCTTGGTAAGTGCAGTATTGTGACAATGGAAAGTAAAATGGAAATTGTGATATACCTTCTCTCTTTTCGGAGCTTAGGATTATAAGCATTTGCAGCTACTAGCTCATATAGAACACTACAGTTAATGCTGAATGCTGGCAGCAGCTTATTGTTGTAAGCTGTAGTGCTTGTTCCTACTTCTCATAGCTGCTTGTTTCTACTTGTCATAGCTGCTTGTTCCTGCTTGTTCCTAGTATGGTACATGGATTCTGTACAACAAGAATTTTAACCAGTTTTAGCCAGATTTTAATAGTATGGTTTCAGTACATATGAATTGCTTCTATACATATGAATTGCTGGCTGTTCATATGAATTTAGCTCGATTTTAGTAGGTTTCTGTACATATGAATTGCTGATCTCTCTTTTACTTCTTTGTCAAATGCCCACACATTATTTTATTTATGTGGCAGGAGAAATACAAAGCTAAGGCCATGGAACTAAATGGACCAGATTTTGATTGGTTGCACTCGCCGGTTGATGTTAGAGCTCTTTATGAATGCTCTTGTGGCCGCCCACATGGAAAATGGGCTACATTTAATGGGATGGTCAATGACAAAGAAGTCCTCCCTGACTTAAGGAGAAGTCGTGAATCTGCAATGGCTGCTAGGCGTCAACGCCAAGAGGAAGATGAGCGATTAAGAAGGGAAGCTCATGATGGTCGTGTGGCCAAGGAATATGCCCAAAATGTGTCGGCGTGGAGTACAATGGTACATGCTTACACTGAGAGCATGCAAAAATTTATGGAGGTGACGTCTCACATGCATCCTTTTTCTATCCATCTTATTGCCACTTGAGTTACATGTTAATCAGTATACATATACATTTGATTATTGAACTGTAGAGAGTTGCTGAGGTAAATGGTTTGCCTGTCACATCTGTTCCTGCTCCCATCCCTCCACCACCTGTGCCTCCTGTGTATGCCGATGTACCACCTGTGCCTCCTGTGTATGCCGATGTACCATCTTCAAATCCATCTCCTAATGATGTAAGTCTAATTGTACTGTTTTTGTGTGTTGTCTTTGTATAATTGCTGGTTTGAAGGGCTGCAACTGCAGTTATTTGTAGGGCTGTAGCTGCTACATTTGCCCTGCATTGGCGTATTACTATACTATATGTTTGACTGCAGTTATTTGTAGGGCTGCTGCTGCACCATTTGCCTTCTATCCATTGTTCCTGTCTCTCTCACGTGCACAGTAGCTGTAGCTGCAAATGAGTGCAGTTCTTCTAGCAAAAATACATGTCTGCCATAGCATTAGCATCTTGATTTCCAATTTCCATTACATGGTGTGCTTCCATCTTTTATTTATTAATGTTAACTGTTGTACACATCTCGGCTAGTCTTGTGAGACCTATTTTCAAATGCTATCTTTGAACCTATTTTTTGGCATAGCGTTTACCATGAAGTTTCCACTTATATTTAATAAAATCCCATTTGTTCAATTGAATAGGCTTGTACTGGTGGCTCTTGTGCTGGGATAGAAAGTCCTGAAGAAACATTGAGTAGGATTGCTCAAGGAAGATTCCGTGGCCATGAAAATGCAGGAACTACAAGCGGTGGTGGCAACTACTCTCCTCCGACCGACGAGTTTCCATTTTTCTGAAAACTTATGCTGCCAAAACATGGCACTTATCTTTTGTCGCCAAAACATGGCACCTATATTCTGTTGCCAAAACTAGCATGGATTAGACAACTCCATTTGAGTTAGTGATTAACTGTTAGATGGACAGCTATTATCAGTGAACACCATAATTGTAATGTGATAATGCACTGTTTGAGCTGAATGCATTAAATTATTGCTGATGGTTGTCAACGTGTTCAAATTTAAATTTTGTATATGAAATCATTAGAATTATTTGAGGTCAAATATGGTGTCATGCCAAATTTATTTCCCTACAGATCAGTTTCCTAGGGAACTTAAGTTCTAGGGACAAACTTTACACGTTGGTTTTGTGTTCTTGTGTCAGCATGCGCAGCAGGTTCCCTAGGAAGCCTTTTTCCTAGGGAAACCAGAATCCCCTACGGTTCCCAGACAAACTGTAGGGCACCTTCCTATTTCCCGTCAATATGTTCCCTAGGACTGTTTCCTTACAAAATACGGTAGGGGATCAGGTTCCCTACAGTTTTAAGGCTTTTCCCTATGAATTTGAACTCTAGGAAAACTCGTAGTTTCCAGTTTCCATGTCTGCGTCAGTTCCGGTCCGATTTTCTTATCCTTCGATCCGTCCGTGTCGTGTTCAGTTTTTATCGGAGTTTTTTGTTTGCACGTTCCATCCGATTCCGTTTTTGTTTGCACCTTCCATCCGAAGCCTTTTCGTTTTGGATCTTGTTTATTGTTTTTTTTCGCGTCGTTCATCTACTCACGTGATTTTTTCCAAAAAATAAAAAAATAATAAATACAATATTCTATATACCTTTGAACCATTGATCCGTCCATAATAAGGAATAAAGATTTCTACCGCTAAACTATTTATGTAATTTTGATTAGAGATAAAATTTATTTTTATTAAAACCAAGATTAGTAATCAAAATCAAAATGTGAAATGAAATCTTAAGTGGTTTATTATCCGATCCAGTTTAAATAAATGCATCCGTGTAATCTCCTTATAAGTGCTAGCATGTGAAAAATCCTAAGAGATCATAATCATCAGAGGACAAACCAATCCTTGACATGTTGGAATAACTCCTTATCAACTTTAATCAAATATTAAAATTACAGAGTTTTGTGGGTCCTCAAAAGTCACAAAACTTGATGGATAATATAAAAAATAAAGTTATTATATATTTATACCTAAATATTTATGTGTTTTCTAATAGGAGAAAAAATTTATCGAGATGTATTTTAATTTGGTATATTGGCTTAATATTGTCATATTATCGCCAACATTAACTTATATTATGGATATCACGGGCATCACAAAATAAACTATAGCCTTTAAATAAATTTTATAAAGGGTGAATATAAATAATATGTACCATTCCTATTGTTGTTTTCCATGAATATTTGATAGTTTTTCTCTCCGACGCAACACACGGGCATTCGAACATTACCCAAAACATAAATATTTCTATCACTATGTTGTCGATGTAATTTTGATTGAGAATAAATTATTATTATAACATGAATCAGTTGATGGTCTAAGTAATCAAATGATAAACCGAAATCTTGAGCCGTTTGTTGTCGTCCAATCTATATTCTAATTAAACGTTTCTCCAAATTATTCGTATATACCAGTGCAAATCCCCAAGTTGTACATATATACCGGTGCAACTCTGGATAGACAAGCACTGACATGTGGAAATCGAGAGAGGTCGTCATACTTCATACTCATCAACAAAGGGACCAATTCTTGACATGATGACGACTAACCCCTTATCGACTTTAATAAGATATTAAAATTAAATATTTTTTGGGTCCTCAGAAGAAGTCACAGAACTTGATATCTAACTCTATCAACACATGAATAATATAAAAACTAAAGTTATGATATATTTATGAGTAAATATTTTTGTGCCTCACAACAAAAGAAAAAATATATCAAGATTTATTTTAATTCAATACATAATTAATAAGCCATTGTCATATTATTGCTAATATTTACTTATATTATGGATGCCATGGTCATCATAAAATAAAGTACAACTCTAAAATTTTATAGAAAGGATAAAAAGTGAAAAGATATGTAACATTGTTGTCCTTGATCCACTAACGAGTCCGCTCGTTAGTGATTGGTGCAGCAACCACTCACAACATCAAAAGTAGCACACATATGAATTTGAGCGGTTGCAGATGCTGCAGCTGTGTAGCAAGGTGAAGTGAAACAAGTCAAACATTTGATAGCTTTTTTTTTTCCCGTTGCAACGCACAAGCAAGTTTGCTAGTAAAAATAAAAGAAGAAGAAACAAACTGTCATTATTCTTACATATATATCGTTCTATATGTACTACAGGCACTAACAAGTGGACCCAATGAAAATAATGCGTTAATATAACACGATCAGGCTCGTCTACTGCCTACTACTTGTCAGCTAGAACTGCAAAAATTTTGGCCACGAAAGTTGTCTCTTGTGCTGCACAGCGAATCTGATTCATCTTCCAAGGTATGTTTGAAAGAAGCTTAACGCTCTGTTGTTTGGATGCATTCTAACAAGAGTAAGGCTGTAATAGGTTTTCATTGCCACCAACTTATTGGTTCCGGTTGGTCAATTCTAAAAAAAGGACTTGGAAACATCAAACATGGCCACCTTCATAGTCGCCTCAACTTCTAACTAGGCTGGGCAGCAAGAAAAATGATAAAAACATGCATGTTTTCGCAATGGGATTCAGGGCCAGGTGGCCAACCTCATCGGGAGCCCAACTAAAGGTGTTAACATAGTCCAAGTACTACTACACAGTAATGAAACCAAACATTTATTTACATCAATGTGATATTATTGTGCGGTCTTTTCTTGGGCGAACTAGGGTCCATACAAGAGCAATGAGGGAGAATAAATAAACACCATACCAGGCATTCTGAGCATGAGGTCTTGCTTTAGCTTCGTGTTTTTTTGGTTCAAGATAGATGAATGTTTCAAAATTTTCCTAGAGGCTCCTCCACTCTTTTACTATGGTAGGCTTGGGAGGCGCCAGGAATGCTATTGTTAGATTGGAGGATGATTAGGCATGGAGCCTGTGGGAATGAAGATGCTCCAACAAGGAAAAATAATATCTAGTTTGTGGACGACCATGTGGCTTCATCTAAAACCGGGTAGGCAGGGGCAGAGTTTATGCAGGACATATACGTCCATCTGGCGTGTGCTTCTCTTTTGTTAGATCCAATTTGGTTGCATCCTGTCTTAACCTGAAACTGAACCGAGCAAAGTGATTGAAAATTTACTCACATGCACTTCTTTGTTTGAATTTGAGTGGATGGTACACTGCATGCAGTGTAGTTGTATGCGCACAATTTTGCTGAACTGATTACGCTAAATAATTATGTTCAACCAATCAAATTAAATTGTACATACTTGCATACAGTTTCCAGATAACCTTCGGTTAGCTAGAACTTAGTTTACATATTGGTTAGAAAAAGAAATAGCCCAACGAACCTGACCTAACAAGTCACCAGTTGTGCTTACAGGACCTCCAGAGGTGTCTGCTGGTACTGGAATTGATTTAGCATTTACTACCTGACTCTCATATTTCAATGGATTGTTAGTTGGTGAGCCATTCATATGACTGGTAAATGCCTGACTATATATTTCATTCATATGTCTAGTCTAACCTGAGTATAAAATAGCAAGGAATGGAGCAGAAAGCTAGTGTTTCTGGTCGCTCAAGTGATGTTGCTATTGAAATTGTGTATAGGAGTATGAGGCATTAGGAACACCTGCATTACTACTCTCCCAGGTGTAAGTAAGATATAAGTGAGGACTGGCGCCAAATCAGATTGCTAACCTCAGATTGCCCCAAATTGAAGGGAAGCCGGAGCAGTCTACAGTCTCTCGCCGTCACGCATTCGTGCTAGCAGCCTAGCACCCGGGTTCATAGTTTTGAGTGCTGATTGCTGAAGGTCAGCTATGTTTAAGCGAAGCTGTCAGGGAGCCAGATGCGTGTACCCAGATAAAGGAGATAAACATTACGTGTTCTAATTAAGAGGACTAATTCCTGTAAAAGGCCTCTTTTCACTGGATTGCTTCTTCTCAATGCATTGTCTAAATGAAAATTAGTTTCCATTGTCGTGTATCTCTAGTCTAGACAATCGAAACGAACATATGGACAACGTGTGGCATGCTTTGAGGTATAAAATTGGATCTGTTCTAACAAATATATGCATGAACAAACCCATCATGACCCTTATCACCATCAGACCTGTCGAACCTCGAGAGTTCAACCCCATACAAACTTGACAGAATGTTCACTGTCAGCTACAAAATTCTCGGCTGTGTACATGACGAAGCGCCGTAGCTAGCTCAATGGTAAGCAGTCCTAGCTGCATTAACGACTGTACTCAAGGCAAGCACTTGAACCACTCCATACACATGTAGTACAACTATTCTGTCAGGTTACAGATCAAGAGGTTTCTGTAGTTGAGAAGTGAGAACTTCAATTCAAGGTCGTGCTAGCTATAATAAGGCACCAGTTCTGCTTGCACGATCTCTCCGGAGATGTATGGACCAGAACTGATTTAACATTTATTTACTGCCAGACTATATTTCAATGGATGGTTAGTTGGTGACTCATTCATATAAGTAGTAACTGCATTGAATCAAATTGTACCTCTTCTCTCTAACCAGTGTATATAAAGCAGCTGCAAACGGAGCACAAAGCCAGTGTTTTTCTATGGCTGCCCAAGTGATCTTGCTATGGAAATTGTGTATAGGAGTAGGAAGCATAGGAGCACCTGCATTACTACTCTGTCAGATGGAACCTAGAAAGAGGTAAGAAGTGCCGCGAATATCCCATATTACAGATACCCCTCGCCCCTACTCGGAGGTTGCGAGATGGCTAGCTTCAGATGGCGCCGAACTGAAGGATAGCCGGAGCAGTACGGTCTCTTGCCGCCAAGCATTCGAGCTAGCACCGCAGTTCATAGCTATTGTACATAAGGTCAATGACAATTTTGCAACCTGATTGTGGTTCTTATCCACTCAAGCCTATCAAGACACGCCAATGACCATCACCGTCTTCTTGGGCCATTAGAGAGAAGGAGCCATTGACATCAGCGTCAGTGGTGCAACAAAAACAACATACTGGTCTTCCAGATAAGCCCAAAAGGGCTGAGCAACACAGCTCCCAAATTGCACGTCGTAGGATCTTTTGTGCCAGTAAACAGAAGAACAAACTGACTGTCACTCTTATGTATAGTTATATACTGTACTAGGCATATGTAATTATACACTTCTTTTTACGGGGAAGAAGAGAGGAGCAGTGAGATCTGAGGCAGTGGTTCGGCAGGGACTTGGCTTGCTGTAATTTGGGAAAAGAAACAATAGAGATGCATGGGAGAACCTGGTGCTACTGCTTGGATTGAGGTGCAGGTGTGCAGCTGCATGGCCTATGAGGAGCAGAGGGGGAGTTGGTGTTCTGTGCAGCGAGTCCATCCACCATTGCAAGCCCATATGAACTTAGATCATCAAAGTAAACTGCACTGACATAATCTCTTTCTACACACACTACGTGAAAAACAGTTTGTAGCGACGGGTTTTTTTAGGGGCGGCTGGCATTGAAGCAGCCCCTACAGTGACGTGCCCGGGCTCCAGCACAGCAGCCGCCCCTACAAATGGCACAGTAGGAGGCGGCTGGTAATACGAGCTGCTCCTACAAATGCGTCGATTTGTAGGGGCGGCTAGTATCAGCCAAGCGAACAGGACAAATGGCGCGGATAGAGGTGCGCCCGTGAAAATTTCCCGTCCTTATCCTTTCACTAGACGGACTCTCCCCATCTCCCCAGTTTCTTCCCCCTCTCTCTACTCTCTCTCTCTCTCTCTCTCTCTCTCTCTCTCTCTCTCTCTCTCGGCAGACGGCAGCGGAGCACGGCGCGGCACAGGCGAGGACGCTGCCGCTGCTCGTCCTTGGGATCCGGTGAGGCAAGCCCCTTGTTCCCCTCTCTCTATCCGCTCTCACGGCTTCCCCCTCTGCTTTCCACACAGTGCCGGTCATGGGGGAGGATTTCGGATGTGGCAGATCTAGCAACCATGAGCCACGCGAGATTCCAACGAAGGGTGGCCCAACGCAGGTGCGGTCGACACCGCCTTCGCTTTTCCGAGATCCAGCTAGGTGAGCCCCTTTTCCTCCCCGCGCAGGTCCATGGTGTTGCAGCCACGCCGGAGGCACTTGACACCCATGGAGGAAGTAGCCAGGATCCGGCGGATCCATGAGATGGAGGCACCACGAGTCCACGACCCCCGCGAGATCCGTCTTCAATGTTCCCTATTCAACAGTTAAGTATATGGCCATATACGTGATGGAAAAGTACTTCTGCTTAATGATGTACTGTAGTAGTCTAGATTGAATTGATTTAGGTAATTTATTTACCCTTCTATAGAATGCTAGTACACTGAATTTTGTTTGAATAATCTTGCCTGTAACTGCAAGTGTACATGCAAGCATACACACTAGTATCCTCTTCCTCTTGTCTTCGGCTGCATTTTGCATTCAGCAAGTACTCTTGCATAGTTATTTTTAGCATGTGATTTCTGCACAGATTTGTTTGTGCTGTCCAGACAATCATTTAAATCTAAACACTTTCTAAAGATAGGTTCTTGTGCGCTTTTGGTTCTAAAAATACTTTTAATTGGGAAATTGCTTGCTGTAGTTGGAAGTCTTTTACTATTTTGCATACAAGGGAATCCTTTTCTTAATGTCTGAAACTTCATGTCATGCACAGACCTATCAAAATATCATAGCATGGGAAAGATTTACCAATATATCATTTTCCAACAACTCAGAATGAGCGAGATGGTTATTTAGTACAAGAAGTTCAACTTGCTTCGCTGCTGTAACTCTAGCTTTATGCTTTAAGTTTGATTGCTACTTGGTAATATTGCTACACAGATTGATGTGGCCGGTTTTCATCCAGACTTGGTAGTATATTCTGCTCCATCTATGATGAAGGTACTGTTTTGTTTCTCTAAACTATATATAGTACCCATGATCGTTAAGGCATGCATTGGCACAAGTATAATTTCTATATAATTTTTAGCCTAAGTCCTAAGTCTTTTTTCATTCTCTTTGTAACTACTAACTTCTCTTACTGGTTCGAGAGAAGGATACATGAGCAAGCAGTTGCATAATGTGAGTCCTAATTTTGCTTGATGCTCAATCCATTTTGGAATTCTACTACTTAAGAATTGATGTTTTCCTCCTAGTCAAGATACTTTCCAAGCGACAATATCAAACTGAATATTCACATAGATTTGTCTCTACTTTTGATGCAATCATGCCATTATAACTTGTTCATGTACCTGCGATCTAGTAGATGTTTTTTTGCTTGTAAAGAGAGCTTTACTAACCAATACAAACATTGCTAACTTATGAGGAACCCAGCACAAGTTTTCCATAAGCACTATGACATAATCTCTCATGAATGTTCGGGCAGCACGAACCCCATCTCTGTTGGTATAATGCCAGGAAACTTGATCCCTTTGAATTGTGACCCTTTGACTGCATATATACATGGATGCTTATAGAAAACGCCTAGGATGTCTGACTGTCTCTGACTGTATTTTCATCTACGTAGTAGTCTATCTGGTTGCTTCAGTTCTCTACGGAAGTTCAGATTTGATTGTCTTTGAACAACTCTTTTTCTGGTTCAGTTATGCTTGCAGGTCGATAGCAACACAAAGATCAAGCACATATATTCAGCAAGGTTTCAGCTGTCACTTCTCTGAACCTTCCTTTTATTTGTTTCTGTGTCGTCAAGTATCCGTCTCCGTATCTCAACAGTTCTCGGAAATGAAAGAACTTGACAGTACTTTGCTCTACAAATGTTGAAGTTTGTAAAATGCCATCAAATTTGTCGGGTACCTAATGCTTGGGTACCCAAAGAGAAGGAGCTAATAACCATCAAACGTTGATGCTTCCGAACAGACAGGTGCGCGACTACACCTCTTGCCCAAACGACCGAGGGATAACTCCATCTCGTCCGACCTCCAAAGGTTGGCTCCGCCTCGCCCGATGTTTGAGGGCAGACTCCGCCTCGCCCGACCCCTGGGAGCTGGCTCCACCTCGCCCGACGTCTGAGGGCAGACTTCGCCTCGCCCGATGTCCGAGGGCTGGCTCCGCCTCACCCGATGTTTGAGGGCAGACTCCGCCTCGCCCAACGTCCGAGGGCTAGCTCCGCCTCGCTCGACGTCTGAGGGCAGACTCTGTCTCGCCCGATGTCCGAGGGCTGGCTCCACCTCGCCCGACATTTGAGGGCAGACTCCGCCTCGCTCGACATCTGAGGGACGGCTCTGCCTCGCCTGACGTCTGAGGGCAGACTCCGCCTCGCCCGATGTTCGAGGGACGGCTCTGCCTCGCCTGACATCTGTACGCTGCTCTTTCATAACTACGAGCGCAGGAAAGGCGGGGCACTCAAGTCAACCGCAATACAGAGGACCATACCCCGCACGCCTGCAGAAAAGTACCGTCAGGATATGACAAGACGGGCGATTTAAGCCCTTCCAGGCATGTCAGAGCCTGAACAGTGTTGTGGGCACCGACATTTGTCTTACAATGTTATGGGCGCCGGCATATGCCCTCGAGCATGAATCCTAGCGAAGGCATACAACAACCACTATGGTCCAGGAGGAGACTCATGCCCTCTATAGTGACAGACGTGCAGTCATTACGCCGTTTGCTCCCTATAGGGTTGCGGATCAACACACCGATCTGTCGCGCCGCCCAATAGGGCGGGATGGGACGTGACCACTTGCTGATTAAGCCAGAGCGTGGCATCATCAACGGGCAGGCGTCCAGCATGGAGCTATCCCTGGCACCGTCTGCCGTGTCGGCAGAACTAGCTCAGAGGAAAAGGAAGACCTGGCACCTTCGAAGGACCTTCTTGGCCTTTGGTTCTTCTTCTTTCTCCCATTTTGTAATCCCTGCTTCCCCTTGGTCTATAAAAGGGAAGGCAAGGCACCCCACTAAGGGGACGGATCGATTCAACACACCACGCACCACATAACACACAACTGAGCAGCAACCAAGCTTTCAGCATCCTTTCAACCTTTCCATCAAAGACTTGGGATATGTCCCTCTCTCGCCCGTTTGTAACCTCTACTATGAACCTTTCAGTGCTAATAATAGGAGCAGCAGCCGCAAACTAGACGTAGGGATATTCTGCCCGAACCAGTATAAACCTTGTGTCTTTTAGCACACCATCCGGGCCCAACGCGCAATAATATAAATTTACTATTTGGTGTTTACTCGAAACACCGACAGTTGGCGCGCCAGGTAGGGGACCTTTGCGCGTTCCGACATTAACATCAGGCCACGGATGGCTAGCCATGGAATTAGCTAGGTCCCAGGCGCACACGTGCGTTTTGGTGACCTAGACTTCATCGTTATGGTGGGTGGAGAGTTGGCATTGGCTCACGCCGCCATCCAACCTCTCCCCTCCATTGGCCTCAACTATGGGAGGCTTGAGCGCTAGCTTGGCATCTTCCTAGGACTCCAGCCGTCCAGGGAGGACCCGCGCCACCTCACCCTCTCTCCGGAACACCCCACACGAAGCACCCTGATAGTGCTTCCGTTCGGTCTCTGTAATGCCACGGCGACCGTTGGCCACCTTGTGGCCCAGCGCATGACCCTGTCCCCCGTGGACAATGAGTTCATGGGGGTGATCAAACACATCATGGAATCTCTCCACGACCTCCTCGCAGAGGAGCCAGGGTCGCCCTCTGGCTCTGACTCCAGCAGGGGGAGCCATCACCCCTCTCGGGAATGCTTCATGACGGGTACCCTCGAGGGACACGTTGAAAGCATCTCCGAGGAGGAGGCTACCCCGGTGAACAACCTCGGCAATGAGGCTGAGGGGGAGACAGCGGCCCCACCTCGCATGAGGGTGGAGCAGCTGAAAGCCCAACACCGGGAGATCAAGGAAGCACGAATCCAGCTTGAGCAGGAATGCGCGGAGCTCGATCAGGAGATCGAACGCCGTAGAGACGGTGGGCGCGCCCGAGCCATGGCCAACGATGTGAACCAGAGAATCATCGCCGACGATGAAGCCCTCCCGCGCTTTGCCTGGGCAAGCCAGAACATCACCGCTGCAGTGGCCCTACTCCATGGCCTTCCAGAGGCCGCAATGCCCGAGGATCGTCAGGCCCACCACGAGATTCGCACACTGCTCGAGCGTGCGGCGGCACAGCAAGCCGAAAGCTCGTTGTCTCGGTGACGCGGGCTCGACGCCAGCCAGCGCACGCCCTCAAAGCACCCTGGCAGGGACATGTTGGTCCATCAGGAGCCACAAGGAAGCGTGCAGCGCACCACGGTCCTGGTGCATCAGCATCTCAGCCATAACCGTGACGCACGCCACACCCTCGACGCCCGCAGACGCGCCTACGATGACCCAAGAGAGGGAGCCAGACGCAGCTATCACCCTCGCCATGGCGGACGCTACGATAGTGGCGAGGACCGAAGCCCGAGCCCTAGCCTGTCGGGGCCTCAGGCCTTCGGCCGACACATCCTCAACGCTGCCTTCCCACTGAGGTACCGGTCACCAACCAATATCCCGAAGTACTCTAGGGAAACAAACCCCAGATTATGGCTCAAAGACTATCGGCTTGCCTGCCAAGCCAGTGGTGCGGATAATGACGACTTCATTATCCGCAACCTTCCACTATTCTTAGCCGATTTGGCACGAGCGTGGTTGGAACACCTACCGTCCAACGGAATCCAGAGTTGGGCGGATCTAAAGGAGATCTTTGTGGGGAACTTCCAGGGCACACACAAGCGCCCTGGGAACCCATGGGACCTCAAGAACTGCCAACAAAAGGCTGGTGAAACCCTCCGTGGGTACATCCAGTGCTTCTCCCAGCAGTGCAACGAGCTCCCTAACATCGCCAACGCCGACGTTATAGGGGCTTTCCTATCTGGGACCACCTACGAGTCTCTGGTTCATAAGCTAGGACGTAAGGGCCCACAAACCACCAAGGAACCCCTGGACATCGCCACCAGGCACGCCTCTGGAGAAGAAGCGGTCGGAGCGATCTTCGATCGCCTCGATGGCAAGGCAAGGCAGGACGAGGATGCCGACGAAGGCGCTTCCAATCGTTTCGCCAAAAAGAAGAACAAGAAGCAATGACGCGAGGGCTCGCTCATGGCCACCACTGACCAGAGAGGTGGTCGGAAGCCCGCGGAGGGTACTCTGAACCATTTTGAAAAATTACTCAAGGGGCCATGCCCGAACCATGCCTTCCCAGTTAAGCATCTGTACAAGGACTACAACCTAATGAGTCGGTTCTTGTCCGGAGGCTCTAACAAAGGGGAGCATGGGAAGGACCCTGACCCCACCACGGACAACACCGAGGGGAAGGATGGCTGCTTTCCGACACCGGATGGGTGCCTCATGATCTTTGGAGGATCAGTGGCCTATGACTCCAAACGCCGTCAGAAGGTCGCACGCCGCGAGGTCTATACGACCGAACCCGTCACGCCTGCCTTTCTCCGGTGGTCAGAGTCGGCCATAACCTTTGATCGGACCGACCACCTGAAGAGCGTCCCGCATCCGGGGAGATATCCTCTCATGGTCGACCCGATCATCGGCACGAAGCGGCTCACCAAAATACTGATGGATGGAGGCAGCGGTCTCAACATCATGTATGCCAAGATGCTCGATGAAATGGACATCAACCGGACACGCGTCCACCCAACCGGAGCACCTTTCCATGGCATCGTGCCCGGAAAGCAGGCCATGCCACTTGGGTAGATCGATCTGCCCGTTACCTTCGGGGATCCATCCAATTATAGGACAGAGACCCTCACCTTCAAGGTGGTCGGGTTCCCCGGAACCTACCATGCCATCTTGGGACGTCCATGCTACGCGAAGTTCATGGCAGTCCCCAACTATTCCTACCTCAAACTAAAGATACTGGGTCCCGGCTAGGTCGTCACCATCGGCACCTCCTTCCAGCGCGCCTGTGAGTGCGAGGTCGAGTGCTACGATCACGCCACAGCAATCGTCGCCTCCAGAGAGCTCGCCACCATCAAGGAGGTCACCGAAGAAGCGCCCGACCCTAAGAAGTCAACTGGGTCTTTCGAGCCTACGGAGGGCTCCAAAGAAGTCCTCATAGACCCCGAGAGCGCCGAGGGAAAAATAGTGCGCGTTGGTACCACGCTTTCCTCTGAATAGGAAGGTGCGCTCATCGGCTTCCTCCACGCCAACAGAGACATCTTCACGTGAAAACCCTCGGACATGCCAGGCATCCTGAGTGAAGTCATCGAGCACACCTTGAAAATCCGCCCAGGCTCCAAACTAGTGAAACAACGCCTGCATCGCTTCGACGAGGGGAAACGCAGGACCATCGGTAAAGAGATCACAAAGCTTTTGGTGGCCGGGTTCATCAAGGAGGTGTACCACCTAGAGTGGTTAGCCAATCCCGTTCTTGTATGAAAGAAGAGTGGGAAATGGTGGATGTGTGTTGACTATACAGGTCTCAACAAAGCGTGCCCAAAGGATCTGTTTCCTTTGCCACACATAGACCAAATAGTTGACTCTACCTTGGGGTGCGAAACCCTCTGCTTCCTTGATGCGTACTTCGGTACCATCAAATTGTGATGAAAGAGTCCAACCAGCTCGCGACATCTTTCATCACCCCCTTCGGATCGTTCTGCTATGTCACAATGCTGTTCGGTCTGAAGAACGTTGGGGCTACATACCAGCGTTGTATGCTCAGGTGCTTCGAGGACCTCATCGGTTGGACCGTTGAGGCTTACATTGACGACATCGTGGTCAAATCCAAATGGGCTGGCCACCTCATAGCCGATCTCGAGCAAACCTTTGCAAAACTCCGAGCGAATGGCATCAAACTCAATCCCGAGAAGTGCGTTTTTAGGGTCCCGAGGGGCATGCTGCTCGGTTTCATCGTCTCTGAGCGTGGCATTGAAGCCAACCTAGAGAAAATCTCGGCCATCACGAGGATGGGTCCGATTCAGAATATAAAGGGGGTACAGTGGGTTATGGGGTGCCTCGCCGTGCTCAGCCGCTTCATCTCAGGCCTTGGCGAATGAGGTCTCCCCCTTTATAGACTCCTAAAGAAAGCCGATCACTTCGAATGGACATCCGAGGCCCAGGAAGCACTTAACATGGTTAAACAGCTCCTGACAAAGGCCCCGATCCTAGTTCCTCCCACCAAGGAAGAATCTCGTCTGCTCTACATAGCAGCCACCACGCAAGTGGTCAGCGCCGCCCTAGTAGTGGAGCGGGAAGAAGAGGGGCACGCCCTCAAAGTACAGCGCCCTGTGTACTTCATTAGCGAGGTACTATCTGACTCAAAGACCCGCTACCCCCAAACCAGAAGCTCCTGTACACCGTTCTTGTCTCCATTTCCCCTCCTCAAACAATGTGGCCGAATATGAGGCGCTCGTCAATGGCCTACGCATTACCATCGAGTTGGGCGTCCGACGTCTCGATGTTCGGGGAGACTCCCAGCGACTCCCAGCTAGTCGTCGATCAAGTCATGAAGGAGTCGAGCTACCACGATGCTAAGATGGCTACATACTGCCGAGAAGTCCGTTGAGTAGAAGACAAGTTCAACGGCCTCGAGCTCAATCACATCCCGAGGCGCCTCAACGATGCGGCTGATGCGCTTACAAAGGCGGCATCCGGCTGGGAGCTGGTGCCAACGGGTGTCTTCGCCAACGACCAACACATGCCCTTGGTCCGCTATGAGGGGTCAGAATAGGCCGATGACGGTCCCCCCAATTCAGCCTCGGGGGCTGACCAACCGTCGGCTCCGTCTGGCCCCGAAGTCATGGAGCTCAAAGAAGACCCAACGACAGAACCTTTGGTCGACTGGAGGGTACTCTACCTCGACTACCTCCTCTGTGACATGCTGGTGATGGACAAGACGGAAGCTCGACGGCTTGCACATCGCGCCAAGTCCTTTGTTCTTGTGGAGAGCGAACTCTACAAGCAAAGCCACACCGAGATCCTGCGGCGCTGCATCCCCATCGAACAGGGGAAGCGTTTGCTGAGCGATATCCACGGTGGGATCTGCAGTCACCAAGCCGCACCTAGAACCCTAGTCAGAAACACGTTCTGATAGGGCTTCTATTGGCGCACTGCAGTAGCCGACGCCGAGCAGATCGTGCGCACCTACGAAGGGTGCTAGTACTATGCTTGGTAGACTCACCTCCCAGCCCAAGCACTCTAGATGATCCCCATCACGTGGCCGTTCACGGTATGGGGGCTCAATTTGGTTGGACCTCTAAAGAAGGCGCTCGGGGGTTACACCCACTTGCTTGTCACCATAGACAAGTTTACAAAGTGGATAGAAGCTCGGCCGATCTCCATGATCAAATCCGAGCAAGTCGTGCTATTCTTCCTCGACATCGTCCATCGTTTTGGAGTTCCGAGCTCCATCATCATGGACAACGGTACGCAGTTCACCGAAAAAAAGTTCCTTCGATTCTGCGATGAATACCACATCCGGGTCGATTAGGCCATCGTCGTGCACCCCCGAACAAACGGGTAGGTCGAGCGCGCAAACGACATGGTCCTACAGGGCCTCAAACCCAGGATCTTCAACCGGTTGAACAAGTTTAACGCACAGTGGGTCACCGAGCTCCCCGTGGTACTCTAGAGCCTAAGGACAACCCCCAGTCGAGCCACCGGCTACATGCCCTTCTTCATGGTCTACGGTTCCAAGGCTGTCCTCCCATCCGACCTCGACTATGGAGCACCAAGGATCAGGGCATACGACGAACAGGGAGGCGAGGCATCCCACGAGGAAGCCATGGACCAGCTGGACGAAGCACGCGACATTGCCCTCCTCTACTTGGCCAAGTACCAACAGGCGTTACAATGGTACCACAGCCGACGAGTGCGGGGCCGAGCCTTCAACGTCGGGGACCTGGTCCTCCACCTCGTGTAGAGCAACAAGGACCGCCACAAGCTCTCCCCGCCTTGGGAGGGGCCGTACGACATCGCAGAAGTACTCCCACTAGGCGCCTACAAGCTAAAAACCATTGATGGCGAGGTCTTCACCAATGACTGGAACATTGAGCAGCTACATCGCTTTTACCCCTAAATAAACACATACTTTCTCTTATCAGTTTTGTCACTAAAATCCACGATCTTTTGTGACATCTGACCCCTGCAAGTGCGAGGGGTCAGGCCTCACTCGAGGGCTGGTATGGGTACATTTATCATGCAAACATTCTCTATGCCTGCCCTCCTTTCTCATGATAAATCCTAAGAGCTAGAAGTTCGGGAACAAGCTCTGAGTAAAACTGGGCGGACTGCGAGGCACCTGCGCCCCAGCGGCTATGGCGCCTTTCGTCACTAGCGTGATCAGAGCTAGCTCACCTGCACTCCAAGCTTTTATGACCTTAACTATGGGAAGGGTCGGAAGGCACTAAACCCCTTTTGCGAAAAGAGGGAGAAGAGCAAAAAAGCTATTTGCTATAACAAAGAACTTGTCCATTTTCGCACAAGGTCGTCGCTTGGCTTATCTGGCCAACTAAATTCTCGTGCAGGGTAATCTTGTCCTCTACTTCCACAAGAAAATCTTGTCTCAATAGGAAACACAAGTCAACCAGATGGCTTGGCTACTGTTGGGAAATAGGTCGATCGAACGGCTCAAAACCACCGCCGAGAGATAAGCACCCGTACTTACTTACATTACATATTAAATTCCCTACCGAGCCTCCGACCCTACCAATGGCAGGGGATCGGACATCGCTTGGGGGCTAGCAAGAGTGTCTACGCGCTAGACATTTCTCTTTGCCCGACCCCTCCTTACGTTTAAAAATTGGAGGCGCGGTGTGCGGGCATAGACTTTGAGTAAAACTGGTCGAACCGCTAGAACCCTATGCCCCAGCAGCTATGGCATTTTTGTTCACCAGTGTGACTGAAGTCTTTGTCCCTGTGATCCAAGCTTTAGCATATACCTTCTAGAGAAGGGTTCAGAGGGGCCTACTTGCAGAATTTCCATCAAGAAGAAGCTGTCAGGTCACCCAAGCCGATCGAACGGCCCAGATCACTGCCGAGAGACAGAAATAGAAAACTAGGACGCTTGTGCAGGTTACATCGGCCCCATCACGAATGTCGGACCCGAACCCCGCACGGACATATCCGGTAAGAGCTCCCAGAACCCGTCACTCGTGCCATCGAGGTAACGTTACCGACTCCCGCTATTTCTTTATGCTCATTCATTCAATCATCTTGTACATCCAAACAATGCACATGCAATTGCTGCATCGCAATGCTTCGCGTTGTGTCACGAAGTGGTACTCGTCTCATTCGATATGAACAGCGTCAGACTGAGGTTCGAAGGCTGGCTTGCAAAGGGCTCGAGGTCCCCTCGCGGCAAACAGAGCCAGGGGAGAAAAACCGAGATGAGCCCCAGCGGCCTTGCCCGACCCCGCTTAGAAGCGGACAGGGACATCTATACCTTTCTTGTTCGATTCTAACCTCGAGCCAAACCCACAGAATCTCTATCGAGGAGAGGCCAATGGGCCACCTGAGCCTATCGAACGGCTTGGGCATCTACTAGGGGGTGGGTTAAGAAATAGTGGAATGCCACATGAGGGCTCTACCGACCCCGTCAGCGGATGATGGACCCAGATTCCACTCAAACATGCCCGTTAGCGAGCTCATTGAGCGCGACACTTGAGCCATCGAGGCAAGTGTCGTTAGCTCAGCCCCTCCGGTTGCAAAAACTGAGGATGGGGTGACGCATGAAACACGGCCGACCCCTATTAGACCCCAAGGGGCTCGGGGGCTCGAGCCGCCCGATCCTAGATTGATAGGCCGAGGTTCGAAGGCTGCCCGCGAAGGGCCCAAGGCCGCCTCACGTCAAACAGATCCAGGGGGAAAAGCAGATGAGCCTCAGCGGCTTGTGCCCGTCACGCTTAGAAGCGAACAAGGCCGTCTAAACCTTCTCGTTTGATCCTAGGCTCTAGCTGAGCCCATAGAATCCCCATTGAAGGGGAATCTGTTGGAAGACGGGTTAAGGAGCAACGGAATGCCCCCCGAGGGCTTTGCCGATCCCATCACAGGTGATGGAACCAAATTCCATCCGAATGTCCCCATTAGCGAGCTCACCGAATGCGTCACTCGAGCCATCGAGGCAACTGACGCTAACTCAACCCCTCCGGTTGCGGAAACCGTGGACGGGGCGACGATCACAAAAATGAGCCGATCCTTGACCAAACCTCTACTACGCACGAGGGCTCGAGGAAAGTTGGACTCACAAGGAGACCGAACGCACGGTCATAGAACATTAGCTAAAATCCTAAGGAAGGGGTATGTGCGAATACAAGAGTAGTTTCGCTATCCTCTCTTCGGTCTTTAGTAACATTCGATGCCAGCAACCGCAAGGGGTTGGATCTCACTTGGGGGCTGATAAAGGTATATAACACCCTTTTTTTGAAACAGTCGCTGTGGCGGACCTCTTTCTCACGTTAAGGTTAGTGGCAAGGTTTGTGGGAACGAATGACCGAGCATGCCTGGTTAGACTGCAAAAAACCCATGCCTCGATGGCTACGGTAACTTTGCTCACCAGCATAATCGAAGTTTCCCTCTTACACACCTCAGGCCCTATGGTCTTAATGAACGGAAGGGTCGGATTGCATGAGCCCCTTTTTTGAAAGCAAAAAGGGAATAAAGCAAGTTCAATCAAACAAAATGAAATTACGAATTTGTTTAAACGAAACAAAATTACGAATCTGTTTTTAAGATACAAAAGTGCCGACACTTCCACATATTACAGATAATGTCCAACAAACCCATTCGACTAACTATCCCCTCCAGGGGAGAGCTATCTCTTCAACCTTGTCCACCAGGTTCCGTGCGATAGGAGCCACCGCCTTCTCTATTTCGTCCAGCTCGGAGGCTTCGTAGCCAGGCGCGAAGCCAAGGCTCATCGTCTCCAAGTCGATACTCTCGGCGTAGTGGGAGCGGGCGACAGCGAAGGCTTGGGTAATCCTAGAGCAAAGAGCTTCCCTCTCGAGCTGGCGCACCCGTGCCGTGATATCTATGGCAGCAGAGGCCGCAAGCGAGCTGGTTCCCTCCGGCCGCGCCACCTCTAGGTCATCGAAGACCACCCCGATGGTAGCGCGTAGGAGATCATGCTCATTGCTCTCCACCTGAAGGATCCCCCATGTCTCGGCAAGCTTCATGACCAGCCCGGTGGAGACACTCTTGGCCTCCAGCCTTCGGACTACCGCAGTTCCAAGATCAGCTCGGAGGGAGCTGACCCCCTGTCGTGCCTGGTCGTGCTCCTCGTAGGCCACGCTGCGCTCTGAGCGGAGTCTCAACACAGTCTGGCGCAGCTCGTCTCGCTCCTTGCGCAGCTAGGCTATCGCCTCGGCGTCCAAACTCACCCTCTGCTGTAGGGCTGCGAACCTCTCCTCGGCTCCCAGCTTGAGCTCCCACTCCTTCTCCACCTTGGCCAGGAGGTCGAGGACCCGCTGGCGGGCCTCGGTGTCCCTTTGGAGCAGCTCATCCTGCTCCTTCCAGACTCTGGTGGCCTCCTCCTCGTCCTGCCACGCCCTCGTTGATAGATCCTGGAACATCTTCTCAGCATCCTCCACGTCCCGACACACCTCGGCCTCCCACTGCTGGAGACTGGCCGCCTCCTCGGCCAAGGGAGTCAGCTCAACCACCCTCTGTTGGGCGACGGCAAGCTGGGCGCTCATGTCCCCACGTAGCTGGGCCTCTTCGGCGACGCGGTCCCATTTCTCCTTCTGCTCGCGGAGGAACCAGGATTTCTCCTGGCTACAAGCAATAAGGGTCTGAAAGAGGATCAATGTCAAAACACAAAAATACACGAAGAAAGAAGAAAGTGAAGAGGAGAGGTTAAGTAGATACCTGGCCAGTAGGGACGACGATGTCACGCAGGACGCCCATGGCCTGGTTCAGGACTTCCAGCATAGCCGAGATCCCTTCGTTGAGACTCTCCCCCTCTATGCTCTTGGTAGCATCGTCGAGCGAGAAGAGTATCGACGTTGGGATTTGTGGATCCATCCACTAAAGCAGCGACTCACCCTGTGTGGACGAGCGGCTGCCCCAGTTGTTAGGGCCAAGGGCGACCCTCCGTTGGTCCTCTCCACCACCGCCATGATGCCCGAGGACCCTTCGGCTGTGTCCCCCTCCGTCCGGCCTACGTCGAGCGCCACCACTTGGGCCACCGGTGGTGCAGATCGCGTCGCTTCCTCGGGCACCACCGTGGCTACATCCGGCTGTGCCTGGATTGTCGTAGTCGCAGCCACCTCCACTTGCATCGGCGGGGCCTTGACCAGCAGTGTCGCGCCCACCGCCGTCGGCGCCATAAGCGCGAGCGGCCACTCCATCCGCTCCAACGTCGGCAGCGGAATCGCTTCCATCGTCGGTTGCTCGGTGACCTCCGAGGGCGTTCCCTCAGCCCTGGCGCACACTTGTCCTGCCGAGGGCATGGGTGCCACCATGAGCGACGCCTCACCAGCCGACGAGGCAGTGACCAAACGAGAGCCACATCGGGCGATGGCCGCCGCCTCGCCTAAAGGGCGACACTCTTCTTGGGCGCCAGCGCTAAAGAGCCGCCCCATCTTAGGACACTGCAAGACACAAAAGGCGCGAGTCACACTGAAAAATGGACAAAAAATAGAGAAAACGGAGGAGTCAATGACTTACATCGGCGCTGTTGGGCGAAGGATGCGTTTGGGGAATGAACCCCTAGGCCCATGCTTTGCCTCCTCGGGATGGGGCCGTTTGGTGCCCACCCCCTGCTCCCGGGCCGAGGAGCTCACCTCCCTTGCACTCGGGGGCACGGCGGCAGAGCCATCCCCCTCCCTCAGCACCTCGGGTGCGGCGGCAGATCCGCTCGCCCCGTTGATTCTTGAGGCATGGCAGCGAGGCCATTCCTCTCCGCTGACACCTCGGGCGCGGTGGCTGATCCACCCACCCTTACTTGTTCTGAGGATGGGCCGACGGTTCGGCCCGCCTCCACCGTCCTCACGGACCCACTCCCTCCCGCATGAAATGGGAAGGGTCCCTGCATGGATGAGGGGATACCTGTCAGTGTATCCTCGCTCTCTAGGTCATCCCGCTCGGTGTCGGTAACTACCTCTTCTCCTTCTTCCTCGTCATCGTCTTCATCACTGTTGGTTTCTTCCCTGCGCTCCCGCGCACGTAGCTTCTGCTGTTTCTTCCTCCTCTCATCCTCCTTCGCCTTCTACTGCCGCTCGGCCGCAGCATGGTTGGCCAACGTCACGGCCGGATCCTTCGGCAGTGGAAGCGGAAGATCCATAAGGACGAGTCTCTTCGGCTGGTCCCCCTATTTCATTATCAGCGTCAAGAGGTCGGGAGTTCAATTAAAAAGGAGGCACGAGGAAAGAAAACTTACGAAAACAATGTATCCCGGTTCCGGCCGCATTGGGGGATGCCTCGACACTGGATATACAAAATCAAGGATGGCACCGGCATCATCCCGTGGAGGCTCCATCGCCTCCTTGATACGTTGTGGCACTTCGGAGGGGGAGAGTGCTCCATCGGCGAGCGCTGTCCCATCAAGTGACGCCCCAGGCGCCATCTTGTGCAGGGGAAGCACGCGCCTCATCAGTGGCGCCACCCTCCACGTGTGGTAGGCGCTGATGATCCCAACCCCTTCATGCCCCTCTCCTTTAGAATTCAGAAGGCGGCGAGATGGTCCTAGATCTTCTTCTTATCTTTTTCTGAGAGTCCCCACCTCCTCCACAATTCTAGGACCTCTTCAATGAGGCGCCCGGTGAACTCTAGCAAGAGGGCAGCTATGTTGTTCTTGACGTAGAACCAATGCGAATGCCACCCCTTGTTGGAGGTCGATAGACGCATCGGCAGGTACTCGCTGACCCTATTGTTGTGTAGTTGAATGTTGTCGCATCCTATTGGCACGTTCAGCTCCTGCTTCTTCAGGAGGGTGACGACGAAGAAGTACCACCATAGGTCGAAGTGGGGACTAATCCCTAGGAACCCCTCACATAGGGCGACGAACGCCGCAATGTGTTGGATCCTATTGGGATTCAGATGCTGCAGCTCCACCTTGTAGTAGTACAGCAAGCCCCAATGAAATTTGTGGGCGGGGGTGGCGAATCCCCACTCGTGGAAGTGAGCGAAGGATACGACATACCCGTTAGGCGACGACGGTGTGTCTTCATCGCCAGGCAGCCGCCACTCCTCGGCGGCGGTCCACGCGCAAAGAAGGCCGCGATGAACGAGGCCCTCTAGGCGCTGAAGGGTGATATCGGATTTGCACCACGGCTCCATTGAACAATTGGGGTGGGTGGATGCGAACTTGACGGCGGCTGAGATGTGGATGCGGGAGGCTTAGGCGATTGGCGGTGGAGGTTGTAGATGCAAAGGCAAGGAGGCAATGTACAAAACCCAGGGGGCAAACCCTTTGGTTTTATAGGGGCGACGGATGCGAGGAAGGCAACCATACAGGATATGCGCCCGCAATCCCTATCCTTTCCCTCCGAAGACGTGCCAGACGTTTGGCCTCCCCTAACGGACCAGGACACTTTGCCAACAAAGGGGATACGGGTCAAAAAGCATTTTCTCCGGCCCTCCTGGGCCTAGGAGTTCGAGGGCTGTCCCATCAATGGTTTTTGACGGCAGTCCCAAGGCACCCTTATGATAAAGGATGGGCCCGCAAGCGGCCAAAACTCAGACGCACGAGCTTCATAGGAGTCTTGGTCCACGATCGAGTCTCAGCCAGGCTGACCCTAGACGAATCCCCACGAATGGGATGCTAGGGTCCCATTTGAGCTATCCGGCTAACAAACCATCAAAACTCACAGCCATACCCGCGAAGGGTCCGAATCAACCCCCAGGCGGTTCTATCCGAATTACCCGGGGGCTACACCTGATGGGTGTGCTCATGCCCACCCTCTGGCAAGTCGAATCACCCCCCGGGCGATTCTATCCAAATCACCCAGGGGCTCGGGGGCTACACCCGTCGAGTGCGCTCGCGCGCACCCTCTGGCAAGTCAAATTACCCCCCGGGCGATTCTATCCGAATCACCTAGGGGCTCGGGGGCTACTATCGGGGACCTAATGCTAGGGTACCCAAAGAGGAGGAGCTAATAACCATCAAACATTGATGCTTCTGAACAGACAGGAGCGCGACTACACCTCTTGCCCAAACGACCGAGGGATAACTCCATCTCGTCTGACCTCCAAAGGTTGGCTCCATCTCACCCGACGTCTGAGGGCAGACTTCGCCTCGCCCGACGTCCGAGGGCTAGCTTCGCCTCGCCTGACGTCTGAGGGCAGACTCCGCCTCGCTCGACGTCCGGGGGCTGGCTCCGCCTTGCCCGATGTCTGAGGGCAGACTCTGCCTCGCACGATGTCTGAGGCACGGCTCTGCATTCCCCGAGATCTGAGGGCAGACTCCGCCTCGCCCGACATCCAAGGGAAGGCTCTGCCTCGCCCGACGTCTAAGGGCAGACTCCGCCTCACCCGACATCTGTATGCTGCTCTTTCATAACTACGAGCACAGGAAAGGCGGGGCACTCAAGTTAACCATAATACCGAGGACCATACCTTGCACGTCTGCAGGAAAGTACCGTCAGGATATGACAAGACGGGCGCTTCAAGCACTTCCATGCATGTCAGAGCCCAAACAGTGTTGTGGACGCCGACATTTGTCTTACAGTGTTATGGGCGCCGGCATATGCCCTCGAGCACGAATCCTGGCGAAGGCATACGACAATCACTACGGTTCAGGAGGAGACTCGCGCCCTCTACAGTGACGGACGTGCAGTCATTACGCCGCCTGCTCCCTGTAAAGTTGCGGATCAACACACCGGTTCGTCGCGCCGCCCAACGGGACGGGATGGGACGTGATCACTTGCTGATTAAGCCCGAGCATGGCATCATCAATGGGCAGACGCCCAGCATGGAGCTATCCCTGGCACCGTCTGTCGTGTCGATAGAACTGGCTCAGAGGAAAAGGAAGACCCGGCACCTTCGAAGGACCTTCTTGGCCTCTAGTTCTTCTTCTTTCTCCCATTTTGTAATCCCTGCTTCCCCTTAGTCTATAAAAGGGAAGGCAGGGCACCCCACTAAGGGGACGGATCGATTCAACACACCACGCACCACATAACACACAGTTGAGCAGCAACCAAGCTCTCAGCGTCTTTTCAATCTTTCCATCAGAGACTTGGGACATGTCACTCTCTCGCCCGTTTGTAACCTCTACTACGAACCTTTCTGTGCTAATAACATGAGCCGTAGCCGCAAACTGGACGTAGGGATATTATGCCCGAACCAGTATAAACCTTGTGTCTTTTAGCACACCATCCGGACCATCCGGGCCCAACGCGCAATAATACAAATTTACTAGTTGGTGTTTACTCGAAACATCGACAAAATTCTTATTAAATTTTTAGTCAGGTGGATTATAAGTTTGACTGCTGTTGTCTCTTTCTATTGCCTAAGTTAATATTTATATTAAATTGGTTGATAATTTTAATGATGGATTGTATATATTCTTATGAATTGGACTTGTAATGGTAGTTTATATGGAGCTTTTGTGATTGATAATTCATTTCTTAATTTGTGTGCCTATGAACCTATTATTACAATCTGGCCTTGTCTTATTAGCATTTAGATTTAGATTTAAAATAGATACAAGGAACATGTAGTCATCAACTAATTATCAAGAAACCTATAGTGAATTTGACTTGCCTAACTATTTCTGTTTTCTGGATACAGGCATTAGATTACTGCCATTCACAAGGTATTATGCACCAAGATGTGAAGCCCCACAATGTTATGATAGATCATGAGCTTCGGAAACTCCGGCCGATGGATTGGGGCCTCGCTAAATTCTTGTGAATTGGACTTGTAATGGTAGTTTATATAATGCTCTTGTGCTTATGATCAGATTTGAATTATATATATATATATATATATATATATATATATATATATATATATATATATATATATATATATATATGTATGTTCTGGTCGAATTTGAATTGTAAATTTGAATTTTTTTTGCGGAAAAATATACTGTAGGGGCGGCTGGTACTACAGCTGTTCCTGCAAATCGATTTGTAGGGACGGTCTGGGAATCGCCCCTACAAATACATGATTGTAGAGACGGTATGGTAGGGGCGGCTGGCCGAGCCGCCTCTACAAAGCCTCACCAGCCGCCCCTAAATCATTCATGTAGCAGTGACATGTAGTTCTCAATTTTCACAGTTTACTTCACAAGTCGCACATTCCACAAGCTGATATAAGCAGCTATGTTCCTAAAACCTGCTAATATTTTGCAGGACACATTGTAACAAAGAGTAAGGCCGTAATAGTTTTTTATTGCCACCAACTTAATGGTTCTGGTTGGTTAATTTTAATAAAAGATGACATGAAAACATGGCCACCTTCATACACGCCTAACTTCAAACTGGGCTGGGCTACAAGAAAAATGATATAAACATGCATGTTTTCGCAATGGGATTCAGGGTCAGGTGGGCGTCCTCATCGGGACCCCAACTAAAGGTATTAACTGAGTCCAAGTACTATACAGTAATGGAACCAAACATTTACATCAATGTGATATTATTGTGCTGTGTTTTCTTGGGCGGACAGGGGGTCCATAAAAGAGCAATGACGGAGAAGAAATAAACACCATACCAGGCATCCTGAGCATGAGCTCTTGCTTCAGCATCGTTCGTTTGGTTCAAGATAGATGAATGTTTAATTCAATGTTTTCCTAGAGGATCCACTCTTTTTCTATCGTCGGATCGGGAGGCACCAGGATTGATCTTGTTATAGAGGATGGTTAGGCATGGAGCGTGTGGGGATGAGGATGCTCCCACAGAGAAAACTAATGTCGCAGTTCAAGACTATGTGGCGTCGTCTAAAACCGGGAAGTCACAGTTTGGCCGAAGTTGCAGATGGCTGCAGACTTGCTTACCAGCAGCAGCAGATCAAAGTCGTCGCCGGTACCACAGTACCAGTTCGACGGCGAAGTCGCGATCAACACGAAGGGTTGCTGGCTTGCTACGTCGAGAAGGAAAACGAACGGACGGAGTGCAGTCCGTAGAAATGAACGGAACGCAATGCTATATAGTCTAAACTCTAATTCTTTATTCTCTAATAATGCCGGAAAGCCCATATGGCTATACGTTCAGCACAACCACAACCCCATCAGGCCCAAAGGCAGAGTAACGGTTCCTCTTCGACACCTTACTTGGAGTTTCTTCTTCCTCGGACGGACCTGCATTGCCCGGGAGGATGCCAAGGATCGGGTCCAAGCTCCAGTTGGTTGGGAGCCTATGACTCGGTTGAGCCCCCGAGCCCTGAGCGGAAGCGGCGGTCGCATTCGGGCTCGGCCAGATTCCTTGGCCTAAGGGTACGCGCGAGTGTACCCAATGGGTATAGCACCCGAGCCCCCGGACGGTCCTGGAAGGGTCGATCGGGGGGTTTCTCGGTCGGGACCTTTGATCCCGAGGCTTAACATACCCATATGTTATGATCTCGTCAGGAGCCCCTGAACCTTTCATGGCCTCACTTGACCAGATTCGTGATGGCGAAGAAGGGCTGAATTCGATCTTTTGGAGACCGAGCCAGCTATTGCGGGGATGACTTCCGCTGACGAGAGTGTCGTGCCCTTCGTGGGGCCCTTCCCAAGTGAGATGGGGACGCTCGGCTGTCGGGGCCGAGCGATGGTGGTGCTGACCCCTTTTTTCGACCCATGTTGTGTGAGCCTATGGCCCGAGCGAGGGTTCGGCGAACTCGTCTAGGAGTTGCCGACCTTGGGCCTAGGGGCACCCTCCTTTCTAATCTAGGACTGCCGTGGGTCGAGTGATCGAGAGCGTCTAGGCTCTGGCTAGGGGCCACCTGATCACCCGGCGCGCCACGCCCTTCTGAGGGCTTCGGTAGAAGGCCCCGATCTTCTTGGGCTGACCCTTGCAGACATAGGTCAGGGTACGGGGAGCGCGCCGAGCTCGTTGGGAGCCATGGTTGGGTCCACCGCTCAGTGGCTCCCGACCCAACTTCAGAGAGTTGGCTGGTTTTGGGGGCGTGCCGCCCGGGCGCCCGTCAATCGGGAGGCCGGACTCTCCGTATGGGGAGTTGGCGTAGCCCCTGAGACCATTGTGGGGCCTCCTTGTCAGCGAGCGAGGCGGTTTCTGGACGTGCCTCACCTTCTAATGTCTCGCATAGGCGGTTGATGGCGCCTGGGCTGCCGTGCCTGCCCTGTGGCAGTTGATGGCGCCTAGGCTACCTTCGTATGGAAGATGGGACGTTGGGACATGTGGAGCAGATCTAGCGGAGGAGAAGCCACGGCACTTGGTGTGTGTGGATCTAGACCGTTGATGGTGGCCGGTGGGACCGAGGGGAGCCGGATCCCCTCAAGTCCCGTGAGAAGACGTGCGCGGAGTGGGTGGCGCCCTTGGTGGAAAGTGGAGCGGGGACTTGACTTGTTGTCAATGTCCTCCCTAACTCTGCCTTTACTATGCGGCCACCATCACGCAACCGCTCTAGGTGCATTGTGGGGATTGAAGGGGTGCTTGGCCGGCCCCCAAAGGCCCCATTAGCCATCGATGGTTGATAATAGGGCCCAGAGCTGCTCACAATGCGTCGACTGGGGCTATGAAGGGAAGCCCCCAGGGGCGCAGCGCCGCAATCCCTTCTCCGGATCCTTCTCTTCTTCCTCTTAGATCCAACTATTGGCGGCCATGGTGACGATGAAGTGCGACGCCTCCCTCCGAGTGAGCCTGGCCTGCTCCGCCAGGCGATCGCTCCCACGAGAGTGGAAGGATTCTAGCGAAGCGGCCGCCACAACTACATGAGGTGGTGTGAGTTGCTCCGTGGCGCTACGCGGGAGGGCGGCTCTGGGGCGACCACTCATGGCGGAGCACGTTGCCCGACCTCTCGTGCGCGCCATGGACTCCACGGATTCCGCCTCATGTAGCGCTCACGCCCGCTAGCCTTCCTCGGCTCTCGTCTATGGTGTGCAGTGGTGTGGATGGTGCGGAGGGGGTCGAGGCGAGGCCTTTCCTTCCCTACCCTCCTTGAGCCGCCAATGCTTGCACTCAAAGAAGGTCTGGGGGTGGTCGACTCCTTTGGGCTTGGCGGTCCGACCCATGCCCCCGACATGCCCCCCCGCTCCCCGTGGAGGAGAGGTCATCATGGGGGAGGGGGCGCGCCGACCTTGCGCTAGGTTAGAGCGGGTTTTGCCGCCGTATATTATAATCGGGTCGTTCCCAATTAATGATTGAAATTACTTTTGTTTGTAATCTCATTGCTCACGAGTCATGCTCGGAGACTTCGGTCCCTCATTGGGATGGGCTTTTACGACAATGGCCTCAGTGGCCAAGATTGTCGTGCCCATGAGAACGCCAAGTTTACGGTCATTCCATGCCCTAGTCATGTCCCCCAGAGGGGAGATCCTTGGCGTCCTGACCGAGCCACTCGTATAGTTCCTGAGCCTATCTTTAGGTGCTCGGGGGATCGCTGCCTCCCTCGGTGAGTCACCACGAGCGGCTCGAGGTCGATACTCGAACATCGTTCAACGGTTGGCCGATTTCGCTTATGAGTGCCAGGCTAAGGCCTCTGGTGCCCGACCATGAACGTCCCTCGCACTTTCAGATGCCTTGGGCGGCCTTGAAGCCCGATGGGCTAGCCTTGAGACCCTCAGTGATGCCCCTTCTGGGGGGCCCATACCATCGTGTGGCTAGGAGACATTATCCGACGAAGGATCGGGAGACAGAGAGGTAGACAGAAATGAAATAGAATGGACACAAAAGAAGGGAAAGATGACATAGCTGGTAACGTGACGGTCAAGGCCGTCTTGTTAGCGCTCGCCGATCTTTGGCCTGGCCCCCTTGTCACCCGGCTCGCTCCATCCATCCCGACCTCGCTCGCCCGAGGGCTTCCAGTCGCGGCCTTCCTTTAGAGAAAAAGGGCAATAGTTGGTAAGTTAGTTGTTCCTTCGATGCAGCCAAGCACCTGCTGAAGTCGCTCGAGAAGAGGAAAGCAGTAACGAGATAGGGAGAACATAAAGGTCAGGAGAGCAAGACTTATCTTGGTTTTTGTTGTTGGAGAGGTGGGCTGGCGAAGGAGGTCAGCGAGCGTGTCTTGGCTCGGGAGGCCGAGCTACTGGGCGGATGGCTCGGCGGTGGACTTCCCACATGGGGAAAGGTCAGAACTCACCTAGATCGGGTCAGCCCCTTCTAGGGTGCGGAGCACCTAGATGGAGGGTCCAGCTAAGCCATCGCTGCTGCCAGGAGTCTTGGGCGCCTCGCTGATGCTCGGTTGACCAAGCGTCACCGTCGCCTTGGTTCCTTCCTTCGCCTATGCCCTTCTTGTGTCCCGGCTGGAGCCGACGGGACCACAGGGGGCGAACAGTGCGTCCGCTTGGGTGACGTAGTCTTGCTCACAGTAGTAGGCTTGCTCGAAGCTGCCCTTGATGGTGATGACCCCATTGGGGCCGGGCATCTTCAGCTTCAAGTAGGTGTAGTTGGAGACAGCCATGGACTTGGCGAAGCATGGTCGGCCGAGGAGAGTGTGGTAGATGCCTGGGAAGTCCACCACCTTGAAGGTGAGCGGTTCCTTCCAGAAGTTGTCTGGCTGGCCGAAGGTGACATTGAGCCGGATGCACCCGAGGAGCACAGCCTCCTTTCCCAGGACGATCCCATAGAATGGCGCCTTGCAGGGGTGCAGGCTGCTCCGTGGGATGCCCATCCTGTCCAGGGTGCTGGCATAGAGGATGTTGAGGCCGCTGCCTCCGTCCATCAGCACCTTGGAGAGGTATGTGGTGCCCACGATCGGGCTGACCACAAGCAGGTAGCATCCTGGGTGGGGAACATGGTTAGAGTGGTCTCCTTGGTCAAAGGTGATGGCCATCTGGGACCATCAAAGCCCCTTCTGCTTGGTGATGCGGCGCTGCTGGCGGGACTCATATGCCTAGAAGCCCCGAAGATCATGAGGTAGCACTCGGCCTCAGGGAACCCGGCGTCATCCTCCTGAGCACCATCCACCGGTTTGCCGGCCTTTGTGGCAGGCTTTTTGGGTCGTACCCTGCTGGTCGAGGGTGCCACGGACGCAGCCCCTGATGGTGGCACAATTGTCGATGGTTGTTAACATCAATCATAAACCGACAATATAACCTACATACATACTTAATTCCATCACCAAACATAGGTCTACAGGTTTAAAATAATAAATTCCACAAGTTTTGATGAATCTATGTTTTCAGCAAGGTTTATCCAGAAAACCATTAAGGAGGATCTAATCGTCATATTTAATCACGTTTATCCATGATGAAAACAACTCAAGAAGATTCCAGAAGGCACCAGAAGACTCTCCACCGAAGATCGGGCCAAGAGGCTGACAGGGGGGCCAGCTAGCCCCACCTGTAGGCTGGCCGGCCCACTAGTCAGCCCCTCCTCGCTACATCAGTTCTCCATCTCCTCCACCGCCTTAAAGATCAAATCTACGCTGTTGTTTTAAGTCGGTTTGATTCGAGGGCTCAGAATTGATGGTTTCTCCTATATATAGCAGCCCTTACCCCCCCTCCTTGAATCCATCCTAAAACCCTAATTCATATCCTCCTCATCAGGATTAGAGCCAGTTATCAAGAGAAGATTAGTCCTCTATAGGATCTAGTCTTGTAAATAGAAATATTGAGATAGAGAGTGAGTAAAGAGTTTGGAGGAAGTATTGGCCTATCGGTGCTACCTCTATGGCTTGTACTTTGGCGGATCTAGGCTTCTCCAAGTCTTCATCTAAGATACTTCTGGTAATTGATTTCTATTTAAAGTAAGTATTATGTTCTCTTGTTCACAGGTTCTCAATTCTTTGAGTGTTTTAATCCTTGTTAGATCTCTGGATTAGAGTAGTAATCGATAGCATAAGCGTGATGCTTGGGCTATTGGTTACCTGAGTTTGCTCCCTGCTCCCTGGTTGCATGGTAGTAGTGGGTGGTGACAGCCCCATCTATGCTCTATAGTCCACTCCAAATTGAGCAGGTTCTTAAATTAGTAGGACCGTAGTTGCGTCGGTAGAGTTATCTATTAGCGGTGCTTTACCGTCTAAGCGGCGTCCCGAAGTGAACACTAGAATCATAAGCCTTGCTTTATATAGGGTCATAACCATAGGAACCCTCTCTACTCATACTTATACCTTGATTGCTATCCCTGGACAAACTAGTAGACAACACACACACGTTTCCCTGTGGATACGATACTCGATAGTTCTCTGGATGAAAACTACTTTGATACCCATGCGCTTGCGGAGTTTGTCTCTGTGTGCCACCACAGGTGTCAACAAGTTTTTTAGCGCCATTGCCGGGGAAACGGTTGCTATGATTTCGTTGAACCAGGTTTGTCCTTGTATTTTTTATTTTAAAGCATGGATAATATCACACCTATCAATCAATTCGTTGCTCCCACGGGCGCACAAATAGAGCCACCGAAATCTTCGAAACCTTACATCTGGCTATGAGTTGCGTCCGAGTTTAATAAATATGGTTCAGGAACAATTGTTCTCAGGAGAAGGCGATGAAAACACATATACCCACCTACAAGAGTTTGAACAAACTTGTGCATGCTTCAATATCGTGGGCATGTCACGTGAAACTTTAAAGTGGAAGCTATTTCTGTTCTCTTTAACGGGAACAACTAAACAATGGTATACACGAATCATAGGGAGTGTATAAGGAGATTGGGAAGCCTTATGCTTTAGCTTTTGCTTATCTTTCTTTCCCATCTCTGGAGTGGTTAGCCTTCGAAGAGAGATTCTATCTTTCAAACAGGAAGAAAAAGAATCTATTGGTGCGGCGTGGGCGCATTTTAATGGCCTAATCAATTCTGGCCCTAACCGTGCCATTCAGGACCCTATGCTTTTACAACACTTTTATATGGGTCTTAGTGGGGAGACCGCATAGTTTCTTGATACATCTTCTAGAGGTGCTTTCTTACATTGTTCCGCTAGTGAAAGGAGAAAAATCCTTGATAACACCCCCTACTCTAGCGTTCATGACGATCGCCCAGAAGACATAGTTGAGAAAACTTCTAAAGTAGAACTTTTGATAGTTGAGCCCAAACCTTTAGCTACTCCATTTGAAGCCTTAACTATCCTCCAAGTTCCTGAACCACCAAAGAAGGAAGAAATTCCGCCTTGGGAAATATGTTTGAATTCGAAGAAGATCTTTTCTCTAATTTTGGAAACACCTCAAATTATTATGCAATAAGGAAATCTTCAGCACCATTAGCACCTAACCAGCATCTTCCTGAACCAACCGAAGAGAAGTTCCTTAAAAAGACTGTGAAGGAGTTCACAACAATCGTAAGCAATGAGTGGTTGGGAGAATCCAAGCTTTCTCCTGAAGTTATTCGTTTAGATTCTCCTTCTACCTCCATTCGTTGTCAGATTCATAAAACCTCCTTCGATGCTTTTTATAATCCGGTTGTAGGAGTAAATCTTATGTCTAAATCTTTTGCACATACCCTTCCTAGAAATATGCAATTAACTCCAACAACCAAACTCTTAAAAAGTCTTTTAGGGCAAACCCTTCCTAGTGAAGGAATTTTTCACCTCATCCCTATCAAAGTAGACGAAACCAAGGTGTATCTTAGTTTTTATGTATTTGATATCTTGGAGTTTGACCTTTTGATAGGGCATCCAATAGAGAGACTCCTTCATGAAGGAACAAAGGGGAGTATAAATGTAAGTCTCGGAAAATCCTAAATCTTTCTATTCTCATCACTCAATCATTACATGTTAAGACCGAGTTGAGTCCCGAGCAAGATCCAATGGAGGAGATTATGGCAACATCTCTCCGGGAAGCCTCCAATAAAGATCTTGAAGAAGATGTCCAGGATTTCATCCAAGAAGAAGAAAAACCACGAGATCCTTTCCCGTTGGATGAAACTCGAGAGCCGCCAAAACCCTCCATTATGCCCAAACCCCTTCCTTCAGGTTTGAAATACGCTTTTCTAAATAATGATAGGGAATCTCCTGTGATTATTAGCGATAACCTCTCTAAGGACGAGACCCTCCGGCTCCTTACCATTTTAGAAAAGCATTGCTCTACTTTTGGCTACTCGCTCGAAGACCTCAAGGGGATTACTCCTACCCTTTGCACCCATCGCATTCCCATAGATCCAGCATTTACACCTTCTAGGGAGCCCTAATGTAGGCTTAACAATGCGTTGAGAGAAGTTATTAAGAAAGAGGTTTTGAAACTTTTGCATGCAGGGATAATCTATCCCGTGCCATATAGTGAGTGAGTAAGGCCGGTACAAGTTGTACCGAAGAAAGGGGGCATGACAGTGGTAAAAATGAAAAAAATGAATTAATCCCACAATGAGCAGTCACAGGATGGTGGATGTGCATTGATTACCAAAAACTTAATATGGTAACAAAGAAAGATCACTTCCCGTTACCCTTTATCGATGAGATGTTGGAACGGCTTGCAAAGCATTGTTTCTTTTGTTTCCTTGATGGGTATTCTGGCTATTATCAAATCCCGATCCATCCTGAGGACCAAAGCAAAACTACTTTTACTTGTCTCTACGGAACCTATGCTTATCGCTGGATGTCCTTTGGATTGTGCAACGCTCCAGCTTCATTCCAAAGGTGCATGATGTCTATTTTTTTGATATGATAGAAGAAATCATGAAAGTTTTTTTGGATGATTTTTTTGTTTATGGAACAACTTTCAATGATTGCTTAAAAATTTAGACAAAGTTTTGCAAGGATGTGAGGAAAAGCACTTAGTCCTTAATTGGGAAAATTGTCATTTCATGGTTAGAGAAGGCATAGTGCTTGGACACTTGCTGTCCGAACGTGGGATTGAGGTAGACCGAGCTAAGATAGAAGTAATAGAACAACTACCTCCTACAAACGTCAAAGGGGTACAAAGTTTTCTTGGTCTTGCGGGGTTCTATCGTCATTTTATAAAAGATTTTTCTCATATTGCTAGACCCCTAACAAGTTTGTTAGCCAAGGATGCTCCCTTTGAGTTTGATGATGAGTGTTTAAATGCTTTTCAAATCCTTATGAAAGCACTCATCTCTGCACCAATCATTCAACCCCCTGATTGGTCGCTGCCTTTTGAAATCATGTGTGATGCTAGTGATTATGCTGTGGGGGTAGCTTTGGGTCAAACAAAGGAAAAAAAGCATCATGCAATTGCTTATGCTAGTAAAACTTTGTCAGGACCTCAACATAATTATGCAACAACTGAAAAAGAGCTTGTGGCTGTTGTTTTTGCTATTGACAAGTTTAGATCTTACTTAGTAGGAGCAAAGGTTATTACTTACACTGATCATGCTGCTCTTAAATATCTCCTTACTAAGAAAGATGCTAAGCCTCAGCTTATAAGATGGATCATTTTGCTTCGAGAATTTGATTTAGAAATTAAAGATAAGAAAGGGATAGAAAATTCTGTAGCTGATCACTTGTCAAGAGTGTAGTTCGAGAATCCACAGGAGTTGCCCATCAACGATTTTCTACAGGATGACATGCTCTTGAAGGTCATAGGATCCGACCCCTAGTATACAAATATTGTTAATTTTATGGTTGCAGGTATGTACCACCAGGGGAGAACAAGCGAAAGCTCATCCATGAAAGTCGCCTCCACCTATGGGATGAACCGTACCTCTACCGAGTCTGCACCGATGGACTACTCAGGAGGTGTGTTCCGGCTGAGGAAGCAACCAAGATTATCGAGAGATGTCACTTAGCACCATATGGAGGACATTATGGGGCATTCCGCACTCATGCTAAGATCTGGCAGAGTGGATTCTTTTGTCCAACCATGTACGACGACACCAAAGATTTCATATGGAGGTGTACTCCTTGTCACAAACATGGGAGTATCAATGCAAGAGATGCTATGCCACTCACCACTAATCTCTAGATAGAGCTCTTTGATGTCTGGGGAATCGACTACATGGGACCATTTCCAAAATCCCAGCAGTGTGAATACATCCTGATGGCAGTCGACTATATTTCAAAATGGGTCGAAGCTCTACCATGTCGTGCTGCAGATTCCAATAACGCCAAGAGGATGTTTTCAGAGACCATCTTTCCATGCTTTGGAGTTCCACGCATGGTAATTAGTGACGGAGGTCCTCACTTCATTGATAGAAAGTTCTAACACTCCTTATTCGATCATGGGGTCTATCATAACATCGCGACACCATAGCATCCTCAAACTAGTGGATAAGCAGAAACATCAAACAAGCAAATCAAGAACATTATGCAGAAGACTGTTAATGAGATGGGGACAGTATGGAAAGATAAGTTATCCAGAACACTATGGGCTTACAGAACAGCCTACAAAACACCTCTTGGAATGTCGCCATACCAACTCGTCTACAGGAAGACATGCCATTTACCTGTCGAGTTGGAATTCAAAGCACATTGGGCCATAAAAAGATGGAACATGGACTTTGAAGCAGCCAAAAAGAAAAGAAAAATGCAACTCTCTGAGTTAGAGGAATGGAGAGAAAAGGCATATCATAATGCAAAACTCTACAAAGAGAGGACAAAAAGGTGGCATGATAAAATATTGAAAAAGAAGGAATTCAAACCAGGTGACAAGGTGTTGCTTTTCAACTCCAGAGTAAAGTTGTTTGGACATGGGAAACTACGAAGCAAATGGGAAGGACCTTACAAGGTAATTAGCACATCGTCTCATGGAGCAGTCACACTTCAAAATGATGAAGGTATGCTTTTCAAGGTAAATGGTCAACATTTGAAAGTTTTCCATGACACACTATTGCCAGAAGAATAATTGGATATAATTAACTTTATAGAATTCAAATAACATTTTCAATTCAGCTCTTCTGCTTTACTATGTGAAAAACCTTAAAAAACCATGCTTACCTGCTAAGCTATCTATACATCTGAATAAAGTATTTCCAGGACCTCTCAAGTATTTTGTTGGTGCTTGTCTCCACATGTTGTTTATGCAAGGTAACAGAATTCAAGTGTGGGGGAGACAAACCTCCCAAGCAAAGCACGGCATCGACAAACGACGAAAGAACCACGAGAAAGGTAGGCCGACCTGTCTTGGGTCTGCTAGCTTTGCACTTTGTCCTTGGCCAGGTTCATTACCAACTAGCTTGGGGGAGAGGCACCCTCGTGTATCCAACTAAGTATTTCTCTTCCTTTGCTTTATTTAGTTAAAAGCAAAAATAAATAGTTATCTCTACAATTACAAGTCCAATTCGTAATGATATATATATACAATCCATCATTAAATATACAAATTTCATACACATTGTTATCAACGTCCTAGAGCTAGCCTTTCAGTCTCACGAAGGTGTTGGTACTGAGGATTTGTACCTAAGTCAGACTCTCGATCATGGTAAGCGCCTCTGACGTATACAATCTGGTCCAATATGAAGTTGCAAAGGTCGCCGACGAGCTCTAAGAGTTGGTCATCCTTGTATGGGTCTCTTTTCATTCCTTTCTCTTCTCTCCACTACAAGAAAACAAGTTTCAGTTTAGTATTTCATACCATTTATGAAGTTTTTATACTACGGGTGAAGAGGTTCAAACTTACCCTTAAGGGGTGTCTCCTGTAGGCACCGGTGTTACTCATCATAGAACATATATAGTATCCACAATGTACACTCCCAGGCCTCTGCTTGGGGCACTGTGTGTTTTGCATATGAAAATATTAGATAATGCTTTTGACAGCCTTGTAACGGAGTACTGAAGAAGTAAGTTACACTTACCGCACATAGTGTTTTTATAGCCAGTTTTTCCTTCCTCGCTGGATCATGCCTTCCGTGATGATGAGAGACATAGAACCTAAATGCCCTGTTCGAATTATTTTAGCAAATACAACTTGTTAGTATGCATAAGTGAACGTTACAAGTATGTATACAGACATATAAGCTAATGAGGATTGTCGATATGTATACGTCTTGAGAATCGATATGAAGTCTTTGTATGTCGCCGGGTCCTTATCTATTGAATCAAAGACCCATGCCATGCTCTTCCCGACATCGACGGCTATACAAATCCAGTGGTTGCTGCATGGATTTAATCATAGAACTAGATAAGCTCTTTTACATCGAATAAAATATATCGAACATAGCTTTAAGTTATAGTTGAACTTACTCGAAGTTGTATGGTAGCCATATAGTAGAGTGTTGTTGGAGATTTTTGAAAGCCAGAGCAATGTATGCCGCAACCTTAAGGGACTCTTCCCTTAGCTTCGCACTACGGATGCGCTCTTTCTCCCGAAGAGTCTTTGCAGCTGCTAGCTCTTTGGCATCTAGTGTCCACCGTTTAGGGTAATTAAAAATTTTTTGGGCTATAGCTTGAGGGTCTACATACCCGGCTTTCACACTTGGCATTTGTTTGACAATGTGCACTTGCATTCTACAAATCACGGCGTGGGTTAGTTACAACAAAATTCAAAGATTACATTCATATCATATCGGGAGGACAAGGACTTACAGGCACCACGTGCGAATTAGATTCATCTCCATTTCTCCCAGGTGAAAACATGTGTGCATGTCATTGAAGTCAAAGACAATTTTCCCGGCTGGGCTTCCAAATGTGCCGGTGGGAAAGCATGCTTGTATGATATCTATGCTCGTTGGGAGAACACGCAAGTACCAATCATGGAACCTTCTCATTCCAAGTGGTAGGCGCTGGATGTCCCGATTTGGTAGGAAGGGCTTGCCTCTTTCATATTTTTTCGGGCAATCCTTTGACCATTCGATGGCATCAACATTTGGATACTGCTTTGCAATTTGGTGAAGTTTGCTACTGACGGCCTCCTCAGAACCCCGTGATGGGACTTTTTTAACTTGGTTTTCAGGCTTGAACTGATCATGGGAATACCACTTGGACACCGATGAGACATCTTTGATCGGAACATAAACTGGCCTTATGTGGATTGGAATCTTCTTTCGGAGTTCCCATTCAGGCACGTCCTCATCTTCTTGTGCATCACCTTCTTCAGGAGGCACTCGTTGTTCATGTATCGGTTGTGCTTGTTGAGAAGACTGTGGCATCTCATGATGCACTTGCCCGGTACGAGCTGGAGAAGGTTGTGGCATCTCATCAGGCACATGCTCGATAGGAGGCGGGGAAGAATGTGGCATCTTAGGAATGTGGGGGTCACGAGACGGTGAAAATATCTCCCCGGCCTCAACAACTCGCTCCAAATTTGGGAGAGGGGGAGGCAGCGAAGAAGCAGTCAATATAATGTCCCGTTTGTGCGGAGGATGAACGCCCCATAACGTCTCCGAGTAACACCAGCCCCTCGGGAGTTAAGTGTAGTCTATCCTCCACTGCATGAACTCGGGCTTCACTGTATGCACCTCGACCCTAGTGTAGTCCGGTAGGTATTTTATTATTGTGGTGTAAGCCACCGGGAGGATGTGCCACACCCGTTGCCACCTCCATCATAGTGTTCTCACCGTCACCGAGAAAAACACCAAGGTGCAACTAGTAGGTTCCCGTGATGAGATCGACCGAGGTTGTGGCTGCAGTGGAACCTTGGCTGCTAGGAACTTTCGGAGGGCTGCCAACTAATGCCGATTCTCCCGGTGGCGTCACTAATATACGTGGCTCCATAGACATTCCTTGCTCCTCCAGCGCCTTCAAGCAACTAGAGCCTTCACTTGGGGCTCAAGACTAGTCTCCGGTCTCGGCCATGTTTCTTGTACATGTGCTGTCCCTCTTCGAATCCTTGCTTCCAAGTCATCCTTTTCCCTAGCCCCCACAGTGCGGCTGTGTGCTCCTTGTTTTCCAAGCCAAGGCTAAGCTCGTCCCTCTCTCTCTCTCGAAGGATTGAATGAGCCCTTCTCTTTGTCTTCACATATTTCAAAGATCCTTGATACCGCCTCTTGGGTCTCCGGCTTATCAAACTTAAGATTACTTTGCCGGATGGTTCTCAGACTCTCGCATATATCCAGTTCCTTGAGCGTACCTTCAACTTCATCACATCGATATTCCCAGCAACATGCCTCTTCATCCATCTTTCTAAACTGCTCTTCCTTGGCATAGTAGCCACCGGGGCCTAGATGATGGTGGTGTTTGTTCCTCTTCGCTAGCTCGGTGTTACGAAAGCTTGAGCTCAATGCCTCCGCTGAAGTCTTCTAAGCCACGAGCTCCTCCCATTGACTAGGAGTTATTTTGCCAACTCGTTGAAGGGAGTTAACCCCTTTTGGATATACTTCGTGTTAAGCTCCGACCTCCAACGTCGCAATGACTCTCCCATCATCCTGATAGCATTTTTTTTACCAATTCGTGCTTACCCTCCGGAAATCTAAAATTGACCTTCAGCTGCCTATCCCATAGTGCATTCTTTATGTTCTCTGGTACCTCTTTCCAGTTAGGGATTGCTGGGTTCAATTTATCTCTTACTAGGGCCCCGATCGCATTACGGAATCGTCCTCTTAATTCCTTCGGCTCAAGGATCTCCCCTGCTGGCCCAACCTCCTTTATCACATAGCAAGCCTTATCTGGATATAGATTTCCTTTTCTATCCCCTCGTTTCCTCTTAGGCTTGGTAGTCGTGGTTGTGTCTTGAGTTTGTGGAGCAGAGGCATCGTGATCCGTCTCTGTGGTTGTTGCCTCTGCTCTCCTTTCCTCTACTCTGTCTTGTCCAGCGAGATGTCGCGGACGTCCACGTCGTCTTTTCTAAGTTTCAGGAGGGACCTGTATATAGGACAGGTCAAAGTGTTAGCAGAGGTAACACAGCCAAAGCTTTAGCAAAATTTACAAGCTAAGGCTTCTTCCCTACCTCCTCGTTCGGGTCAAAATCCTTGTCCAAATCTTCCTCCGTTGGCCTCCTTCTTGCTTCAGGTGGGAAAGGATCCTCGGGACTTTCATATCCCTCTTCTGACTCATCATCCTCTTCTTCTTCGCCTTCAGCAGCCTCTCCTTCAGGGCCTTCCTCCTCGTCACACTCCTCCTGAGTAAGCATCACATCTAGATCTTTTTCTACCTCGTTATCGAATTGTTCCTGATAAGCTGGTCCTCTAGTGCTTGCTCCTCAAGGGTTGGCTGCTCATCATGCTCGGGGCATCGAGCTGCACGGTCTATTGTCCGCGACATTATTTCGCGCTTTATTCTAAAAGATGCAAGAAAGTGTGCTTTAGGTACGTGAGAAGGTATAAGAAATCAAAAAGGTCTATAAACCAAAGTAGTCCTATAAAACAATAATATAAAAAAACAAGAAGTAGCAGTGGTAGAGGCATCAGAAACATGTCAATCATCATCTGATCTTGAACTTGGAGCATCAAGGCATCATAACAGAGAAGAGAGGAGAAGGTAATGTAGGGGCGGCTGCTAATGATGCCAAGTTCCTCACAAGTTCTTGACCATCAGCTCATATTCCATATAATGTATGGACTTGGACAATTTCATCATCGGCAAAACAAAGGAGAGGAGAGGAGAGGGGAGATTTGGCAAAAAAAGCAACAACTGCTTAGCAAACATAAAGCAGTAGATGATGACAAAAATAGCCAAAAATAGTAGTGGCCCACTGGTCCTATGCCCCCAAGCTACAGCAATGCTAAGATTATCAAAAAAAGAGAAGACTATTAGAATTGTACAACAATTAGTACAACAATTAGTAGCCAGACTCCATCAGAAGAAAGAAGTAAAAGTTTACTCACTACATAAGTAGAAAATACTCTGAACAGATAAAGGTACTGATAACAACTACTTGAATTTAGTATGCAGGGAAGGCACAAAATGAACAGGCCAAAGTACCAGGTGAAAAGGGAAGGCACAATCAATAAGTACCACAGCAATTGACAGTCAAATTCAAATATTCTAAAAGCAGGGGGAAAAGACAAGTAGGATGCATCTGGCAATGAAATTGCCCTGAAAGTGCTCGAATGATCAGCACAAGATATACAACAATAGTAATGAGGGCCACAGCAATTGTTAGAGAAGTTTGACCTAGAACATAACTAAAATGACTTACATTTTGGAAGAATGAGGGCCAGAGAGGGGTTGTTAAACTCTAAATTACTCAAATATTTTAACCTCAAACAATGCTACCTGTAATTGTCCTCATGCAAAGATACACTTACATAGACAGAAACTCCAATAGTCATTTGGAGCACTAGGCACTAGCATGAAGGTCAGATTCCATAAATAGATTCTACAAAGCCTTAGTAAAAAAGAAAGAAACATGTCGTGCACAACTATCAAGTGAGAGCTTTCCAAGCTGTTGTTGGGAATTTTTACTGAAATATGTTAGCTCCATCTCATATGGAAGAATACTAGAAAGTAGAAAGTGACTTGCATACACAATTACTAAAACCAGAAGTTTTCAATCAAGATGCATTCAGAATCCTAGTTCTGGAAAAGTTGCAGCTTTAAAATGAAATGGGTGATGTGCTTACTCTAAGGATAGATGATGGATTATGAAGTATTAGTCTCCTAAAGTATATCATAGTTGTTTCTTTTTTATGGCCAGAGAACACTACATCCCAAATACACCCAAATGAGTGAGACAGACTTAACCTACAGACTTATGTTTCAGTGAGCCCTCTTGCACACTTGTCACATTTTCTGACCTAAATCAATACATTCACAAAGCTAAAAATCAAAGAGAGTGATACCCCTCAATGTGCACTAACACCATTCTCTGCATATTTGGTTCAGCAAACATGTCAAAAACTACATATAACAAACATGACTAACAAAATTACTAGAGGAAACTAGAATCAAGAACAATAAAAATTAAGCATTCCAAAAAATACTTATTCCTAAAAATTATCTTTACTGATTTTCAACTCAAGTTTATCTAGTAAAATTGTAAGAGCAGAAAAGAACTATTTTAGCTTATAGGAACGGTCCTTTTGCAGGTTGATGATGTACTAGAGTCGAAGTTAGCAGCTGCAAGGTTAACACATTTCTGTTAAGTTCAAATAGGAGCCATGTGTCGAGTGGCAGTGCAAAGAAACATATGCAATAATTGAATCACTCAATTTAGCAAGCATATGAGAAGAAAAGGGCTGCTGGAACTATATACCAGGGCCAAAAATATATAATAGCTAAAAGATCCTTGTTTTAAATGGTTGCACATTGTTGTCGGCATCAGCACATTGCTTTAGATGGTTTCAAATGCCTTACCAAGCAGAGCAAGCAGGTTGAATTAACATGACATTGTTTTCTCTAGTTGGACACTGAGTTCACCATCAAACAAGCCAAATCAGCTTATTTCTGAATTTTATTTGAATGAACTCTAATCTGAATTTTCTTTAAGCAAGGCAACAATTACGAATTTATTTATGTTGGTGATTAATTTCTGCAGATTTGTATGGTCAATACATGAAGAATATGACTTCTAATATCAATGCACGCTGCCAAAAGAAGATTGCACACCGGATAGAATAGAACTCCCTTCATCTTTCATCGTTTGGTCAGTTACCATGTTCAATGGATGCCCACAATCACAAGTATTTATGGAAAGTCTAAAATAGGCAATAATGATATTGGGAGTTTGAGATGTATAGGACAAATGGCAACTAGCATTATGTTTTGTTTTCCTATATCAAGTTACCACATGTAAAACTAGTTTGTAGTAATTCTGACTGACTGATTACTATTTTTGGTTTTCTGAACTTTCGGTTTCCTTATCAAACAGTAATGTGTGCTTACTGATTTTTCAACTCAACTTTACTGATTTTCAACTCAAGTTTATCTAGTAAAATTGTAAGAGCAGAAAAGAACTATTTCAGCTTATAGGAATGGTCCTTTCATATAGAATCATTAAACATATAGAAGATCAGAGATTCATAGATCAACCAAGTCCAAAAATGTAACCCGTAACGGATCCCTGGAACCCTGACCCCAAAATAAATCCTTATTCTAGGAAAGTAACCAAGTGTATAAGAATGGAGCAAAATAACTTGATTGACACGATGAACTTTCCTAAATCTGGCTGTGTGGACGTTTAGGTCTACAACAGATCAGAGTGCCACAGAAACAACGCCTCAAAAGGCAATATGCAGTAAAATTTACATTATTCTGTAGTGATAGTTAGCAAGCAGTAGTCATCAGTAGTAACATAAAGCATACCACCACTAGATTACTACTGCTAGGACTACTCCCATACTTTAAATATGTGCGTTTGTGTTTATATATATGTTGGGTGGTCAGGTCATGTCCTTGTCAGCGTCAAGCTATGGATCGGATGGGATGAGGCTGCCGACAATCATCACAAGTATAGTGATCATCAACGAACTGCCCCCGAAAACAACGCGTAACCAGCTGAATATATACCCGATGCCAACGTTCAAACAACATATATAGTGATCATCACAAATAGTAGTTGAGTAGTTTGGGGGGCACTGGGGCAGGGCAGTACCCACCAACAACCAAGCATGGTGCCGCTTTGCCTGGCCTCATCAACGGAACAAACAAACATGCTGAATCATAAAGAAAAACACAAGGCATCCATCCGATCCGTCGTCTAGTTTAGTTGTGCTAATTCTTGAATGAATTTAATATAAGTCAACAAACATATCGGACCTCTCATGTGCATATATCTATCTGGTAGTTGAACGTTGCAAACATAAAGAAGATGGGGGCCCATCAATAAATTTGGAGGGGGGGACTAATGATGCATGAACCAATTTAGCCATGGATTACTGTATGTTATTAAGAAAAATGAAGAAACTAGGGGTGGCCATTGCTAAACTAAATACTAAACTCCAAAAGTATGTATCACCGTCCTACACTTCATCTCTAAGTTATCATCCACACTAGATATATGAAAATGTCTTATCAAATATTTCAGTCTGTTTGATGGAAATAGCAGCAAGGATGAAGAAATACTTTTTCTTTAATTCATGAACACATGATAAACAAACTTCTTTTCATGGGAGCATGGTGCATATATGGCTACAAGAAGAATCAGAACAGGGCACTAACTAGTAATTGTGTGCAGAAGCCCCCAAAACTCAAAGTGATTACACCAAAGCAAGGCAACAAAGTAATATGGACAAAAGAAAAACCTCAGTGGTCTCTCAAACGCCATGTTGCAGCACAGCACACAAAAAATGGGCATGTATGAGGTGCAAGAATTTTGAGTTTTTGCACAAGATATTGCTTGTAAGACGAGAGATGCATCAAATACAGGACCACCTAAACTTTCTGGCTATCCAATGCAAGACAGTAAGGATTCGGTTCATAACTTGAAAACGATGAATACCTGAAAACGAGGGCGTCGGGGGCCGGTCGCGGGACGCCGGGGGTCGGCGCGCGGGGGCGGGCGCCGGGGACCGGGTGCGGGTGTCGGCGTGCGGGGGCGGGCGCGGGATGCCGGGGTCGGCCGACGCTCGGGGGAGGGCGCCAGGGGCCGAGCGTGGGGCGACGGGGTGGTAGCGGGCGGGCGCCGGGGTCAGTCTTGGGACGCCGAGCGCCGGGTGCCGGGCGCGGGCACGGGCACGGGCGCGGGATCGGGGGCTGGTGTGGGCGGGCGTCGGGGGCCGGGTGCGGGACGCCGAGCGCCGGGGGACGGGTGTGGGATGTCGAGCGCCGGGCGCCAGGGGCGGGCGAGGGCGCGGGGGCGGGCACGGGACTGGCGGCGGAAACCCTAGGCGCGCGGGCAGCCTGACGGCGTCGGTGGAAGAAGACAGCGCCCAGACTGACTCCCGTGCGTCGGTTCTCCTATTTATACTCCCTCCTATTTGTAGGGGCGGTTCCTGATCTAGCCGCCCCTACAAATCCATTTGTAGGGGCGGTTCCTGATCTAGCCGCCCCTAAAAATGCATTTGGTCAAATAAAAAAACAACACTTTGACTCTAGTATTATGAACTGTAAATGACTTCAAATTGAAAAGTTTTGAATACCAAGTTTGTTAAACGAATCAAGATCTACAATTGTTGTTTTGGTCAACTTTCCATTTGAGAAAGTTTGGATGGTTCAAATTTGTGATTTTTAAATTTCAACGCCTACAAACTAGTTTTCGGAACCCTAGGTTATCTCAAATTGAAAAGTTTTGAATACCAAGTTTGTTCAGCTCATCAAGATCTACAATACTTATATAGTCCATTTTTTCATTTGAGAAAGTTTGAACAAAATGTAGTTTAAATTTCACAAGTGTGTGACATAGTTTCAGAAAGTCTATATGAGATTCAAGAATTTGTGACTAGTGTTTGATAAAACTTTCTCAAATGGGAAAATGAGATATGTAACAATTGTAGATCTTGCTGAGATGATCAAACTTGATATTTAGAGTTTTTTCATCTGAGGTCATGTAATGTCTCATTTGAGCAAGTTTGACCAAGTCAAATTTGGTCAAATAAAAAAACAACACTTTGACTCTAGTATTATGAACTGTAAATGACTTCAAATTGAAAAGTTTTGAATACCAAGTTTGTTAAACGAATCAAGATCTACAATTGTTGTTTTGGTCAACTTTCCATTTGAGAAAGTTTGGATGGTTCAAATTTGTGATTTTTAAATTTCAACGCCTACAAACTAGTTTTCGGAACCCTAGGTTATTTCAAATTGAAAAGTTTTGAATACCAAGTTTGTTCAGCTCATCAAGATCTACAATACTTATATAGTCCATTTTTTCATTTGAGAAAGTTTGAACAAAATGTAGTTCAAATTTCACAAGTGTGACATAGTTTCAGAAAGTCTATGAGATTCAAGAATTTGTGACTAGTGTTTGATAAAACTTTATCAAATGGGAAAATGAGCTATGTAACAATTGTAGATCTTGCTGAGATGATCAAACTTGGTATTCAGAGTTTTTTCATCTGAGGTCATGTATGTCTCATTTGAGCAAGTTTGACCAAGTAGAGTGGATGTTCAAATAGAGTCATCTGGATGTTGCAAAGGGTAGTCTCACACACATGCATAAAATGTAGTCTCACACACATACAAAAATATGTAGTCTTACACACGTACACAAATATATAGTCTCACACGCATGCATAAATGAAGCCTTACAAACACACACAACTAGCTAGCCCGCTGTAACGACTTTCCCCTTGACACCTTTTCGTTCCCATGGCATTATATCTTTGGGGATGTTCTTTTCCACACCACTGATCTTCTTAGGAAAGTCTGTGAATAGCGGCATCTCATCATAGTTATTGTAAGCTTCAACATCGTCCTCGCCATCAACTCCAATAATGTGTTGTTTCCCGGAGGCAACCACGTGCTTTGTCTTCTTCTTCGGGGGGAGGTTACTTTGTGGGTCAGACATATAGAAAACTTGTGCGACACGTGAAGCGAGCACCCAAGGGTCATCTTGGTAGCCTAGATTCTCGAGGTCCAGGACTCTCAATCCGATCTCGTTCAGTTGGTGTTGTTTGATCCAGCGGCATCGAAACAGGGCCACCGTTATATCCCTTCCATAGTCAAGTTCCCATATCTCTTCAATGATGCCAAAGTATTGGATCTTTCGCCCGAATCCATCGAGAGCCTCTATTCGAACGCCGCTGTTTTGGTTCACATATTTACTATCCTTTGCGTGGGTATAGTACGTGTACCCATTGATGTCATAAGCATTCCAAGATGTCACTTGTCTCGATGGCCCTCCGCCAACCTACGATGGTAATAGAGTCTATGGTTTCTCCAGCGGTATGTTTTGGTCCTTCAACCATATAGTTAGTCGTTGCTTGTCTTTGTTTCATGACCCAATCATCCGAACGGCCATTTCTCTCCGCCATAATGATAGCCAAGTGTTCATCAATATACGGTTGCATCGGTTGTACTCTCAGAAGACAACAGTAATGCGCCCGACTCACCTCTTTGTAATCATGGTCGATGAACACTTTTCTACCATCGGGTGCCCTTCCCACCCACCTACCCTTGTGACGAGAATCGGGTTTACCAATCCCTTTCTCGTACTTTTAGGTACTCTTGACAAAGACTCGACGACTTCTTGATCTCAGTAACCCTCTATCATGGAGCCCTCTGGGTATGCTCGATTATGCACGTATCAACTTAAAACCGACATGAACCGCTCATAGGACCACATTTCATGCAAGTAGCAAGGGCCAAGCGCCTGTATCTGATGAACCATGTGAATCATGAGATATGGCATTATATCAAAAAAGCAGGAGGTAAACACATCTCCAGTTGGTTTTGTGTCTCCACCACAAATTCATGTAGGTCACTCAGCTCTTCCTTGCCAATCGTCTTCTGTGAGATCTTCGAAAAGAAGTAGCACATGCGGGTGATGGCCATTTTCAAGAACTCTGGCTTTATAGCCCTGATTGCAATAGGTAGAAACACTGTCAGCATCACATGGCAATCGTGAGCCTTGCAGTGTGTTATTGACAAGTCCTTCATCGACACTAGCTTCTTCACATTTGCTGAAAACCCAGTCGGGACTTTGATCCCCCTCAGGAAAGTGCATATAGCTCTCTTCTCATCTGGTGTTAGGTTGAAGCACGCCGCGGGCAGAGTGTATTTTCCATTAGCCTCAGGTACCGGGTGAAGCTGTGGCATCATGTTTAGCTGCACCATGTCTTTCCGTGCTTTCAGACCATCCTTTGACTTGCCTGTGTCCATCAAGGTAGCAATGAGACTCTCAAAGACATTCTTCTGTACGTGCATAGCATCAATGGCATGGGGGACCTCCAAGTCTGGCCAATAAGGCAGATACTAAAAGAAGATCGATTGTTTCTTGAAAGGTACGCCTTCGATAGGAGGTGTGCTTCTATCTCTATTCGTCCCATCTGGATTCTTCTTTCCATAGACGACGCGTATATTTTTCACCATTCTGTACACATGTTCTCTGTTATGACGTCTCTCTGGAGGGGGTTCAATCTCTAGGGCGTTCTTATAAAATCTAAAGAATAATTTTCTGCGGTACTTGTGACTTGTCTTTAAGAAGCGTCGGTTTCTTAGGTAAACTATCTTCTTAGATGCATCCAGGTACACCCATGTAGTACCATCCAAGCAAACCAAGCATCCCGTCTTCCCTTTGATCTGTCCAGACAAAGCAAACAACGCGGGGTAATCATTGGTAGTAACAAATATTATTGCTCTACATATGAAGTCCTCCTTTCGGAACGCATCGTACATCTGCTCCCCATGCCTCCATAGTCTCTCCATTTCTTGCATCAAGGGCTCGAGGAACACGTCTATATCAATGCCTGGTTGTTTAGGGCCAGAAATAAGAATAGTGAGGAGAAGGTACTTTCTCTTCTGACACAACCATGTTGGGATGTTGTACATGGTCAAGATCACTGGCCATGTGCTGTGGTTGCTCATCCTCTCATTGAAGGGATTCATTCCATCGGTGCTCAGGCCAAACCGTACATTCCTTGGGTCATCGCTGAATTCTTTGTGCTTCTCATCAAACCTTTGCCACTGACTACAATCAGCCGGGTGTGCAATCTTATCATCATCCACCTTGCGCTCATCATCCCACCATGTCATGAGTGCGGCTTCTTTAGGGTTTAGGAACATACGTCTCAAGCGGTCGGTCACTGGCAGGTACCACATTACCGGCAGGAATTCTTCTCTGCTTTGCATCGTTGCCTAATGGAGTGTCCTCTGGGGGCTGAGATTCTTGTACCACCTTTTTTGTACCCTTCTTATTCCTCTTTTTCCCCGTGGATGGTTCGTCCCCACCGTAAAGGTCATTGTTCTTGTACCGGTTGGCCCCACACCGGGGACATTTATCCAATGACTTGAATGTTTCACCACGAAAAAGTATACAGTGGTTGGGGCATGCATGTATTTTTTCAACCCCCATTGTCAATGGACTTATGATCTTCTTCGCTTGGTATGTGTTGGCGGGAGGCTGAGTTTGGTTGTGGCAGCACCCATGACGAGAGATGCAATAGATCATTGAAACTACTGATCGACCAAATTGCACTTAGCCTTCGGGATGAGCAGCTCAAGCACGAAACGTAGCAATGTCCAATGTGTCGGACAACCCTTTTCAACACCATACACAGTCTCCTTCGATGCTTTTGTCACTCTTTCCAAATTTTCTAGACCTTTCGGGCTATTTAGTAAAATCTCTGGTCCAAGGATTCGAATCATGTCATCTAAATCATCTTCAACTCCGACATGTGCTCCACCATCATTATTGGCACCACCTTCGTCGTTACCATCCCAACCACCAGCATCACCACCTTGTTCATTGCCAAACTCAAAATCCATTTGTGCATCAAGCTCGGCTGAATATTGGGACAGGGATTCTATGGTTTCATCGTCGTATTCCTCCTCATCCTCGTCGTTAACAATAACCGTTTCACCATGATGAATCCACACTGTGTAGTCCTTAACAAATCCTCGTATAATCAAATGTGATCTGATGATAGTCACATCTGTCCATGCCATACTGGTTCTTGCAATCTTTTACGAGGGCAAATAATTGTATCCTTATTCTCTTTCAATGTCGTTGCATGCTTCGTTCTGCGGCTTCAATAAATTTATCCACCTCTTCACGGAAACCTGCCTTGAACCTTAATCTAATCATACATCCAAGAGTTCTGTACTCCATCTTTTACAACAACAACAAAATAAACATTAAAGGACTACTTATTCAGATATATATAAAAATTAATCAAAGTAATAATTATTTGAGAATAATTGTATATACCTCAGATATATATGAATATAAATCTAATATAATTACATGAAGCATACAAACATACCATGGTAGAGGAAAATTAATTAATGGCCCATTTATCCATAAATAATTAAAATACATATTTATTGATTACAATAAACAATTTCAAAGACAACAATTAGCAATAATTATACTTTACACAATATCTTTCGTACAAACCCTAGTCTAATTTTATCAAACATAAATTTACAAAAACAAAATTAATAAAAAAACCAAACCCTAGATCTAGATCACATGCACATGAAACATCCATAAAACTAACTAATGGTTCACTAAAATCAAGAAACATGGACCAAATAAGGGTATGATCTTGTTTCCCTCCCTAATTTACCCTAGTACATTTAAAAGTTGGGTCTAATTTGCTCATAAATAGCTCAAGCACCATAGAAGAGAGAGAAAAACAAAACTCTAATTATTCACTAATCAACCATTAAAACTTCAAAAAAAAATATGGAATAGCATTTTCTTACCTTCTATAACCTCTCCACCAAAGGATTTGAGACCAAAACCTTCCCCCCTTAGTAGAGCAATTTTTGGGAGGTGCCCAAGCCCTCCCCAACTTTCTTTCACGGGTTGGAGTGAATGACCCGAGGAGGAAGAAGGTGCTGCTTCAGTTTTATATGGGGGTCATTTGTAGGGGCGGCTGGTGATTGAGCCGCCCCTACAAATAGAAGCTATAAATACGGGCCATTTTTAGGGGCGGCTCAATCACCAGCCGCCTCTACAAATACCATTTCTAGAGGCGGCTAGTGATTGAGCCGCCCCTAAAAATCATACTCCATTTGTAGGGGTGGCTCGTATCACCAGCCGCCCCTGTTGTTCTATTTGTAGGAACGGCTGGTGTTTGGGCACCCGAGCACGCCACTGTAGGGGCGGCTCCATCACCAGCCGCCCCTACAAAAAAAATTGAACCGTTGCTACAAATCATTTTCTACGTAGTGTGAATGACATGAAGTCCTTGCTACACGACTGTATTCACAGGAAGCACGTGAACAGCTATTCTGTCAGGTTTCAGATCCAGATGTTTCTGCAATTGAGAAGTGAGAACATCAATTCAAGGTCGTGCTAGCTTTGTTGTGCACGTAAATGAATTGAGATTTGAGAACCTCCGGTCCCTGCCTGAAAAGGTGGCAATTGTGCATAAGGGCGACGACAATTTTGCTACCTTATTGTGGTCCTTGGTGATGGCGACGGATCCACTCAACTATTCAAGCCTATCGAGACAGGAGGAGCCACGGACATCAGCGTCAGGAGTGCAAGAAACAACATACTGGTCTTCCTGATAAGCCCAAAAGGGTTGAAAGCAACGCAACTCCCAAATTGCACGACCTAAGCTCTTTTTGTGCCAATAAAATTAAAAGAAGAAAAAACAAACTGTCATTATTCATACAATATTGTTCTGTATACATACTATAGGCACTAACAAGTGGACCCAATGAAAATGAAAATAACTTGTTAACACAATGCGATCCGGCTCGTGTACTACCCACTTGTCAGCTAGAGAAGTAGAACTGTAAAAACTTTGGTCATGAAAATTGTCTCTTGTGCTGCACAGCGAATCTGATTCATCTTCCAAGGTACTCCCTCGGTTCCTAAGTCTCCAGCGTATTAGCCATCGGCACAGTGACCAAGTAGCAGCAAAGGAGCGCCGATTTGCTTTTAATCGACGCAGCCTTCTTCATGCCCCGGCGTCCGTTCGTTTGCCCAATTAATCACGCGTTGATGCCGCTGAAAACGTCGTTAGGCCCACAGAATCACCGGCACGGATGAGTTGACTACTCACCACTATTGCCGACCACGACTATCGTTGTCCGACCACACACTATGGCCAGGGATAGAAGAAGGGAGGGAGAACAGAGCACACACAGCAAAAGCACCAGCGTTGGCCGGAGCTCTGCAGAGGAGATGGCAAAACTAAACTCGCTCTCTTTACTGAGTTGCAGTGGCAAACTATATATACAACTCTATCCATCTAATCATAGTACAGCTACCATGCTGCTACAGTGACTAGATGTGACAGCAGGGCTGACTCTCGCGCCTGCCCCTGCTGTGGCTACAGTGCGGCAGGAGAGCCGTTCGGCGCCTGCCCTTGCTGCGGCTACAGTGCCACAGCAGGGAGCCTTTTCGGCTTCGCCTTCTCCTGCCGTGCGTTCACACAGGGAAGCAGTAGATTATTCAACAATTCTTCCCCTAATCCTACTGCTAACCCTTGAACCCCCTTCATGCCGATCATCTCCTTCAGCTTCGTGAACCGAAGACGGCCGAGCGGCTTGGTGCGGACGTGCACGAGTTGCCGACTAGTTTTAACGAACTCGATGACGATCTGCCCTCCATTGACACAGTCCCTGAGGAAGTAGAAGTTGACGACGATGTGCTTGCTCCGGTCGTGGAGAACCGGATTCTTCGCGAGGGTGATGGCGGGCTGGTTGTCCACCATGGTGGGTGAGCTTCCACACCGGTCAGCTTGCCCAGCAGCCGGCGTAGCCACATAGCTTGGCATGCTGCTGTGGCCGCCACCACGTACTCTGCCTCGCATATAGACAGAGCCACCACCTTCTGTTTCAGCGACAGCCATGAAATTGGAGCCGTCCCGAGGAAGACGAGCATGCCAGAAGTGCTTCGCCGTCCATCAATGTCCCCCGCCATGTCTGCATCGCTGAACACAGTGAGCTGCAGCCTACTTGCGCCGGTCTTGGGGAAGACGATCCCCTGATCCACCGTCCCCTTGATGTAGCGTAGTAGTCGCTTCATCGCAGCCCAGTGATCCTCTCTGGGATCCTCCATGAAGCGACTGACGTAGTCCACGGTGAACGCAATGTCCGGCCTCGTGTGGACTAGGTAGCGCAGACCGCCGATGATGCTCCGGTAGAGTGTTGCATCTACCTTCACTATGGTACTGGCCTTCGTCAGCTTTAGCCGCTCCTCTATCAGAGTCACGCACGACTTGCACTTAGCCATGCCGCTCCGCTCCAATAGCTTCAAGGCATACGTGCTCTGACCGAGCATGAGAGCCTCCTTCCCCTATCTCACCTCGATGCCGAGGTAGTAGGAGAGCGCGCCAAGATCGCTCTTTCAAAAACAAGCTGCCATCTCGCGCTTGAAACTGTCGATGTCCTCCGCACGCGCGCTGGTGACGATCAAGTCATCCACATACACGTCGACGACGAGCTCCTCCTTCCCCATCACCGTATGTAGAGCGCGTGCTCGGTAGCGCACCTCGTGAACCCAAGCTCACCCAGCGTGGCATCAAGCTTGGCGTTCCACGCTCACGGGGCCTGTTGCAGCCCGTAGAGTGCCTTGCGCAGTCGGAGCACCCTGTGCTCCGATCCCTTGACGGTAAAACCTGGAGGTTGCCTGATGAAGACCGTCTCCGCTAGCTCGCCATTGAGGAAGGCCGATTTTACATCCAGGTGATGGACGCGCCAGTCCTTCGCTGCTGCCAAAGCCAGTTGAAGTTGGATAGACTCCATGCGTGCCAAACCCTGGATCGAGGAGGGGAAGTGGAGGCTACACCGTCAAATCCTCCCGCCCTGCTCAGGATCGTTACACCCGGGACCGTTATGCTCAGGACCGCAACACTCAGGACTGTTTCAACCGTTCCCGCTTAGCGAATGAACGCCCAGCACAGAACCGCTCCGCACCAGGCACTGGAAACTAGAAGGCACCCGCGCCAACCCCTACAAGCGGTGCGCCTTTCACCTGCTTCGCTTGTGGCCAACCGGGTCACAAAGTCGCTGAGTGCCCTCAGAACTCAGCTGCTCAGAAGTCTCAGTTCAAGGGATCTGCTACCCGTGGACGTCTCAACCATCTGGATGCCGAGGAAGCACAGGCTGCCCCTGACGTTGTGTACGGTATGTTTTTAGTTAATGGCAATACTGCATCAGTTCTATTTGACTCTGGAGCAACTTGTTCATACATATCATCCAAGTTTGCACAAGAGCATGACCTGCCTGTAACCCCATGTGAAAAGCCTATCATCACCAGCTCACCCTTAGGAGACCTAAAATGCACCCACATCTGTAAGGGAGTGAGTCTTACCATTGAGGGTCTTACCTTTAAAGCCGACCTAACCCTGTTACCTTCCACTAACCTAGATGTCATCTTAGGCATGGATTGGTTAACTATTCACCGAGGCATCATATCATGTTCACCTAGATATGTCCAAGTGACCCACCCATCAGGAAAAGTCATTAGATGTGAACCCCAGTCCGGAAAGTCCACCTCTATCCTATGTGCCCTTAAAGCAAGTTCAGAATCACAAAAAGAGGAGAAGACAGTTCATGATGTGCCTATGGTCAGAGACTATCCCGATGTATTCCCTGAAGAATTACCAGGTATGCCACTAGACCGTGATGTAGAGTTCATTATTGATCTTTTGCCGGGAACAGGGCCCGTTGCCAAGAGACCCTATCACATGTCAGTTGATGAATTGGCCGAGCTCAAGAAACAGCTTGATGAGCTCATCTCGAAGGGATATATTAGACCCAGTGCTTCACCCTGGGGATCCCCTGTTCTATTTGTTAAGAAGGATGGCTCAATGAGAATGTGCATTGATTACCGGAACTTGAACGCAGTCACCATCAAGAACAAGTACCCCCTGCCAAGGATTGATGATTTGCTTGATTAGCTTTGAGGTGCCAAGTATTTCTCCAAGATTGATCTCAGATCTGGCAATCATCAGAAGAAGATTCGAGAGAGTGACATCCCGAAGACTGCTTTCGTGACTAGGTATGGACAGTTTGAGTTCACTATGGTATCCTTTGGACTCACGAATGCTCCCGCATACTTCATAAACATGATGAATAAGGTTTTCTTGGATGATCTGGATAAGTTCGTGGTAGTATTCATTGATGACATTCTTGTCTATTCACCCACCGCTGAAGAACACGAACATCATCTGAGAACTGTACTTGAGAAACTAGCCCAACATCAGCTCTACGCAAAGTTCAGCAAATGTGAGTTTTGGTTATAGGAAGTTGCCTTCCTAGGCCATGTACTATCAGCTGAAGGTGTTGCAGTTTACCCAGCTAAGATTGAAGCTGTGAAAGAATGGGAACAACCCCGTAATGTGACAGAAATCAGAAGTTTCTTGGGATTGGCTGGATATTATCGCCGATTCATTGAGAACTTCTCCAAGATAGCCCATCCGATGACCAACCTTCTGAAGAAGACCAAGGAGTTTGAATGGACGCCCGAGTGCGAACAAAGCTTTTAGGAATTAAAACAGAAGCTTACCACAACTCCTATGCTAGCATTGCCTGATATCAGCAAAGATTTCATGGTCTATTGTGATGCATCCTGTCAAGGACTTGGTTGTGTACTGATGCAAGATGGAAGAGTGATAGCTTATGCTTCTCGACAGTTGAAATAACACGAGAACCGTTACCCTACTCATGATCTTGAGTTAGCAGCAGTTGTGCATGCTTTGAAGATCTGGAGGCACTACTTGATAGGCAACAAGTGTGATATCTATACGGATCACAAGAGCTTGAAGTACTTTTTCACTCAAGAACATTTGAATATGAGGCAACGCCGATGGCTTGAGTTGATCAAGGACTATGACCTGCAAATTCACTATCATCCAGAAAAAGCTAATGTAGTCGCAGATGCTCTTAGTCATAAGAGTTACTATCATACTTTGATCACTGAATCCGTACCACCTGAGCTCAAGGAAGAGATTGATGATTTCCAACTTGAGATACTACCGCATGGCTTATTGAATGAGCTCCGCATACAGTATGATCTCATAGATCGCATCCGTCAAGCTCAGAAAAATTGTGAAGAGATCGAATATCTCCGTGGTCTGATGAAACTAGACTACAAGACCAACCACCATGAAGATGAACAAGGGACCATCTGGTTTAAGGACAGAATCTGTGTACCTTCTGATCCAGCCCTATGAGAGGAAATTCTGTCAGAAGCCCATGACTCTAAGTACTGTATTCACCCTGGAGGTTCAAAGATGTATCAAGACTTGAAGAAACACTTTTGGTGGAAGGGCATGAACACAGACATTGCAGGACATGTGGCCCGATGTGACACCTGTAATAGAGTCAAGGCTGAACATTAAAGGCCTGTAGGATTGCTAAAGCCTCTTGACATTCCCGAGTGGAAATGGGAGAGCATATCCATGGATTTCATAGTTGGATTGCCCCGTTCACAGAAAGGCAATGATTCCATCTGGGTGATTGTTGATCGTTTGACCAAGATTGCTCACTTTGTACCAGTTAAGACCAAGACCAATGCCAAAAAATTAGCAGATCTATATGTTGAGCATATTCTCAGACTGCATGGAGCTCCTTCTAGTATTGTATCTGATCGTGGTCCCCAATTTGTGTCCTGATTCTGGGAAGCTCTGCACAAGTCTATTGGAACCAAACTTGATTTCAATACCGCTTACCACCCACAGACAGATGGACAGACAGAGCGAGTAAATCAAATCTTAGAAGACATGTTTCGTGCTAGTGTACTGAATTATGGCTCTGACTAGGAGAAATGCTTACCCTATGCAGAGTTCTCTTACAACAACAGCTACCAAGCCAGTATCAAGATGTCGCCGTTTGAAGCTCTGTATGGCAGACCTTGTAAGACACCTTTGATGTGGTCTCAACTGGGTAAAAGATCGTTCTTTGATTCCGCTAAGATTCAAGATGCAGAAGGAGTTGCTCAAGTGAAGGAGAATTTGAGGATTGCTCAAAGTCGATATAAGAGCTATGCTGATAAAAGGAGAAGAGAACTTGAGTTCAATGTGGGAGACTTCGTCTATCTCAAGGTATCACCGCTACGTGGGACTGTCAGATTCCATGTGAAAGGAAAGCTGGCCCCTAGATTTGTTGGCCCATACAAGATTTAAAAGAGGATTGGAAAACTCGCTTATAAATTTGAGCTACCTGAGGAATTGGCGGGTGTACATCCCGTATTCCATGTCTCTCAGCTACGCAAGTGTTTGAGAGTGCCCGATGAAGTAGTTCCAACTGAGACACTTGACATTCAAGATACACTTGAGTATAAAGAACATCCTATTAGAATTCTGGGCAGAGATACCAAAGAGACTCGAAGCAAAACTATTCCTATGTGCAAGATCCAATGGAGTAATCACACTGAGAGAGAAGCAACATGGGAGAAAGAGTCTGACCTCTGGCTACGATATCCTTACCTCTTCGAAGAGTACGTTATGCTTTAATCTCGAGGATGAGATTCTGTTAAGGGGGTAGGACTGTTACAACCCAAAAATCCATACACCAAAAATACTAATTACAAATTTTTTTCTCAAAACTCCCATGTGATGATGAGTGTCATGTATAGAAACCCAACCTAAGAGATGCATTAGGTCTAACCCCAACCCAAGTCAACACATAAGCATGGCATGTCATTTGTTAGTTATGTTTATTTAATTTCCAACAAACAAAGTGTTGCATACATTGTTAACTAAAATGGTGATTTCGATTTTCATCTGTTTTATGTAATGCCTAAAAACTCCTTAAAAGAAACACACCATAAAGTAATTATTATTCAAACCAAAGGATAAATGTGTAAAAAGAGAAAACTAATTCTATTTTTATATATAACAAACTACACCTATGTTGTTATACAAAACAGCTAAATAAATTCCTAATATATATAACAATGATATGGGCATCATATCTAAAAGGTACACCAATTTGGGATCCAAATTTCAAAATCAAAATTGAATTCAAATAAAGAAGAAGGAAAATAAAACAGAAAAAGAAAAAGGGGAAGAAGAAGGCCTCGCAGGCTGGCTCGGACTGCTCAGCCCGCAAGCCAGCCCTGCATCACGCGCAGGCCAACTCACGCGACCATGCGACCGGCCCAGCAAACGGCCCAACACGCCGCCCACGCCCGTGCGCCCTCCGCTCGCTTGCTGTCACTGCCGCCGGACCCCACGCGTCAGCCGCATGCCGTCCACAGTGTCGTCTTCCTCCCCCACGCCGCTCGCGCCTCCGACCAAGCCCCGACAGCCTTGGCAGGAGCGGGCCAGGGGGGTCACGCCCAGGGCATGGCCCTGTCTCCTTGGCGGCGTGCCCACGCAACCACTCGCGGCCGTTGGATGCAAGCACGCGCCTCCGATCGCCCTTGAACCCCATCCGTCGATCACCGGGCTCCGCCGTTCCCCGATCGGCTATAAAGCCCTGGCCCTGGTGCCCTGAGCTCTCAACGCCCCGCCGCCACTTTATGGCCATCCCATGCACACCTGAGCCAGAGAAGGGTGAGGTGGAAGGAAGGGAGAGGGAGGAGGAAGAAGGAGGCGCCATCGGAACACCTCCGAAGCCGCCGGAGCAGGAGCCGACGACACGACGCCGCACTGCACTACGCTGCTTCCGGAGCTACACGGCCGCAACTCGCCACTGCGTCACCATCCCATCTTCCACAACACCTATGGTGAGCGCCCGACTCTCCCCTGCTTGCCGCCAGACTTGCTACTCCGGCCATGGCGCTCCATATCGTGAGCGCGTAGGCCAAGGCCATCTTCGCCCTCTAAGTACACAAGCACAGCACACTCACGCGCACACCCACGACCACCTCCGAGCCCTTGGACGCCGTAGCAGAGCGCATGCGCACACCGCGCTCACGACGCCGCCGCCATGGCGCGGCCACCACTGGCGCACCCGGCCGCCTCGCCGGACTAGAACGCAGCCGTAGAGGATCACAGTGACGTCTGGAGGACAGCCGCGAAGACCGAGTCATCGACAGCCGACCGTAGCGCCCCAGCCATGAGCACCGAACCACCGGCCGGAGTTCCGCCGTGCACCACCACCATGGCCAGGACCGTTGGAAACGCCTGGAGCTTCCTTGACTCATCCGCCCCGTTCACTAGAGCCATGGGAAGCTAACGCGCCCCGCCAAGCAAGCTTCCAGCCACCACATCGCCCTGTCTATGACTCGCCGATGAGCACCGCCACGCCGATCCACCATTCGCCGTGGCCAGAGCCCTGGGAAGCCTTAACCGTCAGCCAACCCCCACCGTCACAGTCGCCACGGCGTGAGGGAACTTTTCCCCTCCTCAATTGGACACCAGCGCCACCGCGAGGGCTCACCCAATGAGCTCGCCGCCGGCAAGAGCACGGCCGCGGGAAAAATAGGGGAAACTTCCCTCGCCGGCCACCCGCGCATGAACCCGGTGCTCGTAGACCATGCCCGAGGAAAGAGAGGTGGACTTAGTCCACCATGCACCCTGCCTTAGGTCCATAGACCAGCGCCTCTTGGTCCACCGTGAGCCACGCTCACGCCCACAGCCTGGAAACAAAGCCCAGTAGAGGCCCAAGGACGTGACGTGGCAGCGCCACAGCATGCCACGTGGCGGGCCAAAGCCCAGCCCATATCCAGGCCCAACCGGCCCAGTTTGGACCCGGCCCGTGTTGACCGTTGACCGGTCAACGTTGACCGTTGACCTAGCCCCACATGTCAGTGACACAGACACTCTGGACCCACATGTCAGATGCTGACGTCGTGATGACGTCATGCGGGACCCACCTGTCAGTAGCAACACAGCCAAGGTGACGTCATGCTGACATCACGATGACATCAGCAGCCCTGGCCCCACACGTCAGTGACCCTGACCCGTTGACCGTTGACTCGCCGTTGACTGGATGTTGACTTTGGCCGGACCCACATGTCAGTGACCCAAGAGCCCCTGGACCCACCTGTCGGAACTGATGACGTTGATGACATCATGCTGACGTCAGCTGGACCCCACCTATCAGTTCGGAACCGAGATGCTGACGTCAGCATGCCACGTGGACCAGTCACAGCGTGACACGTGTTAGCCCAGGATTAATTCAGCCTTTTCCATTTTCAAAAATGATTTAAACTTCAGAAATTCATAACTAATTCATATGACCTCGGAAAAATATGAAACCAGGACCAAAATTCATCTAAAATCAAGCTCTACGCAATGAACCCATGTTTGAGTGCATTTGGCTCTTTTAAATTTTCATTGCTTCTTTGTGCTATTCTATAGACGTTGCTAACGCGACTATAATTCGATTGTATGCAGACTCGGAGGAGTACCGGACGGACGAGGATCGTGAGTACCTTGAGGAGGAGTACGGAGACGACTACACTGAAGGTGCCACATCCCACCCAATCTCGTAGCACCTATTACGCATGGCTAAAATAGAAATGCTAGTGCTTTACTTTATTGTTATGATCACACTATGATAGGACTTGCATGGTAGTATGCTTTCTTGATGACCTTTACCTTGACGCAACCTTACCCCTGCTCACCCTGCTGTTAGGCTAGTCACACGCTTGCTACTATATTTCATTGCTTATTACCTCTACTACGCTTGCACTACATTGATGCGTGGTGAAAACTGGTGTTATCTGGACTATGGGGAGAGTGCTGCGTGTGTGACTTGGGTGCATGGAGGGTGAGGGTTGTGTCGACCAAGTTGGAGTATACGACGAGCCTAGGGCAAGTCTTGCCGTGGGGTGCTACTTGGGCACCCCTAGAATGGATACCTGTGGTGGGTAAAATGGTATATGAGGTGGCCCTGGGTGTGAACCTATGATGGGAGAAGCCCAGGGTGGAGGTGCTGTGGTGGCACGGTAAATGGAAACCCTGATGGAGACATTCTGGCTTGGTCATCCCTAAGGACTTACTAGTACTCAGATTCACCAGGAAGCCTTACGTATCACTCGCCCTATATGGTGCGGGATGGCCGGACTACTTGGTAGGATATTGCCACTACTGCTAGGTTGATAGCGGACATTGTGAGGGAGGTACGGGGCGCGGAGGATTTCCCCCACACCCTTCCGAGACTTCATGGAGACCTTGTGGACCCAGCTCATGACTCACAGTTTCAGCCACCCCAGACTAGACTTGGGGTGTACCAGGGCTGAATGGTAGAGTGGCATTATCCTAGGCTAGCAAGCGGCCGGAATCAGCCCAGTTGACGACGGTCAGCGAGGAAGGCGGATCTTGTGGTTATGTGAAACCTCTGCAGAGTGTATGGTTGATCGATCGATACATATGCCGACTTGTCGGCTATGGACCTTTCCTGTATTTCACTTAAACTAGATAGTGAGATGAGTCCTTCTCTTCTCCCCCCGGGAGTGAGTGTTCGGACGTAGCCAGGGGCTACGGGCCTTGAGACAGTGCCGAGAGGGAGTTGGCCTATCGACTGAGTGATGGTATGGGTGTGGTATGGTGATGGTGTGGAGATGGTGGTGTATCGATCCCAGGATCGAAACCTAGCTCTGGAATGGGAATGGGGTGGAATGGGTGTGGGAATGGTGTTAAAACTTGACCAACTATTATTATGTACTTGATATGCTAATACATAGGAAACCCCAGCCTTATAGGTTCCTTTTTTATTATATCCAACTTGCATCCAATTTCCACAAAGCAATGCTCATAGGGTGGGAGTGGCCAGTACAAATCGTACTGATAAATTTTGGCACACAGGTTCTGCTGAGGAGTATAGCTCTGAGGAGTTTGACGGTTGAGGGGTTCGTTCCTACGCTCGAGTTTGGCGATCTTATCTTCAAGCTGTTCTGAATGAATGCTACTTTTGATTCCGCCAATGCGGCGATGTAATAAATTTATGTAATTCCGCACTATTTGTACTCTGATATTATCGTTGTATGGATGTGATATTCGACTAGAATTTGGGTAACATGATCTACAACAGTCTTATTACACTTCGACTCTATGGATTTCCCTTCGCGGAAATCAGGTCGCTTCAGGTGATGTCGTGGCTCTTCAGCTTGCTGATGAGCGTTTGCAGGCGGAGGGAGAAGTCCTCCACCGATTCACCATCCTTGAACTTGAGGTTGGCGTAAACCTGCTTCAGAAGCTGGGCCGTCGCCTTCTTTGCGTGGTCGGAACCGACGCGTATCTCCGCAATAGCCTCCCACACCTCCTTAGTAGAGCTTTTCACTCCCAACGGCTCCCTATACTCTACCGGTACTGTAACAGAACCAACCAAATCATAAGAACGTAAGTACAAAAACAATCACCGAAGCGATCAAATTCCTGTACTTAAGCTCCCATAATCCCGGTAGTCCGGAAATCACGAAGGATTTCACCAACTCTCGACATACAAACCAAGATCGTAATGATTCAACACAACACATCATTCGTTACAACATTTCACAAGTAGCATTCGGATTACATCCATCAGAGTTCAAATAAAATATTACAAACCAAGTTTGAGTGTGCGGAAGCAACATAGTTTAGTACATAACTTCATAGTTTCAATTACATTGCCAGATCAGAGTCATGTCCCACAAAAGCATTATCAGGTACGAGAACTAGTAGAGACCGCGCCCAACGGTCTAGTCTTCATCCCCAGCAGGGAGAAGGCAGTACTTGCAGCAACCAAAGAAGAACTGGTCATCTGCAATAGGTGGGAAAATAAACCTTGAGTACGAGAAGGTACTCAGCTAGACTTACCCGACAAAAATCAGAAATAAAGGACACCAAGGATCATGCAAGGCTTTTCAGGTGGGCTAGCTTGACACATTTGCATAAAAGAGCTTATGAGCATAGTAACCAATTTAAACTTAGCATCAAGCTTATCATCATTTACCTGTCCACTAGATTAGCACCTGTACTAGAGCACTCACTTATTAGGAGCAAACAATATTAACCATAGCAGGTATAATAAGGCTGTCATCATCATATCATCATTTCCGAACCATTAAGATATTAAGTGTATCTACATTGGAGATAAGCCCGTCAAGTTCTCACTAACCGGGAGAGACGGCGATTCGAATCGAATTACAACTCAGCTGAGGGGGTATTCCTAACTCTCACCCTGGCATACTTTGCAAGGGTAGCCGTGGGTCACCTTTGGAACATCTCAGGAACCAAATTCGCGGGTTCGATCAGCGCCAGCACTCTCAGGGATTACCCTTCTGCCAGGACGATCAGGACTTTTAAATCACCTGCCCTTGGACTCACGCCTACGGCTCCCTTCCGAGGCGCACTTTATACTTATCGACTCCCAGCCTGAGGTGAGCTACTCGGCTTCGTGGTCGGTCTCCAGACCCGACCAACTAAGAGAGAGGCATGCGTTCAACATGAACAGGAAAGGCTCCAAGAATCAGTCCTTAAGCGACACAGACGGAGTCACTGCAAACCGGCAAGCCTCCGTCCGGTCTTCATTTCAAATTAAGACTGGTTCTTTTCCACGATAGCAAATATAGCCAACCGTGCCACATGTATCTTCCTATATCTCGCAGGTGACAGGAAATCACCCGACTTCTACCGCGTTTAAGCAGGGCTAAGCACTACTCGAGCCTGAGCTACATAGGATTCAGGGTAACAATATCTGGACAAGGAATGGGTAACCAATGCAGCAAGTGTTTGCATCCAACACCTAAACTTAATGCAACAATATATGTAATAATAATACTGTAACTGCAGTTCGGAAAATAGGAGGCTTAATATGCTCCGGGGCTTGCCTTTCACAAAGTTGCAAGGACGGTGGTCAGGGCACTCAACGGCGACCTCGTCTGGCACTTCTCCGGAAGGCTGCTCCTCCTGAATCTCCGGCGTCGGCTGCTGCTGCTCGCTCGGTTCCTCGAATTCCAACAGGGTTACTCCTTCCGGTACACCTATTGCATGCCGATGCACAAGATAAATATCATGGATGCATAAGGAATGACATGATGCTCATGATGAATGAATCACAATGGGTGTTTATGAAAACATCACTGGACACTCGGTTACCGAGTAATTAGCTCTATGCAAATCACTTTAAGCATGCATCCAACTTAACTTAAATAACAAGAGCAACTTACCTAACTTGCATAACCTAAGATAAAGATGCTCATCTTCAGTTAAAGGCCTAACACCTAGGAACAGTACCATGAACTTAGAATAGTAAAGACATGCTTAAAATAACAGTTAAAGCTTCATATGCAACAAGTAGTAACTTAATTCTATCATAACCAGAGTTCTATAACTCCAAATGACTTGCAAGAGGACATTCTGGAAAGCTTATGAAATTCTCTACAATTCACTTGTAAACATCAAAGCATGATTCTGAAGTTAACCAAATCAATTTCCAGTAGACCTAGAATCTGTCCAGAATGACGGGGTTGCTAACTTAATTATTTAATGATGGTGCAAAAGCCTAATTTGACCAAACCAAGTTTACCAACTTGTTTTTCATATCTTAGAAACATCAGAAAGTCTAGTGCTAACTTCTAAATAAATTATTTAATATCCTTTTCCAATTTATTTAGTTAATTAGGTGATTTAAGCAACATATAGTAAAACTATTCATAAAAATCTACCAAAATTACAGTAGCTATCTCATGCTGCACATAGACTACCATAAAAATTTCAAAGCCATTGGACTAACATAACTTGCTGTATCCAAAATAACAGATGCCATGTCTATTTCTAGCATAATTAGGAAACCTTATTAAAAAGTGTCAAGCAACAGATTTCCCATTTTTCCTAGCATCCTTTTAGCATAAGAATAGCACCCATAAACTTTCACCTTCACTGGATCTATAGAAAAATTATGAAAATTCACACAAGATCCACCTATTAATAAAAGGAAATTCTATAACTTAAAAACTATACATGTACTGGCTCTAAAATTTTTACCAGAGCTTCTAATAAGCAATAACAGACTGCCCACCAAATTTCATAATTTTTGGACCACAGAAACTCAAGATAAAATTCAAACAAGTTTGCATGCTTCTAAAAACACATTTCAAACTCCTATTTAATTCATCCAATTTTTCTAAAGCATGTGTCCATATAATATTTTTATTAAATACTAGACATTATCATGAACTCAACAAAATTGGAACCATAGCATTTGGATCTACCAGCTAGGAGATACATATTTTTGAATATCAACACAAATATGTGAAATAATACAGCAAAACAAATAAGAAATAAATCAAAGCATTGTTGGGCGGTCCGAAAGAACGGCGTTCCATGAACACGCGTCTTTGGCGCTGCCCAAAAGACGCGTCATGCCCACGCTGACTCTCCCTTTGAGCCATGGCGATCGACGGAGGGGCCACAAGGTCGGCGAGATGAGATTGGGGAACGGAGCGGACGACGGCGTAGTTTCGTCACCGGTGGCTTCTCCGGTGATTTTGTAACGGCGCCAACTTGTTCACCTCACCCGAGCGGACCTAGGGGAACCTTCTATTGCAGCTACTGACGCCGCTAGCAGGGGTGGCGATGGCCACGGCGGCGCTCGGCCATGGCACGGCCGGCTCCGACGACGATACGGCGTCGCAGCCCAATAGGGCGACCCTACGAGCTATGACAGTATTCCTAGACCCTAGCATGAGACGGAGGAGCAATGGTAAGGGCGCGAGGAAAGCTGGCCACGTGGAGCGCCAACTCCGGCGAGAGCAGCCATGGCGGCGGTGGAAGAAAACCGACGATTGGCCCTTACCGAGGCTCGATTGACACGATTGCACGGTGGATACGGGAGAGGGGATCACGGCGAGGCTCAGGGTGAACGGAGCAACGCGTTTTTGCGGTGGCGAGCGCGCACGATGACGGCGACGTGCGGTTGGCAATGGCGGACGGCTGCGGTGGCTTGGCGCTGCGCGCGGTGAAGGCGAGAGAGGGAAATGGCGAGGCGCAGAGAGAGAGGCGAGGCGTGGCTTTCATCTGGAGCTCAAGCACGCGACGTGGAGACCTCGGCTTATCATGCGCGCCACGCGGCGAGAAGCTCCTGCTCCGGTCGGCCATGACGGTCACTGACCGTTTTTCTGAAAATGGCGATTCAGTCATCGATTGATCCGACTGACAGCGAGTATTCCTCGTGTCAACACGGCTAAACCAATGACCCTTATCAAAAACTATGTACATGAAATTTGTAGGTGTACCATCCCTCTACAATTTCTTTTCAAGGACCAACACCTAAATCGTCGTGGATCTGAAGTTACACGAAGCCAAAGTGAGCTTGATGTAACAGAAAATGTAACAACGACTTAGAATATTTTCTAAGTGTGAAATCAGCATGAACTACTGACTTGTGGGCCATGTTTGACCATGTTCCACACATTTTCATGAGTTGGCCATAAAACAACTTTTGTTCCTTGATAAATTAGCTACAACTTTTGTAAAGAGTGCACAGCCATGCAAAGCTTCTAAGTTGGACTTTTGAATCAGTCAAATGATGACACACCAAGGGTCAATTCAAGTCAAAATTGCACTTGAGGGCATTTTGGTCATTTTGATCTACATGAACAATGTTCCAACAAGTAAACTAAGTATAGTTAAGGTGTATTAGACCATGATCAACCATTTTACAAAGTTGTTATACCACTTCTACTGATCACATGTGATAAAGAAAGTAAAACAAGCAATTCATACATATGTTTCAATACAATGTTACACATGTTGCATGACCTTGTTGTTATCCTATACTTGTCACATTACTACCATGTTGCCATGCTTCAAGATATGAGAAATTCATGTGTTCATTGATATGTTGCACTACTACCCTTCACAAACAATCTAGTACGAAACAAACAGAATATGCGAATGTTTCATATGTATGTTTCAGGGAAAATGACATGATGAGATAAATGATGCACATGTTTATGAGACGAATTGCAATTAGTAGAAGCCAAACACCGAGGGTGTTACAGCCCTCCCCCCTTAGAAAAATCTCATCCCGAGATTTGGAAAGCGTACCATTTAGTATAGAAAGTTGGATGATTTTCCTTCAAATAATCTTCCCGCTCCCAAGTTGCATCCCGTTCACTATGATTACTCCAAACTACCTTGTATAACTTAACCACTCGTGTACGAGTCACTCTTTCTTGAGTATCCAGAACTTGCACGGGCTTTTCCTCATAAGAAAGATCAGATTTCAAGTTGACTTTCCTTGTTGCTATTCTTTCCTCGGGAATACGAAGACACTTCTTCAGCTGGGACACATGGAATACCGGAAATATAGCTCCCATCTCACGGGGTAGATCGAGCTTATATGCTACTCTTCCACTTTTCTCGATAATGCGGTAGGGTCCAACATATCGAGGCTCAAGCTTCCTTTTAATTCCAAAACGCTTGACTCCTTTCATAGGGGATACCTTCAGATAAACATGATCACCTACTTCAAACTCAATAGGTTTCCTTCTCTTGTCAGCATAGCTCTTTTGTCTAGCCTGTGCGGCAGTCGTATTCTTCTGTATAGTTCGGACTTGGTCTTCGGCTTCTTTTACAAAGTCGATACCATAGAACCTTCTTTCCCCGGGTTCCACCCAGTTCAAAGGAGTTCTACACTTGCGGCCATAAAGAGCTTCAAAAGGAGCCATTTTGATACTCTCTTGATAACTGTTGTTATAAGAGAATTCAGCGAGAGGTAACCAGTCTTCCCAAGAGCCTTTGCAAGAAATAAGACAAGCCCTAAGCATGTCCTCAAGAATTTGATTAACACGCTCAGTCTGTCCTGATGTTTGCGGATGATAGGCAGAACTGCGGATTAGATGAGTGCCAAGATTCTGATGTAAGCACTCCCAAAAGCGAGCCGTGAACTGAGGTCCTCTATCAGAAACAATGGATTTGGGTACACCATGGAGACGTACCACTTGTTGAAAATAAATCTCAGCATAATTGTGAGGATGATAGGTAGACTTGACCGGAATAAAGTGAGCGGATTTAGTTAGACGATCTACGATAACCCGATGGGAATCACAACCCTTGTTGGTAGTGGGTAATCCAACAATAAAATCCATACTAATTTCTTCCCACTTCCAACCAGAATGGAGAGTGGCTGCAACAATCCGGGCCTTATGTGAACAGCCTTGACTCTGCAATGCTTATCACACCTTGCCACGTAAGTCTGCGATTTCTTTCTTCATCTTGGTCCACCAATAATACAACTTGAGATCTTGATACATTTTACTACTACCGGGATGGATGGACAACTTAGAAGAATGGGCTTCACCATAATTTGATTTCTAAGTTCTTTATCTTTGGGTACCACAAGTCTATCATTAAACCAGAGAATTCCTTTGTCATCGACCTTAAAGTGCTTGGTCTCTTTTTCTTTCATTTTCCGTTTGATGTGAAACACACCCACATCGATCTTACGGAGTTCGATAATTCGACTTCTAAGAGAGCAATCCACAAAGATATTGTGAAGTACTACAGATGAAGGAGGTGTGACAGATGAAAGTCTTCACTAACTAAGGAATTGCAATGGGCCTTTCTGCTTAAGGCATCAAGAACCACATTCGCCTTACCGGGATGGTAGTGCACTTGAAGGTTGTAGTCCTTGATCAATTCTAACCAAATACCGCTGACGCATGTTCAACTCGGGTTGAGTAAAGATGTACTTGAGGCTTTTATGGTCAAGATAGATGTTGCACACATTACCCAAAGCAAGTAATGTCTCCAAATCTTCGTATGCGTGAACAATCATGGCTAGCTCTAAGTCATGGGTAGGATAGTTGACTTCATGCTTTCGAAGCTGGCGCGAAGCATAAGCAATTACTCGGCCTTCCTCATATAAGAACACACCCCAAACCGGTGCCACATGCATCACAATAGACATCAAAAGGCTTTTCGATGTCAGGTTGTGCTAATACAGGAGCAGAGGTTAGCAAGGTCCGCAAAGTGTGGAAAGCCTCTTCACACTTCGGAGTCCACACAAACTTCTCATCTTTCTGCAGTAGTCGAGTCATGGGCTTGGCGATTTTTGAGAAATCCGGGATAAAGCGGCGATAATAGCCACCAACCCCAGAAACTTCGACTTCGTGGACCGTAGTAGGTGCCTTCCACTCAAGGACTTCTTGCACCTTTGTAGGGTCAACAGAAATTCCATCACCGAGATAACACATGACCTAGAAAAGGTATCTTGTTCAACCGAATTCACACTTGCTGAACTTAGCATAAAGTCGGTTGTCACGCAACGAAGTTAAGACAATTCTCGATGTTCAAAGATGCTCTTCTTCGTTCGAGAATATACTAGGATGTCATCAATGAACACGACGACAAACTTGTCCAATTCTCGCATGAATACAGAATTCATCGTACATAAAGTGTGCTTGAGAGCATTTGTCAACCCAAAAGACATGACAAGGTACTCGAACAAACCATAACGGGTAGAGAAAGTCGTCTTAGGTATATCTTCGGGACGAATTTTGATCTCGATGGTAACCGCACCCTCAAATCGATCTTGGAGAATACCTTAGCCTTAGAGAGCTGATCAAATGAATATCGATGCGAGGAAGAGGGTATTTGTTCTTGATGGTAACAAAGATTTAGGGACGATAATCTACGCACATGCGCAAAGATTCGTCCTTCTTCTTCTTCAAAGATAGCCGGACAACCCCAAGGAGACGAACTAGGCCGAATCAAACCTTTCTTCAATAGCTCATTCAACTGACTCTTTAGTTCAGCCAACTCATTGGGCGGCATTCTATAGGGCCTTCGAGATATAGGAGCCGCACTGAATAAGTTCTATCTTGAATTCTACATCGCGTCCCGGAGGTAATCCGAGCAAGTCATCGGGGAAGACATCCGAAACTCACGCATAACCGGTAGATCCTCAATGGCTTTGGCTAGGGTAGCATTGGTCATATTGTGAAGAGAGATATCACGAGGTAATCTGCACTAGAAAACCCTTCTTATCCACAGGATCCCTCAACATTACCACACGGGTTGACGTGTCGATCGAAGACTCCATTCCCACTCATCCACTTCATTCCTAGGATTATATCAATTCCTACCCCGTAGCACTACAAGATCTGTAAGAAACTCTCGATCCCCAATTTCAAGCTTTACTTCTTTTACTACTTGGTTAGTCATGATATTATTCCCAAGAAAGACTAATACAATAACCACCCTTGATAATTGTAATCACATTCATCTTATGCTTAGATGCAAAAGTAGAACTCACAAAGGAATGTGAAGCACCCGAATCAAAGAGCACAACTGCGGGGTGATCATTAACAAGAAACTTACCAAATGCGGTGACCACTTCACCAAAGAGGAATTTCCTCCACAAGAGTGTAATGAACACGCCCCCACGGATGTTTCCTTGAGCATTCTTGGGAGGATGGGGACACCTATTTGCCCAATGACCAGTGGTTACTGGGTTCAACACGGCTGTTAGGCTGGTGGGACATTGGAGCTGCCCTGCCTAGAGGTATTCTTTGGCAAGGAAATTGTGTACCCTTGAAAACCAGTTTTAGCTTGATTCTTCTTCCGAGGTGGGCGGCACCAACATTAGCATTGGGTGGATGGTCTTCGGGCTTTGGATACTATTGGTGCCTTAGACTGAGAAGCACCTGCCTCAAAGTTTCTTTTGCGGTTCTTAGAAGCGGCATATATCTTATCATTGTTCTCTTGAGTCAGAGTGTCACTAATAAACTCATTGAAGGTGACACACTTGCAGTTGCCCATTGACTTCATCAATTTAGGGGAAAGTCCCCTCTTGAAGCTAGCTATTCTCTTAGCGTCAGTATCGACAAACTCAGGAGCATACCTCGCCAGGTTGTTGAATGCCTGGAGGTATTCATTGAGACTCTTGTTGCCTTGGGTGAGCTTCATAAACTCAGTATGCTTAATGGCCATGAGACCAGGAGGGATAAAGTGTCCTCTGAAAGCTGCCTGAAACTGACCCCAAACTATCTCGGCGTTTGCAGGGAAGGTGGTCTTGTGATGTGTCCACCAGATGCCTGCAGGGCCTTGGAGCTGGTGTCCTGCATATGTGGCCTTCATACCCTCAGTCAAACGGAGCAATCCAAACCTTTGCTCTATCGTGCTCAACCATTCATCAGCTTGTAATGGTTCTTCTGCCTCACGAAAGACAGGAGGCTTTGTATCCATGAAGTCCTTAAAGCTGCTGTACTGGTTTGGCTCGGGTCCTTGGCGGACATGACGATCCTCTCGGTTAGCCATCTGATGCATAGCCTCAGCTAACATACGCTGACTTTCTACCACTGTCTGCATTAGCTCAGCTGGTGTGGGCGGTGGCGGAGGTGGTTGTTCCTCATTTCCCATGCCACGACCGCGACGAAGGTTATGATGAGCCATCTGCAAAATGTATAGCCAATGAGCACTGACGATGTGGAAATTTTTGTAGATGAATCGTATAATTATGCCCAAACTGAGTCCATTGGAGGAAATGCATTTAGATAATCAACAGAGGCACAATCATTCATCACAACCACACAACTCATCAAGCGCGTCAATGGACACATAAATGCGATGAACTTAACCAACCACTCGATCCATAGACCGCAAAGACGGAATTTATCAAAGGCTCACATACGTGGAGCATAATACGTTCGATAGGTTACATTCAAGCCATAGTGGTTCCAAACTTACATCCAAAGATAACTTATGGTTCGATATTACATCCCAACGATTACTTATTCCAAAGCTACTCGTTCATGCATGAGGATCAACAAAAGACTAGCTCTTGCGCATTAGCTAAGTAGTAAGCTAAACTACGCGATCGTCCTCGAGTCGATGTCAAGATCTCTCCTCCATCTTCATCACTAGCGTGCTCCAACTCCTCATCTTCCTCCTCATCGTGGAATGTCCTCGTGTCCATTGACCTCCATGTCATCATCACCTTCAGCCATGATGACACCGAACCCATCTCATCCTCATCCTCGGTGGCGGGAGAGGGGGTGAAGTTGATTGTGTAACAGGTGAACCTCCTCATGGAGATTGTCATTGTACTCCTCAAAGAATTGCCACTTGCTCGCTCTAGCTCTACACCGTCGTGCTCTCAACACATCCTCCTCCTCGTGCAGTGCTTCATTCCGTTGGTTCATCACGTGAATCAACATGCGTTCCACAGATTCGCGGTGAGCAATGTCAACCTCTCAACCTCAAGGGTCTCTTGGTCCCTTTCCCGTGTTACTTGCTCCAAGCGGTCTTGAGCCGCATTCCTCTCAAGAAGCACCCGAGCAAGCTCGCCCTCAGCCTTTCCTCCTCGGTAGGCTCGGGGCCGGGCTCACGAGGAGCTAAACGGTGACGAGGCGCCTGCCTCCAGCGGGACTTATGAGCAAAGGCGCTCAAATGCGCGCCATCATCTGAGCAAAAAGTTACAACGTAAGGGAGAATCATTTAAGGGATACGAAATTTAATTAGCCGGGACAATCATATTTTAAAGGAGGGAGTAATGCAAGAAATGCCATGTATGCTTGAACATGATGCATGCACGATCCGTACGTCCTCACCATCCTAGAGAAATTTAAAGGCTAGGGAACTATACGGTGGCATACATACGTTCTCTCGTATACGGTAGCTAGTCGATCTACAACGATACGTTGTTAGTGTACCTGCGAGAAAATTTCATTTCAGCCCAAAGAATTTCCCCACAATGCATAAAAGCAAGCAATAACTAAATACTTTCATACATACATCCCCGATGCACATACTCTAGTATCACAACTACCCGTCGAGATACCCACATTTAAGTACTCTCATAGATACATGATTGAACATGTAAATATGCGAGCAACCACAACTACTCTCCCTAGACCGACGATTGACGGTCATGCTCTCTCAACTCCCACTTACCAGGCGTAGAGGTATTTGATCCAAACATTACCACCCAAGCGGATGGCATCCATACAATAATAGCACGCCGTATGGATGACGAAGCAAACAGAACAAGCAGAAACCCCAAGTTAGTACTTTAATAAGCCACCTAAGAGTCCTTATTTGGGCATAAGGGATATGACCACTGGAAATACTTAGTATTTAATTTAGGATTTTCACAAATACTTTTGTTTTAAATACACAAATGACGTGTTTAGTGTCAAATCTTGCTCTGATGCCAGCTGTAACAGAACCGACCAAATCATAAGAACGTAAGTACAAAAACAATCACCGAAGCGATCAAATTCCTGTACTTAAGCTCCCATAATCCCGGTAGTCCGGAAATCACGAAGGATTTCACCAACTCTCGACATACAAACCAAGATCGTAATGATTCAACACAACACATCATTCGTTACAACATTTCACAAGTAGCATTCGGATTACATCCATCAGAGTTCAAATAAAATATTACAAACCAAGTTTGAGTGTGCGGAAGCAACATAGTTTAGTACACAACTTCATAGTTTCAATTACATTGCCAGATCAGAGTCATGTCCCACAAAAGCATTATCAGGTACGAGAACTAGTAGAGACCGCGCCCAACGGTCTAGTCTTCATCCCCAACAGGGAGAAGGCAGTACTTGCAGCAACCAAAGAAGAACTGGTCATCTGCAACAGGTGGGAAAATAAACCCTGAGTACGAGAAGGTACTCAGCTAGACTTACCCGACAAAAATCAGAAATAAAGGACACCAAGGATCATGCAAGGCTTTTCAGGTGGGCTAGCTTGACACATTTGCATAAAAGAGCTTATGAGCATAGTAACCAATTTAAACTTAGCATCAAGCTTATCATCATTTACCTGTCCACTAGATTAGCACCTGTACTAGAGCACTCACTTATTAGGAGCAAACAATATTAACCATAGCAGGTATAATAAGGCAGTCATCATCATATCATCATTTCTGAACCATTAAGATATTAAGTGTATCTACATTGGAGATAAGCCCGTCAAGTTCTCACTAACCGGGAGAGACGGCGATTCAATCGAATTACAACTCAGGTGAGGGGTATTCCTAACTCTCACCTCGCATACTTTGCAAGGGTAGCCGTGGAGTCACCTTTGGAACATCTCAAGAACCAAATTCGCGGGTTCGATCAGCGCCAAACACTCTCGTGGATTACCCTTCCGCCAGACGATCAGGACTTTTAAATCACCGCCTTGGACTCACGCCTCGGCTCCCTTCCGAGGCGCTTTACTTTATACTTATCGACTCCCACTGAGGTGAGCTACTCGGCCGTGGTCGGTCTCCACCCGGCCAACTAAGAGAGAGGCATGCGTTCAACATGAATGAAAGGCTCCAAGAATCAGTCCTTAAGCGACACAGACGGAGTCACTCGCAAACCGGCAAGCCTCCGTCCGGTCTTCATTTTAAATTAAGACTGGTTCTTTTCCACGATAGCAAATATAGCCAACCGTGCCACATGTATCTTCCTATATCTCGCAGTGACAGAAATCACCCGACTTCTACCGCGTTTAAGCAGGGCTAAGCACTACTCGAGCCTGAGCTACATAGGATTCGAGGGTAACAATATCTGGACAAGGAATGGGTAACCAATGCAGCAAGTGTTTGCATCCAACACCTAAACTTAATGCAACAATATATGTAATAATAATATCAGAATCGTAGTTCGGAAAATAGGAGGCTTAATATGCTCCGGGCTTGCCTTTCACAAAGTTGCAAGGACGGTGGTCGTGGCACTCAACGCGCGACCTCGTCTGCACTTCTCCTAAGGTCGCTCCTCCTGAATCTCCGCGTCGACTCTTCTCTCCGCTTCGGTTCCTCGAATTCCAACAGGGTTACTCCTTCCGGTATACCTATTGCATGCCGATGCACAAGATAAATATCATGGATGCATAAGGAATGACATGATGCTCATGATGAATGAATCACAATGGGTGTTTATGAAAACATCACTGGACACTCGGTTACCGAGTAATTAGCTCTATGCAAATCACTTTAAGCATGCATCCAACTTAACTTAAATAACAAGAGCAACTTACCTAACTTGCATAACCTAAGATAAAGATGCTCATCTTCAGTTAAAGGCCTAACACCTAGGAACAGTACCATGAACTTAGAATAGTAAAGACATGCTTAAAATAACAGTTAAAGCTTCATATGCAACAAGTAGTAACTTAATTCTATCATAACCAGAGTTCTATAACTCCAAATGACTTGCAAGAGGACATTCTGGAAAGCTTATGAAATTCTCTACAATTCACTTGTAAACATCAAAGCATGATTCTGAAGTTAACCAAATCAATTTCCAGTAGACCTAGAATCTGTCCAGAATGACGGGGTTGCTAACTTAATTATTTAATGATGGTGCAAAAGCCTAATTTGACCAAACCAAGTTTACCAACTTGTTTTTCATATCTTAGAAACATCAGAAAGTCTAGTGCTAACTTCTAAATAAATTATTTAATATCCTTTTCCAATTTATTTAGTTAATTAGGTGATTTAAGCAACATATAGTAAAACTATTCATAAAAATCTACCAAAATTACAGTAGCTATCTCATGCTGCACATAGACTACCATAAAAATTTCAAAGCCATTGGACCAACATAACTTGCTGTATCCAAAATAATAGATGCCATGTCTATTTCTAGCATAATTAGGAAACCTTATTAAAAAGTGTCAAGCAACAGATTTCCCATTTTTCCTAGCATCCTTTTAGCATAAGAATAGCACCCGTAAACTTTCACCTTCACTGGATCTATAGAAAAATTATGAAAATTCACACAAGATCCACCTATTAATAAAAGGAAATTCTATAACTTAAAAACTATATATGTACTAGCTCTAAAATTTTTACCAGAGCTTCTAATAAGCAATAACAGACTGCCCACCAAATTTCATAATTTTTGGACCACAGAAACTCAAGATAAAATTCAAACAAGTTTGCATGCTTCTAAAAACACATTTCAAACTCCTATTTAATTCATCCAATTTTTCTAAAGCATGTGTCCATATAATATTTTTATTAAATACTAGACATTATCATGAACTCAACAAAATTGGAACCATAGCATTTGGATCTACCAGCTAGGAGATACATATTTTTGAATATCAACACAAATATGTGAAATAATACAGCAAAACAAATAAGAAATAAATCAAAGCCGCTGTTGGGCCGGTCCGAAAGAACGGCGGCCCGCGAACACGTGCTGGCGTGGCCCAAGACGCGTCACGGCCCACGCTGGACTCCCGCCTGAGCCGCGGCGACTGACGGGAGGGGCCCGCGCGTCGGCGAGACAGACAGGGGAACGGAGCGGACGACGGCGTAGTTCGTCGCCGGTGGCTTCTCCGGTGACGGCAACGGCGCCAACTTGTTCACCTCACCCGAGCGGACCTAGGGGAACCTTCTATTGCAGCTACTGACGCAGCTAGCAGGGGTGGCGATGGCCACGGCGGCGCTCGGCCATGGCACGGCCGGCTCCGACGACGATACGGCGTCGCAGCCCAATAGGGCGACCCTACGAGCTATGACAGTATTCCTAGACCCTAGCATGAGACGGAGGAGCAATGGTAAGGGCGCGAGGAAAGCTGGCCGCGTGGAGCGCCAACTCCGGCGAGAGCAGCCATGGCGGCGGTGGAAGAAAACCGACGATTGGCCCTTACCGAGGCTCGATTGACACGATTGCACGGTGGATACGGGAGAGGGATCACGGCGAGGCTCAGGGGTGAACGCGAACAACGCGTTTTTTGGTGGATGCGCGCGCATTTACGACGACGACGGCGACGTCAGATTGGCAATGGCGGACGGCTGCGGTGGCTTATATGCTGCGCAGCGGTGAAGGCGAGAGAGGAAATGGCGGGCGCAGAGAGAGGCGAGGCGTGGCTTTCATCTGGAGCTCAAGCACGCGACGTGGAGACCTCGGCTTATCATGCGCGCCACGCCAGCGAGAAGCTCCTGCTCCGTCGGCCATGACGGTCATCGACCGCTTTTTTACGAAAATGGCGATTCAATCATCGATTGATCCGACTGACAGCGAGTATTCCTCGTGTCAACACGGCTAAACCAATGACCCTTATCAAAAACTATGTACATGAAATTTGTAGGTGTACCATCCCTCTACAATTTCTTTTCAAGGACCAACACCTAAATCGTCGTGGATCCGAAGTTACACGAAGCCAAAGTGAGCTTGATGTAACAGAAAATGTAACAACGACTTAGAATATTTTCTAAGTGTGAAATCAGCATGAACTACTGACTTGTGGGCCATGTTTGACCATGTTCCACACATTTTCATGAGTTGGCCATAAAACAACTTTTGTTCCTTGATAAATTAGCTACAACTTTTGTAAAGAGTGCACAGCCATGCAAAGCTTCTAAGTTGGACTTTTGAATCAGTCAAACGATGACACACCAAGGGTCAATTCAAGTCAAAATTGCACTTGAGGGCATTTTGGTCATTTTGATCTACATGAACAATGTTCCAACAAGTAAACTAAGTATAGTTAAGGTGTATTAGACCATGATCAACCATTTTACAAAGTTGTTATACCACTTCTACTGATCACATGTGATAAAGAAAGTAAAACAAGCAATTCATACATATGTTTCAATACAATGTTACACATGTTGCATGACCTTGTTGTTATCCTATACTTGTCACATTACTACCATGTTGCCATGCTTCAAGATATGAGAAATTCATGTGTTCATTGATATGTTGCACTACTACCATTCACAAACAATCTAGTACGAAACAAACAGAATATGCGAATGTTTCATATGTATGTTTCAGGGAAAATGACATGATGAGATAAATGATGCACATGTTTATGAGACGAATTGCAATTAGTAGAAGCCAAACACCGAGGGTGTTACAGGTACAGCAGCATTATTGCCTCTAGTGCTGACATGTCGTCTTCTTCATTGTCGGTGCCCTTGTCAATAGCATTCTAGAGCCGTCGGGCTCTGAGCTTGACCTTCATAGTCATCGACCACTCTCCATAGTTGGTGCGAGTCAGCGTCGGCCAACAGGTGCCGCTGACCTCCCGCACTATGCGAACAATGACCTCCTATCATGGATGGGCAGCCACAGCAGCTCCGCTGCTGTTGCCCATCTCCAAACCGTCCGTCATCGCCAGCGGTTAGTCTGGCGACGGCGCTTGTACTGCTCTGATACCACTTGTTGGCCCACTAGGATCACCAGCACAAGTGAGTCGACCACTCACCACTGTTGCTGACCATGACTATCGTTGTTCGACCACACACTATGGCTAGGGGTAGAAGATGGGAGGGAGAACAGAGCACACACACAGCACAAGCACCAGTGTTGGCCGGAGCTCTACAGAGGAGATGGCAAAACTGAACTCGCTCTCTTTACTGAGTTACAGTGGCAAACTATATACAACTCTATCCATCTAGTCCTAGTACAGCTGCCATACTGCTACAGTGACTAGATGTGACAGCAGGACTGACTCTGGCGCCTGCCCTTGCTGTGGCTACAGTGCGGCAGGAGAGCGGTTCGGCGCCTGCCCCTGCTGTGGCTACAGTGCCACAGCAGGGAGCCTTTTCCGACGCCGCTTTCCCCTACCGTGCGTTCACACAGGGAAGCAGTAGATTATTCAACACGTAACCCCACGTGGCTGCACTCACGTAATTTCGCGCGCTCACGTACGAATCCCTGCATGGTTGTGCTTTTTCGTTTGATCTTCCATTAGAACAAAATTTAGCCGCCAAAGCATCAAATATTCATTGCCCGCCACTCCTCTAGTTCGATTTTGCCATGGCCTATATAAATCACCATGGAGGATCGCTATGGCCAGGTAATTCCAGCGAACTCTCCCCCTCGCTTCTCTGTTTCTCTGCCTCATTCATGCTGCAGTACCAAAGCAATGCCTGGATTAGGGATCGATTTGAACCTACAGCCACCCGACTCAGGCCAAATCTATCCCATAGATTGGGATGACGTTGCAGAGTTTGATGGCCCTGCTCATGAACTCGATTATTACATGGTGTGGGACAATGGAATAGAAGGTGCTCCTTCACTCATTTTTCTGTTTTACCATGTCCTCCTTCTGGTTATGGTTTCATTCTTCCTTTTTTGTTTCATGCCATAGATGACGAAGATGGAACAGATGGAGTGCAAGGTGATGGTGCAGCCTATGGAGTTCATGTTTCTTCAGACGCAGCAACAGATGGTGTTCAGGTTCCTTCGGTGCAAGGAGATGCAGCAGCATCAGATGGTTAGTATATGATTCTTTTCCTTTCAGTGTATGAGTGTCCAGTTCGTTTCAGTTTAGATGTTGCTTCATAGAACAGTCCAGTAGAATCTAGTTTCTGTTCAGGTTGAGTTAATTGTGTTTGGGTCTATTTTCAGAGATCATTTGGATGACTTTTTTGTTCAGTTCAGTAGAGTTTCAGTGAACTGCAGGTGCATCAACAAATGGAGGGGATACTGATGGTCTGCAAGGTGCATCAACAAATGTAGGTGATGTTTCAGGTTAGTGTGTTCTTGGACAGCTACAGTGCACAAACCATTTTCAGTTATCTGTGATTCAATGTAGCCCGGTTAGCTTCAGGTTTCAGTTATGTGTGATTCAATTTTTTTAAGCATTATGTTTGCAGGTTCTAACGACAAGAAAAGGAAGTTCTATCCTGATGATCTAAAGATCGCTATTTACCTTGACTTGTTGTCAAAAACTGATCCACCTATTCTTCGTCGTGGAGTTTCGAAATCAGTTTCTAAAAAATTTGATGTCCCTTTAAGAGTTGTACAGTCCATTTGGAAAAATGGTCAAGATGGTGAAATACAAGGAATTGTGAACAAGTATTCCAAGAATTGTGGTAGGAAACGAGTAGAAATTGATTTGGAGGCCATAAAAAACATTCCTCTAAAACAGCGCTCTACCTTTCAAGACCTCACTAATGCTTTAGGAGTGAAGAAAAACACTCTTTATAAGCGTTTCAAAGAAGGCTACTTTCGTCGGCACACTAATGACCTTAAGTTTAGTTTGACCGATGAGAACAAAAAAAGCTCGGGTAAAATATGGTTTGTCCATGATGAATGGTTTATCTTTCAAACCATTGTACAATGTTGTGTACATTGACGAAAAATGGTTCTATAGGACACGTAAGAACCAAAAATATTATCTGGCCAATGACGAGGAAAGACCACAATGTTTTGTTAAAAGTAAGAATTTCATAGAAAAGGTAATGTTTCTAGCTGTGGTTACAAGGCCTAGATATGATGCAAATGGAAATTGCACATTTGATGGCAAAATAGGGATTTTGCCTTTTGTTAAGGTAGAACCAGCAAAAAGAAAGAGTCCAAATAGGGAGAGAGGTAAGACATTCTTCAATTTTTCGTATGCTTTACATAACTTTGTCTTGGTGCCTAACATAAGTTTCTTTGCATTTGCAGGTGACCCTGTAACAAAGCCCATGACGTCAGTAACAAAGGATGTGAGCCGAGACTGCCGTAGATGATCCAGCGTTTGTGCAGGCCACCCAAGCTGATGGTTGGGACATTAGGCTAACATGCCAACCTCCTAACTCACCTGATGTGAATGTCTTGGATCTTGGATTTTTTGCAGCAATCCAAGCTTTGTTTGAGAAAGGTACACCAAACAACATTAACGGTATTGTCAAGAAGGTTGATGAGGCATATCAGAACTATCCGGTGGATAGATCGAACCAAATTTTCCTAACCCAACAGGGTTGCATGATGGAGATCACGAAGCATAACGGCGGGCAGCACTATAACATCCCTCACATGAAGAAGAAGACCCTGGAGCTGCAAGGACGTCTTCCCATTACTCTGAAGTGCCCTTTGCAGCTTCATAATCAAGCCATGCAATTCGTCGGTACTTAGAATTGTTTTAGTCTAGATACAATTAGCATGCGTCGGTACTTAGAAGTGTTTGTTTGTCAGATCAGGTTCAGTAACGAGTTGCAATGATCTATTAGCCTGAATTCAAACTGCAAGCAAAATTAAAAATTCCAGATTTCATCCACAACTCATGATAAACTTGTTTACACTGTCCAGATGACATCCAACATCAAAACAAAATCATCGATAAAACTAAACCAAAGCATATCCATGAACAAAGCCACGCCCAATCCAAAACAAAGTAACAGAGGCATCGTGTACATGCTGTTCATGTTGTCCATACAAAAGAGGAAGGTAGACAGGGAGTAGCAAGCTAGTGCAATCTTCTCTTTCCTTGTCAGATTGAAACTTGGTTACCTCAGTTGATGCAAGTTGCATTAGAACATGAAAGACGTCAGCATCATCTTCTTCGGCAGGGGCAATCTCTTGCTGATCCTCTTCTTCTTCGACGCATGAATCCGGTGCCCAGTTCACACCACGAACAAGCTTCTCTGGCACGGGCGATTCCTGTTGATCCTCTTCTTCTTCGTCGCATGAATCCGGCGCCCAGTTCACACCATGAACAAGCTTCTCGTCGACGGTGCCGAACAGGCCATCCATGGCTCAAGAGGCCACGATGGCGCTGAGGCTCGACGATGGCTTGGGCACTCGATGGCGCGGTGTCGCGGTCACGGAAGAGGCAGTACATGGGCAAACGGAGGAAAAGTCGGATATGTATAAAAGCTAACAGAGCTGGCGGCGTAGTAAAGACTGCGCAAATGAAACGAGGCGACGGAGACCGGGAAAGAAGCCTGCGCTACCGAGAAAACCGGGAAAGAAGCTAATACGACGGAGACTAGTAGAAAAACGAAAAACGCTCAGGCGGCGGAGACTTAGGAACGGAGGGAGTATGTTTGAAAGAAACTTAACACTCTGTTGTTTGGATGCATCGTAACAAGAATAAGGCTGTAATAGGTTTTGATTGCCACCAACTTAATGGTTCTGGTTGGTCAATAATAAAAAAAGGACTTGGAAACATCAAACATGCTCACCTTCAAAGTCACCTCAACTTCTAACTGGGCCGGGCTGCAAGAAAAATGATAAAAACATGCATGTTTTCGCAATGGGATTTGGGCCAGGTGGCCGACCTCATCGGGAGCCCAACTAAAGGTGTTAACATAGTCCAAGTAGTACTACTAGACAGTAACGGAACCAAACATTTAGGGGCCCTTTGGTAGGGCTTTGGCTCCGGCTTATGCCGAAGCCCTACCAAATGCTAAAAATCAAAATGGCTTCTTCCCAGAAGCCGGTAAAAGCCTCTAGTGTTTTTGCACTAGGATGAGAGAGCCGAAAAAAGTGGCTTCCCCCGGCTTCTCTTCCTCCCTTGCGCCAAGACAAATGGAACTATCCCTCAACTTGGCTGGAATTGCAACGAAATTGCCACTCCTACCTCTCTGGTGGCGGCGCGAAGCTCACCGGTGATGAGAGGTCGCAGCTGCCCGGCGCGAATGGTAGCAGGTGCACGCGTGCAGCCGCAGCCGGATGGCGCGGACCGACAGCGGGGTGGAGCAGCGGCAACGCGGTGCTGGGCAAATCAATGACGGCGTGACACCGCGGGGCGCACTAGCGGCAAAGCAGCTCAGTTGCAGGTCGAATCGGCGGCGTAGCCTAGCACGAGAGACGAGAGAGCGAGATTGGGAGAGCGGACGGTGGACTCCGGATAAGAGGATAAGGATGTATGGAAAGAAAGGGAAATAGGAAAGGAGGAAAGGAAAAAATAGAAAAGAAAAATAAAAGGATAAAAATAAATAGAAAGAAAAGAGGAAAAAAAAGAAAGAAGGAAAAATCATAAGGGTATTATCTTTTTATTTCACACAAATCACATTATCAATAAAGCCACACATAAAACTCATATGTGCAAGCAACGCACGTATGCAAGGGCAAAATGGATAATTGACATCTTCTATACATTCTAAAAAGCCAGGAGAAGCCGTTTTGCCAAACGTTTTTCTACAAAATAAGCCAGAGCCAGAAAAGGCTGTTTTTCCAGATGAGCCAGAGCCAGAGTTGTTTTTTCACAAGCCAAAGCCGTGCCAAACGGGCCCTTATTTACATCATGTGATATTATTGTGCTGCCTTTTCTTGGACGAACCGGGGGTCCTTAAAAGAGCAATGAGGGAGAAGAAATAAACACCATACCAGGCATCCTGAGCATGACTCTTGTTTTAGCTTCGTTCTTTTGGCTCAAGACAGATGAATGTTTCAATATTTTCCTAGAGGCTCCTCCACTCTTTTTCTATAGTAGGCTTGGGAGGCGCCAGGAATGCTCTTGTTACAGTGGAGGATGATTAGGCAAGGAGCCTGTGGGAATGAAGATGCTCCAACAAGGAAAAGTAATGTTTAGTCTGCGGACAACCACGTGGCTTCATCTAAAGTAGGGTAGTCAGGGACAGTTTATGCATGACATATACGTCTATCTGGCTTGTGCGTCTGTTCTGTTAGAACCAATTTGGTAGAATGGCCATCTTGCATCCTGTGTGAACCTGAACCTGAACCGAGCAAAGTGATTGAAAATTTACTCACATGCACCTCTTTATCTGAATTTGAGTAGATGGTACACTCTGTTGCATAATCTAGCTCGGTTTACCTTCTATTCTTAGCTAGCCTCTATTCTTAGCTATTGACATAGTTCAGTTTGTGAGCTCAATGCACGAGCGCGTCTAGTGAGCCAGATGCATTCATTCAGTACATGCAGTGGCTGTCATTGTTTTGCTCTTTGCTTTGATTATTCGTGATCACGGTGAGCCACTTTCGGTCGTGGGATGGCACGGTGAAGTAGGAAAGAGTGGTGCTGTGAATCTGTGATGTATGGCCTTGAGCCATTGTAACTGTGTATATATCTGAATCAAAATAGAGTCTGAAAAGCTGTGAGTTGTGTTGGTCCCCAGATCTCCCGCACGGGTGAGGCGACCGCGGGTGAGCTGACCGCTCTGCCGACCGCTCTACGGCTTAAGGTAGAAGAGGGAGGGAGAATAAAGTACACACAGCACAAGCACCAGCATTGGCCGGAGCTCTGGAGAGGAGATGGCAAAACTAAACCCGCTCTCTTCATTGAGTTGCAGTGGGAAGCTATATATAAAACTCTACCCATCTAATCCCAGTACACAGACATGCCAGGCGGCCATGCTGCTACAGTGACTAGATGTGACAGCAGGGCTGACTTTGACGCCTGCCCCTACTATGGCTACAGTATGGTAGGGGGGCCTTTCGGTGCCTGCCCCTGCCGCGGCTATAGTGCAGCAGCAGGGGAGCCCTTTCAGCGCCTACCCCTGCTGTGCTTATAGAGGGAGAGCATCAGATTACTTTATAATTCTTCAACTAATCTTGCTGCTAACCCTAGAACCTCCACCATGCCTATCATCTTCTTCAGCTCCATGAACTGAGGACGGCCGAGCGGCTTGGTGAGGACGTCCGCGAGTTGCCGACCAGTTTTGACGAACTCGATGACGATCTGCCCTCCATCGACACAGTCCTTGAGGAACTGGAACTTGATGTCAATATGCTTGCTCCGGTCGTGGAGAACCGAATTCTTCGCGAGGGCGATGGCAGGCTGGTTGTCCACCATCAGTGCTGGTGGGTGAGCTTCCACACCGGTCAGCTCACCCAGCAGTTGGCGCAGCCACACAGCTTGGCACGCCACTCTGGCCGCCGCCACGTACTCTGCCTCGCACGTGGATAACGCCACCACCTTCTGTTTCAGCGACAGCCATGAGATTGGAGCCGACTCGAGGAAGATGAGCACACCAGAGGTGCTCCACCATTCATCAATGTCCCCCGCCATGTCTGCATCGCTGAACACAGTGAGCTGCAGCCCACTTCCGCCGGTCTTGGGGAAGACGATCCCCTGATCCACCGTCCCCTTGATGTAGCGCAGCAGCCACTTCACCGCGGCCCAGTGATCCTCTCGGGGATCCTCTATGAAGCGGCGTAGCTACGGCGAACGCAATGTTCGGCCTCGTGTGGACTAGGTAGTGCAGACCATCGACGATGCTCCGGTAGAGTGTTGCATCTACCTTTGCCGCTGTACTGGCCTTCATCAGCTTCAGCCGCTCCTCCATTAGAGTCATGCATGACTTGCACTCAGCCATGCCGCTCTGTTCCAACAGCTTCGAGGCGTACGTGCTCTGACCGAGCGTGAGAGCCTCCTTCCCGTGTCTCACCTCGATGCCGAGGTTGTAGGAGAGCGTGCCAAGATCGCTCATTCAAAAATGAGCTGCCATCTCGAGCTAGAAGCTGTCGATGTCCTCCTCACACGCGTCGGTGATGATCAAGTCGTCTACATACACACCGACGACGAGCTCCTCGTTCCCCGTCTCCGCGTGTAGAGCGCATGCTCGGTTGCGCACCTCGTGAACCCAAGCTCGTCCAGCGTGGCATCAAGCTTGGCGTTCCACGCTCACGGGGCCTACTGTAACCCATAGAGCGCCTTGCGCAGTTGGAGCACCCTGTGCTCCGCTCCCTTGACGGTGAAACCCGGAGGTTGCCTGACGAAGACCGCCTCCGCCAGCTCGCCGTTGAGGAAGGCTGATTTTACGTCCCGGTGATGGATGCGCCAGTCCTTCGTTGCTGCCAAAGCCAGCAGTAGTCGGATAGACTCCTTGCGCGCTACCGGCGCAAAGACTTCCTCGAAGTCGATACCCTCGCGCTGGACAAAGCATCGGGCGATGAGGCACGCCTTGTGCTTGACAATGGTGCCGCGCTCGTCCCGCTTGACTTTGTACACCCACTTTAGGCCGATCGGATGGCATCCTAGAGGTGGATCGACGAGCTTCCAAGTCTCATTTTCCTCGATCGCCTTCATCTCCTCCAGCATCGTCCGTCGCCAATTTGCATCGCGCTCGGCCAGCGCGAACGTGGGTGGTTCCTCTGCACTGATGAGAAGTAGCTCTGGGTCATTGAGCAGCCGACCCGCCAAGCCTGAGGACCCTGTGCCGCCGCCGATGTCATCTAGCCTACCGAGCCGCACCTCCTCACCGTCGTGGAAGGCATCCACAAACTCAGTGATGTCGCTTGGGGGTGAGGTGAACTCGATTGGTGTCGATGGAGTCCCCTGTTCCGCGGGAGTGGTCAACACAGCACCTGGAGTGCTCGGCACCCCGGTTGTAGTGCTTGGCACTACTCCTAGACTGCTCGGCACCACTCCTGGAGTGGTTGGCACCACTGCAGGAGTGCTCGGCACCAGTCTTGGAGTGGTCAGCACCACTACAAGACCTCTCAGCTCCGCTATGGGAGCATTCAGCCCCCGTCCTAGAGTGGTTGGCACCACTGCAGGGCCGCTCGGCATCACTCCTGGAGTGCTCGACACCCCTCCTAGAGTGCTCGGCACCGCCACAGGAGTGCTCGGCTCTGTTGCTAGAATGGTCGACACCTCCTCTCCAGCGTCTCCACTATCGTGGATGACCAAGTGCTCGATGACAAAGGTGCTGGTGAAACCGCCAGCTTCCCCCGTGCTCGGATTGTCCCAGTCCTAGGCCGCCTTCTCGTTGAACATGATGTCGCGCGAGACAACCACCTTGCCTCCACATGGGTCATAGAGCCAATACGCCTTGGTACCTTCCTTGTAGCTCAGGAGCACCATCGGTGTGCTCCTGTCCTCCAGCTTGGTGATGACTGGCTTTGTCTTCCTAACGTGGCCGATACAGCCTAATGTCCAGAGGAATGACATGCTTGGCTTGCGCCCATACCAATCTTCGAACGGCGTCTTGCCCTTCAGGGCCTTGGTGGGCGCGTGGTTGAGGATGAACACCGTCGTGGTCACCGCCTCACCCCAGAACCTTGCCAGCATGCTCTTGGCCTTCATCATGGATCGAGCCATGCCGACCACCGTCTGGTTCCACCGCTCCACCACGCCATTCTGCTATGGCGAGTACAACGTGGTGTGGTGTCGCACCACACCCTGATCCATGCAGTACGCAGTGAACTCCACCGAAGTGAATTCACCATCGTGATCAGTCCACAGCACGCGCAGCTTCTTGCCGCTCTCCGCCTCCGCACGCACCTTAAACTTCTTGATCGTCTCCGCCACCTCGTCCTTGCTCGTTAGGAGTTGCAGCCACATATAGCGACTGCAATCATCCACGAGCAGGAGAAAGTATCGCCGACCACCGTATGTGGCTGGCGTGATTGGCCCACAGAGAACGTCATGGAAGAGCTCGAGAGCGTCCACCGCACGATACTTGGCCGCCTTTGGGAACGACAGCCTCCTCTGCTTCCTGGCCAGGTAGCTATCACACAGTTCACCTGCGTGCTTGATGTGGGGCAGCCCTCGGACCATCTTCTCCAGCCGACTGAGCACGTCGAAGCTGAGATGGCCGAACCGGGCATGCCACAGCCATGGCTCCTCGATGTGCCATGCTGCCATGCACACCAGCTGCTCCACCTTCAAGTCGAGTAGGTACAGCCGGTTCTGGGACCTCTTCACCTTGGCAAGAAGCCGCTGCTCCCTGTCCCTGATCCTAAGGATGCCGTCCTTGATTAGTACCCCACTGCCGCGCTCATCCAGCTGGCCAATGTTGATGATGCTTGAACGCAGCTGTGGGATGTAATATACATCCGTCAGCGCGCGGTGCTCACCGTTCTGGCACCTGAAGATGATGGTGCCGCGCCCTCGGATTGCCACCCTTGAGCCATCACCGAACTTCACCCTGCCGGTCACGTTGTCATCGAGCTCGGAGAAGGCTGCCTTGGAGCCCATCATGTGGTTGCTAGCGTCGGAGTCTAGGTACCACCGCTGCTCCTGCTCGCCGCCCACACGTCCGAGGTGAATTTGGGCGTGTGGTTCGTCGAGGTTGACAGCCTTCAGAGCCTTGCCGTGCCCTTTCACCGTCATCACCTCTCCCTTCTCATTGGCCTCAACGTCGTACAGTGCACAGAACGTCGCCATCAGGAGAATGGCCTCATCATCCTCATTAGCCTGCGCTAAATGAGCCTCAACCTTCTTCTCCTGTTTGCGATTTGGGCACTCCTTTGCCCAATGGCCCATCTTCCCACAGCGCCGGCAGGCATTGAGGTCGACCTTCTTCTTCTTCTTCTCTGAAGAAGCCTTGCTGCGGTGCTTGCCATCACCACCGTGGCTGGAGGAGGCTTCCCCACTCCTCTGTTAGCAACAGCTTGTCGTTGTCCGTCGTTGCTGTGGCCTGCTCAATGCGCTCGTCCACCGCCCGCAGACGGCCTGTCATATCCTCAATGGTGAGGGTGGACAAGTCCAGCATCGTCCTTATGGAGAGAGCGATTTGGATGTACTTCACCGGCACGGAGTGGAAGTATTTGGAGACCGCCTCTTCTTCGTCGATGGTGACGCCGTGGCTCCTCAGCTTGCTAATGAGTGACTATAGGCGGAGGGAGAAGTCCTCCACCGACTCGCCAACCTTAAAATTGAGGGTGGCGTACTCATGTTTCAACAGCTGGGCCGTCGCCTTCTTTGCACGGTCGGAGCTGACGCGCATCGCTGCAATGGCCTTCCACGCCTCCTTAGCAGAGTTCTTCGCCCCCAACGGCTCCCTGTACTCCGCTGGCACAGCAGCGAGGGTAGCCTCCAACGCTGACATGTCATCTTCTTTGTTATCGGTGCCTTTGTCAATGGCATTCCAGAGCTGTCGAGCTCTGAGCTTGACCTTTATATTCACCGCCCACTCGCCATAGTTGGTGCGAGTCAGCGTCGGTCAACTGGTGCCGCTGACCTCCCGCACCTTGCACAGACGATCTCCTGTCCTAGCTGGACAGCCACAGCAGCGCCGCTGCTGTTGCCCATCTCCAAACCGTCCGTCATCACCAACAGTTAGTCCGGCGACGACGCTTGTACGGCTCCGATACCACTTGTTGGTCTTGAGATCTCCCGCACGGGTGAGCCGACCAATCACCGTCGTTGCCGACCACACACTATGGCTTTAGATAGAAGAGGGAGGGAGAACAGAGCGCGCACACAGCACAAGCAACAGCGTTGGCCGGAGCTCTGCAGAGGAGATGGCAAAACTGAACTCGCTCTCTTTATTGAGTTGTAGTGGGAAGCTATATATACAACTTTACCCATCTAATCCCAGTACACAGACATGCCAGGCTGTCATGCTGCTACAGTGACTATATGTGACAACAGGGCTGACTTTGACGTCTGCCCCTGCTGTGGCTACGTTACGGTAGGAGAGCCTTTTCGACGCCTGCCCCTGCCGCGGCTACAGTATAGTAGCAGGGGAGCCCTTTTGGCATGTGCCTCTGTCGCGCGTACAGAGGAGAGCAGCAGGTTACTTTACAAGTTGCAGCACCAAATTCTAGTGTGTTCGTGTGTGTCTCCACTGTGTTGCGTGTGTGCGTTCACCAAATTCCAGCCATCTTCCTCGTCTCCGGTGGCAGGCACCGGCGAGCTAGGGACCTCACACTCCATGCAGTGTAGCTGTATGCGCACAATCTTTTTGGACTGATTACGCTGAATAATTGTGTTGAACCAATCAAATTAAATAGTACAAGCTTGCATACAGTTTCCAGATCACCTTCGGTTAGCCTAGAACTTAACTTACATATTGGTTAGGAGAAAAATAGCCAACGAACCAGACCTAACAAGGCACCAGTTGTGCTTGCAGGACCTCCAGAGGTGTCTGCTGGTTCTGGAATTGATTTAGCATTTACTACCTGACTATGTTTCAATGGATTGTTAGTTAATGAGTCATTCATATGACTGGTAAGTGCCTGACTATATTTCAATGAATTGTCTTGGTATCTCTAGTCTGACCTGAGTATAAAACAGCAAGGAATGGAGCAGAAAGCAAGTAGTGTTTCTGTAGAGTGGAAGTAAGATAAAGTGAGGACTTGGGCCAAATCTGAGATGGATAGTGTAGGAAAGCCGGAGCAGTGATGAGGAAATATATCACATTTTTTATGGAAATATTTCCATCAATGTGATATTGTGTTGTTGTTTCTTGGTGTGTAGAGGGTGTCCATAAAACAGCAAAGAAGAGAAGAAACACCATATCAGCATCCTAACTCCTGTGTATGGGCTCTTGCTTCAGCTTCGTTCCTTTGGTCCAAGATATATGAATATTTCAATACTTTGCTAGAGGCCCCTCCCCTCTTTTTCTATAGTAGGCTCGAGAGGCGCCAGGATTGCTCTTGTGTTACAGTGAAGCATGATTTGGCATGGAGCTTTGGGGATGAGGATGCTCCAACAGGGAAAAGTAATGTCGCGGCAGACGACCATGCACGTGGCCTCATCTAAAACGAGATAGTCAGGGGCAGAGTATATGCATGATATGTACGTACACCTGCCATGCGCGTCTGTTTTATTAGATCCAATTTGATAGAATGCCCATCTAGCATCCTGTATTAACCTGAAACCGAACGGAACATAGTGATTGAAAATTTACACACATTGAACTTCTTTGTCTGAATTTGAGTGAATGGTACACTCCATGCAGTGTAGTTGTAAGCGCATAATCTAGCTGTACTCAATAGGCTAGATATTTGTGTTCCAGCAATCAAATTAAATAGTATATGCATGCACAGTTTCCTAATTGTCAGCTAGCAGGTTGAAAGTTCGGCGGATTTAGTAGGTTCATCCCAAACCAGACAACAGTTCTTTTCATGAAAGAAAGGTCTAATAAAAAAGATAAAAACATAAGACTTGGATCACCTTCTGTTAGCCGGAACTTAACTTACATATTAATTAGAAAAAATAGCTCAACGAACCTGACCTATAATAAGGCACCAGTTCTGCTTACACGATCTCTCGGGAGATGTATGGACCAGAATTGATTTAACATTTATTTAGTGCCTGAATATATTTCAATGGATGGTTAGTTGGTGACTCATTTATATGAGTTGTAAGTTCATGGAATCAAATTGTACCTCTTCTCTCTAACCAGAGTATATAAAGCAGCAGGGAACGGAGCAGAAAGCCTGTGTTTCTCTGGCTGCCCAAGTGGTCTTGCTATAGGAATTGTGTATAGGAGTAGGAAGCATCAGGAACACCTGCATTACCACTTTGTCAGATGGAAGTTAGATAGAAGTAAGAAGTGGCACCAAATCACAGACAGCCCCTCATCATTCGTTGGAGGTTCCAAGATGGCTAGCTTCAGAGGGCGCTGAAAGTATAACTGGAACAGTATGGTCTCTCGCCGACACGCATTTGTGCTTGCACCCCGGTTCATAGCGATTGTACATAAGGTCGATGGCAATTTTGCTACCTGATTGTGGTTCCTTCGTGATGGCCATGGACCCACTCAAGCCTATCAAGACACACCAATGAGCATCACCGTCTTCTTAGTCCATTAGAGATGAGGAGCCATGGAGGCATGGACATTAGGATCAGGAGTGCAAGAAACAACATCCTGGTCTTCCAGATAAGCCCAAAAGGGTTGAGAGCAACACGACTCCCAAATTGCACTGTCTGTAGGCTCTATTTTGTGCCAGTAAACAGAAGAACAAACAAACTGTTATTCTTACATATAGTTCTATACTATACTGGGCATGTAATTGTACACCTCTATGTCTTGAATCATACACTCGAGGTGAAGAAGAGAGGAGCAGTGAAATCTGAGGCAGTGGTTCGGCTGGTGCTTGTCTTGCTGTGATTTGGGAAAAGAAACAACAGAGATGCATGGGAGAACTGGGTGCTTGTGCTTGGATTGAGAGGTGCAGGCGTGCAGCTGCATGCCCTACGAGGAGCAGAGGGAGAGAAGGTGTTCTGTGCAGCGAGCTCTTCATCCACCAATGCAAGCCCATATGGACTTATATTAAGATCATCAAAGTAAACTGCACTGCCAAAATCTCTTTCTCCACATGTATTTCTCAATTTTCACAGTTTACTTCACATGTCGCACATTCCACAAGCTGATATAAGCAGCTATGGTTCCTGAAACCCACTTGTATTTTGCAGGACACATTGTAACAAGAGTAAGGCCGTAATAGGTTTTTATTGCCACCAACTTAATGGTTCTGGTTGGTTAATTTTAATAAAATGAGGACATGGAATGGAAACATGGCCACCTTCATAGTCACCTCAACTTCTAACTGGGCTGGGCTGCAAGAAAAATGATACTAAAAGCATGCATGTTTTCGCAATGGGATTTAGGCCAGGTGGGCATCCTCATCGGGGGCCCAACTAAAGGTGTTAACTGTGTCCAAGTACTACACAATAATTGAACAAACATTTACATCAATGTGATATTATTGTGCTGTCTTTTCTTGGGCGGAGTGGGGGTCCATAGAAGAGCAATGAAGGAGAATAAATAAATAAACACCATACCAGGCTTCCTGAGCATGAGCTCTTGCTTTAGCTTCATTCTTTTGGTTCAAGATAGATCAATGTTTCAATATTTTCCTAGAGGCTCCTCCCATCTTTTTCTATAGTAGGCTTCGAAGGCGCCAGGAATGCTCTTGCTACACCTGAGGATGATTAGGCATGGACCTTGTGGGAATGAAAATGCTCCAACAAGGAAAAGTAATGTCAAGTCTGTGGACGACCACGTGGCTTCATCTGAAACCAGTTAGTCAGAGTTTATGTCCATCTGGTGTGCGCTGTTTGGTAGAATGACCATCTTGCACCTGAAACTGAAGTACTGAACCAAGCAGAGTAATTGAAAATTTACTCCTTTTTGGAAAAAAAAAATTGAAAATTTACTCACATGCACTTCTTTGTCTGAATTAGAGTGGCTGTTACACTCCATGCAGTGTAGTTGTATCTGCACAATCTTTCTAGAATGATTACGCTGAATAACTGTGTTGAACCAATCAAATTAAATATTACATACTTGCATACAGTTTCCAGATAACATTCGGTTAGCTAGAACTTAATTTACATATTGTTTAGAAAGAAAATAGCCCAACGAACCTGACCTAACAAGGCACCAGTTGTGCTTGCAGGACCTCCAGAGGTGTCTGCTGGTTCTGGAATTGATTTAGCATTTACTACCTGACTATATTTCAATGGATTGTTAGTTGGTGAGTCATTCATATGACTGGTAAGTGCCTGACTATATTTCAATGAATTGTTTTGGTATCTCTAGTCTAACCTGAGTATAAAACAGCAAGGAATGGAGCAGAAAGCCAGTAGTAGTGTTTCTGGCCACCCAAGTGATGTTGATATGGAAATTGTGTATAGGAGTGGGAGGCATCAAGAACACCTACATTACTACTCTGTAGAGTGGAAGTAAGATAAAGTGAGGACTGGGGCTAAATCTTAGGAAAGCCGGAGCAGTACGGTCTCTCGCCATCACCCTGGTTCATAGCGAGTGCTGAGCTGATCAATGACGTTGCACACAATCTGAACACCGGGATCTTAAGAGAATTCGTCGAGCTGTGGCAACTCATCCATACATTACACCTGGACCCTACAAACGAGCAGGAGGATCAGATCGTCTGGACTCTCGACAGCTCAGGAGAGTATACTGCAAAAGTCCGCATATGAAGTTCAATTCAGTGGCCAGGTGATCTCCAATTTTCCAAACCTCATTTGGAAGGTGTGGGCTATGCCACGTTGCAAATTCTTCATATGGCTACTCCTACAAGACCGGGTTTGGACAGCAGCCAGACTCCAATTAAGGGGATGGGAAAATAACTACTTCTGCACACTTTGTAAAAGGAATCTGGAAACTGCGGTCCACCTCTTCATAGAATGCCCCTACGCGAGAAGAGTATGGACCTGGTGGCAACATGGAGCAACTGTACAATCCTTCAACCTTCCAGCTGGACCGACCACCACGACATGGAAGAGTGGTTTATGGCAATGACTAACGATGGAACGAAGGCGGCACACTCTCTGGCGATACTGACTACTTGGCATATCTGGAAGGAAAGAAACGCCATTGTGTTCAACGGAAATAGGAATGCTGAGCAAGCCATGTTTACAAGGATCAGAGACGAGTGCGCTAATTGGGTGTCAGCGGGGGTAGGGTACTACTTAGCTACCTCAGGATTGCGCCAAACTTTGGGAGTAATTAGCGTAATGTCCTAAACATCTCATGTGGCGGTCTGCCACATGGGATGGCGCCTCGCGCACAAGCATGTTGAAACTTTGTTTCTTGCTTATTAATATATGCCGGGCAACAGGATCTTTCAAAAAAAAGTGAGAACTTCAATTCAAGGTCGTGCTAGCTTTGTGCACGTAAATGAATTGTGAGTTGAGAACATCCAGTCCCCGGCTGACAAGGTGGCAATTGTACATAAGGGCAATGACAATTTTGCTACCTGGTTGTGGTCCTCCGTGATGGCGATGGATCCACTCAAGCCTATCAAGAGTGGAGACACGCCAATGACCATCACCGTCTTCTTGGGCCATTAGAGAGGAGGAGCCATGGACATCAGCATCAGGGGTGCAAGAAACAACAGACTGGTTGGTCTTCCTGATAAGCCCAAAAGAGTTGAAAGCAACGTGACTCCAAAATTGCACGACCTAAGCACTTTTTGTGCCAATAAAATTAAAAGAAGAAGAAACAAACTGTCGTTATTCTTACATATCGTCCTATATATACTAGGCACTAGCAAGTGGAGCCAATGAAAATAATGCGTTAATACGACGCAATCAGGCTCGTCTACTGCCCACCACTTGTCAGCTAGAACCGTAAAAATTTTGACCATGAAAATTGTCTCTTGTGCTGCACAGCAAATCTGGTTCATCTTCCAAGATATGTTTGAAAGAAACGCTCTGTTAGTTGTTTGGATGCACACTAACCAGTTCAATACCTAAGCAACACCTGTGAATTCATCTAGTGCATTCTAAACTGCCACTGGATATTTTTGGATGATATAGCTAGCTTCCTATTTTCTGAATGCATTACCTATTGGTTTTTTTTCTGGTGACAATTGATCCAAAATGCCGAGCTAAATTAAATTACGTGGCGCCTAATATCAGTCATCTATCTTGTGGCGTCTCTCAATTGCCATTGGATATTTTTGGTAGATGCCATTTGCATGTGATGGCTTTGGAGCAATTAGAGGAGGGTTTCAGGGGCAAGAGAGGAAGTAAAGAGTCGCTGTTGGTTGATATCGCTGCCAAGAATCTATTGAAGACTTTAGTGGACACCTTTTGCGGTGCATCTTGTTGTTTTTCCCCCTCCCCAGATGAATTCAGCACGTGAGCTTCTAGATGTTGCTTGCCAGCTGATCCAGCCTCTTGTGAATTGTGATGACCACATGATGGCACCAGCTCCTCCTTATCTCTGAGGATTGTATTGTACCATAATATCATTCTTTATTTCTGCATAAGAAATATCATCTGTACAGATAGAGCTAAGGTCAGATGCAGTGCACTGAATCTGATCAGATTTAATACCCGTCATCTGAACCTGTCCACGTGTCCTTTAGGTGCAGCATGCATGTGAGTAACGAACATGCAATTGTGGTGGTTGCTAGATCCAGCATTTTTTTTTTGAGGGAGGTTGGGGGAGGGGTGGTTAAATTAAGTTCATGTCAACTTTATAAGGTTCAGACTTGCAAAGGAGGATTCTGAAAACTGGTGGATGCAGCATATTCAGTGATGTTTGAACTTAGTCTTCTCCCATGATCATGCATGGTTCGCTTTTGCGTGTGTGTGGGCGTGCGTGCGCGCGCGGGTCGATTCTTGTGCCACTGAAATGTTATCTGGTTCATTCATTTTCAACACGGGTCACTTGTGGCACTGTCAAAACCAAAGGATCATGAATGTGGGTTAATTTTTTTCCACAACCCACACAATATATTCTGCTAGCGTCACTACAGCACTATCAGGGGATATATTGCTAGATCTTTCAAAAAAGGACATGTACCTAGCTTAGCGCGCAGCTGCTTTCAGCCCGTGTGGTTCCTGGGAGGATTTCACAAACTGGTGGCCATGGAATGCGGTAGCTTTAAGCTCAGCAGGCTGCCCATGCAATGCAAAGAACTCTAGTCCATTATGATTCTAGTGTCTTGGGAAATATGGAAAGAAATGAAGCGCTAAAGTCTTTAAGAGATAGCACTCGTACGCGGCCACCATGTTGGTGGTGAAGATCAAGATCAAGGAGGCGCTAATTTTTTGCTGCTTGCTGTTTGTTGAGTGTACATGCTTTCTTTTACTTGTTCTTCCTTGATTCTCTCTTGTTTCTCCTAATCCCTTTGACCCCGGGGCTTAGACTTCCCTTTTTAATTGATATAAACACCATGTCCTACCTGTTTACTTTTTTATATAAATATATATATATATATGGCTGGCTTGGCGCTTTTGTCAGTAACACTTGGCATCAGCAATCGATTATTCAGTTTATACGGCAAACTTTGATTCCTTTTCCTTAATCTTGTCCTTCATCACGAGCACAAGCTGTTCGTAGAATCGTATTCACAGGATGATGATGGTATACGTATACAGAAAATCTCTCCATGCAGTTTACTTGAGCTCTTGACTAAACTAAAGCACACTTAAGAATCTGACTTGAACAGAAGCTTACATAATATATATATTTGTGTTCAACAGCTCAAGTCTGCTAGTAACTTTAATTTGGATGGACCCTGAAGGGACAGTGTGAACAACCCTCTCAAGTTCTTGACTGGGTAGACAAAGTAGCCTTCAACTGAGAGGAGAAACTCTGAAAAGGACATGGGGTTTATGGGAAAAAAGAAAGAGAAAAGAAAAGGACATGGAGACGGAAGCAGGACAGTGACACCTGCTGTTGGCAGTTGCTGAGGCCACCACCACCCACCAGTTGCCTCCACACCAGGCCAATACAATGCACCACATCACCATTCACCTCAGCATTTTACTCAGAGGTGTTCATGTATTTTATTTTTCCTTAGAAAACAACAGTTCTTTTGTCTGATGTAGTTTTATCTGAATAATAATTCTGTCCATTCCTCGGTGATACTGGTAACGTCACGATGATTTCCTTTGAAAGGCTGTGGCTCAATATACGACACCGTTTAGCGACAAAACATATTGACGCCCTCTCTTACTTAAAAATGGTTTTTGAAAAAAAAAGGATTTGCTTATTTGTTGGACTGTAATCGTCCTAGATGCTCCCAATATCATCTGCACCGATCGAAGTTATCATACCTATCAGAAGATCGACTTGACGTTCACGATCTAGTCTTCAAACCAAAACTGATTCGGACCCCACAACCATTACACTGCTACTCCATTGGTTATCAACCATGCACAACGCGATTAACCTCGCCGAGAAGGCTTTTCTACAAGCGGATCGAGAACACAAGCAAGAATGGGATGAACACAATCTAAAATTGTAAGTAAATATGAAACTTATGATAATGATAAGTAGTTCAAGTCTTTATAGGAAGGCGAACAAGATCAAGAACAGGGGCCCTGGTTCACAGCAAGCGATCTCGGAGATACAGTTGCAGCAACAATGTATGTTTCATGAGAAAAAAAAACAAGAACGCAACAAACCCATACCCTAATGAGAGCGACGGCTGCTAATTATAGAGCCTTGGACGTCGACCCCCGGACACACCCCTAATGGGCTCTAAGACGATACACGGCCCAATGGACCAAAAGACGATGTCACGGCACCCTGGCAGACTTTTGAATGATTCTTGTTGACTCTGGATGAATTTTGACATCAAACCAAAGCCATTGGTTAGCTTATCAAATTATCTTTCCAAGCATACGTAGATCGTTGAAAACAGAGTCCGTATAAGCCCTTGGTGTCGATTTTACCCGGGATTGCTCCTAAATTTCGAGGTGGACTCGAACCTGATTTGGACCTCCACCTTGGCGACTCGATCCTGATAAGCTTTAGGCCTCGTTCTCGTTTTGGACACACTTTTCTAATCTCCTCGACCTCCATACGATTCTCCAAGCATGGTCGTATGTATGGAGGTTATGTCATCATCATTGTCTCCCTTGGGCCGCCCGGTGGTGTCTCCCCTTTCTTGCCTTCGTTGTCTGCCGTAGGCCCGGTGAATTCGCGGGGGCACCGTACTCGGAACCTTCGGTGACGCGGCGAAGGCTTCGCACACGGCCAGCCTCCGCTGCCCCCATCGAGCCTTCGGCAACTTGGTGTGTTGCCTTCGCTCTAGGCCTCCACCTAAGGCCTTTCGTCTCCCTCTCGCGTCCCCCTTCAGTATGGCCTTCGGCGCACGCATATCAAGATTTAAACTTTAAAATTTGTGAGCAATAATTTGACTAACAATATTTAATTATTATAACATAAATTTGATACGGTTATATTTATAATTAAATCTACTATCCAATTATCATAAATTTATAAGTGTAGATAGTATAAAATAAATAGATGGTGAAATTGTAATTTGAGAGACCGTATTATGTCAAGTTATGCCTTGTAAAACACAATGGAAGAAGCGATAGATAAATTATAAGTCACTCTGGCTTTTCTATAGAACTTCCCTCCATTGAAAATTGTAAGTCATTATGGCTTTGGTAGGTAGCTTTTGCTACGCACCTTTTTTATATATAGTAGAACTTATGTATTAAAAAAGCTAGAACGCCTTGCAATTTGAAACGGAGGGAGCAATAGATAGATGGAGACTCTATGGTAATACTATGAGCAACCAATAATAACCACGCCATTAGTGATGGTAACGGATACCCAACATGACTACTAGATTAGAGCAGCTCCAGCGATGCCCCCTGTTTGACCCATAAACGTCCTTTTTTCTCTAGGAGTAATAATAAAGTAAAGTTTAGCTATCATGACCCATCCCGGTAAATGTCTCCATGCACATAAGATCCGTCAAAATCCACAGTGATTCCGACAGTACAATACCCTAATAATAACTCCCTCCAAAATGTGTGAAAACTACTGTGACCGCGTTGGCCAATCAAACAATTCCCTCGGAAATATTCTACTACATGACCATGAACTGTCCCAATTAGCCCACGCGGACAACCAATCAAACGCTCTAAGCGACGGCGGCGGGTAGCGTGAACATGACCTCACGAGTAGTGGCTATCACCACCTTTATTATTTACTATTGATATCATTATTATTGTTACTACGTGCATAATAAGAGAGGCAATAATGCAATCATTCCGCTGGAATGAAACAGCGACGGGTCCTGGCCGGCCGGAACACCAGTTCTACTTGCCATCTTCTTCTTCCGCCGCCGCCTCCTCTCGATCTGCTTCGTCGTCTTCATCAGTCATCATCATCATCACTGACAAGAGGCCAGAAGGGACATCATCCATTCATCGTACGTCCCCGGCCGTCTGCACTACTGCGCATGCCGTGTACTAGGCGCTGCCGCTGCACCTGCTGCATGATAGATGGACGCTGCACCTGCATGCATGCAAACGAACAAACGGCTTGTAAACGAACAACGATTCTTCTTGTTCATGTTGACCACCGGCCCGGAGACGGACCACTATTCCGGTCTCCGGACCTGCGAATGGCCTATAGTAGTAGTGCGTGTTGTGTACGTGCGGCTCTTTGAACGTACGAAAAGACCTCACCACCATGACAGACATGTCTCCTCCAGCAGCTGGTGGTTGTCTGGTTGCATCAAACGTACAAATTAAAAGCAGCTCAGCTTGGCACCTAGAATGATGCATATATGTTTTGTATGGCTGGCAGCACATCGATGGTTAGGCAGGCACTACTAGGAACGAGCTAGTTAGTCCTCGATCGCATTGGATTAATTCTCTCTCTCTTTCTCTCGCTGGAGACACTGCACGTTATGTGCTACTGTAACTGTATTTGCTACACTGTTTGTGCATCTGGATCTTGAGATTGCCACCTTCCGGCCATGCAAGTCTGTGTGCTGCATGTAGACATCTCGTTCACACAGGTGCTGCTGCTGCTGCCACACTGCTGAGGTCGATGCAGCAGCAGGCCGGTAGCTCTCACGATGGGCTCTGGAATGGAAGCAATTGTCAGCTGCCTCGTGTTGTTACTGTTAACATCATCCCCATCCCCATCCCCATCCCCTGTCCTGTAGTCCTGTGTGTGTGGTTGAGACGGAATGGATAGATGGCAACACGACACGGCGTATACTATCTTACTATGGCCAAGGTCAATGACTCCCCCTGCCGGTCGCCGGTCCAAACTTTTGACCAGGTTCATTGAAAGGAATCACAGCCACATCGATCCCCTCCTCTAAATTTTAAGGCTCTAAAAAATTTAAAGCACTTTAGTTCGGTTTTGAGATCTAAAACTATAATGTGTGAAGTGAGATGAAGTTTAGAGATAACTTTAGACTAACTGTTTGGAGACTTTCGTCCTGTTCTGCTGCACTACTTCAGCAGTACTTTTCAGCGAACGAACAATATTTTTCCTCTCACAACATTTTAGCATAAGCCAAATTTCAGCGAAACGAACAGCTTTAAAATATATAGCTCTAAAGTTTAGAAGAGGGATCCAAACAGACCCTAAACTACATATACAACTTAATCGAGCTCAGTGACGCATTCAGTGGTACCATGACTGATGGGTGAATCCCGGCGACGTTGTCGGTGGCAACGTGACCAACTCAGGTTGAGCCCAATGGCATTGTCAGTGATGACAACGTAGTTAGTGACTGATGGGTCGAGCCTGGCGACATTGCCGAGGGTGGCAAGAGACGTCCCATGATGCCAAGTGACACGAGGGATGGCGAGGGACATTTGGGGATGCCACGTGACACTGAGAGACAATGAGACATCAAAGGACGTCGGGGGATGCCACGTGATACCCAGGGTCAGAGACGGACGTCGATGACGTTGAATGTTAGGCGTCGCACCAAGTCGACAATGAAGCTAGTGATGGAATCCATTTAGATCCATTCAAGTTGGATCCACGTGCAAGATCTCCTACCTAGTGCATCAACTGTCAGTGTTTTTACCACTAGTTGTGACTATGTAACGTATTACGCTTAGCGGATTTAAATGGTAGCACAAGGATACAAAGATTATACTCGTTCATGTGGGAGTGCTCTACGTCTAATATACTATGATGGTCGAAATGCTTGTGTGTTGTATGGTCAATTAGGGGGGGGGACCCTACCCCTTAGTATATAGAGTACAGTTATAAAGAGAAGTATCCTGATCAGTTTACAACAAGGATCTCGATAGGTCGATCGGGGACAGTAATGAAATGTATGTCTTGTTCTCTAAGTAGATAAAGGACCCTAGGAAGATGTTGCCTCCGATAAATCGGTCTTGCCCGCCCTATGTCAGGAGTGCATTTTTTTTACCTCCATGATGATACTCGTGGCCATGTAATCGTTACCAAGACATTTTGGTGGCTGGCCAATAGAACTAATAGACAGATAGAGAGTATACCACAATACTGCGTACACTAATGCAGGACTAAGGTAGCAGTCCCGGTTGGTGGCTCAAACCGGGACTAAATCTCCTATTAATTCCGTGCCTAATTTCGGGTGGGACTAAAGCCAATAACCAAAAGTATCTTGTCTAGTAGTGGTATACCAGCAACCAATAATAATAAACATGTCATTAGTGATGGTAACGGATACCGAACATGGGTTCAGTTGTAGTTACTAGATTACATCTCAGCGTAACGAAGGCTTCTCTCCTAAACCAGCAACCACACGCACGCGCTCTCAGCTAAAAACTAAATTTCCCTTGCTTCTTCAAGGAGGTGAAGACTAAACTGTTATAAAACATGTTGTCAGCGGTTAGGATCGTTTCCTCTCTGTCTTTCATAATCAACATAGTAGATGAAAATAAAACACATAGACACAAAAGACAGGGAGGCTATTCTTTATTTCTCTGCATATTGGTAATTATAACATATAACTCCCACATATATATAGTCCTGCCAATACCTAAGAGTTTGGTAAGAGCCTACATACAAACGGATTCGGATTAGGATTCCACCTTCTTCTTTCCTTCTAGGATAGAGTCCGTGTATTTTACAACACTCCTCCTTGGGCAATTACTACGATATGCACATGCCTCATTAAAAACTATATCCGAAAATCCAGTGGGAAAAAATAGTTCTTGAAGAAAAGAGTACATCGCATTCATTAATTGCATTGCACATGTTGTCTCATTAAAAACCTTACGTGAGAAACCTTCAAGTAAAAACTCACATAGGAAAAAAGAGTACAACATTTAACCTTCTTGGTCATGTATTCTTTAGGATATTTTAATCTTCATGAATAGATATTTATCTTCATGATCTATGCATAAACTTCAATGTTTTAGCAAATATGATCTACTTGATATTTGTAATTTTAGTGGTTTACCTTCAAGGTAGATTTAATCAGATATGCTCCCGCTCGTAAAGCCATAGTTTGAACTTTATTGTTCAAATCTCACATTTCATAATTGTGTGATTAACTAATGGTATGCAGTACCATAATACTATATCTTTCAAAAGATGGCTCTCAATTCTTTTATGAATTATAATATGAGTATAAATAAGAGCAATATGCTTCATGCATAATGACCACTTATTAGTTGTGCAAAATAAATAAAATTTATCCTCCAGGGTAATAAATCATTTCAAAGGATTATGGGGGTAAATAAGTTACAATATTCAATATCTTCTAGATAGTGTATCAAACTTATACTAGAGTTTGAATACTTATAATTCTTTCCTTAGTGGATTTTCAAATTATATGTTCTTCAAATCTTCAGGATTTTAATTATACCACTAAATAATAAATCAAGTCTTACATTTGGCATTTAGGAGATAATTCAATTGCCAAAATCACCACTATTCTAATAGCTTCTATGGTATTTAGAGGATATCAACATTTCATTTGCTAGCTTTTGATATGCACTTTCTGAGTGTTTATATGACACCTTCATGGTGTTTAAGATTCCTCATTTTCTTTCTCTTAGGCCTATATTCACTTCAGGGATCAATGGTGTTTATTCAAGAATCGACTGGTAAATACTTCATGGATTAGTTCCTTTAAGGTTGTTTTTATTTTCGGTGAATTATATTTCTCTTCCACGAGATATATTCTCTATTGCATGAGAGATTATTCTGAGATATACACAATAAAATAGTGTTATTCACTGTAAAGTCATTCGATGACTCTATTCCTTCTAGGACATGCTCTTCTTGAGACTTCAATATTCATACAGGAATATATATTCTACCTTAGACTTCTTAATACGTAGTATGAGATTTAATTTCCATATGTTGCTATTTCTATTCTTCATGAACTATATGGATTTTCATAATCCACTTACTAACTACATATTTCATATTTATTTATTTCATTTGCTAGAGACATAGCAGAACTATTATTTCTTCTTAGTAAGAGATTCAACCTCAATTGCATTCTTCATTGACCCGATATAATCGCTACAGGCGACTTTGCCATGGACTTTATTTTTTGGATCCAGGTTCTCGTAAGAGAAACATTTGCAATTATAGAGTTAACGTTGTCGACAACTATTATTTTCTCCCAATATTCTCATAATATGAGATTATTCTGTCTCTTTGTTATTTCCCAAACAAGAAATGATTTGTTGTTCTGCATACCCAACACTAATGATGCGCGCGTTTAGTGTGTTGGATTTCATCTTCATGATAATCCTCTTCATGAGGTGCTTAAACTTCTTCATGAGGTGTTCTCTTCATGAGAATGAAGGAGTTTCATTTTATTTCTATCCAACAAGTACACACTAAATTAGAATCCATAGGCGTTTCCGTAGATTTTAGCTTGATAGTATACAACATTTAGTTTACTACTAGTAAACACAACTTCTGGTTTATAACTTCAAGTTACTTCTCTCATTTTCAAAAATATCTGGCATATGCTCTGTCACAGAACCGACCAATTTATAAGAGTACAAGTACGAAAACAATCGCCGAAACGATCAAATTCTCGAACTTGCGCCCATATAAACCCGGTAGTCAACTGAAATCACGACGGATTTCAAACCAACTTGCATACAACCAAGATCACAGTAATTCAACATAACATATCGTACGTTACAACATTTCGCAGACGTTTGCAAATAGATTACATCAACACAGAGTCATCGTTATTACAAAACAAGTCTTGTAACATAGCGGAAGCAAATAGTTTAACTCACACACACGAGTTCAATACCAGATTACCGATTCACGATCACATCCCACAAAAGCATTCAGATAAGATAACGAAAGATCATGCCCGTGATCTAGTCTTCGTCACCCGTAGGGTGGAGACAATACTTACAGATCCCGATAGAGAAGGTCATCTCGCAACAAGAGGGAATAAACCACGAGTGCGGAATGTACTCAACTAGACTTACCCGACGAAACCAAAATAAAAGACACCAAGGATCATGCATAGCTTTATTTTGTGGATCCGGTGACACTCATTTGCGTAAAAGCATATGTAATAATGATTAACTTTTATCCTGAACTAGCAATGACTTTAAGCCATTAACCTGTCATCTAAATTAGCACCTGTACTAATCAACCACTTGATTAATATGCAAACATTAATAACCATAGCAGGTATAATTCTCGGCAACATTATCATCATCATCATCATTATCCATTTAACCATATCGTTAAATTAATTGAATCTACGCTGTCATTTGCTCAAGTCAAGTTCTCACTATCCGGAGAGAGGCGGCGATTCAAATCGATTCCTATCCAAATGGAGGGTATTCCTAACACAAACCCCGCTTCCCCGTCGTGTCGCAAACAAGTCACCTTTGGTACAACTCAGGAGAAAAGTAACAGAAAAAGACGCGGGTCCGGGCCGCCTCTGCATTCTCGAGAGAACCACTCGCCAGAAGTGCGGGATCTCAAACCCCGACTCCCCTTGGACTTATGCCAATGGCTCTCCGCATCATCCTTACTACCTCCGAATGCATCCAACCCCCACGGTTCCCGGCCCGAGTTGAGCTACTCGGCTTCATGGGTCGGAACGACTTATCCGCCAGCTAAGTGTTAGGCTCGTTCAACATGACATGAGGACGTCTGACAGATCGGTCCTTAAACGACACGAGACGGAGTCACTATGTTCAAACCTACACAAGACTCCGCCCGGTCTTAATTCATTATTCACATGGTTCTTTTCCACGATAGCAAATATAGCCAACCGTGATCCACCTCATCCTAAATCTCGCAGTGACAGAAATCACCGACTTCTACCGCACTAAGCATGGCTAAGCATTTAACCCGTTCTGAACTTAAATAGGATTCCAGGTCATGCGATATCCGGACAAGGAGGGATATATAATGCAGCAATTGGTTCCAACCAATTCCTATACTTAATGCATCATCAACAATAAAGATACTCAATATATTTGTAAAGACATGGGAGACTTATAATGCTCCGGGCTTGCCTTTCGTGAAAGAGGAAGGTCAGTGATCGTGGCACTCGGGCAACTCCTCGGCGACGGCTGCTTCTTCGACTTCCTGCACCTCGGGCTCCTCCTCCTGGTTGGCTCCCTCGAACTCCAGCAACGTCACTCCCTCCGGCACACCTATTGCATGAATGCGCAAGATACATATCATGGATGCATATGTACGAATGTCGGGGATGCTCGGGAATGCACATGTTCATTGTAGTTTGCATATTTCAACTTAAGCCCTATTCAAATCACTTTACTTACCCAGTTTATACAACCTAATGTATAATTGCTCATCTTCAGTTAATGACCTAGCACCTGCACCTAAAGCATATTCTCAAGTTAGGCTAACCTCCAAACAATTAACGATTACGTTGCAACACATTCAATCAAGCATGTGTATTTCAGCAATTGAAGACTATATATATCGGTACATTAAACTAGCCATAACTGGAGATGTATAAATCCAAATAATATGCAACAAGACAATCTGGAAAGCTTATAAAATTGTCTAAAACATTTTCAGACCTCAAAGCATGATTCAGACCTTTACCAGGTCGAATTCATCAATCAACAGAAGTCTATCCTCACAAGGCAGAGAATCAGCAAAAACTGCAACCTAACTTTAAACAGCTGTAGTTTCTAAACTACTGGGCCAAATGCCCTCAAATTTTGACAGGAGCTAGATACATAAGTTACCTACAACTTTTGTATTCAACACAAGCACAGAAAACCACATTATCATGGGGAACTTTCCAAAGTCCCCAGATCTGTCCAGAGGGACAAAATGCCAACAAATAATTAGCAACTTATGATGTAAACATATAATTAGACAAAACCAACTTTACTATCTTATCACACATATCCTAAGAACACCAGAAAGTAGGTTGTCCATTACCAAAACATTTCTTTTAATACCTTTCTTAATTTATTTAATTAATTAGGGGGAAATAGTAAACCTATATGAAAACTGCCCCATTAATTCTACAAAAAATTACAGTAGACACTACATACTCTAAGTAGACTACCATAAAAATTTCACATCATTTGAGCAAGTAGAAAAGCCTACACAAAAATGACAAGGCATAATGGCTTAAAATGGCATAATTAGGAAACCTTAGTGAAAAGTGTCAAGCAACAGATTTCATATTTTTCCTAGCATCTATAAGGTACCAAGATACTACCTACCAAGTTTCATGGCCATAGGATTCATAATTAATTTACTAAAATTCACCCAAGTATCTACCAATGATAAAAGGAAAATCTATAACTCAAAAACTACACATGCAATGACTCTCAAATTTTAACCAGAGCTTCTATTATACAAGACTAGCTCACCCACAAAATTTCATAATTTTTGGATCACAGAAACTCAAGATATGATTTAAACAAGTTTGCATGCATTCAAAAACACTTTTCAAGTTCCTATTTAATTCACCCAAAATTTCTACATAATATGCTCAAGATATATTTTTCTTAAATACTAGACCTAACAGTGAGTCTAACAAAATTGGAATCACTCAATTTGGATCTACCAATTAGGAGTTACAAAAATCACAAATCAGTATTCAAAACTGAAAATTTGAACTAGCCCTAAGATCGCTCGACCAGCGACACACGCGGGACCCGATGTCGGTCCCCACCCGTCAGTGAGCCAAAAGCAGAGGAGGCGGCGCGACGCTGCGGAAGACGGCGGAGCTCGCCGACGGTGACCTCACCGGCGGCACGAGAACGGCACCAACGTGACCGCCTAGACCTCTCTGCGTCGATTGGCACCCTAACCGCAAAACCTACCGACCTCTAGGTACCCGGCCACGGCTTCGGCGGCTCGGCCATGGCGCCGCGGCGGCGTGGCGTGTCAGAATTCGCTTATTGGACCGGCGTGGTGGTGACATCATCACCCAAGCATCAGCGCATGACAGGGAATACGAGACGCGGGCTAAGAATGGAGGAGTGGTGCGGTGGTGCGGCGTCATGGTGAGCGCCATCTCCGGCGAGGGTGCGACGGTGCGGGGAACCCCGACGCCGCCTCACACGAGGACGAATGACCGCGCGGAGATGACGACGAGCAAGAGGGGATCACGGCGGAGCTTTGGTGAAGGTGTAGTCTTGCGTTTTCGCGGTGGTGAGTCTTGAGGAGCTTGCCGAAGCTCACAGCGGCAATGGGGCGCGGCTGCTTGCTTGGCGCAGCGCGCGGTGGAGGCGAAGAAAGGCGAACTGGAGCGGGTGAGTGCGTCGGGCAGGCGCGCGGACGGGTTAATGTCACGGCCGGCCGCGCCAGGGCATCCGCGGCGCGTGGCAGCGCACTCAGGTGACCGGCGACGCGCGGCGTACACGCGGCCGTCGAGTTCTGATTGCAAGATCACTGTAGCAGCGTTTCAGTGAATCCGAACCATCCCGACAAATACATTAATCACGTTAGCACGGCTAACACGTTGCTCAAAGTGAAATCCGTAAAGATGAAAGTTGTAGATCTATATTAGGGCTACAAATTTGGTTTAGCAATCAACAGCCAGTTCTCCACGGATCACGAGTTATATCAAGCCAAAGTGGAGGTCATGCAACTGAAACTCAGTTCCAACACTTAGAAATTTTCAGAGTTTCTAAAAAGACCTCAAAACTGACTTGTGGGACCTTTTTGAACATGTTGTGCACATTTTCATGAGATGGCTTCTAAACAAAGTTTGTTCCTTATTAAATTTACTACAACTTTGCTTTAGGTTGCTCAAGCATGCATAGACTCTAAGTTACACTTTTTAAACAGTCAAACTCAGGAGTTCTAGGGGTCCAATTTGGTCAACCATGACTTGGAAACCTAATTAGGCAAAATGATCAACATGAACATTGTTCCTAATGACATTCTAGGTGTAACTAAGTTACTTAGGAGGATCATTAGCCACACCACACATTGGTCACACAAGAATCAAGCAAGGTATGTACTGAAACAATGAAAAACACATGAAATGTTGCAACTGTTTCATAGTCATGTTTCACTTGTTTCATGATCTTGTTGCATAGCACTAACTAACCTTGTTTTACTAAGTGAGTGGCACATGTTGCACTTAAGTGTTGGACACTTTACATTTCATAAAGAAACAATACACAGGAAATACACAACATGTTGCAATGTTTCGAAATCATGTTTCATGTGATATAAGTTCAAGAATGGATGCATGATGCTCATGTTCATGAAATGTAGTGCAAATGTGGAAGCCAAACACCTGGGGTGTTACAGCCCTCCCCCCTTATAAAAATCTCGTCCCGAGATTTGAAAAGCGTACCATTGTTGATAGAACTCCTTATAACCATCCCTCAAATAATCTTCCCTTTCCCACGTTGCATCGCGTTCACTACCCTGATTACTCCACATGACTTTGTAGAACTTGACCACCCGACTCCTAGTCACTCGCTCACGAGTGTCAATCACTCGAACCGGCTTTTCTTCAAAAGTCAAATCAGATTCTAACGCGATATCCCCCAGTGGAACACGCTCTTCAGGGACACGAAGACATTTCTTCAACTGTGATACGTGAAAGACGTTGAAGATAGCACTCATCTCAGGGGGTAATTGAATCTTGTATGCTACCTTTCCACTTTGTCCAATGATTTGAAATGGGCCGACATATCTCGGCGCAAGCTTTCGCTTCACAATCAAGCGTTGGACACTTTCATAGGTGAAACCTTCAGATAAACGAAGTCTCCAACTTCAACTCAATAGGTTTTCTCGTCGTCGATCGGCATAACTTTTCGCCTAGCTTGTCTTTGCGGCCATGTGAGTTTGGATAGTACGGACTTGTTCTTGACTTCTTGAACAAAATCAATTCCATAATATCTCCTTTCACCGGCTTCTACCCAGTTCAACGGGGTTCTACACTTCCGCCATACAAAGCTTCAAACGGTGCCATCTTGATGCTTTCTTGATAACTATTATTGTACGAGAATTCAGCTAGGGGCAACCATTTTTCCCATGAACCCTTCACTGAGATGACACAGCTCTCAACATATCTTCTAAGATTTGATTCACCCGCTTTCGGTTTGTCCATTGGTTTGCGGATGATAGGCGTAACTTCTTACTAGCTTAGTTCCCAATAATCCATGTAAGTGCTCCCAAAAGCGGCGAAGGAACTGTGGTCCTCTATCGAGATACAATAGTACGAGGATTCCATGAAGACGGACTATCGATTGAAGTACAACTCAAAGATAATCAATCGGACGGAAATCAATGCGACGAGAATGAAGTGTGCAGACTTAGTCAGACGGTCTACAATCACCCAAATAGAGTTAAAATTCCTCTGAGTAGTAGGGAGTCCAACAATAAAATCCATACTTATCTCCTCCCATTTCCAACCTGGAATAGATAGTGGTTGAAGTAATCCGCCCTTCATGTGTACAGCTTTAACTCGACAACAAGTGTCACACCTAGCCACATAAGCGGCTATCTCCTTCTTCATTTTAGTCCACCAATAACGAGGCTTCAAATCATGATACATTTTACTACTGCCCGGATGAATAGATAATCTAGAGGAATGTGCTTCAGATATGATTTGATCTCTAAGCTCTCTATCCTTCGGAACCACTAACCTATCCTTGAACCATAACACGTCATTTTCATCTACCCGAAAATGTTTGGTTTCTTGTTCTTTCATCTTGCGCTTGATGTGGAATACACCTGGATCGGTCTTTTGTAGCTCAATAATTCTACTTTGCAGTACAAACCGATGATGATGTTGTGAAGGATTGCAGGATGCATGAGCCGTGACAAATGACAATCACCTTCAATCAAAGAGTGACAATGCGATTTCCTGCTCAAGGCATCTGCAACGACGTTTGCCTTGCCAGGATGATAGTGCACTTGGAGATTATAATCCTTGATCAACTCGAGCCATCTTCGTTGACGCATATTCAACTCAGGTTGAGTGAAGATGTACTTAAGACTTTTGTGATCAGTGTAGATGTTGCACACATTACCAAGCAAATAATGTCTCCAGGCTTTCAAAGCATGAACAACTGCAATGAGTTCTAAGTCATGCGTGGGATAATTCACCTCATGCTTCCGAAGTTGGCGAGAGGTATAAGCAATGACCCTACCCTCCTGCGCATAAGAACACCTCCTAAGCCAATGCCCGATGCATCACAATACACATCAAAAGGTTTCTCAATATCCGGTTGTGCCAAAACCGAGCCGATGTTAGAAGAGTTCGCAGGGTATGGAAAGCCGCATCACACTCAGGAGTCCAGACAAACTTCATGTCTTTTTGCAGCAAGCGAGTCATAGGCTTGGCTATTTTAGAGAAATCCGGGATGAAGCGACGATAATAGCCCGCTAAACCCAGAAAACTCCGAACCTCATGCACCGAGCTGGGAGCCTTCCAGTCTAACACTTCTTGCACCTTGGTGGGATCCACCATAATTCCACCATCGGACAACACATGCCCGAGAAATGGTACTTTACGAAGCCAAAATTCACATTTGCTAAACTTTGCATAAAGCTTGTGTTCACAGTCTAGTCGTAACCACTCGCAAATGTTCAACATGATCTTCTTCATTCTCGAGAATAGACCAAGATATCATCTATAAATACCACCACAAATTTGTCCAACTCGAGGCATAAACACCGAATTCATTAGATACATGAAATGTGCGGGGCATTGGTCAATCCAAACGACATAACCAGATACTCATACGACCATATCTTGTAGAGAATGCGGTTTTGAGACATCCTCAGGCAATTTTGATTTGATGATAACCGGACCTCAAATCAATCTTGGAAAAGACTTTTGCTTTAGACAACCGATCAAACAAGATGTCTATCCGTGGCGGAGGGTACTTGTTCTTAATTGTGACCGCATTCAAAGGCCTATAATCTACACACATGCGTAGTGACCGATCCTTCTTCTTCACAAAGATAGTTGGACACCCCTGTAGGCGATGAACTAGGACGGATAAGGCCTTTCAGTAGAAGTTCACTTAATCGGATCTTAAGTTCAGCTAGTTCATTGGGAGGCATTCTATAAGGTCTTCTAGATATGGGTGCTTTATGCGGTAGCAACTCTATCTTGAACTCTACGTCCCGATCCGGAGGTAATCCAGCAAATCCTCGGGAAAAACATCCGGAAAGTCACACACTACCGGGATATTTGCCAAAGCCTTTGCTTGCACCGCATTAGCTGCACAAAGAAAGATTGATGCCCCTAGGTAGTTGCACCGTAAAAACCTTCCCGATTACGAGGATCTCTCGAGCATGACTACTCTAGTCGATGTATCAATAAGCACCCCGTGCTTGCTCATCCAATTCATTCCCAATATCACATCGATACCCAGCCCGGTAAAACTACCAGATCAACTTGATAACTTCGTCCCTCTATCTCAAGTTGTACGCCCCTACTACGAGCTTGGTGGGGATGGTACCACCGGCAGCCCTAATACAATAACCCTCACCCTCAACGAAGTATGTTTTTCTCACAAACTTGGATGCAAATGCGGGACTAATAAAAGAATGTGAAGCACCCGAATCAAATAGTACAAGCTGCGGGTGTTGATCAACCGAAACTTACCGACAAAGGATCGCCTCCCTGAAGGAATATCAACAACATTTGTATAGTTCACCGGCCACCTTGATTGAAATTCTTCTTAGGGTAAGGACACTTCCTCGCCCAATGGCTTGGTCTTGTTGCAATTCCAAAGATGGCATATTGCTTGGCGGAACATTGGAGCTTCCTTGATGGTAGTGCCCTTTGGAAGAGCAACCAGAAAAAGCCTTGCGAAATCCAGTCCTCCTGGATTCTTCTTCTGCATGGTGGCGAAACTTAGCGGTGACGCCGGTGGACTAATGGAGCCTTATGTGTGACGGAGCCTTGGATTGTGAGGCACTCGCCTCATAGGCTCTTTTACGACTCTTTGAAGCAAAGATACACAAAGATTATTGTTCTCTTGGGCTAGAGCATCACTAACAAACTCATTGAAATGCGCACACTTGCAATTTCCCATGGTCTTCATAAGTTTGGGGCTCACCCCGCTTGAAACTTCGATTTTTTTCTTGGCATCGGTGTCCACAAACTCCGTGGCGTACCTTGCAAGGTTATTGAAAGCCTCGCAGTATTCATTCAAGCTCTTGTTCCTTGGGTTAACTTCATAAACTCAGATGCTTGATCGCCATGAGACCGGGAGGAATATAATTTCCCTGAAGCGCACTTGAACTGATCCCAAGTAATTTGGGCATTAGCGGGCATAGTGGACCGATGATGGCTCCACCAAATACCAAATGGCCCATACAACCGGTGAGATGCGTACTCGATCTTCACACCTCACCAAGCGGAGCAAAGGAACTTCGCTTTCGAGAGTATTCAACCACTCATCACCTTGCAGAGGCTCCTCACTCCTCCTTGAAGATCGGGGTTTCGTGTCAAGGAAAGCCTTGAAATCACCAGATTGATTTGGTTCTCGGTCCTTGGCGGACATTCCGATCCTCACGGTTTGCCATCCGGCGCATAGCCTCAGCTAGCATGCGCCGACTTTCAACGATCGCTCGCATTAGCTCACCGGTGTGGGTGGTGGTGGAGGAGGTGTTTGCTCCTCATCCCCATGGTTACGACCGCGACGAAGATTGTAAGCCATCTGCAAAATGTATAGCCAATGAGCACTGATGATGTGGAAATTTGTAGATGAATTGTATAATTATGCCACACTGATTCCAATGGAGGAAATGAACTTATACTATCACAGAGGCACAATCATTCATCTAATCACACAGCTTCTCAAGCGCATCAATTGACACATTAAGGCAATGAACTTAACCAAAGAATGAGATAGATAGCCCGCATGCATTTTAACTTGGCAAAGGCTCAAATATGCGGAGCATAACATGTTCAATAGGTTACATCAAAGCCCGAGGGTTCCAAACTGACAGCAAAGATAACTTAAGGTTCGATATTACATCCCAACGATTAACTTATTACAAAGCTACTCGTTCATGCCTGAGGATCAACAAAGACTAGCTCCAGCAGATTAGCTAAGTAGTAAGCTAACTACGCATCGTCCTCGGAGTCAGTGTCGAAGATCTCTCCTCCATCTTCATCACTAGCAGGCTCTAACTCCTCATCTTCCTCCTCGTCATGTGGAACGTTTTCAGGTCCATTAACCTCAACGTCATCACCTTCAGCCATGATGACACCAGAACCCATCTCATCCTCCTCAGGTGGCAGGAGAGGGTGAAGCTGATTGTGTAACAGGTGAACCTCCTCATGAAGATTGTCATTGTACCCTTCTGCAGCCGCCAACTGCTGCTCGAGTTCTACCTGTCGCGCTCTCAGCACATTCTCCTCGTGCCAGGCTTCATTCCGTTGGTTCAGCATGTGAACCAACATACGCCACGATTCTTGGTGAGCAATCACAACCTCTGAACCTCCGTGTTCTCTTGATCCCGTTCCTGCGTGACTTGCTCCAAACGCTGCTGAACTGCAGTCCTCTCAGCAGTCACCCGGGCTAGCTCTGCCCTCAGCCTTTCCTCCTCAGTAGGCTCAGGACGGGGCTCACGAGGAGCTAAACGGTGACGAGGTGCCCCGCCTCCAGCCGGACTTATGGCCAGTGCGTTTGCAAATGCGCCGCCATCTGTAGCAAAAAGTTACAACGTAAGGGGGGGGATCATTTAAGGATATACGAAATTTAATTATTCGAGACCATCAATTTTAAAGGAGGAGAATGCAAGAAATGCCATGTATGATTGAACATGATGCATGCACGATCCGTATCGTCCTCACAAACCTAAACTAAAATTTAAAGGCTAGCGAAATATACGGTGGCATACATACGTTCTCTCGTATACGGTAGCTAGTCGATCTACAACGATACGTTGTCAGTGTACCTGCAGAAAATTTCATTTCAGCCCAGTAATTCCCAAAAAGGCATAAAAGCAAGCATTAACTAAATACTTTCATACATACATCCCCGGATGTATATACTCTAGTATCACAGCTACCCAACAGAGATACCCACAATTAAGTACTCTCATAGATACATGATTAAACATGTAGGTATGCGAGCAACCACAACTACTCTCCCCTAGACCGACGGTTGGACGGTCATGCTCTCACAACTCACCCTTACCTGGGCGTAGAGGCAAATGATCCAAACATTACCATTCAAGCGAATGGCACCCATGCAATAGCACGCCGCATGGACAACGAAAATAGAAACAATCATTTCCCAAAGTTAGTAATTATATAAGCCACCTAAAATCCTTAAGTGGGCTACAAAGGATGTGATCACTGGTACACTATAAAATTTTAGATTTTTGAACACTTACATATAACTATAAGTTATAAACCAGTTTTCAAACAAAAAAGCTTTTGTTTTTAAATACCAGTATGACATGTTTAATGTTGAATCTAGCTCGATACCAGGTATCACAGAACCGACCAATTTATAAGAGTACAAGTACGAAAACAATCGCCAAACGATCAAATTCTCGAACTTGCGCCCATATAAACCCGGTAGTCAACTCAAATCACGACGGATTTCAAACCAACTTGCATACAACCAAGATCACGATAATTCAACATAACATATCGTGACGTTACAACATTTCGCAGACGTTTGCAAATAGATTACATCAACACAGAGTCATCGTTATTACAAAACAAGTCTTGTAACATAGCGGAAGCAAATAGTTTAACTCACACACACGAGTTCAATACCAGATGCCGATTCACCATTGATCACATCCCACAAAAGCATTCAGATAAGATAACAGAAGATCATGGCCCGTGATCTAGTCTTCGTCACCCCCGGGTGGAGACAATACTTACAGAATCCCTGATAGAGAAGGTCATCTGCAACAAGAGGGAATAAACCCTGAGTACGGGAATGTACTCAGCTAGACTTACCCGACGGAAACCAAAATAAAAGACACCAAGGATCATGCATAGCTTTATTTTGTGGATCCGGTGACACTTTCATTTGCGTAAAAAGCATATGTAATAATGATTAACTTTTATCCTGAACTAGCAATGACTTTAAGCCATTAACCTGTCATCTAAATTAGCACCTGTACTAATCAACCACTTGATTAATATGCAAACATTAATAACCATAGCAGGTATAATTCTCGGCAACATTATCATCATCATCATCATTATCCATTTAACCATATCGTTAAATTAATTGAATCTACGTTGTCACCGCTCAAGTCAAGTTCTCACTATCCGGGAGAGACGGCGATTCAATCGATTCCTATCCAAATGGAGGGTATTCCTAACACAAACCCCGCTTCCCCGTCGTGGTCGCAAACAAGTCACCTTTGGTACAACTCAGAGAAAAGTAATGAAAAAGACGCGGGTCCGGGCCGCCTCGCATTCTCGAGAGAACCACTCTGCCAGAAGTGCGGGATCTCAAACCCCGACTCCCTTGGACTTATGCCAATGGCTCTCCGCACATCCTTACTACCTCCGAATGCATCCAACCCCCACGGTTCCCGGCCGAGTTGAGCTACTCGGCCCATGCGGTCGAACGACTTATCCGCCAGCTAAGTGTTAGGCTGCGTTCAACATGACATGAGGACGTCAAACAGATCGGTCCTTAAACGACACGACGCGGAGTCACTATGTTCAAACCTACACAAGACTCCGCCGGTCTTAATTCATTATTCACATGGTTCTTTTCCACGATAGCAAATATAGCCAACCGTGATCCACCTCATCCTAAATCTCGCAGTGACAGAAATCACCGACTTCTACCGCACTAAGCATGGCTAAGCATTTAACCCGTTCTCGAACTTAAATAGGATTCCAGCATATATCCGGACAAGGAGGGATATATAATGCAGCAATTGGTTCCAACCAATTCCTATACTTAATGCATCATCAACAATAAAGATACTCAATATATTTGTAAAGACATGGGAGACTTATAATGCTCGGGCTTGCCTTTCAGAAAGAGGAAGGTTGGTGATCGTGGCACTCGGGCAACTCCTCGGCGACGGCCGCTTCTTCGACTTCCTGCACCTCGGCTCCTCCTCCTGGTTGGCTCCTCGAACTCCAGCAACGTCACTCCCTCCGGCACACCTATTGCATGAATGCGCAAGATAAATATCATGGATGCATATGTACGAATGTCAGGGATGCTCGGGGAATGCACATGTTCGCTGTAGTTTGCATATTTCAACTTAAGCCCTATTCAAATCACTTTACTTACCCAGTTTATACAACCTAATGTATAATTGCTCATCTTCAGTTAATGACCTAGCACCTGCACCTAAGCATATTCTCAAGTTAGGCTAACCTCCAAACAATTAACGATTACGTTGCAACACATTCAATCAAGCATGTGTATTTCAGCAATTGAAGACTATATATATCGGTACATTAAACTAGCCATAACTGGAGATGTATAAATCCAAATAATATGCAACAAGACAATCTGGAAAGCTTATAAAATTGTCTACAAAACATTTTCAGACCTCAAAGCATGATTCAGACCTTTACCAGGTCGAATTCATCAATCAACAGAAGTCTATCCTCACAAGGCAGAGAATCAGCAAAAACTGCAACCTAACTTTAAACAGCTGTAGTTTCTAAACTACTGGGCCAAATGCCCTCAAATTTTGACAGGAGCTAGATACATAAGTTACCTACAACTTTTGTATTCAACACAAGCACAGAAAACCACATTATCATGGGGAACTTTCCAAAGTCCCCAGATCTGTCCAGAGGGACAAAATGCCAACAAATAATTAGCAACTTATGATGTAAACATATAATTAGACAAAACCAACTTTACTATCTTATCACACATATCCTAAGAACACCAGAAAGTAGGTTGTCCATTACCAAAACATTTCTTTTAATACCTTTCTTAATTTATTTAATTAATTAGGGGAAATAGTAAACCTATATGAAAACTGCCCCATTAATTCTACAAAAATTACAGTAGACACTACATACTCTAAGTAGACTACCATAAAAATTTCACATCATTTGAGCAAGTAGAAAAGCCTACACAAAAATGACAAGGCATAATGGCTTAAAATGGCATAATTAGGAAACCTTAGTGAAAAGTGTCAAGCAACAGATTTCATATTTTTCCTAGCATCTATAAGGTACCAAGATACTACCTACCAAGTTTCATGGCCATAGGATTCATAATTAATTTACTAAAATTCACCCAAGTATCTACCAATGATAAAAGGAAAATCTATAACTCAAAAACTACACATGCAATGACTCTCAAATTTTAACCAGAGCTTCTATTATACAAGACTAGCTCACCCACAAAATTTCATAATTTTTGGATCACAGAAACTCAAGATATGATTTAAACAAGTTTGCATGCATTCAAAAACACTTTTCAAGTTCCTATTTAATTCACCCAAAATTTCTACATAATATGCTCAAGATATATTTTTCTTAAATACTAGACCTAACAGTGAGTCTAACAAAATTGGAATCACTCAATTTGGATCTACCAATTAGGAGTTACAAAAATCACAAATCAGTATTCAAAACTGAAAATTTGAACTAGCCCTAAGATCGCTTTCAAACCACCGACACGCTGGACCCGATGTCGGTCGACCCCCACCCGTCAGTGAGCCAAAAGCAGAGGAGGCGGCTGCGACGCGCGGAAGACGGCGGAGCTCGCCGACGGTGACCTCACCGGCGACGAGAACGGCACCAACGTGACCGCCTAGACCTACTGCGTCGATTGGCACCCTAACCGCAAACCCTACCGACCTCTAGGTACCCGACCACGGCTTCGGCGGCTCGGCCATGGCGCCTGGCGGCGGCGTGCGTCGTGTTCCGCTTAGCTGGACCGGCGTGGTGGTGACATCATCACCCAAGCATCAGCGCATGACAGGGAATACGAGACGCGGGCTAAGAATGGAGGAGTGGTGCGGTGGTGCGCTGGCCGCGGTGAGCGCCATCTCCGGCGAGGGTGCGACGGTGCGGGAACGCCGACAGTGGCCTCACCGAGGACGAATGACCGCGCGGAGATGACGACGAGCAAGAGGGATCACGGCGGAGCTTTGGTGAAGGTGTAGTGCGCGTTTTCGCGGTGGTGAGTCTTGTGAGAGCTTGCCGAAGCTCACAACAATGAATGGGCGCGGTTGCTTGCTTGCTTACGCAGCGGCCAGCGTGGAGGCGAAGAAAGGCGAACTGGAGCGGGTGAGTCGTCGGGCGGCGCCGCGCACGGGTTAATGTCACGGCCGGCCGCGCCAGCATCATCAAGGCGGCGGCGGCGCCTTTCGGTGACCGAGACGACAGCGGCGTATACGCCGCGGCCGTCGAGTTCGATTGCAAGATCATCAGAGCATGCTTGTTTGATGAATCCGAACCGATCTGACAAATAAGCATTGTCGTCGCGTTAGCACGGCTAACACGTTGCTCCAAAGTGAAATCCGTAAAGATGAAAGTTGTAGATCTATATTAGGGCTACAAATTTGGTTTAGCAATCAACAGCCCGATTCTCCACGGATCACGAGTTATATCAAGCCAAAGTGGAGGTCATGCAACCTGAAACTCGGTTCCAACACTTAGAAATTTTCGAGTTTCTAAAAGACCTCAAAACTGACTTGTGGGACCTTTTTGAACATGTTGTGCACATTTTCATGAGATGGCTTCTAAACAAAGTTTGTTCCTTATTAAATTTACTACAACTTTGCTTTAGGTTGCTCAAGCATGCATAGACTCTAAGTTACACTTTTTAAACAGTCAAACTCAGGAGTTCTAGGGGTCCAATTTGGTCAACCATGACTTGGAAACCTAATTAGGCAAAATGATCAACATGAACATTGTTCCTAATGACATTCTAGGTGTAACTAAGTTACTTAGGAGGATCATTAGCCACACCACACATTGGTCACACAAGAATCAAGCAAGGTATGTACTGAAACAATGAAAAACACATGAAATGTTGCAACTGTTTCATAGTCATGTTTCACTTGTTTCATGATCTTGTTGCATAGCACTAACTAACCTTGTTTTACTAAGTGAGTGGCACATGTTGCACTTAAGTGTTGGACACTTTACATTTCATAAAGAAACAATACACAGGAAATACACAACATGTTGCAATGTTTCGAAATCATGTTTCATGTGATATAAGTTCAAGAATGGATGCATGATGCTCATGTTCATGAAATGTAGTGCAAATGTGGAAGCCAAACACCTGGGGTGTTACATGCTCCACTTCATGCTTCACAAGAGCATTATCAAACTATTGTTTGATTTAGTGCGTGATACTATTCCTGCTTCAAACTTCAAAGAATATTTTTTCTCTTAAGACCATTTTCCTTCTATGGAAATAATATTTGGCATTCAATATAGGCTTTCTCTCCCCCTGATGCCAATATTTGATCTTTAATAGCATACTTCAAAAAATATCCCTTATCATGGGCTTAAAATAATTCAATTTCATGTATCTCCAACTATAAGTGGAGGGCCATTCATGTATGCTATGATATAGTTTTATGAAAAATATTCACGCACATATTTTAACACGGGGGTTATTATTCACTAAATGCAGCGAGCTAGAATACATAAAGTGCACTTAAGAATGTTCAGCGTTCCTACAAACTCAGGGATGTTCTCCCCCTGATTTGCACATATCATGGTTTAGAAAACTATTTCATTGTCTAACTTCTTTATTGTTTAGCAAAAAAACGATCCAATTACTCATACATAAAAAATAGACCATGTACTTCAAATCTATATAATACACAACATTCAAAATCACATGGAATTTCTTCTAGAAATTTCTAATTGCCATTAATACAAAATTTCCGAAATATCTTTTCTTCAAAAATCCTAAATCATCTAAATGTGTAATCCACCATCTTAATTCCACAATTATTCATCCCATCAATTGGGTCACTTCTCCATTTAGCTAATTTCAGATTAACCGGCTCCTCCTGATCTTAGGTTACTTGACCATAGACCAATGTATTGCTTATGCATGCAACGCATTGAAAGCAAAATATTTCTTAGTTCAACAAGAACTAGCATGCTAGCTAGCCAATTTAATTATGAGGGGAAAAGTAGTAGCTACAAGCTACGAATATAGCTTCTATGCTAATACTCATGCAGGAGTAGAGAAGTTGCAGCTCAACGAAAGCACAACATAGTGATACACATTCATATGTAATGTGGAATGTTTGTATTCAATCCAACGTAATAGATAACAACAAAATGCAAAGCTACAAGCTTACTTACAATCCATACAATGTAGAGAAAGTGAACTCGGTCGGAGAGGACGCGGCTAGGACTTTAAGTCCTGATACATGCACTTAAAGATGATTTAGGAAGGCTATGCCTATTAAATATATATTACCCATATTTTCTTATGCCTTTACCCAAAATTCATCCCCCTTTTCATACCATAATTACTTCAAGTAGTAATAAGCTTCATGCATCTATGAATAATCATTTCAAATGTTCCATAAAATTTAATCATACTCCTAGTATTCAATGATTGTGGCATTAAATTTATATATCCAATATACTATTTAGTGTACAAGAACGGATTCAGGGTAGGACATAAACTTCTAGTTTCTGGGCTAAAGTATTAGATACTTAGTTTTAGGATTATACAATTTCTTGGCGAAATTGATCCTTTCAAGATCAGTTAATATGCCAATATAGTCCAATTGTTCATGTGCTTATAGAAAATCCAGTTTCACTTCTACCTACATGGTAATAATACACAAAGAACTATAACCTTCATGGTTAATTAAGGCTTCTTTCTAGATAAAATTAATGAAAATTTTATTTAGATAGGCAAAAATAGGCAATTGTTTATATGTGAAACATATAAATCTAATTTATTCCATGAGAAATAAACACATATTACTTCAAGTAAGAATTGCAACTAAGAATATTAAATGTTTCATATTAGTCTTCAAGCTAATAAAATAACCAGTAACCACTTAAATCAATGGGAATTAAAACTTAATGCACCACCGCTACTATATACTAATACTTCTATATAGTATAAGTTTAAATACAATACAAGTAGCACATGGTTTAAGTTATTCTTCTAGAGAAACCTTAAAATTCATTACCCATTCTTATATGTCTTGGCTTCTATGCTTGACATTTAGCAGCTTCATGCATGCTTTATTTCATAGTGGTGATATGTAATCATGATCCTTCTAGGAGTGTAACATATGCAAGTCATATGTCCTGGTTCATAGAGGTGTCTAAAAATTCTCACTCAACTTCTATTTGAGTAATTTCTGATGATAAATTCAATACTTCATGTATTACATTGCTCTTTGATATTCTATCGCGAATATACATTGATAAAATCTTATTTACCATCTTGTCTTCTAGATATTTAATACAAAGCTTCAAGCTATTGTTTATAGAGCAGCATTATACCTCGATCTACAGGCATACAAGCTTAAAAATTCGACTTTCAGTGTAATATGATATTTCGTAATCATAATTTGGAATTTTTCTCGTGCAGTGAGTCCCACAATGCATTTGTTATTTCTCCTAGCCATATACTCATTCTAGAGAGTAATCAGAAAATATATCCTGAGTTCACTACATTTCAATGGTAACAAAATATCCTACATGGATTTAATAATAACTATAACAAATAATTCTACTATTATGAGTAATTCTAGGAAATTTCCTTCTTTTGATGCATGCATATGTTAACATAAATTGGACCATGTGCATATAAGTTTACTACATGTAAACAGGTAGTAAGGTGCAAAAAGGTAGTGGACGGTTATTCAAAATATTCTTAGAAGCATCCTAGCATTTTTCAGGATTACAGTATATACAAATTTTCAGAATCAATACCAACCATTCATTCATCCCAAAAATTCATTATGCTAGGAAAAACAAATATGATCCTCTCAAAGGTGATAAGTCTAAGGTCTGCAGGATTTATAGAGAGTTATACCATGTTTCTAGTATAATCATTCAAAATTTAATTCTTATAATTACATGATATAAATTTCATTATGTGTGATAAATGCATTTAAATAATCGAGCATAAAACAAAATATCACATGACATATATACATCATCAGCAAATGGATATTACGAAATATATAAAATAGATGCTGTTTTACGTATACACAATTTTCTGCAGGAAATTTCTTGAGGATTTATTTGCCAAATAAATCGAATTCGTGAGCCACATTGCGGCAGCAACGTACTACATGGATATGACCATGGGAGGAAGTGACAACATAGGTGCATGGCTACAAGCCTACAATTTGATCTGTCGACGACGGCATGCGGAGCAACTGCGTGTTGCGTATTGCGTTAGGGCCTCCGCTCCAGACGGCGGCGATCAACTAGACTCAAAAACTAGCCGTGCGATTATTGAGCTAGTGAACATTCAAGTTTTTTTTTGTGATTAGTGAACATTCAAGTTCGTGGTTAAGCATATATATACATGCAACTTCTTGTATGGTCGATTTCAAATGCATGCCTACTTCGTGTACGGCCGATTTCAAGGTGGTTAGATCGGCTTGACGGCGCAAGCTGCGATCTACAGGATCAAGGTTCATCCGATGGTTGCATGACATCTAACTGGTCACGTTGACAGCAACTTCGTGTTTCGCTAATAAAGTCCGGATAATTTACCGACTTCGGGACGGCAATAACTTCAACTTCATGTTTCGTTAATAAAGTCCGGAAAATTCACCGGCTTCAGGACGGCAATAACTTCCAATATATTATGATGTACATGTGCCGAGTACGTACAATGCTACGTCGTTCATGCGTATCTGTACATACATGTACATATACTGAATATGTAGCACCGTATGACAGGTTCTTCAATACATCATGACTAACAAAAATTAAATCATAACGAACAAGTCACATAACGTACTTCATATGTTCGTGGGCATGTATGTGAGACTAAATTAAAAATTAATCCCCATGCATGAGTATGGTCTTCGTGCCTTCTAGGTAGGATTTCAAGATTAAATTAAAGATTAATCCATCCATGCATGAGTACGGCGTTCGGCCCTTCTCGGTAGGATTGTTTTTTTAAAAAAAATATATAGATTAATCCACTAGCATCTACCAGATCGCTTCAGTCACTGTGTTCCTGGCGTCCGTACATGTGCATGCTTCTTGCATGTATATGTACCGCGTGTACATATTCTATTTTCTACTGCATTTTGGATCGAAAAGTATAGACCAGCTCCAAGGCTGGTGTAACCAAACGATCTGCGAGATATGTTCCATACCTTTGGGGATGACAATTTGATCTACCTCATATATCATGTAAGGCAGTGGTTAGTAGATATATACTGCGTAAGGTGTTTGTCATTGTCGTAGAACTGTCTGCTTGATGACGACGGTATATGTCGATGTAGTGCAGATTAGTAGTAGGTAGAGGTAGCAGATCCGCTCCGCTAACAACGTCGGGATGTCGACGTCGTCGAAGTAGTCGTTGTGAGATGTCGACGGTACAAGCGTCGGCATCAAAGATCGGCGACGACTTCAATGACGAAGTCGACGTAGAGCTTGTCGTACTGATAACATGTTATAAAACATGTTGCCAGCGGTTAGGATCTTTCCCTCTTCGTCTCTCATGATCTAGATGAAAATAGAACACATAGACACAAAAAAAATAGGAAGGCTATTCTTTATTTCTCTGAATATTGGTAATTACAACATAGAGCCCCCATATTTATATAGTCCTGCCAATGCCTGAGAATTTGGTAAGAACCCATATACAAACGGACTAGGATTAGAATTTCATCATCTTCTTTTTTTTAGATAGAGTCAGTATATTTTACAATATAAACAAAAGCTAAATGCACAATCTTTATCATATACCCTTCCCGGGTAAATGTCTCTATACAGACCCGTCAACATCCGCAGTGATTCCAACACTACAATACCCTAATAACTCCCTCCCAAATATATAAAACCTGTTGTGACCGTTGGCCAATCACACAACCCCCTCGGAAATAATCTACATGACATGTCCCAATTAAGCCCACGCGGACAACCAATCATCAACGCCCTAATTAGCGACGGCGGCGGGTACCATGAACATACCTCACCAGTTGCTAAAACAACACCTTTGTTATTATTAATTATCACTAATATTATTACGTGCGTAATAAAAGAGGCAATAATGTACAATCATTATTTCAGAACACCAGCGGCAAAAAAAAAAGCACAATCATTCCGCTGGAATGAAACAGCGACGTACGGGTTCCGGGCCGGCCGGAACACCACTTCTACTTGCCCTCTTCTTCCTCCTCCTCTATCTCCTCTAGATCGCGATCTGCTTCGTCGCCCCGGCCCCCTCCTCTCCTCTCATCATCACTCACAAGAGGCCAGAAGGGACATGATCCATCATCCATCCATCGTACGTCCCTGGCCTGGCCTGGCCCGGCCCGACCCGGCCGTGTGCACTATTGCGCATGCCGTGTAGCCTCTGCCGCTGCACCTGCATCTACATGCAATCTATCACGCGCCCTCATTCATTTGCGTACTACCTCTGGCCAAAGTTAACAGAAGTGCTCATGTCTCTGGCCGGCTGGTTGCATGGTGTTCGGATCCGGTGATAAAAATTTAAGAGGTGTGTCGAGAGAATGTTGTATGGGGTGTTCGGATATTAATATAAAAAACAAATTATATAATCCATCAGTACTCCACGAGACGAATTTTTTAAGCCTAATTAATCCGTCATTAGCATATGTTTACTGTAGGTAATTAGTCTATATTTAATATTCTATACATGTGTCAAACATTTAATGGGACAACGACTAAAATTTAGGAAGAGCAACCAAACACCACCGTACCACCTGCACCTCTTCAAGTAGCTGGTATGATGATTGATGTATGGCAGGCAGATCGAGGTTAGGCAGGCATGCACTACATTTCTTTTAGGTAACAGAAAGTTTCCGGCTTCAGACTTCTTCAGAAGAAAAAGCATCAGTCTAAACTTATTATACGCCGTGTTTAGTTGGATCCAAAATCCAAAAAGTTGCTACAGTACCTGTCACATCGAATGTTTGCGATCTGTGCATGAAGTATTAAATGTAGACGAAAATAAAAACTAATTGCACAGTTTGGTGGGAAATTACGAGACGAACGTTTTGAGCCTAATTAGTCCATGTTTGAACACTATTTGTCAAATAAAAACGAACGTGCTACAGTAGCTCCAAAATCCAAACTCACCCAACTAAACAAGGGCATAGTAGCACACCTATAGTTAAAACTTATTATAAGTTTAGAACTAAAGTTCAAGGCGGTAAATGAAAGACCATCCATACATGCGAAGAACGCCATGGCTCTCCATTCTAGTAGCTTGCAAGCGTCGAGAATCCATTCCTTGCCATCATCCGAGCGCTACAACAGAGCCTAAAATCGTAACCAGTGTGTCCCTCTTATCGAAAAGAACCTGCAAAAAAGTTGTTGGGTGACCTTTATCAAAAACCACATCGTTCCTTGTGATCCATATTGCCCAATAAAATAGCGTAGCCCCGGTCAATAAACGATGATTATGATTGGAACCCTCTAGCTTTGACCAACTATTGAAAAGACGGTTCGTGTTCCTTGAGAATGAATGGCAAACAAAAAAACGCCAAAGAAACCTGGCATAATTAATGGCAATCAAAAAACAAGTGTTGAATAGATTCAGATGTGCTAAAAAACAATAAGCCTGACTACTATTTCAATTTCTTTTAGCAAGATTGTCTTTTGTCAGTATCACCTCTTCTTTTGAAAACCAAAGAAAAATCTTAATCTCCAGGGGCACTTTCATAGGCTTGCACTACATAGTAGTAGCGAGCTGGTGATTAAGCCTCGCACTGGATTCTCTGCTTCTTCCTCTAGAGACACGTACCTACACACGGTGCGTTGTGTGTGCTACTGTAACTATAACCACTGGAGCTATAAAAGCTTACTCCTAGCCTGTTCGGTTAGGAGTAGTTCTGGACTGGAATCGTTCCCCGTGACGCTAGCTATATAAATTAAACAAGAAATTCCGGTTGAAATGATTCCATGCCACCAAAACCTGGTAACCGAGCGCAGCCTAACGTAGAGACATCTCCACTACTACACAAATCTTATTGGAGGCAGGCATTTCGGATTAATGGAGGCGGGCAACGCAACTGCCTCTATTCAAAGGCCTCGCTAAATCATGTGAACTGCCGAGGCGCTTGATATGCCCGCCTCAGTTAATCAATTAAAAAATAAAAAAAAAATCAGCAAACCCCTCGGCGAGGCCCGTTGAGCCCATCGACGAGCCCGCCGAGCCCATCCACGCGTGCGCCGCTGCCACCACCCGCCGGATTCGCGCATGCGCCGTCGTCGCTCGCCACGCGCCGGATCCGCAGCTCCCGAGCGTGAGCATGCCGTGCCGCGCCGCCGAAGCCTCGCGTCGCGCCACCGAGCCAGATCTGGCCCCGAGCGCGAGCCCGCCGCGCCGACCGAGGGAGGGTGTTTGCACCGCGTCGCCGGAGGGCCAGATCGAGTGCTCCGCCGTGGATCCGAGGGAGGAAGGGAGTGCCGTCGTGGATCCAAGCAGTGGAAGGGAGCATCGCTTCGCCGTGGATCACTAAAAGGTCCTTGTTTGGTTTTAGTAATTGAGTGACAACCTTGGTGGACTAATATGTGTTGGAGTGAGATACACAGGTGATTAGTCCACAAGTACATGTGTGTGAGCAACATATGCCATGGAGGTGAAATGGCTCAGAGATCTTGCAAAGCTCACACATGTGATGAAGGAGTTCATTGCAGATGAGACATGACATTGAGTCATGTGATCAAGGTGGAGAAGATCAAGACATGACTTGGCTCAACGTATCGGTTGCAAGTGTGAAGGGCAAGTTGAGTGATGACTTGCGCCGATGGACCGAAGCAATGGTGAAGAGCAAGTGAAGTCAAGATCGATGAACCAATATAGTCACCTGATGATATGAAGTGGATCATATCATTGTCGATTATGTTGGTGCATGTGTTGCATCAACATCGAAGGAGTTCGAATGGACTGCGCAAGGCAAAGGTATAACCTAGGGCATTTCATTCCACCGGTCATAGGTGTGTAGAGAAGTTTATGACTGAGTTTAGGATAGATGGCCATACTATCAAGAGGGGCAAACTTGTTTGCATATCGGTCATCTAGTGCCACTCGAGTGATCTAACTTTGCATCGTTGCTAGGATCGAGTGGCATGGTAAGTTGAGTGGCTAACTCCTTAAAAATGTTTGTGAAAAGCTAACACACGTGCACAAGGTGTACATTTGGTGGTGTTGTCACATTTGCAAAGGAGAAGAAGTTGGAGTTGAAGTGGATCAACTCGGCGAAAAAAATGGAGGCGGAAGGACGTCACTGGAAGTGACCAGACACAGGCCTCGGTAGGACCTACGCGTCCGGTCAGTGTAGGCTGAGGCGCGGTCTCGGTCTTGATGACCGGACGCTGGCGCCTGCTGGTGACCGGACGCGAGCTCCTATGTCCGTTCGTTGGTGACATATGGGGACGTGGCGTTGGTGGGCTGACCATAGAGGGTCGGACGCTGACCGCGTCAGGTCACATTGGACCGGACGCGTAAGGTCACGGTTTTGCCTCTCTTGACCCTCTCTAGAGTCGACCTGACTCCGCGTGGCGCAGCGTCAGAAGGAGGGATCGGACGCGACGCTCGCACTATTGATGGGCCGACAAGTGAATGGCGGACTGTCTGTGCCTGGGTGGCGGACTGTCCGCCGACTAAAATCGGTGGCGAGCAGAGTTGTTGGAAACTCTGTCCAGGCTGTTGGAAATCAACGGCAGACTGTCTGGTCCTATAAGGGCGGACTATCCGCCGGCTAATTTTTGAGGAGCAGAGGTTCTGGACAGGTTCTGGACATGTTCTCGAGTTTGAACAGCGGACTGTCTGTCTATAATTCCCGGACTGTCCGCGGTTACCGTTTAAACTTTAACGGCTAGTTTCAAGTGAACGGCGGACTGTCTGGGCCCTAAGGGGAGGATTGTCCGGGGTGACCGTTGCAGCATCTAACATCTAGTCTCAGCATAAGGGTGGACTGTCCGCAGTTCAATTTTCAGCACGCGTCCAAACGGCTAGTTTGAGGCCTCCCTCTATAAATAGAGGTGTTGGCCAACCATTTGAGGTGTTGAGCACCTTGGGGACTTAGTGTCCTTATGTGAGAGTGCTTTGGAGCCCTCCAACTCACTTGTGATTAGTGCTAATCATATCCGCTAAGTGAGAGAGCGATTCTAGTGCAGTGCATGAGAGATTGCAAGTGTTGGCACTAGGTGGTCGTCTTGCAAGCCAGTGGTGCTTGTTATTATTGGAGGTTGCCACTTCCTAGATGGCTTGGTGGTGGTCTCCATCGAAGCATGCAAGAAGCTTGTGCGTTGCTCCGGAGAAGAGATTGTGAGGGGTATTGTGCTCACCCCGCAGTAGCCGCAAAGAGCAACTCTAGTAGAGCGAGACGCGAAGGGCGACAAGTGGTTTGGCCGGGTCAAGTGCTAGAGCTTGTGGTAAGCACTCCACGTGGGAGAGTGTGACTTGCGGGTCACCACTAGCAAGAGGACCGGCGGCAACCTTGGAGCTTGTCTCAACGGGGACTAGCGTGTTGGCAAACATGTGAACCTCGTGATAAAAATCACCGTGACATCCTTGTCTTCCCTTGGTTTACATCCTCGTTATACAAGCTTGTATTTACTTCATTTATATTATGCTTGTGTAGTTGCTCTTGTAATTAGTTAGCTTGTGTAGCTTGCTAGTTACCTTCTTGCTTATATAGCATAGAAGTAACTCCCTTACGTGACTAATTTGGTTTGAGTAACCTTGTTAGTCACATTGCTTAGTTTGTGTAGCTAAGTAGTTTACGCTCTCTAATTTGGCTTTGTGTAGCCTTGTTATTGAGTATTGCTAGTGAGCTTAGGTGGCTTTGTGCTTTTGCTTACTAGATTGTGTAGGTGCTCCCCGGTTTGCTTAAAGTACTAGTTGCATATGTTTGTGTGACCTTGTAAGCTAGAATTGGATAGGTGAGCACTAGCTAGCCCGGCACCTTTGTTGCCTCTTTAGATCTTTATAAGGTGCTTGTAAACCTAGATTGAGGGGTGTAGTCCTGGCTAGACCGATAGTTTAAATTCCACATTTGTTTCGGTTAGCCGGCGCGTTTAATTTTAGATAGGACTATTCACCCCCCTCTAGTCCACCATCTCAACCCTACAATCACGTAGATCCCGCCGTCGTGGATCCAGCCTTGGATCCTGCCGCCGCGAATCCAGCGGGTCTAGCCTTGGATCCCGTGGAGGGATCGAGCATCGCGTCACCGTGGATCCCGCAGATCCCGTCGCTGTGGATCCCACGGATCCTGCCGCTCAGATAGCCTTCACCGCGTGCTCGCCGCTCGGAGAGGTCTGCCGCCACCCTACGCCGCCCAGATCTGCCCACACCGCCCGGAGAGAGAGAGCCACCGCCGCCGCCGGCCACCACTGCCATCGACTGCTGCGAAAAGGGAGGGAGGGGAGGGAAAGGCGCGCCGGCCTGCTGCATGGGGGAGGAGGCGCGCGCTGGGGAGGGGAGGCTCGCCGGCCTGCTGCGTGAGGGAGGGAGAGAGAGTGGAGGGAGGGAGAGAGCGCCGCGGAGAGAGGGGACGAGCGTGCGGCACGTCGAGAGGAGCGAGCAACGCGTCGGGAGGACTGAGCGGTGCGAGCTGAGGGAGTGAGGGATTGGAAACCTTATCTCCCCAATTTATATGAGCCCGGTAGAGAGTGGGTCGTGGGCTTTGGCCAGGCTCCAGCATTTTAGGAGGCGGGCTTTATAGCGTGCCCGCCTCCGAAAATGATTTATGGAGGCGGGTAACTTAAGACGATCGCCCGTAAATCGATTTTACGAGGCGGGCACGCCTTGATAAATAAAAAGTGCTCGCCTCCGTTAATCGTACATATTAACCGAGGTGGTTGAATTCTGTGATCGCCTCCATTAATAAAAGGGCACGGTCTTGTAAAATTATTTATGTTGTAGTGCTCGCTCTGGGGCCTGTGTGTGGTTGAGATGGAATGGATATGGATGCAACACAACACGGCGTGTTATTTTTTATTATAAATACGGTCAAGGTCAATGACTCCCCAGGCGGCTGGTGTGGTCGCCGGTCCAAATTTTTGACCAGGTTCATTGGAAGGAATCGCAACCACGTCGAGATCGAGATGGATCCGCAAGAAATAATAAAAGGACCGCCGAACTAACTACAAATGCAACTTAATTATAATCATTTTTTTTCCAAAAATGTATACTCCCTCAGTTCTATTAAAAATATCGTTTTTAACTTTTAAACTTCATATTTAACCGTTCATTTTATTCAATTTTTTTATACAAATAATAAAATAAATAAATAAATTATTATTAAAATATCACGAATGATAAAATAAGTTATAATAAAATAAATAATATTAATATAAAAGCTTTGAATAAAATCAATGGTCAAAAAAAAAGTCTAAAAGTAAAAAAACGAGGGAGTAATATAGAGATACAGAGAAAAGAAAGCGACGTGCCATGGCGTGGCGTGGGGTGGATGCTGCGGGCATATTCCTCTATATTATAGTAGCTGTGCAAGGTGGAGTGTAGCAGTGGCATGCCACACAACGGCCATGTTTTGCATGTGTAGCCCGTCAGCTTCGTCACGAGGTGGCCAGGACGGCTTGGGACCACCAGCTGCAGTCGCTAGCTGTGATGGTACGCCTTTGACATCGATCGCTGCCGCGAATGGCGGACGATTTATGGTGGCGTGGTGCGGCCGGGCGGCAATGGTTATCCGATCCGGATGCATCACGATGGACGCGCGGATGGCCAGCTGCTGCCTGCCTACACGTACGTACGTACGTACGCACGCCGCCACGCCACGAGACATGCGCGGCGCAGTGGTGGTGTCTGCCGACAAACATATTTCTATATATTAATTAATATATTAATTGTCTGTTTTTAATATTTATTTAGTTCAGCCATCAACATCCATGATAGTGCCGAGTTATATATATTTTCGTTGCTCTTTTTAATGAACTTTCTTACAAATAAACCCTTGTTTGTTTCGAAAACAAAATGTAAAAAACATGTTATATACGCTTATATTCGTATATAAGTGCTCACTCGTATAAATATAAATACTTTTGAAAGACTGAACCAATAAATCATATCGAAAGATGTGGTACCACTACTAAAAGACATTTTCAATAAAGATTAAATAAAAAACGAGACCCAATGTAAGAGGAAACTAGGTGGTTTTTCGTAATCATTAATTAAGAAAAGAAATAAGCATCCAAATTCAGTCAAGGACCTGAACCTGGATGGTTGGTGGATGCATGGCCACACCTCCCACCCAACCAGTTGAGCTAAGCCTCACTTTCTAACACTTTTAAAGATGGACACATGCATGCTTTCTGGAAATGGTTGAGCAGCCCGCATCAGTACGAGTTAGACCCTTTGTATTTGATTGGTTTCACCGGTACACCAGCTCATGCTCTCGTACGAGTTAGAATATCAAGACATAAGTATTAGTTATGGTTGAATAATTAATACCAAAAAATTTTACTTATACTAAGCCCCCTTTGGCAGGGCTTCATGAGCCGCTTTTGCACCGGCTTCTCAAGAAGCCGTACCAAACGCCCCCGTGCAAAACGGCTCGCGCGCAAAAGCCGCTAGAAGCTGCACTAGGGTTTCTACTGCGTGGGAGAAGCCAAAAAAGTGGCTTTCCCCGGCTCATCCATCTCCACAAACGCAAAAAGACGCATGTGCCCTTATCCTTTCACCAAAATTACAAACATTTTGCCACTGGGCAGCGGTGCGCAGCAACGTGGGGGTGCGGCGGGGCAGCTTGGGCCTCGGCGCCGCCGGTGCAGGGCAGAACGCGGTGACCTGGCGTGGGGCAGAGCTGGCTCGGGGCAGAGGGTGACGAGGCACCAGCGAGTGCAGGAGAGATGAGGGCGGTGGCCTTGGAGGCACGGGGGAAGGTCTCCTCCACCATGGCCACCACGCCACCACCAACACCACCAGCACCGCCACCACCGCCACGCCCGCTGCCAGGGGAGGGGAGGGGAGGGGAGGGGCCGGCCGCTGGCGGGACGAGGGGAGGGGGCGGCGCCGGCCGGGAGGGACGAAGAGAGAGAGGAAGGGGAGAGAGAACCGATCGGATTGGATAAGGAGAGAGGGAGGCCGATCGGCTAAGGAGAGAGAGGAGGGGAAAAGAAAAGAATGGGAGAAGGAAAGAGAAATAAAAAAAGAAAGAAAAATAAAAGGAAAATAAAGAGAAAAAAGAAAAAGGAAAGAGAGAAAAAATATAAGGGTATTTTGGACATTTCACGTCTTCTTTACCTTCTAAAGAGCTAGGAGAAGCCGTTTTGCCAAACGTTTTCGTACAAAATAAGCTAGAGCCAGAAAAAACTGCTTTTCCATATGAGCCAGAGCTAAAGCTGTTTTTTCACGAGCCAAAGCCGTGCCAAACGGGCCCTAAATGGCACATGTTTTCTCTTTATCCATTTCTATCGCAATAGGCATAATAGATACTCTAGAGTCTCTTCCTATCCAGCTGTGGTAAATTTACCAATTACTGATTTATATGGTTTTTCCATCTATATATATAGTATTTTTCCCTTTGCATGGTATTTTTGTGTATGTTCAATATGTATTTAGTTAAAACCTTAGCATAAATATCTCTTATAGCATCTCATATCTTGTGGCACAATTCATCTCAATTTTATTTTTTTTAAATTTTAATCTTATTCATTACAATAGATTTTTTGTCCCTAAGTTCACTTAAAACACTTGTACTTATTGTATATTTTATTAAAATCCTCTTTTCACATTTTACAAAATAAAGGTTTTAGGTCATAGATTACACTCTTAAGTACTACAATGGCATAAATAATCATTTAAAGCATCAATCGTAGAGCTTGAATTGAGATCTAGGATGGAGTAGCTGTGTTAACCTCAAGAAGATGTTAGTATTTAAGTTTTATAATTACTATTTAACTTAAAGGAATCTCAAAGGCCAAGAAGATATAGCCACCTGTGGTCTGCACTAACCTCTCCCGCTTCTTAGAGATATTTGAATTTTCTTATCAAGGAATTGTATGCGCGATAACGGTTATACCACGTCAATGTAGATATGCCAAACGTTTTTGCTAAAATATACAAATGTATCTAAAATTAACAACTTGTATAAACTATATGTCATGGCTATTAGTATAATTTAAAATAATATGTTAGTATCATTAGTATACAAGTCATTAAGAAAATCCTTTTTATTATTAAGCAACCATAAATTATATGTTTGTCGCTCAAACATGCATGTGTACTTGATCTGCATGATGTCACAACATGTATGTTTACTATAATTAATTTTTAATATATTGATAGTACTATAAGTGGTTAACATAGAAACATATATATGATTTGAAATTTGAATTTTTAAAATGACCTTGATGGAGAAATGACCAAAATAGAAGTTGTAGATCTCAGAAAGTTATGCAATTTTGTAGTTGATAACGTTTTTATTTGAATCATCTGTGCAACGAAAATTATGTTTGAATTTCCTCACGTTTAAAATTTGAATTTTTCAAACAACCACGGAAGGAGATATGACCAAAATAAAAGTTGTAGACCTCAAAAAGTTATGAATCTTTCTAGTTGACAACTTTTTCATTTGAATTCTTCTACGTATGAAAAATTATGTTTGAATTTCTCAATTTTGAAATGAATTTTTTTCAAACGACCTCCGATGGAGAAACAACCAAAACCAAAGTTGTAGATCTCGAAAAGTTATAGAACTTTGTAATTGATGACTTATTCATTTGAACATGTTTAGGGTCTCAAAAACTCATTTTAAAACCGAATAAAAATAAAATGCGGAGGATAGATATCTCATTTGGACACAAGTGTTGTATAGGTGAAGTGGTCAGGGGATGAATTCTTGAAGCCATGTGTCGCGGGTTCGAGCGGGCAAAGGCTGTGCTTTGTGAATAATCGTGTGACTTGGGATGGCGTCCACTAGAGTCTTCTGGGATTAAAAATTGCTATTTTTTAATTTTTTTGCTATATTTTATCCGAATATTTGATCTCTGGATAATGATTTATTTTGTGGAGGCAACTCCTATTTTCAACTGCCTCTATAAATCCGGTTTTTATGGTCCAGCCGCCTCTACAACCAAAACTGTAGGAGTCACTTTTCTGTGGAAACACACATCTCGTACGTGAACATCATTCTTCATCTTTCGTCATCGCCTGAGAATTGACAACGATGAAAATAATCAACTTGCATCGTTTATATAATTTCATATCTCAAGCTAAACACAAGACTACAAGAGCATATATTTACTACGTACTTAAATTAAAAAAAAGAGAGCGTACATATTTGACTTTAAGAAATACTGTATAATGCTGCATCGTAATTATCCTTGAACCAAAATAATTAAACGTCTCCCAGATGCTGCATACAAACGCTTACGGATTTCAACACTTCCGTGGTAGCTTGTACCACCATCACCGGTCTACTTCAAAGAAAAGGAGACGTTTTTTTAATTGGAACACAAATGACGGAAAAAATATTAATTGGAAAAAAGAAGGGGGGCCGTTCTTGGACATCTGACATGCCATGAAATAATAATGATTGAATAATAGGCAGCCCCCACATGCCAGTGGGGTCAGCACAAAGCGACACTTCGCAGTGCAGAAGTGGATGTGGTCTAATCCCATGCATGCATGACGTGTTTGTTGATGCAATACTCTGCTAGGTTTCTCATACATACGAGCATACCAAATACCAAATCATTTTTTTTACGAAACATAACGTACCAAATCATTATGTAGGATTCAAAAGCTACTAATGGTGAATCTTAATTATTTTTCACAAAAGCAAAATGAAATTGTTCATACACTCTCCGTCCTAGAAAATGTAATGTTTTTTTCTTTTGCGACTAGAAAATGTAATGTTTTAGGATTCAAAAATGGTCCCAAAAAACTTTAGCTCTTGAAACTAGGTTGGACGCATATACTTGTCCAAAAAAAAAGTTGGGCGCATATCAGCTTGAGATTGCGGTATGCATGTTGGCTTAAAATAGCAGAACAATTCTAGATTAAATGGGATTATTACTAGCTTCATTCCTACAGTGTTGTGACCTTTTCTAGTGACAAGTTGGGACGATAGTTGCATGTGCTTGTGTACTGAGCTGAGGAAGGTTCAGAGAATCGGTCCATTGCTTGCTGCATGCCCCACATGCACGATTTACTATACTCGCTACTCCTACATGCATGTGTTGGGGTATACACTACTACAGAATGGACTTGTTGTCCCGGACGGTAACAGCCTTTAGTTCCGGTTACCGCACCGGGACAACGATCCCGGGACTAAAGGTGTCACCTTTAATCCCGGGTCATCGAGCTAGGACTAAAGAGGGACCTTTAGTCCCGGTTGGTGTTACCAACCGGGACTAAAGGCCCTCCAACCGAGCAAACGTGGCCGCACCCTTTAGTCCCGGTTGGTAACCCCAACCGAGACTAAAGGTTCCTTTTCTTTTTCTTTTTTTTTGTTTAATTTGTTTTCAGTTCAGTTACACGCATTTGTTTAATATATAATATGTTTTTATGTACGTATTCTACGCTGCTAATACAAATACACGCACGCATATAATTACATCTAATTCTCATCTCGAGCATTATTATATTCGAATAAAGTATGAACCTATATATATTATAGATATATATGTATATATACAACACTTTCATAATCTTATTCTCCAAAATAACGATATCAATAAACATTTAATTTACACCATTTATTCCTTAGGATCAAAGTAGAACTCGCCGTTGGGATTTATCACTTTTTCTAGAGGAAATCCTGCTATTGACTCTTGAACTGCTTTCAGATGGTCTTTTTGCATGACCCTTCGTTTCAACCATTCAGTCTTGCATTTGAAATAAAAGGAAAAGTATTAATACATATATATATATATTCATTTAAAAATAAATAAAAATTGATATATACGTACTCTGAGGACATCTTTAGGAGTTCTTCTTATGTGCGCAGTGATAAATTCACAAACGTAGTATCCACACAAGTTATTACCTGGTTACTGCCGCAAACACCACTGTACGAGAAGAAGATTATTCTCATCATCTCACACATAAATTGAAGTACGATATAGTAATTAAACACGTGGGGAAGTGTATATAGTACAACTTACTGGTATTTCAACTACAATAAGTGGTTCCTTGCAATCCTTGCGATGTTGCCGAATAAACTCTTTTCAAACCCTGTGCGACCAATAATGTACGATCATTAATAAATTATGGCAAAGTCTATTCAATAATAGTTGTGCGCGAGAGATCGAAATTACCCCTGGATAATGTCTATCATATCTTGGTATAGTGCCCGCTCTTTTCTCAATGAGTCAAAGATTACTAACCGACTTGAGTTTAACTCAATGACAATGAGTATCCAGTGAAAACTGCATTGGTTTATACACACACGTACATGCATATAAGTTGTATTGATATTACATAAAATGTGTAGACTACATTATTATTAACACTTACTCAAAGTTGTACGGGAAAAGTATTGTTGTCTTGTCGTGCTGCTTCACGAAGAACATCATGATATTCTCCTGTGCTTCAGATACCCACCGCTCCTTGATAATAATACCGGTTTTGAATACGATATAAGGATCAATGAAGCCAACACTAGTGTCTTGTATTCTTTGGAGCTCTAACATCTGGAATCTGTATATAAATATAAGTTACATGTGAGAATAATTATATACACGTACGCATGGAAGTGAGTTTATTAAATAAAAGTAAGAATCACTTACAAACAAAAGGAGCTAATGATTGATTTGTCCAGAGCGTCCAAGTGGTATAGTTGATGCAATTCTTCGAAACTAATATGTAAGATGTCATCACCACGGAAGTAATGATGGTCTCTAAATCTGATAAAGATCCACTGCTCACCTCTGCCACACGCCTGCATGTACCACTTGTTGAGCAAGTACATTTACGTACCCAATTCATTCAGAGCCACAGGGTTGTACATACTTTTGCCATATTTATAAGTCTTCTAGGTATCAACTTTCAGGTTCTGGATTGGAGCTTTGCCCGTCAATTGATCCAAGGTTAAACCAGTATCTTCAAAAAAAGCATTAAGGGCTTGAACCGACACTTCTCCAGAGTTGTCTGGTCGATAGACTTCTATGTTGGAACCATATTCATTAGCAACAATAAGATTTTGCATTGGTTGCTTCTGTTGTTCGAGCTGTGGGACATCCTTCCCTGATGCTCTTTTCCTTTTCTTATCTGCATCATGTGACTTCACGAGGGAGCAGTCATAGTCTGATAGTGGTGAAGGCTTACGAAGTTCAATCATCTTTTTCACGAGGGAGCAGTCGTCTCGCCCCCCGTGGCGCTGTGATGAGATGGGGAATGAATGATTAGGCTAGGCTGGGGGGAGACCCTGCTACAAAAACAAGTTGTGTGTCAATTATTTTTGAAGCCAATAGAAAATTAATGGAAAATAATATTTCATTCACTTTTATTCGTACCTAGGGTGAGGTAGGGGAAGCGGTGGCGCCCCAGGAATGATGATGAAGCATTTGCGCCATTGAATAAATGTCTTCTTCGCTTCTCCTAGTGTCTTCTTCCCATCACCGTCTTCAATGTTAAGAGGAACATTGCTGTAACCTTTGAGCACTCTATCGACCGAGACGCTAGCATATCCAGGTTGAATAACTGACCCATGGATTCTTGGTGTCTTCGTTCGGTCTATTGGAGATACAACCCCGACAGCCACCATGATTGATGCATTATTACCATCTGGAATGTGCAGCTCATATGTTGTTAGAGGCTCGGTAATGTCATCAACGAGGAAGTGCAACCCAGTCATTGTCTTGAATAATCGGCAGCTCAGTAGAAGCACAACCGCTTTTCATCCGACCAACAGGGGCTAATGGTGACTCCGGCGTTGATTGCGATTACATTTGACTCATTGCTAGTGCACTTGCCTCTTGATCTCCTCCCCGCATTCTTGCCTCAAGAGATTTTTCTCGTTCACGTGATTCAAGCAATGCTTGTCGTGACTCATCAACAAATTGCTCCAATGCATGGATTCGCTCGCCTCCTCATCCTCCTTCTTTCTCTGGCGGCTTCTTGTAGGTATCCTTGTCTGCTGGGAATGTGTGTAGCCACAGAACCGCCCCATAGCCTCTTGTTCACCACTTTGTGTTCGGGGATTCTCTAGGGCATATGTCAATTCATCCTTCTCTCTGTTGGGCTTGAAAACACCACTATCGCCTTCTTCCCTAGCACGAGCTAGTCTCTGTGTTGCTCTCTCAATTTTTTGCCGAAAATTAGCTTGCCGATTGTTCTGGGGTCTAGGCTTCCCCATGAGCGTAGAACCAATTCTTCGCGTTGAGGCCAATTCTTCTCTATTATTTCGTATGATTCCATTGGCGTAATCTACGCTTCTAGGTTCTCGCCACTTGGGAATAGCACTCCTATAACCACCGATCCCATGCGATGATGGTATTGCTTACGTCGGGCATTCTGCCGATTCCTCATCATACGTTTCTCACTGTCTTGAGATGTCTTGTATTCTACAAAGGCATCCCAATGGGACTCCAACTTGACAAACGCCTTAGCATTGAAATCCGGCGTAGCATTCTTCAAGATAAACTTTTTATACAATATCTTCTTCCAACTCTGGAACAATGTTGCCATCTTCTTCATTGTCCAATCCCTCACTAGCTCCTTCAAAGCATCATCTGCTTGTAATGTGAAATGCTGAGTGATATCTCTCCAAGCTAGGTTCTTGTCACGATCAGATACAAAACTAACATTAGGAGCGGATATCTTCTGCTTCCATTCACGAGCACTAACTGGGATCCTATCCCTTACAATGAACCCACATTGATTGACATATGTGTGAGCATGTGGTCCCAATGGTTTGCCGATGTCGGTGTCGAATTCTGATATTATGAAACGGCCCTCTAATGGCTTTTTTGGCCCTCGGACTTTCCTACTTTTGTCGGTGGTTGATGTAGATCCAGAGACCGGCTACATGAGTAGAAACACAACGATTAACAACAAATATACGTACGCATGCATCTATAAGAGATGATAGATAATCGAATATACCTCGTCAGTATTTTCTTGCGCGACAATTTATTGATCTTCAACCACCGGCATATTCAGGATATCCTCATAATCAGCAAAGTACTGACTCGTGTCATCTACATCCACATTGGTGCCGGCGTTGATAATATCCGCCATTATGTCATCATCTGGAGCAGCCATTTGTATCTTCAAGATAACACATAGATAGAATTACTATGGTACATAACATAAGTACACGTGATAACACATATAGAATTACTAAATCTAATTAAATATAATAACACATAATATTTCATAAGGATAAACAATAATAAGGTATAGGCTTTGGAATCGAATCAAAAACACTTTCAATCCAAAAACATGGAAATAAGTACATATATATATATATACACATAGAATGATACAATATATTTTCTCTCTCTCAACACATAGAAATAAGTGCATATGTCTATATCTCTAGATATGCATGAGATAACACATAGAATGTCTCTCTAGATACAATTTTCTCTCTCTCTCAACACATGAAAATAAGTACATGTATATATACATATAGAAATAATTAAGTACATATGTATACATATAGAATAATCTCTCTCTAGATATATATAGAGAGATAGAATATATAATTACTAAATCTAATTAAATAAATCTAACGTGAAATTAGATAAACTAGTAATAGATAATACATTTTAATCTAACATATATCAAAAACTATAATAAAAAACTATCTAAAAAAATTATCTAAATAAAATACTAATTAAATTTTAATACATTTAAATCTAACATATGTCAAAAACTATCTAAAAATAACTAAAAACTAACAATAAACTACTAATTAAAATTTAATATATTTTAATCTAACATACGGCCGAGACTTTGTAAAAAAAATCTAAAAAACATGGCCGATCGAGAGCAGCAGACAAGAGTTCGACAGAGGGTACGGTGGGCGCGCGGGAAGCAGCATCGGTGACGGAGGGTGGGGTCAGGTGCGGTGGCGGAGACGGGATGCGGCGCGCGATGCGGGCCGGGAGAATGGCGCGGCCGGGCAAGGGTAGACGACGACGGCGGCGCGGCAGAGACGAGCTCAACGACAGCAGATGACGCGGCCGGGCGGGGCTAAGCGACGGAGGCGAGATCGAAGATGAACAGAACAAACGTTCGATATATATAGGTCAGGACCCTTTACTCCCGGCTGGTACACCAGCCGAGACTAAAGACATTTAGTCCCGGCTGGTAAGACTAACCGGGACTAAAGGTCCAATCCTTTAGTCCCGGCTCGCCTTACAAGCCGGGACTAAAGGCTTTTAGTCCCGGTTGGTGTTACCAGCCAGGACTAAAGGTATTTTTGGGTGGACACCGAAATTGCCGCCCACCCTTTAGTCCCGGTTCTTGGCCTGGGCCGGGACTGAAGGCCTGAAAATTTTGGCCACCCGCCAACGTAATTGGAAAGGCCTGGGATTTTGATTTTGTTTAATACTAGGTTAATCAATTAATTCTATAGTAACTTTAATACTTTGCAAAATTTATTATAAAAAATACTATTGATTAACTAATTATTTATTGTAAATAGGAAAATTTTGTAACCTAAAGTTTTTAATTTCTTTTATGAATATAGAATATAAATGTTACTAATACTAAGTATTTTGTTAATGCAAAAATATATTTGTAACTTAAAATTAATAAAACTAATATTATTCGATAGGAAATTTATTATCACATTATTGTAACGTCAATGTTTCAATTTTTTCTCGGTTTTTGACCAAAATTGATAGAAAATTTTTGTTGAACCTTTAAAAATAAAGAAAATGTAGTATTTTTTGTTCTACAATTTTCTCAAATGAAAAAATGGCCTATATAAGGATTGTAGATATTGATGAGCTAAACAAACTTGATATTCAAAACTTTTCAATTTGAGACAATCTGGGGTTCCGAAAACTAGTTTGTAGGCATCGAAATTTAAAAATCACAAATTTGAACCATCCAAACTTTCTCAAATGGAAAGTTGACCAAAACAATAATTGTATATATTTTTGAGTTTAACAAACTTGGTATTCAAAACTTTTCAATTTGAAGTCATTTAGAGTTCATAATACTAGAGTCAAAGTGTTGTTTTTTCATTTGACCAAATTTGACTTGGTCAAACTTGCTCAAATGAGACACTAAATGACCTCAGATGAAAAAACTCTGAATACCAAGTTTGATCATCTCAGAAAGATCTACAATTGTTACATAGCTCATTTTCCCATTTGAGAAATTTTTATCAAACACTAGTCACAACTTCTTGAATCTCATATAGACTTTCGAAAACTATGTCACACACTTGTGAAATTTGAACTACATTTTGTTCAATATTTCTCAAATGAAAAAATGCCCTATATAAGTATTGTAGATATTGATGAGCTGAACAAACTTGGTATTCAAAACTTTTCAATTTCAGACAATCTAGGGTTCCGAAAACTAGTTTGTAGGCGTCGAAATTTAAAAATCACAAATTTGAACCATCCAAACTTTCTCAAATGGAAAGTTGACCAAAACAACAATTGTAGATATTTTTGAGTTTAACAAACTTGGTATTCAAAACTTTTCAATTTGAAGTCATTTAGAGTTCATAATACTAGAGTCAAAGTGTTGTTTTTTCATTTGACCAAATTTGACTTGGTCAAACTTGCTCAAATGAGACACTAAATGACCTCAGATGAAAAAACTCTGAATACCAAGTTTGATCATCTCAGAAAGATCTACAATTGTTACATAGCTTATTTTCCCATTTGAGAAATTTTTATCAAACACTAGTCACAACTTCTTGAATCTCATATAGACTTTCTAAAACTATGTCACACACTTGTAAAATTTGAACTACATTTTGTTTAAGCTTTCTCAAATGAAAAAATGGCCTATATAAGGATTGTAGATATTGATGAGATAACCAAACTTGGTATTCAAAACTTTTCAATTTGAGACAATTAAGGGTTCCGAAAACTAGTTTATAGGCGTCGAAATTTAAAAATCACAAATTTGAACCATCCAAACTTTCTCAAATGGAAAGTTGACCAAAACAACAATTGTAGATCTTTTTGAGTTTAACAAACTTGGTATTCAAGACTTTTCAATTTGAAGTCATTTAGAGTTCATAATACTAGAGTCAAAGTGTTTTTTTTTCATTTAACCAAATTTGACTTGGTCAAACTTGCTCAAATGAGACACTAAATGACCTCAGATGAAAAAACTCTGAATACCAAGTTTGATCATCTCAGCAAGATATACAATTGTTACATAGCTCATTTTCCCATTTGAGAAATTTTTATCAAACACTAGTCACAACTTCTTGAATCTCATAGACTTTCTAAAACTATGTCACACACTTGTGAAATTTGAACTAGATTTTATTCAAGCTTTCTCAAATGAAAAAATGGCCTATATAAGGATTGTAGATATTGATGAGATGAACAAACTTGGTATTCAAAGCTTTTCAATTTGAGACAATCTAGGGTTCCGAAAACTAGTTTATAGGCGTCGAAATTTAAAAATCACAAATTTGAACCGTCCAAACTTTCTCAAATGGAAAGTTGACCAAAATAACAATTGTAGATCTTTTTGAGTTTAACAAACTTGTTATTCAAAACTTTTCAATTTGAAGTCATTTAGAGTTTATAATACTAGAGTCAAAGTGTTGTTTTTTTATTTGACCAAATTTGACTTGGTTAAACTTGCTCAAATGAGACACTAAATGACCTCAGATGAAAAAACTCTGAATACCAAGTTTGATCATCTCAGCAAGATCTACAATTGTGAAGTCATAACATATTACATAATATCCAACTCTAAAACATAATATATTAAACATGCATCGTTGTATCATGCGGGCACAAACCCTTGAACATAATTAAGTATTTTATTACACAACATAGATGACACACACACGGTTGATTAATTAACTAAGCCTGGCTACAACGTAAGCAATCCCAACTATCACTAAACAAACTAAAACTACAATGCACTTCAGTAACATAATTATTTCGTGATCGTACGCAACTAAAACAGACAAATCATTCTTCTGTTGAATATCAATAAGCTTCTCCTGCTGGCTCACTGCCTCATCAGCAGCAGCCGAATTCTGCATGTATGTAGCATAATCTTCCTCCCAGTACCAACCATCGCATCCATTGCCCTCCCACTGAAATTAAAGCCAAAAATATTTAGTCAAAATATTCAAGAAAAGCAGTCAATTAGCCATAATAATCAAATGCGTAAGAAACTCACATCGCGATCCGGGCACTTGTAGAAAACACGATCCTTGTTGGGTCCCTGTCTCTTGACTCGGTACTCCATCACAATCTTACGCTTACTTACTTGCCGCAGATAATGAGAGGAGTTCGCCTCGATCGTTCCAAGAACCCGAACGAGAGGCCGAGGATTGATACCGATTGTCATCTACTTTCTATACTTATTTTTGCAAACTATCAGAAATTTCACATTTTCTAAAATAATATATTTAAACAAAACTAAAATTATTTATTTATCTAACTAAACCATGAAATATGTACTATGTATAATAGTAAAATACCAAACTATCAAGTGATTTTACTATTGTAAATCATCATGTGATTTTGAGCTAAAATGACATAGAAATCACATAGCTCAAAAACATGTTTCAATAAATAACCATCCGTACTAGTTGACCTTGCTTACGTGATCATCTCGGCGAGCATTTCTCCACCGGACGGCACCGTGCATTTGGCCAAGGAAGAGCTCCGATTCTACGAGGAAGGGAACACGGTCTTCCACGACCGCTTGCCGCTCTCCCTCGAGAATCAAAGCTTCTCCTTGACGTCTGCTACCGCTTCGGCGAGAAAAATGCTCGCCGAGATGATCACGGTCCGCAAGTTCAACTAGTACGGATTTTCTACAATTTTCTAACTATTTTCTAAGTTTTTCATTTCATGAAAAATTAATTCTAAGATCACGTAAGCCACTGGGGGACGAGGATGGCGCGTGCTCCAAATGAGGACGAAAGCGAGGCGTGATTTTGATGAACTAATTTAACTTTTGTTTATCCAAACATATATGCAAATCATCATGTGATTTTGAGCTAAAAATGACATAGAAATCACATAGCTCAAAAACATGTTTCAATAAATAACCATCCGTACTAGTTGACCTTGCTTACGTGATCATCTCGGGGAGCATTTCTCCACCGGACGACACCGTACTTGGCCAAGGAAGAGCTCCAATTCTACGAGGAAGGGAACACGGTCTTCCACGACCGTTGCCGCTCTCCCTCGTAGAATCAAAGCTCCTCCTTGACGTCCGTTATCGCTCGGCAGAGAAAATGCTCGTCGAGATGATCACGGTCCGCAAGTTCAACTAGTACGGATTTTCTACAATTTTCTAACTATTTTCTAAGTTTTTCATTTTATGGAAAAAGTAATTCTAAGATCACGTAAGCCGCCTGGGACGAGGATGGCGCGTGCTCCAGCGAGGACGAGCGAGGCGTGATTTTGATTAACTAATTTAACTTTTGTTTATCCAAACATATATGCAAATCATCATGTGATTTTGAGCTAAAAATGACATAGAAATCACATAGCTCAAAAACATGTTTCAATAAATAACCATCCGTACTAGTTGACCTTGCTTACGTGATCATCTCGACGAGTATTTCTCCACCGGACGGCACCGTACTTGGCCAAGGAAGAGTTCCGATTCTACGAAGAAGGGAACATGGTCTTCCATGACCGTTGCCGCTCTCCCTCGTAGAATCAAAGCTCCTCCTTGACGTCCGTTACCGCTCGGCAGAGAAAATGCTCACTGAGATGATCACGGTCTGCAAGTTCAACTAGTACGGATTTTCTACAATTTTCTAAGTTTTTCATTTTATGGAAAAATTAATTCTAAGATCAGGTAAGCCGCCGGGGACGAGGATGGCGCGTGCTCCAGCGAGGACGAGCGAGGCGTGAGTTTGATGAACTAATTTAACTTTTGTTTATCCAAACATATATGCAAATCATCATGTGATTTTGAGCTAAAAATGACATATAAAATCATAATAAAGTCCAACATATAAAGTTACACATGCATCTACATCGCAAAATGAGATAAGCTACTGATAAAACATAAGAGGATTAAGTTTGTTACCTCCAAAATCGAAGAGCAACACCAATGGAGGGGGAGAGAGCAAGAACAATAGCAAGCTGAAGAACAGAGGCAGTGAGTTTGAATAGAATGGCTCAGGCCCGGAGAGGAAGAAATGAGCCGTTGTATAGGCCCGCATAATTAGTCCCGGTTAGGTGACCAAACTGGGACTAAAGATTAATATTTATTCCCGGGGTATCATCCAAACCGGGACTAAAACCATTACCAGCCGGGACTAAAGATCCCTGCCACGCGGACGACCGTTGGGCAGGGACCTTTAGTCCCGGTTGGTATTACGAACGGGACTAAAGGGTCGGCGGCAAAAAATGCCGAGGCTAATGCCAAATTGGGACATCGTTCTAAAGTCTGTTCTCTAGTGGTGATACAATATGTTAGCATGGTCAGGTTATTAATACATATTTTTGTTCCAACTTTAATTTTTTATTACTCAGCATGCATGCATCTAGCCATCTAGTGCCCATTTTCTTCATCAAACGATTGCGAAGTTCAACTATTTTCGCTGTTTGTACTGCTTATAGACGCGCAGCAAGAAAGGACAACACGTTGAATACGAACTCAAAGAGAAAGTACTCACAGATGTAGTGCAGCGGTTAAGACAGCAGACTTAGGACCTGGAGGTCCCGTTTTTTATCCCCTAGCGGGAAAAACTTTGGTCAAAAAAAAAACTGAAAGGGAAACGCGTGAATAATTGGAGTCGAAGAAAGGGATCTGGTTGACGTCCCGCAATTACGGAATATAATGGTGGTATTATTGGTGACACTTAGGCTCCGTTTTGCAGGGCTTCTCTAGCGACTTCAGAGTCGCTTGGAGTTATTTTCTGTCAAACGGGGTAAAATAAAACAGTTTCATCGATGAAGCCCCTAAAAACATGGTCTCACAGAGCTTTGGGGTGGGAATGAGCCAAAAATAGTGGCTTCTCTCGGTTTCACCTCATTCTATATGGCGTTCTCTGAGAGCATATTTTAAGAAAAACGATATGTGAAGCTGTTTTGCCAAACGATTTATCAAAACGGCTACAGCTCCACCCATAGAGCTGTTCATGGAGCTGAAGCCCCAAAAAAAGGCTTTATGGGTGAAGTGGAGCCGTGCCAAACGGAGCCTTACTGATTCCACATGGTCAAATATAAATTTGATTATGTATATGGAATTTGATAATGATGTGTGATACAAGAGAGTTTGTTTATTAACAAAATAGCTGCAAAGTCACCCGCGATATGACTTGTGCGAATTTGATAATGGATATGTCACGGTCCAAATGAAGCACGCGTCCGGACGCACCTCGGGGCCGTTCGATTGTGTACTAATAACTATCCGATCCCGACCAAGCCAATGCCAAGCGTGGACAAGAGCGATACGAGCGAAAAAATCGCAGATAGGAGCGTTCACCCACGGCAGTCATGGCGGCCCATCCCACGCCGCTCGCGCGCGGCCGGTCCCCCCTCCCCCGCCGCGCCACGCCCCGTTCCCCTCCGCGCCCTGTTCCCCACCACGTCTGTGGGGGTACGACTCCGAATATCCACGGCAGACTACATGGGCTGCGCCCCCAGGGGTGGCTCAGCCCACAAGACGACGCCTTGCGGGGCACGACTCTGCTCGACAGCTCCCGCAAGACATCTGGAAGATATCCTGAAGATACTACGAGATCTGTTAGGATATGTATGATCCTAAGATTCCTGTAATCAGTTATTACTTTCCGGTTATCTCTTATATCTAACTGACTTGTAACCCTGCTCCCCGGACTATATAAGGCGGGCATGGACCCCCTCCAAACACACGCAATATCATATGATAGCTAATACAAACCAACAGATCACAGGAGTAGGGTATTATGTCATACTGACGGCCTGAACATGTCTAACTCGTGTGTCTCTGTTGCCTTCTTGTTCTTGATCTCACGCTCCTCTGTCGATCAATCTACCTTCGTGGGATACCCCTCGGAGGATTGCCGATGATATTCTATCGACAGTTGGCGCGACAGGTAGGGATGTGCGTGCTGTTTTCTTGTCGAACAAGATGGTTTTTCCGCAGGCTCTTCGTCCCTCCCGCAGCCCAGCCAAATCTTCACGGTCGGATCGATCTCGTGGATCATCAACGCTGACGGAGTCGGAGAGCTCCTTGAGCCGGTGCAATTCGATTATGCTCCGACCATCCCCGCACTTGCGGCTGCAGATCTGATCTCAGAACCACTTCCGAGGTCTCCTTCATCAACAACTTGACGCCCGCTTCCTTGCTACCAGAGGAGGCAGATCAACAACGACGATCTGATCGAGTCCATCGATCGGGTCGGTCTGAAGCTTGCCGATTGCCTCTCCATCGCCGAATCGGCTCTAGACACCTTGGTCCAGTGCCGACCACCCTCCGATCTGGATCTGTCGGGGGCTGCTCGGGAAACTCTAGGAGTCACGGCACTGCCTCTCGGGCTCACCAACGACGCCGCTATCTACCAAAACGCTCTGAGGAAAAAATTCGCCGACCAGGTGGAAGACACCCACCCACTCGCCGACCAGCTCGCCATCCAGCCTCCGCTAGCCATCAACATGCTACATATAGGCCGGTGCCCCGGAGCGTCCCTCCAGACCATCCCAGAGGAAAATCCAGGCTCCGAGTCTCAGGGCTCTACGGAGACCCTCGCCGAAACCTTCTTCGAGCAACTCCTTCTCCCACCTTTCCGGGGTGGTGCGATCTTCAACGTTAGCATCGACAGCCCTCCTCGGAACGGTGAAACCGAGGAGGAGCGCATTGCTCGGGAGAACCGGAACGTCAACCGCGCGCAGCGCCGAGAAAACGAGGCGGCCATTGCGAGGGCCGAGGCTGCTCGGAATAATCGGCTTGATTCACAAGGAAGGCCACTTCCACTCCACCGTGACCTCAACAAAGAGTTTCTCCGTGTCGACGGCCATGACATCTTCAAGACTCCAAGCGCCAATCTAGCAGTGGCTGCTAATGAGCTCGCCCGCCTCCCGCAGACGCCCGAGCTCGCCAAGGTTGCCGCCATGCTTAAAGCGGCACACTATCAGGTTAATGAGATTCGAGAAGATCAGAGACCGTCATGCTCCACGAGCATGATTCGCCGATCAGCTGCGCCGAGATCCAATCGCCGCCCCAGTCAAAGCCGTTTCGCCGACCAGCCGCACCTCAGCAACCTCCGGGATGCACGACGGCGTATCAAGCAACGCCGCTTCGGTCGCCATGAAGACAAAGTACGTCGCCGCTAGGAGTACGAGTAGGAGTACGGCAACTCGGACTCAGCCCTCATCCGAGGACTCCACCATCGCGAGCTCCACTCCAAATTCAATCGCAAACTACCCACAGGCATCGGTGAGATGATCACTACTGCCAACCAGTACGGCGACGCCGAGGAAGCCATGGTGCGCTTCAACGAGGATGCGGGCACTCATCGTCCACCTTGCCGCTACGACGACCCCCCCGACGACCGACGCCACAACGACCGCCGCCCCAACGACCGCAACTACCATCGCGATGGCGTCCGTGATATCGAACAGAAGGACCTAGGCCTGGCCAAAATCGCTGCCGCTGGCCAGACCACATCATCGCCACCATCAATCAACCTCGCACTAAGCGCAACTACGATGAGCAGTACCAGAAAATCCTTGACGGCCCGTGCCCTCTTCACAAGAACGCCAAGCACAAGATGAAGAACTGCCTCAGTTTGGCCAAGGAGTTCCAGGACAAGAAGCTGGACGACGACGCCAACGATGGAGCTAGAGATCACCGACCTCCTGGGGGCAACAACAATGCTTTCTAGGACCATGATAAGGTGGTCGCCACCATCTTCGGGGGCCTCGCCTCCACTGAAAGCAGAAGAGAACGGAAGCTCGCCGCACGATGGGTGCTCTCTGTCACTACGGAAGATGCCACCGCCAACCCTAGCTATCGCCCATGGTCCGAGGTCCCCATCTCCTTCAGCAGGGCCGACCAGTGGGCGGATATTCCCTACACAGGGTGTTTCCCCCTCGTCCTCGACATAACCGTCCAGAAGGTGCTCTTTAGAAAAGTGCTCGTCGACTGTGGGAGCGCTCTAAATCTCCTCTTCGCCGGAGCCCTAAAGGAGCTAGGCCTCGACTTGTCAGATCTCACACCCTCTAACTCTTCCTTCTGGGGTGTGGTACCTGGCAGGGCCTCCAAACTGCTTGGAGAGATTACCGTACCAGTACAGTTCGGCACGGCAAGCAACTACCGTATCGAACACATCAACTTCTATGTCGCCGACTTCAACACCGCCTACCATGCCATACTTGGTCGGCCAGCTCTGGCCAAGTTTATGGCTGTACCGCACTACGCGTATCTGGTGCTGAAGATGCCATCGCCCACAGGAGTTCTGGCTCTACGGGGCAACCTCTTCGTCGCCTACGCCTGCGAGACAGAGAGTCTCGCCCTCGCCGAAGCCACCGACCTCTTGATCCAGATGGCCAGCGTGGTCACCGAAGCCAAGACGGTGTTTGCCGACGACATGGAGATCCCAGTGCTGGAGCCTCCTCGCGCCTCCACCAAGTCCAAGGAAGTCAAGGAGGTCGGCCTCGGCCTCGATGATCCCTCTAAGACCGTGAAGATTGGGGCTCACCTTGACCCCAAATAGGAAAACACGCTCATCTCCTTCCTACGTGCCAACGCCGATGTGTTTGCTTGGAAACCTATAGACATGCCAGGGGTACCAAGGGAGAAGATCGAGCACTCCTTAAATGTCTCGCCGACCGCCAAACCGATCAAGCAGAAACTCCATCGATTCACGCTAGACAAGAAGGAGGCTATTAGGGTAGAAATAAAATGGCTCTTAGCTGCTGGATTTATAAAAGAAGTGTATCATCCTGAGTGGTTAGCAAACCCTGTTCTCGTTCGAAAAAAGAATAAAGAATGGAGAATGTGCGTTGATTACACTGATCTCAACAAACACTGCCCTAAGGACCCCTTCGGTTTGCCTTGGATAGACGAGGTTGTAGACTCCACCGCCAGCTGCGAACTGCTCTCCTTTCTTGACTGTTACTCTGGCTATCATCAGATCTCCCTCAAGGAAGAAGACCAGATCAAGACGTCTTTCATCACACCCTTCGGGGCGTACTGCTACACTACCATGTCCTTTGGACTAAAGAACGCCGGAGCGACATATCAAAGGGCTATCCAGATGTGCCTCGATCAACAGATCGGCCGCAACGTCGAAGCTTACATCGACGACGTGGTCGTCAAATCCAAGACCTCCGATGAGCTTATCGCCGACCTCAAAGAAGCTTTTGCCATCCTGAAAAAGTACCCATGGAAGTTGAACCCTTCAAAGTGCATCTTTGGAGTTCCATCCGGTATACTACTAGGCTACATCGTCAGCTTTCATGGCATCAAACCCAACCCTGACAAGGTCTCCGCCATCACCAACATGAAATGGCCAACGTGCGTCAAGGATATACAGAAACTTACAGGCTGCATGGCTGCTTTAAGCCGCTTCATATCGCACCTCGGTGAAAAAGGGATTCCATTCTTCAAACTCGTTAAGGCCTCAGAGCGCTTTTCCTGGTCGGAGGAGGCAAATACAGCTTTTGACCAGCTCAAGTTGTTCCTAACAAAGCCTCCGATCATGACGGCGCCAAGGCCAGACGAAACTCTCCTGATCTACATCGTTGCTACCTCCCGCGTCGTCAGCACAACCATCGTGGTTGAACGTGAGGAGGCCGGGCACGCCTATATGGTGCAACGTCTGGTATACTTCATCAGTGAGGTCCTCAATGAGCCCAAAACTCGTTATCCTCAGGTCCAAAAGCTGTTATATGCCATTCTGATTACATCGCGTAAGCTCCGGCATTACTTCTAGTATTACAAGATCGTCGTGGTCACCGAGTTCCCTCTAGGGGACATCCTCCGCAACAAAGAGGCCAACGGCCGTATCATCAAGTGGGCTGTCGAGCTCGGCACTTACTCCATCGAATTCAGAAGCAGGCCTACGATCAAGTCTCAGGCACTTGCCGATTTCGTTGCTGAGTGGACCGAGATCCAAGAGCCCATCACCGCCACTTGCCCCGAGCACTGGGTGATGTACTTTGACGGCGCTCTTAACATCAATGGTGCTGGCACGGGCATTCTATTTATCACGCCGACCAGGGATAAGCTCCGATATGTTTTCCAGATACACTTTCCGGCCTCCAACAACGCCGCCAAGTATGAAGCTTGTCTCCATGGACTCCGTATAGCTGTTGAGCTTGTCGTCAAACGCCTCATGGTATACAGGGACTCCGCGCTGGTTATCAACCAGCTTAACCAAGACTGGTCTTGCTCCAGCGAGAAGATGGATGCATATTGCGTCGAAATTAGGAAGCTTGAAGGAAAATTCTACGGCATTGAGTACCACCATGTGGTACGCGACCAAAATCAGCTCGCCGATTATTTATCCAAGTTGGGCTCTTCTCGCACCGCGATCCCACTAGGGGTCTTCGTTCAAGATCTCCCGGCGCCATCCATCAAAGAAGATAGTGAGGTTCAGAAAGTTCCCCCCGCTGAGCAGCTGGTACTTACAGTACCCTCGCCGGTCGCCGATTGGAGGGGGCAATTCATCAAGTACCTCACCAGCGCCGAGGTACCCGTCGGCAAGACTGAAACTGAACGCCTAATTCATCGAAGCAAGCATTACGTGCTGGTGGACGGCAACTTGATGAGGAAAAGTGCCAATGAAGGGATACTGTAGAAATGCATCACCCAAGAGGAGGGAGTGAAGCTACTTCTTGAAATTCACTCTGGTTCCTGCGGCAACCATGCGGCCTCAAGAATATTGGTCGGCAAGGCTTTCCGAGCTGGTTTCTATTGGCCCACAGCCATCTCTGATGCCGAGGACCTTGTCCAACGTTGTGAAGGATGCCAATTTTTCGCCAAGCAAATACATGTGCCAGCACAAGAGCTGCAAACCATCCTAGCTTCCTGGCCCTTCGCATGCTGGGGACTGGATATGATTGGCCCTTTCAAGCCAGCGCTAGGTGGTTTCCGGTACGTGTATGTCGCCATTAACAAGTTCTCTAAGTGGATTGAGTATAAACCGCTCGTCTCAGCTACTGCAAAGAAAGCAGTCGAGCTCTTCGAAGACATCATCCACATATTCGGTCTCCCTAATAGCATCATCACCAACCTCGGAACTACATTTACTGTCCATCACTTCTGGGACTTCTGCGAAGACCGTTGCATCTCCATCAAATATGTCTCCGTTTCCCATCCTAAAGCCAACAGTCAGGTCGAACGGGCGAACGGCATGATCCTTGATGCCCTCAAAAAGCGACTATATCAGAAAGAAGAAAAGCACCCGGGCAGATGGCTCAAGGAGCTACCAACTGTAGTCTGGGGACTACGTACTCAAGCTGGTCGCAGCACCGGTGTGACTCCATACTTCCAAGCACCTAGGGGGGAAAACTATGATGAAGAGCAGGCCACAGCTGTTCAGACAGAGGACGTCGATAGGGCCCAGGAAGAACGCCTAATCACCTGCGTTCGTATAGCCAAATATCTGGAAGGCTTGCGGAGGTACTACAATCGAAACGTCAAAGGTCATTCATTTGCTATCGGCGATCTCGTTCTCCGTAGAAAACAAAAAACTAAAGGGATGCACAAGCTCTCCTCCCCTTGGGAAGGGCCTTACGTCGTTAGAGAGGTCACCCGACTAGGGTCTTATCGCCTATGTGACTTAGAAGGAATCGATGTTCCCAACTCGTGGCACATCGAGCACCTTATACGTTTCTATCCTTGAAACGCTCTAGATATGTACTCTCCACTTTTATGTTGAACAAAGTTTTGGTCTCCATAACTTGTCTCCATTTTGTCTCCATTGTGGTTTATCACCCATTTACGGTCGCCGAACACTATGCTGCTTCGTAGCGAACTCCAATACGAAATCACCATAACCGCGCCGATCGCGTTTCTCCAAAACTCCAACGTTGTCGCGGAACCGTTTTCTCCAAAATTGCCGAACGATTTCTCCAAAACGCCGATGCATTATCACCAAAAAAATCGCAAAATAAGTTTTCGCCAAAATCACCGAACACGTTTTCTCCAAAGCGCCGAATACGTTTTCTCCAACTCGCCAACGTATTTCGCCACATGTTTTCTCCAAAAACGCCAAACACTTTGCTCCAAATTTACAAAGAGATTTCACCGACCGGCGAGCAGCATACTTTCTTTCCTATTCTCTTCGGAGAAGACCCAGTCTCCGATCCCTCCCTACACATTCCATGGGTTCCACGCTCTGTGTTATGGGTGGTCCGCTGTGGTTCCTTGGTCATGCCTATTCATCCTACACGTCTACAGGCTCCGCGCTCGACGTTATGGACTGCGGGCCGGCCAAGGCCGAAAGCTCAGCACAGAATTAGCTGCTTGGACGCCACTTATGCTGCCTACATCTCCAAGTTATTTTGATAACCGCCGAGCAGAACACGTTCCGCTCTATCTCTCTTTGGAGAAGACCCAGTCTCTGATCTCACCCTACACATGCTACGGGCTCTGCGCTCTGCGTTATGGGTGGTCGGCTGTGGTTCCTTGGTCACGTCCGTTCCTCCTACACGTGCACGGGCTCTGCGCTCGACGTTCAGTGGTGAACTAACTGCTCGGATTCTACTTATACTCCCTATAAGTACGCCACGGTCAAAACTATGAAGATTTTCTCGCCGAAATACGAGCAAACTGCATAAACATGCACCTTTGAACATTTATAATATACATAAGTGTTTTTACGCTTTCACACATTTTAACTACCCTGTCTAGAAATTACAGATGATAATCTCCGAGCAGATTACTATGTTCCGGCATCATCGTCCGTCTCGTCGAACAGATCTATATCACCGTCGAGCTTCTTCACTGCGTCTTCTACCTCATCTTCCAGCTGCTGGGTCTCCGCATCGCTCAGTCCTTCGGCGAACCCACCACCTATCGACTGAAGGTCGATGGTTGGGTAATGGGACCAAACCACTACGAGGACGTGAGTAGCAACGGACATAATGGCGTCGTGGTTGAAGCTCTTGAAGTTCTCCCACACTACTTTGCACCTCTGGATGATGGTGTCCAAACGTTACCGCCTGCCGTCGGGCTGAATAGCCATTTCCAGGTGGACGCAGTCAAGCACCGGCTTAATTGCGGCGATTACAGCGTCGAAGTTCTCCCTTTGGGTCTTGGCCTCCTGCACCAGCACGTCAAACTATGCCTTGGCTTTGTGACGGTAGCCTGCAAGCTACTTTAACAGTAATTCCGACCAGGAGGAATTCACCTTTCAGCTCCTCGACCAGTTTGTCTGCCCGCTCTGTTTCTTTCACCTTCTCCTAGCGAAGTTGTTCGATGGCCTAGCGCTGTTGGCCAAGCTCAGCATCTTGCTCTACAAGCGCAACAGTTATCACCAAGAATATGGCTGTTTAGCAATGCAAAAGTACATTCGCCAATATACCGTACCTGCTTTTTGCTCGGATACTCTTTTAAGCTTTTCGGATTTCTTTTCCAACTGCTCGGAGGCACTCTTCAGTTGGCCGAAGACAACGGCCAGTTGCTCGGACTGGCTCCTCACCTGCTCGGACACAGCCGCTAGTTTTTTGGATAGGACCCCCTTCTGGTATTCTAGGTCCCGCGCGTTGGACTCGGCAAGGTCTCGTTCGCGTCGGGCTCTCTAGATGTTTCTCTCTGAGAGGTTCATCGTCTCTTTGAGTTTTTCATTCTCTTCAGCAAGGGGCTCCATTTGCTTTATTAGCTGGCAGCACTGCTCAGTAATCCGGGTTATCTCTTGTGAACGCACAATGCCAATGTCGAAATCCAATTCCTAACATCGAAGAGGAGCACTCCAGATGTAGTACTAACCTTGATCTATTTCATCACCCCGGTGAGGGAGGTCACCAACCTCCTGAACTCCCTAGTGGTGTCCTCTTCTTCGACAATTACTATACCGTCGCCGCGTTTTCCGAGGATCCGTACAGATTGGGGCTGAGGTTCATCACGCTCGATCTCCTCCACCTCGTCATCTTCTGTTGCAGCTGGAGGCACCACCTGGGGGCTCAGTGGCCTGATAGCGGGTCCGACCATTCCCCCCGAAGCATCGGGGAGTGCTGTCCGCTCCTTCGGCACCGCAAGATTTTCTGCTCCAGATTCCGCCGTTGTCGAGGGTGCGGTTGCCGACTCATTCGCTGTCGTCGACAACCGTTCGCTGCCACCAAGTCCGCCAAGGGTAGCGTTTGGCTCCTCCGTGTGCTGCCGAGCACCTGGGGACTCCAGGATGGGGTCCACCAGTATTTCCCCCACCCTGGGGCCAGCCTTTGGCTGTTGCTCAGTCTGAACGGGCGGGGTTGGATCCATTGTTTGCCTCGCACTACATCCAATCAGTCGGTCAGTCACCACAGAAGTTAAGAAACTACAGCAACAAAACTCCAAGACAAGGATACTTATGGTTTGGTCTGATGGTTCAATTTCTTGAACCGGCGATGCCTGCCCGAGCCCCCGGGCGTAGCAGTGGGTTCGACTCCCGTGCTTTGCGGGGGAGGTCTCGGCTCCCCCTCGGTCGACCTCTGTTCTGCCTGCTGCTCTGGGGCCCTCTCCGCCAGCTGCTCCGGGTTCGCCTCCGCCTGTTGCTCAGGGACTTCTGTCGCGTGCCCCATGGGGACTCCCATTGTCTGTTGTGCGGGAACTTCCCCTACCTGCTGCTCAGGGACTTCCCTCGTCTGGGGTTCAGGGACTTCTTTGCCTCTCCCTAATTGATCCACCGCACGCGTGCCGCGTGGAGGCCCCTTCGTGCTCGGTGGAGGAGCCATCAGAACTTCATCGTCATCAGACCAATCGAACACCGTAGTTCTTCACGTTCGAGTGGTCTGATTATCGCCAAGCAAGATCCCACCTGGTTTGCGGGGAGCAACAGCCCCCGTCTTCCTCTTCTTCTGGGCCGGCTTGTCTGCCGCCGGTCTCTTCCCCCAGATCTTCTCTGACACCGGGGGAGCACTCTCCTTTCGACCAACATCCATATCTCTGGAATTTGAAGAAATGACAATGGAGCTCTCTTCAGGTTGAGCCAGTGGTCGTGCATCCACCGCCGGTGGCCAATCGCCTCTCGGCACACCCGAGAAGCATACCGCTCTATCCTGTGAATGGATCGTCACATGAGTGAATCAGACTACTATTTAGCAATGAAAAAAGGGAAAGCTTCTCAGAAACACACAGTTGGGATATTTACCCGAGGCGGCAGATTCTTGCAGTTAAAGGGCTTTGTGTACCCTGACAAGCTGAATGAGGCAAGCGGAGCGAATAGCTCCGCAATCCGCTCTTCAACAACATTCCTTGATAGTATCTCTAGCCTCTCCCGGGTACCGTCGGTCTCCCCTTTGAATTTGAAGCCTGGGTGTGCCCTCTCCTTATAGGGCTGAACACGCCGAACTATGAAACTCGCCGCTACCAATCCGCCATTGGTCCTCACGCCCTTTATTAAAGCAAGGAGTTCCTTCACTTGCTCCATATCGTCGCTGCTCGGCATCTCTGACCAACTTCTCTGGCTTTCTGGGATGTGGTCGGCGTCACAGTGGACTGTTGGGTGGCTTTGTTTCATGTAGAACCACCTGGCGTTCCACCCCTTCATCGACGTGTTAAGCGGCACAGTAAGGTATTCGCTCGCCATCTCGTCGCGCAGCTGAAGGTACACCCCGCCAACCACCTTAGAACCAACGCCGCCTCTCTTCTTCAGCCAGAATAGGTGACGAAAGAGATTGAAGTGGGGTAGGATTCCGAGGTATGCCTCACAGAAATGGATGAAGATTGAGATGTACAAAATGGTATTGGGGTGGAGGTTGCACAAACTAACCACCCAGAGCTCCAACAGATCCCTCAGAAATGGATGAACAGGAAATCCTAACTCGCGCCAGAAATAATCCTTGAATACCACTGCTTCGTCAGTATGAGGTGTTGGGAAGGACTCACCCAGGGCCGGCCGCCATCCGACGGTGGCACGGTCAGGGAGAACGTCGGCTTCCACCAATCTGTTCAGCTCTGCTTCTCTCGTTCGCGACGACACCCACTCCTCATCATGCTGGGCCTCGGTGCTCGCCTTCTTGGGGCTAGTATTTTTTGGTTTCGCAGCTCCCTTCTTCGACGCCATCTCCTAGATCTGATTAGGGTTTGGCGGGGGAGGCGAATGTGGTGGCGAATTTGGAGATGCGAGAAATGAGGAGGAAGATGAAGTGGAAAAGGTGGAAATGGGGTATGCGGCGGTGCAGTGGTAAAGCACTTTCCCCACCTTTCCACGTTCAAGGGTTTTTGGGGAACCATTCCAGCGATCTGTGCCGCTCTGAATTCTCCGAAGCGGGATATGGGCCGTTACCTGGGCTTCTATGCAACTATAGCCCACGTCGCTCATTTATCGCCGCTGCCGTTTGTTATCCACCGAATAATCACCGACTTCTCCGCCATTTGTTGAGGCTCAGTAACCGTCACTGTACAGCCATTACTCCGGTTTTTTCTCCATGATTTGATTTCTCCGATGTCTCCGCTGGCAGCTCAGGGACTGGTTGCCTATTCGGCTGGTCTTTAACTATTTCTTTGTTTCTGACCCTGGCTCCATGTGACTTCATCACCTACTGTCAGGCTCAGAGACTAAGTGGGCACACTTCACCTTGCGGCGAATGTGCTTTTCAGGTTTACGCCAGGGGACTGGCTGCCTGCTCGACCAGTTTTCTATTCTTCTGCTTTGGACCCTGGCACCACATGACTACATTATCTACTGTCAGGCTCGGGGATTAAGTGGGCACACTTCACCTCGCAGTGAATGTGCTTACTTTTTTCTAGAAGACTCCGTGCTCCTTGAGGCTAAAGAAGATTGTCTCTTGCTCTCACGGTCGGACTCTAAGTGGGCACACTTGGTCCACTGCGAGGAAATTTTTGATTCTGAACTTGAGCTCCTTACACCCTTATGGCAAGTCGTGTTTGGATCATACTGCTCGGCTGTGGTCCGCGCTGCTCGGCAACTGCTCGCAACTGCTCGACAACTCATCACGGTGGTCGGATCATGAGTTTTATTGCTCGGCTTTGTTCGCACCTGCTCGGGCAAGCGCAAAACGGCGTTGCACAATGGGTACAAGGTGCTCGAGGACTAGCTGTGGGGGGTACGACCCTGGATACCCATGGTAGACCACATGGGCTGCGTCCCCAGGGGTGGCCCAGCCCACAAGACGACGTCTTGTGGGGCACGACTCTGCTCGGCGGCTCCCGCAAGACATCTGGAAGATATCCTGAAGATACTACGAGATCTGTTAGGATATGTATGATCCCAAGATTCATGTAATCAGTTATTACTTTCTGGTTATCTCTTATATCTAACCGACTTGTAACCCTGCTCCTCGGACTATATAAGGCGGGCAGGGACCCCCTCTAAACACACGCAATATCATATGATAGCTAATACAAACCAATAGACCACAGGAGTAGGGTATTACGTCATACTGACGACCTGAACCTGTCTAACTCGTGTGTCTCTGTCGCCTTCTTGTTCTTGATCTCACGCTCCTCTGCCGATCAATCTACCTTCGTGGGATACCCCTCGGAGGACTGTCATCGATATTCTGTCGACAGTTGGCGTGCTAAGTAGGGGTGTGCGCTTGATCCCATGGCGAGCTAGATGGACCTCAAATCAACAACACGTTCTCATCGTCAATCTCGTGGAGGTCCATGTCGGTCCACGACGACGATTCATCGCTAGAGACACCAGCCCCTGCGACAGCAGATCCGATCTCGGAACCACCTCTGAGGTTGTCTTCACCAACAACTCACCGACCGCTAGGTGCTCGCCGTCAACACCGACCAGATAACGCCATACGCCGCCGACCAGATGTTCTGTCTAAAGCTAAGTCACGCGTTAATATTTTTCTAAATATTCTCCAATCTTCGTATATCGCCATGATGTTTCTCCGAGCTGTTTTCTCCATATTTGCTCTCCAAATGATTTTCTGAACCCTTGAACAGTCATGTTGAAGCTCAGACGCCTCTAGAGACAGCCTTCTCTCTGGCTCCTCCCTACACGTGGTACGAGCTCCGCGCTCTGCGTTATGGGTGGTCGGCAGTGGCTCCTTGGTCACGCCCGTTCCTCCTACACGTGCACGAGCTCCGCGCTCCGCGTTATGGTTAACGGGCTAGCTAGGGCTGGAGACTCAGCTACACACTAACTATTCAGGCGGTTTATATTAAATATAAATATATCTTCACACCAACTGATCGCCAAACTGCATACGTCGTTTCATCACCATTGCTGATTTTTCTTCGGAGTTCATTTATTTGTACATCATGTACTACCCGTTCTACATTTATTGGTGCTCGGACTTCTCCACCGATCAACTAGTCGGACCGCTAGGTTCATGGACTTTGTCGCCGACCAGTTGATCGGACTGTTCGCCGGTCGTTTCTACTCAATGCTCACTTCGCCGCCAACCAATTGACCAGACTGTTTGTCGCTCGTGCTTCATCGCCAGCTATGCCGGTTACTCCTCGCCACTCGGATTCTTCATGCTCAAGGACTAAGTGGGCACACTTCACCGCACGGATGTCGCCAGCTACGTCGGTGCTCGGACCTTGCCAAATTCACCGGGAACTCCTCGGTGCTCGAACATCACCGCCTACGCCGGGGACACCTCGCTCCTCGATGCTCATACATCGCCAGCGACGCCGGGGACTCCTCGCTCCTCGGTGCTCGAACATCACCAGTGACGCCGGGAACTCCTCGCTCCTCAGTGCTCGGACATCGCCAGCGACGCTAGGGACTCCTCGCTCTTCGGTGCTCAGACATCGCCAGTGACGCCGGAGACTCCTCGGTGCTCGGACATCACCAGCGACGCTAAGGACTCCTCGCTCCTTGGTGCTCGGACATCGCCAGTGACGCTGGGGACTCCTCGCTCCTCGGTGCTCGGACATCGCTAACGATGCCGCGGTCTCCTCGCTCGTCAGTGCTCAGACATCGCCAGCGACGCCGGGGTCTCCTTGCTCCTTGGTGCTCGGACATCGCTAGCTGCACCGGGGACTCCTCGCTCCTTAGACATCACTGCCTACACCGGGGACTCTTCGGTGCTCGGACATCGCCAGCTGCGTCGGGGACTCCTCGGTGTTCAGACATCGCTAGCTATGCCGGGGACTCCTCGGCGCTCGGACATCGCCCTTGGTGGTCGGATCTCGCTATGTCTCATCGGTGTGCTATCAAGATGCTCCATGCTGTTCAGATCAGGGTGCTGATCTTGGGCGGCACATCTGGGGTCTTGATATGCGCATGTCGGATGACATCGATAAAGCTTTCAGACTTCTTTTTCTTTGACCCTGCTACAAGATTCAGTCTTCATCTTCCAGCAGGCTCAGTGACTAAGTGGGCACACTTCACCTTGTGGTGAATGTGTGCTTTTCTCATCTCGAGGCTACGCCCGAGGACTGGCATCTGCTCGGCTGGTCTTCTACTTTCTGACCCTGGCACCACGTGACTACATCACCTACTGTCAGGCTCAGGGACTAGCTGTGGCGGTATGGCCCCCGGTATCCACAAGAAAAGACATGGGCCACACCATCAGAGGTGGCCTAGCCCACAAGATCAAGGCATGCATGGCGCTGCTCGGTGTGCACCGCAAGACATTATATAGTACCAAATATGATACTTACCTTGTAACCCTACCCCGCCAGAGTATATAAGGAGAGGCAGGGGTCCCCTAGCGGACAATATCCATACATCATGTATTCAATACAGTACACCAAAGACATAGGACGTAGGGTATTACGTCGATTAGATAGCCCAAACCTATCTAAATCGCTATCTCTGCGCCTTGTGTCACCATCCAGTTCCTGATTACGCGCACCCCCACCGATCAATCTACCTTCGTGGGATACCCCTCGGAGGACTGTCGACGATATTCTGTCAACAACGTCCCTATCCCAAGAGCACGAAACAATTTCAAGTGCAACATCGTAAAAATATGTAAACTATGTAGTGCAACATCGAGATATAAATACTGCAACATCGCAAAACTATTTAGTGCAACATCGAAAATTATGTACTGCAACATCGAAAATTATATGATGCAACATTGAAAAAATTATACTGCAACATCTGAAACATTAGTACTACAACATAAAAAATCAACCATGAAACATGGAAATGGAAACATCTCAAAATATCCTTTCAGTGCTGCAACATTTGAAAAGGGTAATTTCAACAATTAAGATCCCCTATTGCAACAATCCCATCATTAGAACTTCCTTTCTGCAACACATGAAATCACTTGTTGCAACATTCAAAAATCATCTGTTGCAACATCCCAAAAATCCCCCTTACAATACGAAGAAATAGCAAAAAGGCGTATAAACAGCAAGGGGATGGGTTCGAGGTGCAGGCTGCTCCACAGAGGTCGCCGGAACCCTAGTGTAACACCCTCGGTGTTACACAGTGAATCACTTATTAAAACATGTCATGAGCATCATGCTTAAGTGATATTGCATGTGGTGTGATGGATAGGTAAACCACTGTAACTGAAATGAGTCGTAAAAACGTAAAACAAAAAGTTAATTCATGATTTATAAAGTTAGCAAGTAGAGATGTTAACTAATTTTTATTGAACAAAAATGCTATAAAACATATATGTGACACCTTAATAAAATTTGAAGTACACATTTTGTAGAAGATTGTGCAACTTTTGTTTTAAGAAGATAACAACGCTAGCTAACATTTCTACTAGCTTGGAAATCGAATTTGAAGCAAATCCAACTCAAGACTTAGTCAATTTCTTAAGTTTGAAAACAGATTGACAAAGCTATGTTTGGTAATTTATTCTATAAAAATTGAGTTTAGGAGTGGTGTCGTTCTTTAGCTCTTGTTGCTACCCTAAGGTGCCCTCTTTAGAGTAGTGAAGGTGGTTTGGGGATTGTGGATCAACTGTAGTTGTTTCAAACGCTTTAAAATCCATGCACAGTGTGTTCTCGAGCTATTTTTCCTAGCTGGACGTGATCACCATGCTGAGTGGCCTCGACATCATGGCGCTCGGTGCGCGCAAGCACGCATGGGGCGACGCGCTTGTTGTCCCTAGCTGCCCACGCTCTGGCTGCCTCGGGCTACCACCGCGCGGAGCTATGGCTGCCCGACTCGCCACGTCGCGCTGCCCCCGTTTCTGCTATTGCCACGCGTTGCTGCTGCCCTCCATGCCATGCCACGATAACGCCGCTATCGGTGTCATCGCATTGCTGCAATGCACTGCACCACTAGCCCGCCTGGACGCTGCACGCACAAGGTCAAACCGCCGTCGCCATGCCATTTATGGCACTGCGGCGCGTGGGGCACGCCGACCTCGAGCGCATGTTGTCGGCTAGTGCCGGCCATGGTCGCTCTAGTCGCATCAATCGTGTCCCACCAAGCAAGCACAGACCAAGCCTTGACTGCGTCCCCACCGTCTCCCGCCCCCTCCCCTATCCTCTTCTTTGCTGCCACCGCCAAGCCGCGCCAGCTCGCCTGCATTCGAGAAGCCAACCCCCATCAATTCCACGTGTCTGCGCCTGCGCTCTCACATCCTCTCGCTGCCCGCCCCCACCCAGACTTGAATCGTGCAAGGCCAAGGTCTAAATTGCAGCTTTGCCCCACCGCCGCGCTGTTAACACCCGTCACCGCCCTCACCGTGGCCAGCCCCCTCCTCAACGTCTCGAGCTGAATTAGTTGCACCACTAGCCCCACCTAGAACCCCTACTCATCGTGCGCACCTAAGCCGCACCTCTACCATTGTCTCCTCGCCACTGGCATGGCCGTGTCGCTGCGGTTCGCCATTGAGCTCACCGTGTGCACGCGGTCAGGCTCGCTCGGGGCATCTCCGGCCAAACCATCTCCTCCGCTAGGTCAGTGGTGAGTCCCTATTGCTCACCCGCTATCCGTACTGCCTTGTTAATATAGTGGCTCACCGAAACGCCATCGCCATTGTCGCAGGGTGCCCGCCGTCATGGAGAGGCCCTTCTACTGCATCTTAGTTCATGTAGCCGCTACCCATCGCTTCACGTCAAACCCTAGGTGAGCGTCGGCCTCGTAGAAAGGTCAGCATGGGTCCCGTGTGGCTGGCGCAAGCGCCAGTGCCACCGCTCGCCACGCCGGCTTGTACAGGGATGGTCGAGGACCATATCGTGGTAAAGGAGGGAGATTGTGAGGGTGTTCTTGCAAAGTTGCTGTCTATAGGAATAGTGCGAACAGCGCCAGCGCGCGGGCTGTCTCCCGCCATGGGCCGCGCGCTGCGCACAAATGGGCCGAGTCCGCGTGGTTGTGGGTTGCGCTGGTGAATTCGTTTTTCCTTTTCTTAAGGAATTAGAAATAGCTTTATGTTTTAATTTCTGAACTGAACTTTGAAAATTAATATCAATTCGCATAGGTGTCCAAAAATTGTGAAATAAATTTTGTTGAGTTCCTAAAAATGTTGTCTATCTGATGGTATGACTAGATTATGTAGATCTGAGTTGATGCTACGGCTTATTAAATCATTTGAGAGTGTTTAACATTATTTAGGTTAATATTTGTAGGAGTTTTTGTGGCAAATTGTAATAGTTTTGTTCATGAAATTTTTATAGTAGGTTCATTGTATTATTATGTGCTCACTGTAATTTTTGTGGCCCTAGAATAGACCGAGAAATAAGGTAGTTAGGTGCTCCTTTTTTAATATACATTAAATTATTAATAAAAGAAGAAATGCATTTTAGTTGCCAAGATAATACTTGAATGTTTCATACCTATTTAGTGGAAAGGGTGGGTAGCTTAGCATCTTAGTCATTAGAATTAACATAGTAGCTTGGTAGATGTATTGTTATTTTAAGAGTTGCTGTTGTCGTAATACTAAGTGTTGCATCATCATTGCATGCATGTAGAGAACGAGTTGGTAGAGTTCGTGACCGTCGGAGAATAGGAGTATGAGGAGGTGATCGAGGAGTATGAGGAGGTTCTTATACAGGAGGGAGCCTCGGAGCCACCAGTGACTGACTTTGCTGACACCCCGCCTGCCTAAGGCAAGCTCCGGTGTATAACCCTTATTTTGAATGATTACTGGATATATATATGTGTGTGATGTGCATTTACATTACAGGATTTATATTGAAACTACATGCATAGATAACCTACCTATGAGTCCTTCTAGCATAGGTCGAGTAGCTGCTATGCTTAGGCTATCGGTAGCGTGAGTAACTTACCGTTACTCACAATAGGTGATTATTATTACTCTCATGATAAAATGGTGAAAGGAAATAGAGACTGGGTAGGGATATGATATGGGTATTGATGGGTGTAATAGGTTGTGTCCCGCAGCCAATGGGGCATAGCTTGGTTACACTATTTTCCCTGACCGTGTCGATTAAGGACCGTCCGCTACTGTGGATTCTAGTTAGGTCACAGACTTATTATCATGAGCATATACTTGCTTATGGGAGCGGGAAGGCTCGTTGCTCTCTTGTCGTGGGTTCCAGCTCTTTTTGGACCGACTGATTGGAGGCGGGGATGGTGGAGGTCTAAGCACCACACTGAATCTGGGACTCAGGAGTGGGGGCTTGGAGTCCAAGTTTGGACGGGGACCTAGACCCCTTGACAGGAGAGTGGTGGGTTGGTCTTGCTTGTGCCTGGGGTAGAAGCGGGGCGTGTGTTTCGGGGTACCTAGCTGGGATACATTGGTTCATGAATCGTCGTGTGATACGATACAGCTTTGCTATGATCTAGCACCGTAGTAATAACAGGAAGATAAAAGATGGTGAAATGGATCTGATTGCTCAACTCTTGCTTGAAAGTAGAACATGTGCTTACATAGAATTGTTAGCTAATGAACTAATCATGACTGCTAATAAAACACCTACATAAGGATTCACTACTAGTATTGCTTTTCGCAAAAAGGAAACCCAGCAAACCATAAAGCTTATCATATCCTTTAGAGTCGGGAAATTATTCCTAATAGTCGGGTAAGTCTTGCGAGTACATTATGTACTCAGGGTTTATTTACCCCTGTTGCAGGTGCAGCTTGAGGAGTGGCTGTTGTGAGGAGGATTCTTCTGGTGGGCACAGACGGATCCTTGTATCTTATCCTTAGATGTTTATTTCAATTCCGCTGTTTAAATTCCGCACTCTGAACTTGGTATTATAATAATGTATTTTCGAGAACCCTGGTTGTATGAAATGGACTAAGTGTTGTAAGCTCGTTCTCATTATTGGATCCTAAATGAAAAACATGGATTTTTCGAGTTCTCCCTTAGGGTGTGCTTGACGGAACCGTCCGATATAGACAACTTTCGGGGTGCTTAGTGTCTAGCGAAAGACGAGCGTCTCCGAAAGCGTGCTATTTTTGGTGGTTCTGCCATAGGTGGTATCGGAGCCAATAATGAGTCTATGAGTTTCATAACTCTTTTCAAAACCTAAAATTTGACCAACAAAAGTTTTGCGAAAAGTAGGATGCGATAAAATTATGTAAATAAGTATAAGCCCTAGCAATATGGTTTATCTAGGATAGTGGCACTGGTTTTATCTAACCAAAGTTTTTGCAGGTACACTAACTTACGTTGGGTAAGAATTGACTAGAATGTGGTAATGAGTCTACGATGTGCCAAAATTTTTTGCAACTACTGATATATTTTGGCTTGAGTGAACGTATAGGTCGATGCATGCATCATGATAGGGGAATCTTGTTAATTTAACCTCCCCCACATGTATAATTTTGGTTAGTGAATTAATCTAATAACTAAAAAGAATGCTTCGTCTAAAAGCCTTATCATTTCTCTAAGTCTCTTGTTCCTAATCTAAAAGGTTGTCCCTAATGGTTGGTTCTTATCTGTTATAGATGAACCTAAGGTCTGGTTGGGGGAGTACTAGTGCTGGGTAGACGAGGGTGATAATGGTCGAGGTGAGGACAATGGAAACACCAATGGGGACAGCCATGAGGCCCCACTTCTGGCTCCTCCTCCTCTGCCACCACCACCTTCGATGACCCATGTGGAGATGATGGCGAAGATGCTAGCTGCTCAGCATGAGTCAGCCCATGCCTTGGAGATGCTTGCCCAGGCTATTGGTGGGTCGCCCATGGGGGACACAGAGGCAATGGCGGGAATGGGGGTGGTGCCCGCGGTCCCGAGGGGCCCTGTTCTTACCAGGACTTCCTGGAGACGCACTCGCCCACGTTCACGCCAACTACTGAGCCTCTGGATGCAGAGCATTGGCTTCGTATTCTGGAGCAGAAGTTTTAGCTGCTCACTGTGACTGAAGAGCAGAAGGTGCGCTTTGCCGCACAGCAGCTTCTAGGGTCTGCCAGTGCATGGTGGCATACTTTCAATGCCATGCAGCTTGTGGACCACTGTGTGACTTGGTAGGAGTTTACCGCTGCTTTAAGAGAGTACTACATTCCTGCTAGTGTGCTGAATAGGAAGTTGACGGAGTTCCTAGACCTGAAGCAAGGGAGCATGTCTATGATGGAGTATTGAACAAGTTCAACCATCTGACACAGTATGCTGGTATCCACGTCGATACTGATGAGAAGAGGAGGGACCGTTTCTATCGTGGCCTCTCTTGTTGTCTGCAGAAGGAGCTGTACATAAGGAACTACCAGACTTTTGGTGCTATGATGAATGCTGCTATTGCCATGGAAGGACTTCAGCGTGACTCTCAGGCTAAGTGGAAGCACAAGTGGTTGATCACTGGATCTTCTAGTCACCCACAGGCACAGAAGGTATAGGTTGTCAGGAGGATGTCCTATCACCCTTCAGGTGGACAGCCGTCCCGTCAGTCTCAGCAAACTTACCAGGCACCTCCCACCTAGTATTGTGCGCCTACTCGGCAAGTGCAACAGCAGCCTCAGGGATAGCAGGTTCTGCCTCGTCATGGACAGGGGAACAAGTCTGGTGCTTGTTTCAAGTGTGGCAAGGAGGGCCACTATGCTCGGGAGTGTCCATAGAACCAGCCTGCATAGTCTTTCCAGCCTTCAGCCAACTCCCGTTAGGTCAAGAGGACGATTATCAAGAAGAAGGTGCTCGTAAGCCACTCTGGACCAGTCAACTTCACTGAGGCTGAGGAGATTTTGTAGAATGAACCTGTGATGGCTGGTATGTTTACCATAGATTCCCACCCAGCATATGTGTTGTTTGATTCTGGTGCATCACATTCATTCATGAGAATAGGGTTTACACAGAGGCACAATATATCTCTTATGGCTATTCCTATTACCTATAGAATCAGTACTCCAAGTGCGCAGTTATGCATTAATACTCGGACGGACACAGTCAGATTAGTGCTAGCCACTCACACTTACCACCTCCAGTTCATGGTGCTGCCTGGGCAAGGCACAGATGCAATTCTAGGCATGAACTGGTTGTGAGTTTATGGGGTAGTCTTGAACCTTAAGCAGAGAGTTGTTGAGTTGAAGCTTCCTTCTTCCGAGGATAGGATGTCTCTTCTTATGCCCTCAGATCCAACCTTACCAATTGTTGCTCATGTTGAAGCTTCTCCTTGTGGCAGAACCACCTAACCTAATGCTTCCCTAGAGTACTTGTCTTCCATTAGACACTAAGCACTCCAGGGAGAACACTAAATTACATGATTTCATCGAGCACACCCCGAGGGAAAACCCGAAAATCCATATTTTTCCATCAGGATCGCAAATGAGAGAATAAAGCTTACATCATTCTTAACAATTTCTTACATCACTTTTAATACAACATCAGAGTATAATATTTATTGTAATAATAGTGGAATGTAATCATATTATCAGAGTTATGAACAATTTAATTTAACAACAGAATATAGGCATGTGATCAGAATTACAGCGGAAATAAATATCTATTCATGACATGATGAAGCAACGATATATAAACTATGACAACATATTATAAAACTTTCATTTATAAAAACATTTGGTATGAGTTATCAATAAAAACTATGATCGCAGCGTAAAGGAAATCCTCTCTGAGACCACCAGGAGGAATCCACACACAAAGGTCAGCTTTAGCATCCACCTGTCACCTGCAACAGGGGAAAATAAAACCTTGAGTACTCAATTGTACTCAGCAAGACTTACTCGACAGGAGGAAAGAAAAGACTCCAAGGATATGCAAGGCTATCTGGCTTGTGGGTTTATAGCATCTACAGGAAGCATTACTAAGCGTGTGTCCTTATATTCGATTTTTATTAATAGCCGCACTAGTTCATTAACCAACCATTCTATGTAAGCACCTGTGCTACTTTCAAGTAGGTGGTAAACAATCAAATTTCCTTTTACCATCTTTCATCTTCCAGTTCTTACTACGGTGCTAGAGTTTAGACAAGTCATACCAGAACGCCAGCGATTCGTGAATCAATGCCCCCAGCTGGGTACCCCGAAAACACACGCCCTGCTTGTACCCCAGGCACAAGCAGGACCAACCCACTACCCTCCTATCATCGGGTCTAGGTTCCTATCCAAACTGGGACTCCAAGCCCCCGCCCCTGAGTCCCAGACTCAGTGCGGTGCAAGGACCTCCTAACCCAAAAACCACCATGACAGTCGGTTCGCAAAGAGCCAGAACTCATGACAAGAGAGTAACAAGTCTTCTAAGCGCCCATACCCAAGTATCTACTCGGGATAATAAGTCTATGACTTGCCTAGCGTCTTATGCAACTGTCGGTCCTTAACCGACACAGACAGGGAAAGCAGTGTATCCAAGCTATGCCCCGTGGCCGCAGGACACAACCTTTTACACCCACCAATACCCAAACCATTTCCCTGCCCAGTCACAATTTTTCCTTTCCACCATTTATATTTTTTAGGTGATAATAATATAGTAATATATTTCCTATCTCTCGCGAGTGATAGGCAATCACTCGACTTCTACCGGAGTCATATAGCATAGCATTCTACATGATCCTATTATACTAGTAAGACTCGTAGGATAAAGATATATATATATATGCAAGTGGGTTTCATTCAACTCCTTAAAACTTAATGCGCAAATATAATTTAATGTGCAAAAAAGTAGGGGTTATGCACCGGGGCTTGCCTAGGTAAAATATAATCAGAAGTTAGCTTTCCATCATGGCGACACGATCTCCAAAAGCACCATTTCTCCAGCAACTCCCGATGACTCCACGATCCATTGACGTCCCTTTTATGACATGCATGCAATGCGATACAATGGAAAGACATAATTAATCGACTGCAACCGTAACTCGTAAAATATGATTTACTATAAAATTTTTAGAGTCAACACTATCACCGATTTATCACGGAAATTCCTACAAGTTTATATTTTTACAATATTAGGTATCTCAATTAATTATATAGCTTCCAAGAATATTATCAAATTCTGTGAACAAAATATACTAGCAAGTAGATCATAATTTTAGGAGCCTAACAAAATTAGTTTCACTATTTTTGAATACCTACACAATTTTATTTTAAATTTACAAAAGTACCTTGTAAGCTAACTTAGAAATTACTCTACAATCTAAACGGTCTGGCGTCAACAACCTCGGCCTAACGCGAAACAGGCGCACGCAGTCCAGTGGCACGGCCGGGCGCGCAGGAGGCCGGACCAGTGAGCGGCCCAGGTAGGCGGGGCGCACGCGCGGTCGCGAGTGGCCCAAGTGCGGCGGCACGGCCCAACACGGGGACGAGCACGAGCAGCCCAGCAAGCCAGGCAAATGGCCCACCACCGCGTAAGCGGCCCAGCGCAAGCGGCACAAGACCAGCCCAAGTGGGGCATGCGGCCATCGGCCCAGTAGGTCGGCTCTGGCCCGACGCGACGGCAGCGGACCGGCCCAGCGTGGCCTGCCCAACTGACCTGGCAAATATGCAAAAAGGACCCTGCGCTTTTCTCTATTCAATTCGAGATGTAGAGCACTATTGACATGTGTCATCAAAATTGCAACAAGCACCCTGGAAATAATGATTCCTTACCCTGGGGTCCTCCTCTCTTTCCTCAAAATAGAGCACGTCAGGGGAAAACCGGCCGGCGCCTGAATCTGGCCGTACGCTCATCGACGGCGGTGGGGAGGCAGCCTTAATGCTTGCCCGATGCCGGGAGCACCCGCTAGAGGACGCGGCTCAGCCAAAGCAGAAGCATGGTGCCCCGGCCACATGCGCCGATGCTCGGGACCGAGCGGCTCTGTGGTGAGAGCGCACCGGCGGTGAGGTGGTGGTGCGGCTTGCCGGGCAAGGGTGACTGCACAGCGGCGGAGGAGCGGGAAGGAGTCTCGCGTGGAAAGGCAGTGCGGGGAAGGCGTTGCGGTTGTGCTTGGGAGGACAGTGCTGTGGCTATGGTCCAACGTGGGGCCGTGGAGCTCGCGTGCGGGCGCCGTTGAGCTACGGCGCACAGAGGCATCGAGGGCGTGGGATGGCCGGCAGTGGCCGCGGAGGCGACCAGTTGTGGCTGGCCGGCAGAACGAGGACACGAAACGTGGGGAGAAGAGGAGGGGCGGCGCTGTGGGGTAGGGCCAGCACTGGCGGATGATGGCGGGGTGCTACGGCTCGAGTGGCGGGAGCGGCCACAGGTGCGATCAGCGGCTGGCCACATGCACGCAGGAGGAGCAACGCTCATGAGGGGGGGACGGTGGCGGTAGGCGCAGCCATGGCGGCTATGGTCAAGTGTTGCAGGGCTGAAGGACCAGCGCGGGCCGAGGATCTCGCGCACGAGAGAGGTAGCGGGGCACGGGAATGCCTGGCCATGGCACGGACCGAGTCGGAGGAGGCGCCTGGGAGGGCAGCGTCGTGGAGCAGAGCGGCATGTCCAGCGTTGGAGGTGGAGCGGTGAAGGAGCAGCCTATCCGGCACGGCCACGGGGCATGCACGAGCGAGGTGGGGAAAAGAGATCGGCGATGGTGGGAGGTTGGCATGGCACAGCGATGTCGGTGCGAGGCAGGCAGAGGGAGGAAGAGCGGATTGAGCCGTTTGCGTGCCATCATCAACATAAACACGATGAGGGGGAGATAGGGTGGTATGGCGTAGCGTGGCCGGTAGCGGCACGCCAGCGCATGCATAGGGAAGTGAGAGGACACAATGTGGGTAGGGGGTAGAACCACGTGCTCATTTATAGACGCCCCTATGCGACAGAGCTGACACACAAGCTAGCGCAGACACGTCGGGTGCTCGGCTCTGCGGAACAGGCAGAGACAAGACAGAGGTGGTCAGCAAAGGCAGGCAAAGACTAACAGAGGCACAACAGCCTAGCCAACTTTCATTAAGACGCTCTCTGAGAAAGGGCACAAGGGAGAGGGAGCAGCGACACGACGACGGGACCCGACAACACAGCGCGACGTAAATAAATCGGTGATTGATTCCGCGCGGGAACGCACCACCGTTGTCTAATGGTCAGGATGACAGTGAGGTGGATCAAAAGGCGAGGAACGCGCCACGATCACCAGCGACAATATCACAACGGTCATGCTTATAACACCATTTTCTTTCTTTTTCTTTTACTAAAATATATATATTATTACGTAATTACAAATATGTCGTTATTTCTTTATCACTAACATCCATACACACATGCATATATTTATCGTATGTTTAAACGTATACTTATCTATAGAGATACACTCGGAAAGAAATAAGTTTGTACACTACTTTAATTAATATAGCAACATGCTTATCAAAACAAAATACGTGAGTGCATATATACCTATATATATTTCGATCGGTTTACTAATTTAGACAATTAGCAACATCTAGGCGCAAGGAGATTTTTAACAAAACTCGAATTTAAGTTAGATTCAAAAGCTATATATATATATATTAATATATATTTTATTTTGTTTATAAAAATCATTTTCATGATCAATCCAACAGAACAAGCCATTCGCCATTTACTTGCTAGAATCGTTACCGGACATTCCTAAATATCTTTATGCACTGAGTAATTTAACTTGGCGTTGATTTGAGTCCACAAAACTGAGTCACACAGGATTCACTCATCACATCAAGTTTGTTTTAATTCAAAAATATGAGAAAATCGTTTCGGTAATTTTTCTTAGGCCTAAACCTCGGTGCTAAACGAGCTCGTAACACCAGAGGTGTTACACTCCTGCTCTTGCCTCTATTACTGTGGTATGTGAGTTTCCGGATGTCTTCCCGGAAGATCTACCCGGGTTACCATCGGATAGGGAGGTGGAGTTTACCATTGAGTTAGAACCTAGCACTATTCCTATTTTGCGGCGTCCTTACCACATGCTCCTAGAGAACTAGCAGAAATGAAGAAGCAGTTAGAGGAATTATTGGAGAAGGGCTTTATCCGTCCTAGTTCTTCGCCTTGGGATTGCCCAGCTATTTTGTGAAGAAGAAGGACAATACTCTGCGGATGTGTGTGGTTTACTGCCCTCTCAATGCGGTAACAATTAAGAACAAGTATCCTTTACCTCGTATTGATACTTTGTTCGATCAGTTGGCTGGTGCAAAAGTGTTTTCTAAGATTGATCTTCGTTTGGGTTATCATTAAATTAAGATCAGACCACAAGATGTACCAAAGACAGCTTTCTCTACTAGGTATGGGCTATATGAATACCTAGTCATGTATTTTGGTCTCACCAATGCTCCTACATTCTTCATGTATCTCATGAATTTAGTCTTTATGCCGGAGTTGGACAAGTTTATAGTGGTGTTTATGGATGATATTTTAATATACTCCAAGAACAAGGAAGAGCATGCCCAACATCTTCGAATAGTACTGACTCAATTGAGAGAACACAAGTTGTATGCCAAATTCAGCAAGTGTGAGTTTTGGTTAGATCGAGTGTAGTTTTTGGGGCATGTCCTGACACCTGAAGGCATCTCGGTAGATCCAAGCAAGGTGCAAGATGTGTAAAATTGGAAGTCTCTAAAGTCAGTGCATCAGATCCATTAGTTCCTTGGTCTTGCTGGTTATTCTCGATGCTTCATTCCTGACTTCTCCAAAATAGCCCAACCAATGACCAAGTTGCTCCAAAAAGATGTTAAGTTTTTATGGAGTCTGGCTTGTGAAAAAGCTTTCCAAGCTCTGAAGTATTTTCTTACCACTGCTCCTGTTCTTGCCCAACCAGATATTGATAGGCCATTTGATGTGTATTGTGATGCCTCAAGGACTGGAGTGGGATGTGTGCTTATGTAGAATGAACGTGTGATAGCTTATGCTTCACGCTAGCTGAAAAAGCATGAGGTGAATTATCCCACCCAAGATTTAGAGCTGGCTGCTGTGGTGCACGCTCTAAAAATTTGGAGGCATTATTTGTTGGGAAATAAAGTGCATATTTATACGGATCACAAGAGCCTCAAATATATTTTCACTCAGTTTGAGCTGAACATGAGGCAACGGAGATGGCTGGAGCTAATCAAGGATTATAATTTGGAGGTTCATTACCATCCTAGAAGAGCTAATGTGGTGGCTGATGCCTTAAGTCGGAAGTCACATCAAGTAGAAGAAGAATCTTTATCTCTCAACCATTTTGAGGTGTTAGCCCATATTGCTCTAGTCTCAAATTTACTTGAGCAAATTATTATAGAGCAATGGCAAGATGTTTCGAAAATTTTGAGTATCAAGAAGTTAATTGCCTAAGGGCGTGATCCTCATTTTAGTGTTGATGATCAAGGTGTAGTGAGGTTCAAGAATAGATTGGTTGTTCCATCAAGTGATGAGCTTAGGAGAAAGATTTTGGATGAAGCTCATAACTCTAAGTTTTCCATTCATCCAGGAAGTAACAAGATGTACCATGATTTGCGCCACTTGTATTGGTGGTCAAATATGAAGCAGGATATCACCAAGTACGTCACGAAATGCAACACTTGTGCAAGAGTTAAGGCAGACCATATGCGTACACCGAAATTTTTGTAGCCCTTGCCTATCCCTGTTTGGAAATGGGAGGAGATTTCCATGTATTTCATTATGGGTTTACCCTGCATGTCCAAGGGCTATGACTCTATTTGGGTCATTGTGGACCGTCTCACTAAGTCCGCTCATTTTCTTTCGGTGGATACTAGATATTCAGCCAAAAAGTATGCCAAGTTGTATTTTAACCAGATTGTGACCCTGCATGGAGTTCCTCTCACTATCGTCTCTGATAGAGGGTCAGTCTTTGTCTCTCGTTTCTGAGAGCAACTCCAGAAATGCCTTGGTACCTGTCTTCTCTGAAGTTTAGCTTATCATCCGTAGACGAATGGGCAAACAGAAAGGGTAAATCAGGTACTTGAAGATATGTTGAGGGCTTGTGTCATCTCTTTTCCTGAAAAGTGGGACGAATGCTTGAACTTAGCAGAGTTTTCTTACAATAATAGCTATCAAGAAAGCATTCGTATGGCACCCTTTGAAGCTCTGTATGGAAATAAATGTAGGACACCACTTAACTGGGTTGAAGTAGGTGACCATGGATATTTTGGGCCTGATTTTATCAAAGAAGCTCGAGAGCAAGTCGGTATTATTCAGAGCCATTTGAAGGTAGCTCAAAGTTGTCAGAAAACTTATGTAGACAAGAGATGAAGGCCCTTGCAATTTGAAGTTGGTGACAATCTGTATTTGAAGGTATCTCCCATGAGAGGGGTGCATCGATTTGGTGTCCGTGGGAAGTTAACTCCTCGTTATGTTGGGCCTTATAAGGTTTTGGAGCAATGTGGTCATGTTGCTTATCGTCTCCAGCTTCCAGATATTTTGTCAGCAGTATATAATGTCTTCCATATTTCCCAGTTGAAAAAGTGTTTGCGAGTCCCCGATGAAGCGGTGGAAATTGACGATCTTCCTCTTCAATCGGATCTCTCTTATATTGAGCATCCTGTCAAGATCTTAGATAAAAAAGAAAGAGTGACTAGAAACAATGTGGTGAAGTTTTATAAAGTTCAGTGGCAAAATCACTCGGAGGACGAAGCAATGTGGGAGCAAGAAAGCTATATCTTGAAGCATTATGCCCACATTCTTTCTAGTTCACCGAGGTAATTGTTTAAATCGAAATTTATTTCTTATCTCTTTTTCCCACACTAGGCACATGAAATCTTGGGACAAGATTTAGTTTAAGGGGGAGAGCTGTAACACCCTCGGTGTTACATAGTGAATCACTTGCTAAAATATGTCATGAGCATCATGCTTAAGTGATATTGCATGTGTTGTGATGGATAGGTAAAGCACTGTAACTTAAACAAGTAATAAAAACATAAAACGAAAAGTTAATTCATGATTTATAAAGTTAGCAAGTAGAGATGTTAACTAATTTTTATTGAACAAAAACGCTATAAAATATATATGTGACACCTTAATAAAGTTTGAAGTACACATTTTGCAAAAGATAGTGCAACTTTTGTTTTAACAAGATAATAACGCTAGCTAACATTTCTAATAGCTTGGAAATCGAATTTGAAGCAAATCCAACTCAAGACTTAGTCAATTTCTTGTCTAAAAACAGATTGACAAGGCTATGTTTGGTAATTTATTCTATAAAAATTGAGTTTAGGAGTGGTGTCATTCTTTAGCTCTTGTTGATAGCCTAAGGAGCCCTCTTTAGAGTAGTGAAGGTGGTTTGGGGATTGGATCAACTGTGTAGTTGTTTCGAACGCTTTAAAATCCATGCCCAGCGTGTTCTCGAGCTATTTTTCTCGGTTGGACGCGATCACCATGCTGAGCGGCCTCGATGTCATGGCGCTCGGTGCGCGCTAGCGTGTGCATGGCCCCACGCTGGCCGGCCGGAGCTTCCCGCCCTCTAGCCGCATCACTGGTCGCCTCGGGCTGCCGCCGCGCGGAGCTGTGGCTGCCCGACTCGCCACGTCGTGCAGTCCCCGCCTGCTGCCATTGTCGCACGTTGCTGCTACCCTCCGTGCCGTGCCACCACAACGTCGCTGCCGCTGCCACTGCCATCGCATCGCTGCGCTGCGCCACTGGCCCACCTAGACGCCGCACGCACGAGGCCAAACCGTCGTTGCCATGCCATTTATGGCACTGCGGCGCGTGGGCCACGCTGACCTCGAGCATGTGTCGTCGGCTAGTGCCGGACGTGGTTGCTCCAATCGCATCAACTGCGTCCTGCTAAGCAAGCACATGCCGAGCCTTGACTGTGTTCCCACCATCTCCCGCCCCTCCCCTATCCTCTTCTTTGCTACCGCCGTTGAGCCGCGACAGCCTTCCTGGATGCGAGAAGCCATCACCCATCAATTCCACGTGCCTGTGCCTGCACTCTCACGTCCTCTCGCTGCTCGCCCCCACCCAGACTTGAACCGTGCAAGGCCAAGCACCAATTTGGAGCTTCGCCCCACCACCGCGCCGTTAAGACCCGTCACTGCCCTCACCGTGGCTAGCCCCCTCCTCAGCATCTCGAGCCAAATTAGCTGCACCACGAGCCCCGTCTAGAACCCCTCCTCATCGTGCTCACCTAAGTCGCGCCTCTACCGTTGCCTCCTTGCCGCTGGCATGGCCGTGTCGCTGCAGTTCACCGTTGTGCGCGCCACGTGCACGTGGTCAGGCTTGCTTGAGGCAACTCCGGCTGAACCATCACCTCCGCTAGGTTAGTGGTGAGTCCCTATTGCTCACCTGCTATCCCTACTGCCTTGTTAATACTATGGCTCACCGGAACACCGTTGCCATTGCCGTAGGGTGCTTGTCGTCGTGGAGAGGCCCTTCTATTGTGTCTTAGTTCGTGCAACCACCACCCATCGCTTCGCGTCAAACCCTAGGTGAGCGTCGGCCTCGTAGATAGGTTAGCGTGGGTCCCGTGTGGCCGGCGCAAGTGCTAGTGCCACCGCTCGCCATGTGGGTTCCATCTCTTATCGTGGGTTCTAGCTCTTTCTGGACCGACTGATTGGAGGAGGGGATGGTGGAGGTCTAAGCACCACACTAAGTCTGGAACTCAGGAGTGGGGGCTTGGAGTCGAAGTTTGGACGGGGACTGTAACGTCCAGCCTCCTCGAGGCCAGGCCCGCTTACATCTGATAGCTTTCCTAGGACATAGACTGCCCTCACAGACCAACACCAGTCTTTTCTGCGCACTTTGTCCTCACTCATGCGCCCCGGGAAGAACTTCCCGGTCGGTCACCCATCGCTCCAGGCCAAGCACGCTTAACCTTGGAGTTCTTAAGAGATGGGCTTCCAGAAAAGAAGTTGCAACTTGTTGGTACGAGTATCCTATTAATCCTATTAAGCCCTGAGCCGGGGTGTTACATCCTCACCCCCTTAGGAGACCGACGTCCTCGTCGGTCAACCCCAGGCCAGGAACGTCCCCTCTTGGCCACGTTGGTGTGTCCAGTGCCAGTGCATGTGCCATGTTGGGTGACCACTCTGGGTCCACCCAGCCATGCGCAACTGACACACGCACCCGTGAAACCGCAAGGATCGGCTCTGATACCATTCTGTAACGTCCCGTTTCCTAGGACATAGACTGCCCTCACAGACCAACACCAGTCTTTTCTACGCACTTTGTCCTCACTCATATGCCCCCGGGAAGAACTTCCAGGTCGGTCACCCATCGCTCCAGGCCAAGCACGCTTAACCTTGGAGTTCTTAAGAGATGGGCTTCCAGAAAAGAAGTTACAACTTGTTGGTACGAGTATCCTATTAATCCTATTAAGCCCTGAGCCAGGGTGTTACAGGGACCTAGACCCCTTGACAGGAGAGTGGTGGGTTGGTCTTGCTTGTGCCTAGGATACAAGCAGGGCGTGTGTTTCGGAGTACCTAGCTATGATACATTGGTTCACGAATCGCCGTGTGATACAGTACGGCTTGGCTATGATCTAGCACCGTAGTAATAACTAGAAGATGAAAGATGGTGAAATGGATCTGATTGCTCAACTCTTGCTTGAAAGTAGGACAGGTGCTTACATAGAATGGTTAGCTAATGAACTAATCATGACTGCTAATAAAACACCTACATAAGGATTCACTACTAGTATTGCTTTTCGCAAAAAGGAAACCCAGCAAACCATAAAGCTTATCATATCATTTGGAGTCGGGAAATTATTCCCACTAGTCGAGTAAGTCTTGCGAGTACATTGTGTACTCAGGGTTTATTTACCCCTGTTGTAGGTGCAACTTGAGGAGTGGCTGTTATGTGGAGGATTCTTCTGGTGGGCACAAATGGATCCTTGTATCTTATCGTTAGATGTTTATTTCAATTCCGCTGTTTAAATTCCACACTCTAAACTTGGTATTATAATAATGTCGATGTAGAAAGTGACTAACACGTAAATATTTGTAGTTTTACCATACGTTGTGATAGGAGGTGGCCTAGCACTCAATGACACTGGGTTTATACTGGTTCAGGCAATGTGCCCTACGTCCAGTTTGAGTCGGTCGGTGACTTTATTCCTGAGCCCAGGTGCTCGAAGTCTGCAGTGGGGTTACAAACGAGAAGGAGAAAGATGGGGTGTACAAGAGGTCCGGTCGGCTCTGGTCGGAAGGGCCAAGAGCGATAGGAGCTCCGCTATGAGCTAAGTGTTCAAGCGTGTGCCTGAGGTCCGAACCTACTGGTTCTGTGGTTGTGAGCTAGTGAACTTGGTCGATCTAATGAATCTAAAGGGACTTTGATCAACCTGGATCAACTTGGGTTATGTTGGAGGGAGCGCATCCCCTTTATAGATGAAGGGGATGGCCTTATAAGTGAGAGTGAGAGAGTACGAATGCTTCTAAGCCTTGTTGCTCACGCCGACGGGTACAGGATGATGGTAGGTGCCCACAACACTGTTGGATGTCAGATGCACATGGGAGGTTCCGTCGTCCTTGTTTGGGTATGGCAGATGTCAGTACCTGCATATGCTGTTGATGTCCAGAGGCATGTGAGGAGTTTCACCATGTGCACTCGGTACGGTAAATCTCCGCGCCCACAACACTGTCGATGCCCAGAGTAACGTGGGGGCCTTACCGTATGGGAGTTAATGGCGCCCACAATACAGTAGAGGGAAATGTTGGCGCCTACAATACTTTTTGTGTTAGGGTAGTTACAGAGTACTGTTCCTGCAGGCGTACAGGGTATGGTCCCTGGTATCGTGGTTTGACTTGTGTGCCTTGCCCTGCTTTCTCTGTCTGTTGCCTGATCCTTTCCGAGTGGGCGTCCCCGGTCGGTTAGTCCCAGCCGTCTCTGGTCGCGCCAGTCATAGAAGAGTAGCGAGCAGGGTTTTTGCGTCCCCTGGTCGGAGATGCGGGGTCAAAGTCGGAAGTGGTGCTTCGGCCAGGCCTTCTGGTCAGAGAGGCCGTCCGGCGATGACTGGACACCGAAGTGAGCGCTCCGGTCGGAGAGGTGGGCCGGAGTCAGAAAGCAGGTGTCGTTCCTCCTCGGCCGGGTCTTCCGGTCGGTTATTGGATTGCCGTTATGGCCCGTCGTTCCGATACTTGGGCCGGCCCATGAGTTGTGCGTCGTCAGTTTGGGCCGAGCCTTTGTTTGGGAAGCCGGTCCCCGAGGGACCCCGGATTTATGAACCCGACAAATAATGTATTTTTGAGAACCCAAGTTGTATGAAATGGACTAAGTATTGTAAGCTCGTTCTCACTATTGGATCCTGGATAAAAAACGTGGATTTTTCGAGTTCTCCCTTGGAGTGTCCTCGATGGAACCGTCCGATGTAGCCAACTTTTAGGGTGCTTAGTGTCTAGCGAAAGACGAGCGCCTCCGAAAATATGTTATTTCGGGCGGTTCTGCCACACCTAGCCACCGCCGCATCCCTCAGATATAGAGGTGGAGGAGAAGGAGGAGGGCTCAGATCTAGAGGACGAGGAGGGCTCAAATCCAGAGGAGGAATCACTAGTACAGAAAACATTTTTAGAGACGGTCAAAAATGATCTTCAGAGACGGTTTTAAAACCGCTACTATGCTAGCGATTGTAAAAATGAGTGATTTTGAGTGGCAGTTTTAAAACCGCCTCTAAAAATCGATTTTCAGAGACAGTTCTCTTAAGACAACCGTCTCTGAAAATCGATTTTCAAATGCGGTTGACTTAAGTCAACTGTCCCTAAAAATAATTTTCAATTTTTTTTAAAAATCATTTAAAGTCTATTAAAAATAAGAAAAAAAAATATTTCTAATATTGCCCGAAGGGCTGAGGACCGGCCACAGCTCACGGGATTTATTTTTCACTTGTTTTGAATAAGTGCCGACATCCGGGATTCGAACCCACAACCGATCCCTCGCACGATACCACCCCCTACCACCGCAGCACACAGTCACTTGTGTCTAATTCTACGATGCTATATATTTGTATTAATATGTATGAATCTTATAATCAATATTTTAACTCAAACAATCTTCAATGAGAAAACTTTCAACTACAAAGTTTTAGATATTGTTGAGCACTACAACTTTGATATAAAACATTCCTCCATCCAAGGTCATTTAAAAATTCAAAAATTTGAAATTCAAAATCTGAGACTCAATTTATATATTTGGAACCCTAAATCATCTCAAACAAAAATTTTATCAACTATAAAGTTTTAGATCTCGTCGAGCACTACAACTTTGATATATAATATTTCTCCATCCAAGGTCATTTAAAAAATTCAAAAATTTGAAATTCAAAATCTGAGGCTCAATTTATATATTTGAAACCCTAAATGATCTCAAATAAAAAATTTATCAACTACAAAGTTTTAGATCTCGTCGAGCTCTACAATTTTGATATAAAGTTTGTCTTCATCCAACTTCATTTAAAAAAGATATGAATTTATTTATGCTGCAGCTATTTTTAAGGATGGTTGACTTAGTCAACCGCCTCATAAAATCGATTTTCACACGCGGTTATCTTAAAAGAACCGCCTCTGAAAATCACTCATTTTCAGGAACCGTCCTTGAAAATAGCATTTTCAGAGGCGGTTCTCTTAATGGAACCGCCCCTAAAAGTGGATACATTTTTAGAGGCGGATTTCTTAATGGAACCGACTCTAAAAATTGATTTCTAGCAACGGTTGTATAGCTACAGTGACTTCCGCGAAGGTTAGTGATGATGTGCTAAGACAACCGCTTCTGTTAGAAAAGGAAGACGCCTCTAAAAATCATTTTTGTACTAGTGAATGACCTACCTCATTGAAGCCGCCGCCGCCATCCTCGTCTTCGGTGGGGGGAGCGAGCCGGGTCGCTAGGGAGCGCGGGGTTGCAATGGAGGTCACGGAGGAGGGAGTGAGGGAGCACGGGCAGACGGGACGGCAGTGAGCTGGGAGTGGGCGCGGCGTCTGTCCCGGGGCGCTAGTAGGTTCGGAGTGCGGCGAGGCACAGGCGGCAGCGGGCGGGCGGACGGACATCCTCCTAGAATCATTATCGATATTTTATTATCAAGGAAAGTGAACATATATAATATTTCGTTTTCAACGACAAGTAGTAATAGATGTGTGCCATTTTTGTCTGGGGAGAGTCCATAAGATGTAGAAAACGTTATCGGTGCATGTATTATATATTTTCGGTTTATATATATATATATATATATATATATATATATATATATATATATATATATATATATATATATATATATATATATAGAACTACTACTTTACAGCTGGCTATAGAATAACTTATTTTGTAGTCACTTTTGAGTTACGATAATTATTATGCTAATATTCATGATTATAGTAACTTTTTACTAAGTGATTTATTATAATGTCATGATAAATATCCTCATATGTTATAGTAACATAATTATCGTAAATATGTATTGACATTATTATAAATTAATATATAGAATTATTGTAAATAGAGATGGCTATAGAATAATTTATTTTGTAGTTGGCTACTGAATACTATATATATATATATATATATATATATATATATATATATATATATATATATATATATATATATATATATATACACACACACAGGGTGATGTGTTCTGTAATAGTGTGATGCACCTGATCCTCTATCTTCGAGAATCACACTCGACAATAAAACCATCCTATTACTCATTTGAGCGAATGGTTCTCCTATAATAATACTACAAAACCCTAGTTCACTTACCTAACGCTTATAAATTGAGTTTCAGTTTTTAAGGTAGTAATGCTCGACAGGGACCATCCGCTTTTGATCCACACTTGTAAGCCACAGAAAATAATTTTGTTTCTTAGTTCCTACACTCCCTTTGTTCTAAATTATGGATCATGCGTTTTAGCTTCTTCCGAAGTCAAGCTTCTCTAATTCTGACTAAGTTTATATAAAAATACACCATCTACAATATCACATTAGTTTCATTAAATTATCTATAAAACATGTTTTGACACTGCATTTATTTGAAGTTATAGATGCTAATACATTTTTGTACAAATTTGATCAAAGTAAGACAAGTTTGACTTAGAACAAAGCTAAAGTGAGAATGGGTAGAGTACCCTATTAAATAGGACACTAAAATAAATAACATTTTATAATTAGTAACTGATTGAGAAAATGAAATGACACTATATATCATGGACTCATAGAGAAACTTGTTTGATTTGTAAGACTAGCTTGCTCATTGTTTTTCAATAGACGCGTGTACGTTGAGATTGAATCAGAAGATGTTGAGATTGGCAAAGTTACCATGTACGCCTCGTCGCCGATGATCTCAATACAGTAATGATAGTTAGCTAAAAATATGAGAATCGATGCTAAGTCGAAAACTCAAATCACGTGAGCATGTTTGACCACATGAAAACTCTTCACCAATAGAGGGAGGTGTACATCTATGTGTACTCATTTGGCTTCAAAGCTGCTTCCGTAGTTTCTTGAATATATACTGAAATACAAAATGTACAGATTTGACAAAAAGGGGCCGGGCCCGAGTTTTGGATATCTCGTAATAATGATCATAGTCCGTGGATGTGATGAATAATGAGGTCTCCACTAGCCGCTGTGTTGGATCATTGCTTGGTCAAAGCCCATAGAAAGTTTAGTGGTGCTCATTTTAATTGCTCAAATAGCTACAAGTGCTGTGGCTGACGCTCATATCGTCCATACCAGAGATGTACTCTAGCACCCCTAATCTTGCCACTGCAAGAAAAAACAATGAATTAAACAACTATCAATACTCCAAATCATGCATATGCATCATCTTCTCAACAACTCCATATTTATTTAATTTTCTGAAGATTAATAATTGGCGAGTATGCCGTCATTCATGAAAAGATTGTATGAGCTTTCAATCAATTATAAGGACCTTTTAGGTAAGTGGCTAGATTATAGATTATCGTAAGCTTGACTAATAAATTTATACAAAAGATTGTCCACATTTTTACGCCAAATAGTATACTATGAAAATATTGTTCTATGATAATCTAATGATATTTATTTGGTAATATAAATATATGTATTTTTATATAGGCTTAGACAAAACTTGAATGCCATTCTCTTTTAACTACGGAGTTCGGAGTATGCAAACTATGGTGATCTGATCTTTTTTTTTTTGAACCTATGGTGATCTGATCTTACAAGTACCAGTGTCACTAGCAATTTTCATAATGGGTGGTCAACCTAATAGTGAGCAAGATGCAAAGGACCATGTTGGGTGGCTATAACAAGGTGGCAACTGGCAATCTAATCTTACAAGTTAATATCACCTTGTACCATCGGCTACATGCATGTATGCTACCCTACAAAGACTATTTGGCTGTCAAGTGTCAAATGTACTCTCCACAACTCATTAACCAAACAAGACTCAGATCCATCTCCAAGACTCTCAAGTCTTTGAAATCTTTAATCACATATTCACATGAGTTTTATTTCTCATGTGATTAAGGTTAAGAGAGATTGAGAGAGGGAGGGGAACATGCATGTGGCCTCCATACTAATTACTAATCTAGAGTATAACCGGTGGCTTTGCCACATCTCTGACAACTGAATATGCATGTGAGAGACATGAGAGGGATGACAGCCTAAGTGTACTATTACAGTTTAATAAAGGGCGTTTGACATGTTAATTCAAGTCACATATATATTTTTTTTTTAAAAACATGAAAGCACTACTGCCCTTTGTTTCATTCTTTCCCACTAATTAACCTAGACACAAGCTAGACAGGCCAAACTCCAGAAGTAAACCAAGCTAGCTCAGGTCTACTGGTTAAGTGAGGTTTCTTTCTGGTCTACCTTGGTGACTACTAGCGGTGTGGACACGGCGGGATGGGCCCACGTGGGCGGCCGCGGTGTCAGTGACCGAGAACCCCTCAGATCTGAGCTCCAGTGGCCGGCGACCCCTCACCGCGGCGGTTGACCCCCCAACCGCCGTGTCCCACTCTCCCGCCTCCCTATAACTAGTCTCCTCCTTTCCACTCCCCGCCCCGCCATACCACACGCGACGGCCGCCTCCACCACGCCGATGGCGACCGCTCACTCACCCAGCTGAACAACTCCACCGAGCACACGCAACGCAAGCAGGACAAGGAGCAGAAGCAGAGCCGAGGGCGGCGATAGAGATAGAGGAAGGCGACGAGGAGCTCGATCCGAGCTACTAGCTAGCGGCCGCGGATCGGAGGACGCGACCAACCATGGACCGGCTGGTGCTCGACCAGCTGGCCGGCGAGGCCCTGCGGGAGGTGCTGCACGCGGTGCAGGGCACCCTGTTCTGCCGCTCCACCGCCGAGCGCCTGCGCCGGAGCGTCGAGCCGCTGCTGCCGCTCGTCCAGGGCCTGGGCCCGCACGCCGGCCAGCGCTCGGCCGGGGAGCTCGGCGAGCTCGCGGCGCGGGTCCGGGAGGCGCTTGACCTGGCCCGCCGCGCCGCCACGTCCCCGCGCTGGAACGTCTACCGCGCCGCGCAGCTGTCGCGCCGGATGGAGGCCGCCGACCGCGGCATCGCGCGCTGGCTCGAGCGCCACGCCCCCGCCCACGTCATCAGCGGCGTGCGCAGGCTCCGCGACGAGGCCGACGCCCGCATCGGCCGCCTCGAGCGCCGCGTCGAGGAGATCGCCGCCGCCGCGCAGCCGCCGGCGCCCCCCGCCCTCTCCGTCCCCGTCGCGCCGCCGCACAAGGGCGTGCCCATGCCGATGGAGGCGCCGCTCGCCAAGCCCGCCTTCGCCGCTGTGCCGATGGAGGTGCCGCCGCACAAGGGCATGGCTGTGTCTATGTCGGTGCCGATGAAGGCGGCGCCCGCCAAGGCCGGGGTCATGGCCATGGACATGGACCTCACCGAGGGACATGAAGACGAGGGGATGGTTGGCGCCGGCGTCAAGGTGGCCAAGGAAAAGGTGAAGGAGATGGTTATGAGCGGCGGCGGCGGCTGGGAGGTGGTCGGTATCTCCGGCATGGGCGGCAGCGGCAAGACCACGCTCGCCATGGAGATCTTCAGGGATCACAAGGTCCGAGGTAAGGAGAACAGGGACCAGATACTAACCATTTTTACCTTCAATCCTTTTCCAAATCGTGTGCAAAGGTCGCATCTTTCTCGGAATCGTCCTGTCCTTTCGTGCAAAAATTGCATCTTCCCATGAATTATTGGGTGCAAGATTCTCCAAATTGGGGGGCATGGCATCTTCGGTGGTTGGTTTGCGTGCCTGTCGTGCAATTAGGTAAAGGCGAGGTTGATGCTTTTTTTTTCCCCACGCCACATGCTTGGTCAAATTTGGCGCTTTGACCAGCTAGTGGCAACTGTACTATTGCGATGAGGTTAGATTGCTTCTGAACTCTCACAACTCAGCTACTCTGAAACTCTGCTTGGACTTGAGTAGCCTTATCGTGTTCATGGACCATGGTGGCTACTTGATCTTAAATCAAGATAGATACCTGCTTAATGAACGGCACATGAGACTAACCAAATCTATTTCACAAAGAATAAACCCAATTCAGATCCAAGTAACCTGCTGCTTCGGAAAAAAATCTGGAGGTAGGGTCTTCTTTTAGTGCAAGGATTTGGGATTGGCTATGTTGGTTTAGCAGTAATAAGAGAGCTAATTTGAGCTTCCTGTGTTCATAACTCCATCATCTCTGTTTTCCATAAAAAAGATCATACTAAACTTAAATTCAATTGCCACAACAACATCTAATGGCCGATTTGAAGTGACTGCTATCCCAAACCTTAGTTCATCTAAGCTTCATGATTTTGGATCTCATAGAAAGCTTGTGTATACATATCTGATCCCTTTTTGCAAGCCTTTTCCCCCCTTCATGACTCTTACATACTCTCTTTGTTTCTACAGCCTACTTCAATGATAGGATCTTCTTTGAGACGATCTCACAATCCGCAAATTTGGAGACCATCAAGATGAAGCTGTGGGAGCAGATCAGCGGCAACATCGTGCTTGGTGCATACAACCAGATCCCAGAATGGCAGCTCAAGTTAGGACCAAGGGACCGAGGACCTGTCCTTGTAATCCTTGATGATGTTTGGTCTCTCCCACAGCTTGAGGAGCTCATCTTCAAGTTCCCTGGGTGCAAGACTCTAGTTGTATCAAGATTCAAGTTCCCCACGTTGGTAAAGCAGACATATGAAATGCAGTTGCTAGATGAGGCAGCGGCTTTGTCTGTCTTCTGCCGTGCTGCTTTCGATCAGGAGTCTGTTCCGCAGACTGCTGACAAGAAATTGGTTAGGCAGGTCTCTGCAGAGTGCAGAGGTCTTCCTCTGGCTCTTAAAGTCATTGGTGCATCGTTGCGCGATCAGCCTCCTATGATATGGCTCAGCGCCAAGAACCGGTTGTCTCGAGGAGAGGCTATTTCTGACTCCCATGAGACCAAGCTTCTAGAGAGAATGGGGGCAAGCGTTGAGTGCTTGTCAGAGAAGGTTAGAGATTGTTTCCTTGATCTGGGCTGCTTCCCAGAAGATAAGAAGATCCCCCTTGATGTCTTGATCAACATCTGGATGGAGATTCATGACCTTGATGAACCAGATGCTTTTGCCATCTTGGTTGAGCTTTCAAACAAGAACCTTCTTACCCTCGTCAATGATGCACAGTATGTATCATCAGCCATCTATGTGCTTCAAAATATTCTGGAATTGAGATGTCCCAAATAACAGGGTTTTTAACCCTTTGCTGCTCTGCTTGCAGGAACAAGGCTGGAGATTTGTACAGTAGCTACCATGACTACTCGGTGACACAACATGATGTGTTGAGAGATCTTGCTCTTCACATGAGTGGGCGTGACCCTCTGAACAAGCGGAGGCGGTTGGTGATGCCAAGAAGGGAAGAAACACTTCCGAGGGATTGGCAGAGGAATAAGGATACTCCGTTTGAAGCTCAGATAGTTTCCATTCATACAGGTACAGAATTAGTCATCCAACATATTCAGTGCCAAAAAATTGTCATCCAACATATTCAATGCCAAAAATTCCTGTTTAACACCAGTATTAGAGGAACATGATTTTGTAGCTTTGTTCTGAAACGTTTCCTTCATATTTCATGCATGTGCTTTCTTCCTTGGGACAGAATGATCTGACAAACTATTTCCAAAACTCCAGGTGAAATGAAAGAATCTGACTGGTTCCAGATGAGCTTCCCCAAGGCAGAAGTGCTGATCCTCAACTTCGCCTCGAGCTTGTACTACCTCCCACCGTTCATCGCGACGATGCAGAACCTGAAAGCCCTGGTGCTGATCAACTACGGCACCAGCAGTGCAGCCCTTGACAACCTAACGGCCTTCACCACGCTCAACGGCCTGAGGAGTCTCTGGCTGGAGAAGATCAGGCTCCCGCCGCTGCCAAAGACCACCATCCCGCTGAAGAACCTGCACAAGATCTCCCTCGTCCTCTGCGAGCTGAACAGCAGCCTAAGAGGATCGACGATGGACCTGTCGATGACTTTTCCGCGCCTCTCCAACCTCACAATCGACCACTGCATAGACCTGAAGGAGCTGCCATCAAGTATCTGCGAGATCAGCTCGCTCGAGACCATCTCCATCTCGAACTGCCACGACCTCACCGAGCTTCCCTACGAGCTGGGCAAGCTGCACTGCCTGAGCATCCTCCGGGTGTACGCATGCCCGGCGCTGTGGCGGCTCCCAGCGTCGGTCTGCAGCCTGAAGAGGCTGAAGTACCTCGACATATCGCAGTGCATCAACCTGACCGACCTCCCGGAGGAGCTCGGCCACCTGACGAGCCTGGAGAAGATCGACATGCGGGAGTGCTCGCGCCTGAGGAGCCTCCCGCGGTCGTCGTCGTCGCTCAAGTCCCTCGGCCACGTCGTGTGCGACGAGGAGACGGCGTTGCTGTGGAGGGAGGCCGAGCAGGTCATCCCTGACCTCCGGGTGCAGGTGACCGAAGAGTGCTACGACCTGGACTGGCTAGCGGACTGATGTCACGTCTCTGGATGCTGTGGCTTCCAAACTGACCGTGTACATATATGATGATGTTTATATGTTGCTTCCCCCTGTGTAGTGCAGGGAGAGTCATCAATCCACCGGCCAATTTTGACATGTTCAGTCAAGTGTTCATGCATCCACTCTTCACTCTTCGGTGGCAAAGCTTCAACTCCTCGTTCCAAAATACAAATGCACTAACAAAATAACCGCAGAAAACAGTACTGTAGTATTCTATTCTCTTCGCACAAAACACAACTATATAAATGGGCTAAAGATATAACAACATAAACAGCATTTCCATTTTTCAGTTTCAGCAAAGAGAGACCAAGGAGCGGTTCTCAAAATGTACATGATAAAGTTCTACATGCTAGTATGCTACACAATAGACAGCGGTACAGTATGGATCAACGGTTAGATTCAGGGCGTCAAACGATCACCATGCCACAGAACAGTGATCGCTTCTTAAGCTGGAGCTCTTCCAAGTTCCAACCAGAGCATCAGCAACTCTCGACAGACTGATTTACAGTGAGGACGGCCAGCAATCATTGGCATGATTACATGGCATACACTCTCGATGTCGAGGTCCAGGTCCATGTCGTCGTCAAAGTCATCAAGGTCGTCGCACAACAACTGGGTCGTTCCGCGGGCGCCATCGGCTGGTACTGTTGCCTCCGCCAGTATCTGCATGATGTCGTTCATGTTCTGCATCGGCTGGTCCGGCTCCTCGTAGCTCACCGTGCCATCGCCCACGAGGTCAGCTGGGAGGTTCCTGACGAACCAAGGATGGCTCTTTATCTCAGGCATCGTGATCCTCTGCAAAGACCATGCAACATATGTCATGCCACATCGATCTGAATTTCTGAACAATCAAGTGACTGACGCTGCAAAGGGGATAAGTATTTGGCAGCTCACATCTTCTGGGTTGGCAACAAAAATCCTTGATATCAGGTCTCGGCATTCTGGAGATACATGGACGTAGTCAGGAACCGCGTACTGAACACCCAGTATTTTCTGCAAATTGGTATCAGGGTTTAAATGTATGGATGGATGGATATGACTGCAGCTAGTAGAACTGGAATATATGGTGGGGAAAAAAAGGGGGGAGGAGGCCATAACAGTATTCAACACAAGTAATCTTTCTTTTCTGGCAGTTAGCAAACTATACTACAGCAGCCTGGTAAGTAACAACATTGTGTTGTGCATGATCCATACGCAGGCCATAACAGTAATCATCAGGCACGGTACAAGTAAGCACTGAATAGTGTAGCAAAACAAAGTGAGCTTTAGTAGTTGTACCTTTGAATAACCGACGTCGCATCTTGAGGCGAGGCGCGGTGCTTCCATCCAGCAGAGTGTTCTCGAGCTTCAAACCACGGTGGCATACTTGCTTGATCACACCACGAATCACGAAACAGAGCAATTTTAGCCATGCACACAAAAGGAGAAAAATGAACAGAGGAGCAATGGAGTACTCCTACCATGGAGTGGCAGTAGCTAACCCCGGAAATCAGCTGCTGGAAGAAGAAGCGAGCCTGAACAATGAACATACGCAAGAGTTCAGAGTCAGCATCGACACTAGTACACAGGAGCATGCGAAAAATTGGCACAGCAGATATTGTCAGGCGAGCAGTCAGATCAGGGGAGGCACGGGCACCTCGTCCTTGCTGAACCGGCCGGCATTGCAGATGCGGTTGAAGAGCTCCCCGCCCGAGGCCTACTCCATGACGATCGCGAGGTGAGTCTTGGTCAGGATGACCTGAAGTGAAGAACCACAAGCAGGGAAGCAACAAGAGTGTTTCAGAATTTTGAATCGTTCCCGTTCAGATTCGCCAGGAAAGAAGAGGGTGGGTGAGTGATGGCAGCCTGGCCGCCCGCCTCACCTCCTTGAAGCGGATGATGTTGGGGTGGCGCAGCGAGCGGTGGTTGATGATCTCCCGCTGCACGTTCTCGTCGATCTGCAACGCCAAAGCCAGCACAGCACGCCACACGACATGAGCACGAGTCGACGGCCGGCTTTGCAGAGGAAGAAGGGGGAAGCGTACCTTGTCGCCGCGGTCGATGTACTTGACGGCGACGAGGTCGCCGGTGGCGCGGTTGCGCTTGAGGCGCGCGACGCCGAAGTTGCCGGACCCGATGTCCCGCACGGGCTCGTACCGGTCCCCGTCGTGCATTATCGGCATCTCCATCCCCAGCGCGGACCCCGCTGCCGGCGTCCTCGCCATTTTCCCCTCCCCTGCACCTCCTCCTCCTCCGCCGCCGCCGCCGCCGATCCGACCCAGAGGCACGAACGGACCTCCCGTCCCGCAGCCCTCCCTCTCCACTGCCGATGCCGATCCAAGCGCCCTCCTCCTTCCTTCCCCTGCTCTGCTTCCTCCTCTGTCTCTCCTCGCTCTCGCTCTTCGCTTGTTTTATTTTTTTGTTTGGGTTATTTAGAACGAGGCCATTATAATTCTCGAAGTTCTGAGACAAAGATGGCATCGGGCAATATCAGCGCGGATAGTGGCTTTGCACGTCCACGCCCACAGAAAAAATCTTGTGTCCGCACCCGTGCCCGCCACCCGCCACGGGCAGCAACTTGTGCCCGTGCCCGCTATCCGCGGGCAAGGCTCGCCCGCGGGCATGCCCACGTACCCACCAGATGGGGGAAGACAATGGTGGCCTGCAGGGCGGAGATGGCGTCCAGCGCGGCCGGGACGGCGGTGTGGGGGCGAAGATGGTGGCCTGTGGGGCCAGCACTCCAGCAGTCGTTGCCCGGGAGACGTGTGGGCAGCACGGGCCTTCCTTGCGCGGCCGTCCGAGCTACGGCGAGCTCGCCGACGCGCCATCCTACGACTGCACGCCACTCCCGCCATCGTGCATCGCTCTGCCATGCCGAGCGTGGAGATGCAGAGGGCCGCCGGAGAGAGGACGCGGGGAGATGGTGCGACTGAGCTTCATCCGCGAGCTCCTCGGCGACCCCGCCTCCAGATCCGCGAGCTCCTAGAACCGACGGGGAGGAGGACCACCGGTGGGTGGAGAAGGAGCGCCGGTGGGGGAGGAGGAGGAGAACCAGCAGGGAGGAGGACCACCGGCGAGAAAGGATGAGGAGTACCGGCGGGTGAGGAGGATGGGGAACGACGAGGAGGTGGCGAGAGGGACTGGAGCGAGGCTGGCTCGGGCCTGGCTGGAGCCCCAGCCTAGAGCGGGCGGTGGCCGAGCGCGCTACGCCGCCTGCGCGGTCGCGCCGAGCCCCTGGATGAGCGGCGAGCGGGAGGGGGTTGGAGGCCAGCGGCCATCAACATTCTGGCATGGGGCGGGGCGGGGCGGTGGGCTACGGCGCCGCGACGGTCACATAGGGCAGGGGCGCGAGCGGACTGGCCGCGGCGCAGTCGCGCAGTGCGATTCCGCGAAGGGATGCATCGCGGGCGAACCCTGGTTGCGGCGCTGGGGTGGCCGAGTGGGGATTCTATGGTTTCTGTCTTCCAATATAACTTGGTTGGCCGTGACCCCACATGTCAGGTAGGTAAGGCGGGTTTGCGGATACGGATAGGCTATTTTCTTACCCGTTAACAAATGCTCGTTGGGTTTAAAACTCTGCCCGCACCCGTGCCCGCGGATGCACTCTGTCGCCCGTATCTGCGCCCGTCGGGTTTGATATCCGCGGGTACGCGGGTATTCTGTACCCGTTGCCATCTTTATTCTGAGATTTGTCATTACTATTCGTCTATCCCGAAGCACACCATTACAAATTTCGCATACGTTGATATATGCCACACTCTACACCCGCCAAATGCTTGGGCCCGCTCGTAGGCTTACGTGGCATACACTTGACCGTATCCATCCGTCTTCCATTCCTCAAGTAAACGGCTCGGTTACCTCTGCCGTCTCCTCAGTCTCACTCTCCCGCACTCCCCCTCTCTCTCACCCTTGCTCGAACCCTAACCTGGCGGTGGTGGTGGCGACTTCGGCGACGGTGGCGGCGGCGAACCTGACGGCGACGCGGTGCAGCAGGGACCTGACGACGACGACGCAAGGGGCTCGTGGATATGAGCTCGAGCTCCACCGCTGGTGGCACCAGAAGGGGGCATGCCCCCCTACTGGACTGCCCCAATTGCCATGTTCCTCTGATCCGAATCCAGAGCAAGCAACCAAACTCATTGAACGAGTGGTTCGTGAAGTGCCCCAACAACGAAAAGGTGAGGATTTGCGGCGTTTTTTGATTTTTTTTTTCTGATTTGGTTTTAGTTGAACTGATCTAGGGTAAGTAGGGTGATCCAACAACATGTGGATGGATCCGGTCTGAGGAACAGTACGAGGCCTTTGTGCGATCAGAGGCTCAAAAGCAAGGGAAGCAGATTCAGAAGCAGGTGCCATTTCACGGTGGAGATGACATTGGTGATTTGATGGAACAGCTAGCTAAAGTGAAGCAGAGACTGGACAATGCTGTCAATGAAGTTTGGAAAATGAAGATGCAAACTGGTGCGTGGCCACTTGGTGATGTTCGTCTAAGGTAGGACAGTGTCAGTGAACCAAGGCAGGATTTGGGTCATAGGAAATTGCAGATTGTGTTGGATGTATCTGTTGTTGTAGGTGTGCTTGTTGGTGCACTTCTAGGTTTTGTTGTTGCCCAAATGTTTAAGTGACTGTGAATCAGTCTTAATGTAATGAATTAAGAATGAATCAATGGATGGATGGATGTTGCTTGAAGTTATGTGTTTGTTGTCTGACTGTGATGCAATGTGACTTGATTGTAGTCATAATTTGAGTAGCATTGTGACTTGATTTTAGGCCGAATTTCAGCAGCATTTTGCAATGATTTTAGTCTTAATTTCAGCACCATTTTCACTTGATTTTAGTCAGAATTTTAGCATGACTTTGACTTGATTTTAGTCAAGATTTTAGCAGTATTTTGACATGATTTTGGTAGTGTCGGTGTTTCGGACCGGGGGGTCCTCAACCAACCAGTGAATTTGTTCTGCGTGCTCCCAATCCGGATGGTGATGCAAAGAGACACAAGGTTTATACTGGTTCAGGCAATCGATGCCCTACTTCCAGTCTGAGAGATCGATCTTGTATTCCTTGCACCGAGGTGCTCGTAGTAGGGGGTTACAAGCTAAAGGAGAGAAGGAGCTGGTCCTAGGTCTCGGCAGGGTGCCGTGCGGGCCGCTTGAGACGTTGCTCTCCGGCGGCAGGAGTGTGCGTGTGTGTTACAAGGTCTACCTCCCCCTTAAAACAACCCAGGTCCTCTCCTTTTATAGCATGAAGGGAGGACTAGGGCGGTACATGAGCTGACTATACGGCGTCGTGTGAACAGAGGCGGCGTGTCCGGGCCCTATAGCCTGTTCCTATGGCGGTGTGGCCGTCGGAGTGGTCCATCCTTGGAGTACTGGGGCGGCGTGGTCATCCCATCAGATCCTGTGCGTCGTGGGAGCCCCGGGAATGCCTCGGAGTGGACGCGGCGGCGAACGTGCAAGCCACTGTGGACGGACTGTGCGCGAGGCCGAGACCTGGTCGATGCCGAGGCTGGCACTGCGGTGGGGGGGTCTCGGCAGGCATGAACCTCAAGATCGCCGAGGCCCCGGTGTACAGTGCCGAGGCCTTGAGCGGGCGGCCAATCATGGGTACAGCGTTTGGACACAGTGGTCGGTAATCCCCGTCGTACCCTGTCCCAGCCGGTATGGTGCTGATCGTGGACACAGTGGTAGGACACAGTGGCCGGTAATCCCCGTCGTACCCTGTCCCGGCCGGTATGGCGCTGATCGTGGACACAATGGTAGGACACAGTGGTCGGTAACCCCGTCGTACGCGACCTCGGGTCGCGTCGGCCATCCTGTGGCATTGAGCCACCGTCCGGCTGAGATTGCGGGAGTGGTTGAAGCATTAATGAGACATGACGAGTTGTTGGGAGGGTCGGCCGAGGCGGGGGGCGACGGACCGCGGACGAGCCGGCCTCGAGCGACACGGAGAATGAGGCCTCGCGTGAGACGGAGATCAGGTTCCTTGCCGAGGCCTTGCGCGAGACGCCTCGCGCGATACGGAGAATGTACCCCTGCCGAGGCCTTCCCTGGATAGCCTCGGGCGAGACGGAGACGGCGCCCTCGCCGAGGCTCGGCGCCCCGCCGAGACCTACCACTGGGGGCCTCATGGCGGAGTTTGTTCCGAGACCTCCTGCCGAGGCTCAAGGCGAGGTGGAGGAGGGCTCGGTCGTGTGAGTGAGGGGCCCACGGCTTACCTTCTAGCTTTATTTTGATGTTTGCTTGGGGTACCCGTTCTAAAGTAGTACCCGACAAGTGGCCCCGAGCCTCGGGGTGAGTGCGTGCACTCTCCTGAGGGTTCGTCGAGGCTGGGTTTATGCCTGCTCCGTGAGGAATTGGTTTGTTTTCGAGGTTCCGGTGGGTGCTGTGAGCGCACTCACGGGTGTAGTTCTCCTGAGCCCCGGAGGAGTGAAGTTACTCCTCCGGGGGCTTTCTCCACTTTCGCGTTTGAGTGATCAGCTCTTATTGCATTTGCCGAGCCCATAAGCGCAAGTTCGGGTTGCGGGGGTCTCGGCGAGGTTGCAAAAAAAGGCCCTCTAGCCTCCGCATGGAGCGAGAGGTTCGTCAGGGGTCCCCCTGACGTTGGGTATGTCCCTCATGCTTCCTTTCGCTCGGAAGGAGGGGTGGAATGTGTCATGCTACCCTCGATGGGCGCGAGCGTGGACACTTTCGGTGAGCTGTTATCGGGTAGTCCGAGTGGAGGCCTAAGCCCCATTCGCTAGGGGACGGCTAGCGGTCCAGAGACGCACTCCAAAAGTACCGGAGGATTTCTCTAGTGGGTGCCGAGGCCGTTCGCTGGGCCTCGGTGGCTCGGTGCCTCCCTACGGTGGGATCCCATTCGGATACTTTCCTGTCGGTCTCGGACATGACTTAGGACGCCGCGAGCGATTGTTCGTTCGGGCCTGGGCCATTCGTAGGCTCGCCCCGAAGTCGTCCCTGACTCTGTTGCCCTGGGGCGGCTGTCAAAACCTCTTTGGAGGCCCAGCCTTCGAACCCCTGGACCGTAACGGGCTCGGTGCCTTTTATCGTGTTTTTTGTCTTGGTTTTTGGGTGCAAGAGGAGCCCCCAAGCCTCCGCCTGGAGCAAGAGGACGGTCGGGGGTCTTCTGACTTTTTCATTCGCCCCTCACATATCCTTTTCATTCGGATGGAGGGTTCGTTTGCCGAGCCCATTTTGGTCTCGGCAAGGTCGCAGGAAGAGCCCCTAGCCTCTGCGCAGAGCGAGAGGGCCGTCGGGAGTTCCCCTAACTTTTTATACGCCCCTCGTGCGTGAGGGTTTGTTTGCCGAGCCCATTCTGGTCTCGGCAAGGTCGCAGGAAGAGCCCCTAGCCTCTGCGCAGAGCGAGCGGGCCGTCGGGAGTTCCCCTGACTTTTTATACGCCCCTCGCGCGTGAGGGTTTGTTTGCCGAGGTCCCTTTGGGCGCGAGCCCGGGTCGTGGGGTCTCGGCATATTTGCAGGAGGAGCCCCCTAGCCTTTGCATAGGGCGAGAAGGCCGTCAGGGGTTCCCCTGACTTTTTATGCGACCCTCGCGCTTCCTTTTCGCTCGGAAGGAGGGGTGGAATGTGCCTCGCTACCCTCGATGGGCACGAGCGGTGGCACTTCCGGTGAGCTGTTATCGGGTAGTCCGAGTGGAGGCCCGAACCCCGTTCGTTAGGGGACGGCTAGCGGTCCAGAGACACACTCCAAGAGTACCAGAGGATTTCTCTAGTGGGTGCCGAGGCCGTTCGTTGGGCCTCGGTGGCTCGGTGCCTCCCTACAGTGGGATCCCATTCGGATACTTTCCTGCCGGTCTCGGACACGACTTTGGGCGTCCCAAGCGTTTCGCTCGCTTGGATCTCGGCCCCGAATAGGCTCGCCCGCAGTCGCCCCTGACTCTGTTATCCTGGGGCAACTGTCGAAACCCTTTTGGGGTCCAGCCTTCGAACCCCTGGATTGTAATAGGCTCAGAGCCCGGTTCCTTCCTATGAAAGGAACAGGCCGCGGGAAATATTTTCCCTATTGGCTCGGCCGCGAGCGGCGCGCCTTTTGAGGCAGTTTTATTGGGAGTCGAAACGGTACCTGCTGCCGTAGTGGCCGATCGTGGCGTGGTGGATGGGACATAACCGTCCTCGCATTTAATGCGGGAGACGTGGGCGCGTGGGCCGGTGAAATCGGCTCGTGGTTAACCGCGCCAGATTGGGGGGAAATCTCCCCGATTTCATCGCCCGCTCGTTTCGCCTCCTCCCTGCATAAATACCCGGGGAGTTTTGCCCCTCCTCGTCTTACCTTGCCTGCATCAGCACCGCCCCCGCCGAGCCGTCGCTAGAGCAGTGAGTGCCGAGAAGGAGAGGAGGAAGAGCGAGCCCATGGCCGGTGATATCGTTGTCGTCGAGGTGGACCCCTGGGATCCGTCGGACGTCACCGAGGAGATGCTCCAGTCGCTTGTCGATGGTGGGCTCCTCCACCCGGTGACTGACTCCACCTCGCCAGAATGGATTGCTCCGTACGGCGAGCCAGAGCCAAGGCCTCGCGACGGCTATGTCGTAAGCTTCGTCTCCTTCCACGAGCATGGCCTCGGCGTCCCGGCGGATCGGTTCATGCGGGCGCTGACGCACTACTATGATGTGGAGCTCCACAATTTTAATCCCAACTCCGTTGCTCAGGCGGCTATCTTTGTTGCCGTCTGCGAGGGGTATTTAGGGATCGCGCCCCATTGGGAGTTGTGGCTCCATCTGTTCCGGGCGGGGCATACTACAAAGCCGTCCGACACGTCGGGCAAGAGGAAGGCGGCGAGGGCCGTGAGGCTGCACTCTCCAAGTGCGTCAGACCGCCTGCACTCTACATCCCGCCCAACTCGCGTCCTCCAACCGCCGGTGGTACACAAGTTGGTTTTATCTTCGTAATAACGACGATGAGGGCTTCCCCCACCGGGCGGATTGTGGGAGTTGCCCGGAGAAGTGGAAGTGGGGCGTCCCCAAGGTCGACCAGCCCAAGCCGGAGCCGCTCTGGAGGGGGCTGGCGAGGTCAGGGGCCACGGCCTCACCGCTGCTGTGGGTTGTGGCTGCGTTCCACCGCCGGAGGGTGCTTTGCTGGCCTGATGGCTCGGTGGCGGCGGCTGTTCGAGATGAGGCCGGGTGAGCCCATTGAGGGCACTCGGATGTCCCCTTCCGCCCTTTCCGAGGAGGAGATTCTTCGTCGGGTGGGGGAGACGGTAGAGGCAAAGCTGAAGGGCGGCAACTTGACCCCTATCACGATGCGGCCGTCGCGGGGGTTCCTTTCACTGGTAAGTCGTGCGCCGTTGTAGCCTCTGCCCCTCCTCAGTCTCCTCCTACCCCTTGTTCCCTTATGTGTGTTTGTCGTTCCTTTAGGGGATGAGGGACGTGCGCTCCTCTCCACCGCCCGTTCTCGAGGACGCGGAGCGGCGGGCGGTCAACCGTGCTCACGCCGATGCGTAGAAGAGGTGAAAGGACGCCAAGGTAGCGAAGCGCACGAAGCACATCCTCGCGCGCGAGGAGCTGGATAAGCGCCGCCGTCAACAACGGAAGGACGGTCTTCCACTGGAGGAATCCCCATCGACGTTGTTGTCGATGGAGGCCTCGGACGGGGATGACAAGGTCGAGGGAGGGTGAGGTCCCCTGTACCACCTTCCTGATGTCGTGGAGGTGGCGCCCGGGGTGTCGGTAAGCATCTCGGCACCCCCGGGAAGGGGAGGAGAAGCGGACCCGGGGCCGGCGGTTGCCCGCTCCGGGGCCAAAACCCGACACGCCCCGAGGCGCTGGCGTTAAAAAACGCGCCGCCACCCCGTAGGCTCGGGCGGCCGTGGTGGAGCGGGTGGCGGCGGAGGCGACGCCGCCTGCCTGCAGAGATCGAGGGGGCGCTCAGGTCCGCCAAGACCGTCCGGCGTCGTCGATGGATACGGAGGCGCCTCTGCCGCCGCCTCCCTCGCCGCTGCGGGTGAGGTTTGCCGTGTGGCGGCGCCGGGCCGCCCGATCAAGGCAAGTGTATTCTTAGCAGGTGTCGTGGTGTTTTTGGTCGCTTTTTTTTAGTTTTTGCGCTGACCACAGAGGTTAATTTTCCTTAGTCGGAGGCGGCTGCGGACGACCTCTTTTGGCGCCTTTAAGGCGCTTAAGGTGAGGCCCGGCTCCTCCGCACACTGGGTGGCGGCGGCACAAGCCGCTATCCAATGCGGCGCGGCGTCGGCGAGGGTCAATCCAATGGGGCCGGCCGCCCAAGGAGGGGCTGCCGAGACGGCCCCTACACAGACGATGGAGGGAGTGCTTCCGCCTCGTGGGGGCGAGGCTCACGAATCGGATGGGGCCGGCACGCCCTTTGTTGCTGAGGCCCCCGGGGTCTCTAAGGCTGAGGCGACGGAGGCCACGGCGCCCGCGACCACCGAGACCGCGGTGGTCGTGGTCGGCGTCTCCTCGTTAGCCGAGGCCACGATGGCAGAGGCCAGAGACCCTGAGACCGCCGAGGCCGTAATTGCAGAGGCCGGAGCCCCCGAGGTGGCGACGAGGCCGTCTGCGCAGGAGGCGGAGATGCAGGCGGCAGCCGCCTCAGTGGTGCCCTTGGTTCAGGGCCCGCCGTTGGTCTATCCGGTCCCCTTCGACGATACTTCCCGGGCGCGGGAGGTGGTCGACGCCGAGGAGACCAATGCCGTAGAGCAGCCAGCGCCGCTCTTGGACGAGGGGGGCTCGGCCCTCGTGCGGGTCCGGCTCGAGCCTCGCGGGTGGGACCACCCACGGGTATTGTGGCGGAGCCGGGACAACCCTGAGGGGGAGCCTCTGCTCGCCCTTGAGGACGCGGCTGAGGGTGGGCGCTGGAACACCTTCGAGCAATGATCGCCACCGGCGGAGCGATCCTTCTGACGCGGCGCTTCTCTGTGGTGGCCGACAAACTGCCCGGAGTCACCCAGGTTCGTGCTTTTCTTTCTCGTGCGACGTTTACCTTCCTGACTTTGTTGCGACCAATGACCCTCGCTCTGCTTCCCCAGGAGCTCGAGACCCGATCGCTTGGGAAGTCGGTGTTCCTCCTCAGGGAGAGGCGTCTAGGACCAGCTTCACCGCGGAAAGGGCCTTCTTGCCAATGCTAACGAAGCTTGTCATTGCTGAAGCGCGGAGGTGGAGACCTCCGCCTTTCTTGTGCCGCCGACACGTCGGTCGGCGGCCATGATCCAGCGCAGCTCGCCCCTTAAGGCGCGGGTCAAGGAGCTGGAGGAGGAGCTTACTCATGTGTCAGCGATCGGGATGCCTTGTGTCTGGGCAAGAGGCGACGGCCTTAGCGAGATTCTCGCCCGGGAAGCCGGGGTAGAGAGAGAGTGCGCACTGCTTTACAAAGCGCTCTGAACAAGGCCCTTGTTGCGTTGAGGCCTCGCAGATCGAGGCTGTGGTTTTGAAGGGGGCGGTCGAGGGTGAGTTCCTGTCCCCTTATTTTGTTTCCTTTTCCTTATGTTTTCTTCCTGACTTCCTTGTCTGACGCAGAGCTGGGAAGTGAAGCCTCCAGGGCGGCCGAGGCCTCTAGGTTCGAGGCCCAGCGGTTGAGGGAGAAGGCCGAGGCCTGTCAGGCCGAGACCCGTCGCTGGGAGCAGAAGGCCAAGGGTGAGGTCCGTGGGCTTCTGTCCCCAACTTAGGTTGTCCTTTCTCTCACTCGACTTCATTCCATTTTCCGTGGTGCAGAGTCGGAGGCGGAGATCCTTCGGGCCGCCGAGGCTTCCAGCGTGGTGCAGACGGTGCTCGAGACCGAGATCGGGGAGCACGAGGCGCTGAAGCGTGCTACCCTTTCCGCCTGCGAGGCCTTGGAGGTCGAGGGGGTTCAATCAGGTAGCTCCCTTGGGAGCCGCTTTGGATTCTGTTGAAAGCAACCAGATCTGAGCGGCTCCAAGGGCACTTTGCATGGGTGTCAAGCGGGCGCTGGCCGTCATCTCCTCTCACTACCTTGGCGTCGACCTCCCGGCCATCAGTGATGGCTATGTTCTGCCTGATGATGACGAGGAGGCTGACGCGGCGGTGGTGAAGCTGATGGAGGCGGCGGAAGGCCCTGGCACGGCGCTGGCGACGCTCTTCGAAGAGGAGGTGGTTCCTCCCCTACCATCTGCCGACGCTGAAGGCCCTGAGCCTTGATCTAGGCTCCGGGGGCTATGTAAAAATAGAATAGGGGTTATTTTTGTATCGTAACGCTTTGTGGCCGTCGAGGCCTTTACTTTTGAAGTACTTGTGTTTCCTAGTTGTTTTTCTTATGTTTCCGAGCCTCTGCCCTCTGTCGCTCCTGATCGGATTTCATTTGCAAAACACCCCCTTGGGGCCTAAGCCGTCCCTTGAGCGAGAGGTAGTGAGAGAGTGCCGTAGCCCGGAGGCGTAGGCCGTCTCACGACTCTACCGGCCTCTCGCTTAGGAAACGGGCCTTGGTCCGAGGGGTTTTTACAACTAATTCGTCAGAGCCTGCTAGGGACTTGGCGTAGGATTTTTTGCGAAAACAACTGGAGAATGGCGCATGGGACCTAGGGGATGCCTAGGGAGGGGTCCCCTATCTAGCCCCCGAGGGAGGCTTGGTTCTGCCGAGGCAGAACCGAGTTTCCCTTGCCGTGTTACTGTATTGCCGAGGCCTACGATGGGCTCGGGGGGTTTCTCAAAAAATTAGACCAACTAAAGAACGTTTTTTAATTGTATTTCGAGGAACGACATATACAATGCTTGGAAATTTAGGGATAAAAGCGACGTAGCTGTTCTATGTTCCAAGCGTTGGTGAAGACTTCGCCCTTCTCGTTGGCCAGCTTGTAGGTCCCGGGCTTCAGCACTTGGGCGATGATGTACGGTCCTTCCCATGGCGGGGTCAGCTTGTGACGACCCTTGTTGCTCTGTGCTAGCCTCAACACCAGGTCGCCTACCTTCAAGTCTCGGCTTCAGACGCGTCGGGCCTGATAGCGCCGCAGGCTCTGCTGGTATTTGGCCGAGTGTAGTAGCGCGACGTCTCGGGCTTCGTCCAGTTGATCAAGGGCATCCTCTCGGGTGGTGCGATTACTTTGTTCGTTATAAGCTTGCAGCCTCGGGGAACCATATTCCAAGTCGGTGGGGAGGATGGCCTCGGCCCCATAGACTAGGAAGAAAGGCGTGAATCCCGTGGCTCGGCTTGGAGTGTTCCTCAGGCTCCAGATGACCGATGGGAGCTCGGCGAGCCATTTTTTGCCAAACTTTTTCAATCGGTTGTGAATCCTTGGCTTGAGGCCTTGTAGGATCATGCCGTTGGCACGCTCTACTTGGCCGTTGGTCCTTGGGTGTCCTACGGCTGACCAGGCCACACGGATGTGGTGGTCGTCGCAAAACGTCAGGAACCTTTTGCCGGTGAACTGCGTCCCGTTGTCGGTGATGATGGTGTTGGGGACCCCAAACCTATGGATGATGTCAGTGAAGAATAGCACCGCCTGCTCGGATTTGATTCGATTGATCGGACGAGTCTCGATCCATTTGGAGAACTTGTCGATTGATACCAATAGATGGGTGAAGCCCCCGGGGGCCTTTTGTAGAGGCCCGACCATGTCGAGCCCCCACACGGCGAACGGCCATGTGATGGGGATGGTTTGTAGGGCCAGGGCCGGGAGATGTGTCTGCCGAGCGTAGTACTGGCATCCTTCGTAGGAGCGTACTAGTTTGGTAGCGTCGGCGACCGCCGTTGGCCAGTAGAACCCTTGGTGGAAAGCGTTCCCTACGAGCATCCAAGGCGCCGCATGGTGCCCGCAGGCGCCCGCGTGTAAGTCACAAAGCAGGGCTCGGCCCGCTTCGGAGCTGATACACCGTTGGAGGACACCTGAGGGACTTCGCCTGTATAATTCGCCGTTGTAGAGGGCGTAGGTCTTGGCTCGCCGCGCAAGCCGCCGTGCTTCGGTTTTGTCGTCAGGAAGCTCCCCCCGATCGAGCCAATCGAGGAACGGGACTCGCCAATCTGTGTCCTGATCAGTCCGTGGAGGCTCGGCGTTGACTTCCATGACCTCGGGCTTGGTCGAGGGGGTCTCGGCAGCATAGAGGGCGTCGAGCTCCGCCGCGGGTTCCACAGGCGGGCCCTCCTCTGTTGCCGAGGTGTATCCAATGGAAGGTTTGTGGAGGTCTCTGGCGAAGACGTTCGGGGGGACCGGGGCCCGTGCTGAGGCCATCTTTGCCAGCTCATCGGTGGCTTCGTTGTACTTCCGCGCGACGTGATTTAGCTCGAGACCGTCGAACTTGTCTTCTAGGCGTCGTACCAGCTTGCAGTAAGCCTCCATTTTGGGGTCGAGGCAGTTTGACTCCTTCATCACTTGATCTATGATTTAGCCGCGAAGTCGCCTCGGACGTCGAGGCGTCGTGCCCCCAAAGTTCAATGGCGACTTGTAAGCCGTTGATGAGGGCCTCGTGATTCGACCATGTTGTTGGAGGCGGCGAAGTGGAGCCGCACCATTTAGCGCATGTGTACTCCGAGGGGCGAAATGAAGAACAGACCAGCGCCATACCGGGTCTTCATCGAGGATCCATCGAAGTACAAGGTCCAGTATTCCGTCTGAATTTGAGTGGGTGGCAGTTGGGTATCTGTCCATTCGGCCACGAAATTGGCCAAGACCTGAGACTTGATCGCTTCTCGAGGCGCAAAGGTCAAGGTTTCCCCCATAAGCTCAACAGCCCACTTGGCTATCCTGCCCGAGGCCTCCCGGTTATGAACTATCTCGCCTAGGGGGAAGGATGATACCACGGTCACTGGGTGCGACTCGAAGTAGTGGCGCAGTTTGCGCCGGGCCAGGACCACGGCGTAGACCAGTTTCTGGATGTGGGGGTAGCGTGCTTTGGTCTCGGAGAGCACCTCGCTGATGAAATAAACAGGTCGTTGGGTGGGTAGAGTATGCCTTCTTCTTCCCTGCTCTCTACCACTACTGGCAAGCGACCACCACTTGGGTTGTTGCGGCGACGTAGAGTAGGAGGACCTCGTCCATGGCCGGGGGTATCAGGATGGGAGGATTGGTGAGCAGGCTCTTGAGTCTGTCGAGGGCTTCCTCGGCCTCGGGGGTCCAAGAGAAACGCTCGGACTTTCTCAAGAGTCGGTACAGGGCAAACCTTTTTCGCCGAGGCGCGAGATGAAGCGGCTCAGGGCCACAAGGCATCCCATGACCCTCTGCACTCCCTTGAGGTCTCTGATTGGTCCCATGCTGGTTATGGCCGAGACCTTCTCCGGGTTGGCTTCAATGCCGCGTTCCGAGACTATGAATCCCAAGAGCATGCCTCGGGGAACCCCGAACACACACTTCTCGGGGTTGAGCTTGATGCCCTTCTCCCTAAGGCATTTGAAGGTTATCCTCAAGTCGTCGATGAGACCCTCGGCTTTTCTGGTCTTGACCACGATGTCGTCTACGTAGGCCTCGATAGTCCGCCCGATGTTGTCTCCAAAGACCTGGGTCATGCACCGTTGGTACGTCACACCTGCGTTTCTGAGGCCAAAGGGCATCGTCACGTAGCAGTACATGCCGAACGGTGTGATGAAAGAAGTTGCGAGCTGGTCGGACTCTTTCATCCTGATCTGATGGTAACCAGAGTACGCATCAAGGAAAGACAGGGTCTCGCACCCTGCAGTGGAATCAACAATTTGATCGATTCGAGGTAATGGGAAGGGGACCTTTGGACATGCTTTGTTTAGACCGGTGTAGTCTACACACATCCTCTATTTCCCATTTTTCTTTTTGACTAACACAGGGTTAGCCAACCACTCTGGGTGAGACACTTCCTTGATGAACCCGGCTGCCAAGAGTCTCTGCACCTCCTCTCCAATGGCCCTGCGCTTTTCTTCGTCGAAGCGGCGCAGGCGTTGCCTCGCTAGTCTAGATCCGGCCCGGATGTCTAGGGCGTGCTCGGCGACCTCCCTTGGTATGCCCGGCATGTCCGAGGGACTCCATGCGAATATGTCGGCGTTCGCACGGAGAAAGTCGACGAGCACGGCTTCCTATTTGATGTCGAGGGTGGCGCCGATCCTCGGCCTCGGTCGTCGAGGCAAAGCGGGTCGACCGGGATGAGTTTGATAGTTTCAGCGGGCTCGAACGCCCCCGCGCGACGCTTGGAGTCAGGCACCTCGCCACTGAGTTGGTCGAGGTGGGCGATGAGGGTCTCGGCCTCTGCAAGAGCCTCGGCATACTCGATGCATTCGACGTCGCAGTCGTATGCATGTTCGTACGTGGACTCAATTGTGATGACACCGCTAGGGCTGGCATCTTGAGCTTGAGGTAGGTATAGTTGGGCACCGCCATGAACTTGGCGTAGCACGGCCGCCCAGATGGCGTGGTAGGCTCCCCGAACCCGACTACCTCGAAGGTGAGGACTTCCTTCTGCGTAGTTGGAGGGGTGCCAAAGCAGGCGGGAAGGTCGATCGCCCGAGGGGTCGCGTCGCTTCCACGCGCGATGCCGTGGAAGGGTGCGACATCGCCTCGAGCCTCGACCGGTCGATCTCCAAGAGTTCCAAGGTGTTGGCGTGGAGGATATTGAGGCCGCCGCCTCCGTCCATCAACACCTTGGAAAGTCGGGTGTTGCCGATGATCGGGTCGACAACCCGGTGGGTACCTTGCCGGGATTGAACATGGTCGGGGTGGTCACCTCGATCGAAGGTGATCGCCTCTCGAGACCGATCAAGGTACTTTGGGGTGGCTACCTTGACCGAGAAGACTTCTCGGCGTTCCCTCTTCTTGCTGCTGCCGCGTAAAGGCATGCCGAGGGGCCCGCCAAAGATCATGAAGGCGCTATGCATTTCTTGGGAACCCGTCGTCCTTGTCCTCGTCCCGGCCGCCGCGCCCCATACATTTAGCGTCGTCGTGCGGGGGAGCCCGAGCTTTGGCGTAGTAACGCCGCAACATGGAGCAATCCTCGAGGGCGTGCTTGACCGGGGCCTTGGTGGTAAGGGCATGGTTTCTTGAGCATGTCGTCGAAAGGCCTAGGGCCTTTGGGGCCTTGGGGATTCTTGCGTTCTATGGCCCCGACCAGGTCAGCCTCCATGGCCTCCTGCTTCCCTAGGCGCCTTTTTTCTTTCTCTTAGGGAGGTGGGAGGCCGAGGCGCCGGGGCCTCGTCCTCCGCTTTCCCTTGGCGTCATTGTCGGGGAAGATGGCGCCGACGGCCTCGCCTCGCCCGCGAAGTTGGTGGCAATGTCGAGGCGCGCAGCAGTGTGCGTGGCACGTTCCGACCTAGCTCCCGTACCAGGTCCTGGCAGGTGGTGCCAGAGAGGAAAGCCTGGACGATCTCCGAGTCGCCGACGCTAGGCAGCTCGGTGCACTGCTTGGAGAAGCGCCGGATGAAATCTCGAAGGGACTTGCCTGGTTTCTGGCGGCAGTTCTTAAGGTCCCAGGAGTTTCCGGGACGTACGTATGTGCCCTGAAAATTCCCAACGAAGACCCTAACCAAGTCGCGCCAGTCGTGGATCTGTGAGGGAGGGAGGTGCTCGAGCCAGGCTCGCGCCGAGTCTGACAAGAGCAAGGGGAGGTTACGGATGATGAGCAGGTCATCATCTGCGCCACCTAGCTGGCAGGCCAAACGGTAGTCGGCAAGCAAGAGTTCGGGGTTGGTCTCACCGCTGTATTTCGCGAGGTTAGCTGGTTGCCGAAAACGGGCCGGGAACTGGGCGACACGGATAGCTTTGCTGAAGACTAGAGGGCCAGGTGGCTCAGGAGAAGGGCTGCGGTCTTCCTTGCTGTCGTAGCGGCTACCTCGGTGCACATGGTAGCCTCGGGCGGGCCCCTCACCGTCGTGGCGTCGCCGTCAGCCGACCACCTCGTGGTCTCCCTGCCCCTCGTGTCGATTGTCGAGGCGGTCAAGGGGCATAGGGACCCTGTGAGCTATCGGTGCCCGAGCAGGTTTGGGACGAGCCGAGGCTTCCCTGTCCTGCCGAGGTGGTGCCGTGGGCAGGTTCGAGATGCCCCCGTGCCGTCGGGAGGCAGAACTATCGGCTTGCTGAACCGCGGCGGTCTCTAGGAGATCTCGGAGTTCGCCGCGGACCCACCGCCCTTCCGCGGTAGAAGGCTCGAGCATTGCGCGAACCAGCATCGCCGCAGCTGCAACGTTCTGGCTAGCGCGATTGAAGATCGGGGGTTGCTCACTTCCTTCGTCGTTATGGATGCGGTGATGTACGTCGAGGGCCCTCCGTCGGGCTCCCCCGCCTTCGCCGCGACCTCGCTGTTCCTGTTCGAGGGAGTCTCGAAGCTGCTGCAGATGGAGTTGGTCTTGCTCGACCTTGGCCTGGAGCTCACGGAGCTGTTCTAGGTCTGGGTGCCGAGGTCGCGCAAGAGCGACGTTCTCATTTCGTGCGGCCGGCAGGACGGCGCGTGGAGGTGTAGCGACGCCCGCGCCGGGGTGGAGCGGGGAACGGCTACCTGCCCCCTCGTCCTCTTCGCCCGCCCTCGGCATCCCGAGCCCGACATGAAAACATTTGTGAGTGGGGTCGTAGGTGCCCTCGTCGTCGGAGTCGGAGTAGCCGAAGCAGTAGTCGCTTGCGGCCAAGAATTGGCGCAAAGCCCCAGGGTTGTGGAGTTCGGAGAAATCCACCTCGGGCCATGCCTCGTCCTCGTCCGAGGAGTCTGAGTGGGTGCTTAGGGCAAGAGCGAAGCATTGGCGGCGTTCCGAGGGGTGCTCGTGAGCGGCAGTGTAAGCGTAGGCATAAGAAGCGGCGACATTTCTCAACCCAAAGGGGTATGGGGACGGTGTCGTCTCCAGATTCTGCCCCGCCGGGGTCGGCTCTTCAGGGAGTGGTAGGGCAGAGCTGGACGACTGGACATCGCCGCGTGCCATAGGCAAGTCTCCTTTGTCCAAGCTCAGGCTAGACAGGTCCCCAGCCAGGGACCCTGTGCCAACAGCTGGTCGTAGGATATTGGCGGGGGGTGGCGCGTTGCCCCGGATTCGCGTAGCGTCGGGGTGGCCTTGTTCGTGCCGTGCTTGGCGAGCGCGGCGAGAGCGGCTGCCCGGACGCCGCCTACGCCTGGGCTGCCGGGTCGTAACTTCATCGTTGGTTGGTGGGGCTCGAGGAGTGAGGAGCACCATGTCATACTCATGCCCTAGAGACATGAACTCTAGGCTCCCGAACCAAACCACGGTGCCGAGACGGAATGGTCGTACATGATCTGCCATCCGGAACCTGCTGGGATGACGAAACCGACACGCAGCGCCCCTACCTGGCGCGCCAACTGTCGGTGTTTCGGACCGGGGGGTCCTCAACCAACTAGTGAATTTGTTCTGCGTGCTCCCAATCCGGATGGTGATGCAAAGAGACACAAGGTTTATACTGGTTCAGGCAATCGAGGCCCTACTTCCAGTCTGAGAGATCGATCTTGTATTCCTTGCACCGAGGTGCTCGTAGTAGGGGGTTACAAGCTAAAGGAGAGAAGGAGCTGGTCCTAGGTCTCGGCAGGGTGCCGTGCGGGTCGCTTGAGACGTTGCTCTCCGGCGGCAGGAGTGTGCGTGTGTGTTACAAGGTCTACCTCCCCCTTAAAACAACCCAGGTCCTCTCCTTTTATAGCATGAAGGGAGGACTAGGGCGTTACATGAGCTGACTATACGGCGTCGTGTGAACAGAGGCGGCGTGTCCGGGCCCTGTAGCCTGTTCCTGTGGCGGTGTGGCCGTCGGAGTGGTCCATCCTTGGAGTACTGGGGCGGCGTGGTCATCCCATCAGATCCTGTGCATCGTGGGAGCCCCAGGAATGCCTCGGAGTGGACGCGGCGGCGAACGTGCAAGCCACTGTGGACGGACTGTGCGCGAGGCCGAGACTTGGTCGATGCCGAGGCTGGCACTGCGGTGGGGGGGTCTCGGTAGGCACGAACCCCAAGATCGCCGAGGCCCCGGTGTACAGTGCCGAGGCCTTGAGCGAGCGGCCGATCATGGGTACAGCGTTTGGACACAGTGGTCGGTAATCCCCGTCGTACCCTGTCCCAGCCGATATGGTGCTGATCGTGGACACAGTGGTAGGACACAGTGGCCGGTAATCCCCGTCGTACCCTGTCCCGGCCGGTATGGCGCTGATCGTGGACACAGTGGTAGGACACAGTGGCCGGTAACCCCATCGTATGTGACCTCGGGTCGCGTCGGCCATCCTGTGGCATTGAGCCACCGTCCGGCTGAGATTGTGGGAGTGGTTGAAGCATTAATGAGACATGACGAGTTGTTGGGAGGGTCGGCCGAGGCGGGGGGCGACGGACCGCGGACGAGCCGGCCTCGAGCGACACGGAGAATGAGGCCTCGCGCGAGACAGAGATCAGGTTCCTTGCCGAGGCCTTGCGCGAGATGCCTCGCGCGATACGGAGAATGTACCCCTGCCGAGGCCTTCCCTGGATAGCCTCGGGCGAGACGGAGACGGCGCCCCCTGCCGAGGCTCGGCGCCCCCTGCCGAGACCTACCCTGGGGAGCCTCGCGCGAGGCGGAGTTTGTTCCGAGACCTCCTGCTCGAGGCTCGAGGCGAGGTGGAGGAGGGCTCGGTCGTGGCAGGTGAGGGGCCCACGGCTTACCTTCTAGCTTTATTTTGATGTTTGCTTGGGGTACCCCGTTCTAAGGTACCCGACAGGTAGCATTTCAATGTCCACATTACATTTGACCAAAAGCTGGCCACAAAGTTCAAAAGCAGGCCACAGCAAGCCACACAATGGCTATCATACAAATGCTTTTGGCATTCGGTCACTGGCTATCGAAAACCAGCTGCACTGTGAACTGAAAAATTTGCACAATGTAACAGAAAATGCTAATATAATTGACAGCTGTAACAAGTTCATAGGCCATTCAAGCAATATTACATAAACAAGTTCACACACACACTTAAACTCAAACAAGTTCACAGAAACAGGTTCAGGAAGGCCAATATTACAAGTTCATAGGCCATTACTACATTACAGGAGCTAACAAGTTCACAGCCAACCACCTTAGATTACTACTACATCATAGCGCCAAAATAGGAATATTACAATATACATGCATAGAAGGCCAACAAGTTCAGATTGCTACCAAAATGACAGCGCCAAGTTCAGATTACTATGTCATAGCGCCAAAATCCTTGAGGCTTTTAACCACTTTAGGTGCTGGAGCAGCTGCATCTTTCTTCTGCTTTTTCTTCAGTGGTGTCTTCTTCTTCTTAGGTGACTTCTTCTTAGTTGCCTTCTTCTTAGGTGCCTTCTTGGATGGGCCAGTAGTGTCAACTTTATCTTGCCTCTTCCTATTGCAACAGCTTCAGTTAGTACAGATTTAAATGGAAATAAAATAAAAAAAATTAGTACAGATTTAAATGAAAATGAAATGCAAAAATTAGTACAGATTTAAATGGAAATGATTGCTGACCTTTTGTTTGTTCTAGCAGTTTCACCATCTTCACCTACCATCTCCAGCTTGCATGTCTTGGAGAAGTGTCCAAAATCTCCATATCTTTTGCACCTTACTTTCTTCTTGCTGGCTTGCTTCTCTAGGTAGCCCCTTATCCTTACTTTCTTTGGCCTGCCTGCTCCTCTCCCAAGCAAAGGTGGATGTACATTGAACCCAAGCTAAAATTTAGGCCACTGTGTTCTATCTGCCATAGGCTCAACTCTTCCTTCATATGCAGCTTTGAATCTAGCAACAGAGTAATACTCAAGCACATAATCTGCAATTTTAACGCCTCTGTTTGATAGTATCCAGGTCAAGGCATGCTTGCATGGCTTCCCAGTAATCTGCCATTCCCCGCAGGAGCACTTGTGATTCTTCAAGTCCACTGTGCACCTCTTCTGGTTATTCCAGTCATCAAGAATAGTCACCTCTGCAAAGTCTTCATCACTTACTACAACCTTGACAACTTTGAGATTCTTGCTTATCAGGTTAAGTTCCTTGATAACACTTGGTAGTATGCCTTCTTCCCACTGTTGTGCTATCTTCTTTCTGACATACCTCTTCTCCATTATCAACTCCCTGAGTCTATCCACTAGCTCATGGATATGAAGTCCCTTGAACTGCTTAATCTGACCATTGAAACTCTCAGACATATTATTTGTCAAGTAGTCACACTTGCTCTCCTGTGAGAAGGCACACATGTACCATATTCTGCCATGATATCGCTCTAGAAAGTCAATTGCACCTAGAGCGAATTCATAGATTTGCTGGATATGCCACTTGAAAAGCCCTTCTGTGTAGCTCCTTGCAGCAGGGTATAGGTGTTCAGTGAAGACATCCCCTGAGTAGTGTTTCATGAAGTTTTGATATAGGTGTCTCATGCACTCTCTGTTCTCTGCCTATGGGAACATAGCCCCACAGCTTTCTCTAACCCTTTACAAGCATCTGAGCATAACACCAGACCTGGAGGGTCTCCTATGACTGCGTGCAAATTCTCCAAAAACCACTTCCAGTTATCCTCAGTCTCAGAGTAAAAAATTCCATATGCAATATGGTACAACCAGTTGTGCCCATCCACCCCAGTAGCTGATGCTAATTGTCTAGTATATTTTCCATGTAGACAAGATGCATCTATACCAATGAATGGTCTACAACCAGCTAAGAAGCCATCAATGCATGGCTTCAAAGCAACAAATACTCTCTTAAACCAATTCTTTTTACCAACCTTCTCTAACTCGATTTGTACTCTACTTCTAGGAGAACTAAGTTCAATCTATGCAACCCAATTGAAAAGGTGTTGAAAGCTTTCCTCATACTTACCATGAACGTGGTTTAGAGCTTGCTATAAACCAGACCATGCTTTTGAGTACTTCAGCTTTATGCCAAAATCACCCTCCAACTTGTCACTAGCATCCTTGGCTCCCTTAGTTGGGTTCTTCTTAATCCAATCCCCATCCGCACACCAACTCTGGGTAGCCATTTTGCCTTCTCTAAGCTTGGTGGTAGGACAGTTGTGCTCGGCAGGTAGGACTTTGATCTGAAAAAGACACATTACAATGACTTAGTCACACATATTGACATGTACAAGGCATAATAAGGTTGATATGAACTTACCTGTATAGTTTTCTTGTCAAAAATGGTAGAAGCATGTATGCGCCAAGGGCAGTCACTAGCAGCACACCTCGCAATAAACCTTGTCTTGTCTGTTCGAACCCTAGGTGCAAACTCAAAACCCTTGACGACAGCGTAATGCCTTATGGCTTTCCTGAATGCAATGATATCAGAAAATAGCTCCCCCTTCTGGATTTTTGGATTCAAAGGATCATGCAGAACATGAACATCCAAAGGGTCTTTATCACCAACCTCTGCATCATCAACAACAGGAACAACATTATCATCATTATCAATGCCAGAAGCAAATGCATTTTTAGATGCCTGTGCATTGTGAGACTGTGCATTGTCATCAGCTGCCTCTGCATTCCCAGTTGCCTGTGCAGTTGGCACTGGAATATACATAGCTTCATCATCCACTCCAACATATTCTTCAGCATTATGAAACATATCAAGCACTACATCTACATCTATAGCAGCTGCCTTTGGAATGTCATCAGCAGACACATTGCATTTGGTTGTAGGCTCTATAGGCATGTTAGCATCAAGGTGGCCTAACTCTACATCAGGAGAAACCACACAAAGTGGCTCCAGTGCATCAAATTCAGCATCTGAACAAGCTGCATTATCAAACACTCCAACTACAACCTGACAGCTCCTCTCCTCCTTGTACATTTCAAACATATCAACCATCTGAATCTCATTAGCTAACCTAACATCCTCATGCAGTCTTTTATCATAGAACCACACTATAGGTTTCTGAGCAGAAGATAAATTCAACTCCTTACACAGACTACTCAGCAGCAACTCAAGTGTCAAACTCCCAAACTCGACATCCCACTCAAAAATAGTTCCCTTCGTGTATGATTTCCTCCCATCAGAGCCATTGGAAGCGAAAGCTTCCACTTTAACCTCTAGCGTGAACATCTCACACCTAGCGCAAATGAAATTGTAAATATGCAGAATGGCATACATCTACACTAGCAAGCACATAGAACCCTAATCCCAACACTATGATGGACAAAACGACATCAAGAGTGCAAGAAAGGTACCTGCTGTCATCGTCCTCCATCACCGCCGCCACCAATTGCCGTGGAGCACCAGTGGGGGTTATGGGGCTCCATCGCCTTCGGTGCAGGCATGGTCGCCTCTAGGATCCCCAGCCGCCACCGCCTGCTTACTTGCTCGGCCACCTACTCTGGTTCTCCAGCCGCCGCCTCTTGCACCGCCGCCGCAGAATCGATTCAATCGCGCCAGCCACCGCCGCTGCCTTGAATCACGCTAGCCGTCGCCGCCTTCAATCGCCAAGCTAGGGTTCGTCGCTGAGAAAGGGGAACGGGAAGGGGAGAAAGCGAGTGAGAGCGACGCGAGCTGCTTAACGGAGGAGGCCGATAGATAACGTTCGTTTGTGTCCCTGTACGCATACGGTGCTGACAGTGGGCCCCAGTACGCGGCATGTGTACAAAATGGCAAGGTTCAGGGATAACGGGAATTATAATGGCCTATCTCCGAATAGAGAATTTATAATGGCGTTTCTCAAAACTTGAAGAATTGTAATGGCCTCAATCCAAATATCCCTTTTTCTTTTTCCTCATTTTTTAAAAGAAAATATCTCTCGCTTTCCTTAAAATAATGCCGCAAATAGTCCACTGCAGAAAGAACGTTATCCGCTTGCTTCCACCAACACCCACCCACTATTTCCCCCACGCCCCACTGACCAGCGGGGTCTACCACTCCGGACCCACACGTCATGCTCCGGTTCTCGATAGGGACGGTGGTTCGAACAACCTGGATGCGTGCCCCCACAGGCAAACCGCGGCAGCAACTGCTACGCGGGCCCGTAGGCGTGGGAAGAGATGGGCCCACGCGTTGGTGGCTTGCTGCCTAAGGAGCGGATGTGGTGGAAAAAGAACACGCAAATATCTGGTTGTGGCACATGTCAGCGTGGTGTGGGGCCGGGCCCCGAACCGATGTGACGTCCTGGCCGTTACACCTGGGGGTTGATCGGACGGTGGAGGAGGGTTGACAGGCGTGCGGCCGTCGCTGAGGACGGCATGGATCCGTCCGGTGGCTGTACGCCTATAGTTTCCGTAACGGCTTGCCTAAGGAAAATTCAGTAATTTACAGTCTTTATTATTAGTCTACCGCCCATTAAACCAATAGCATGAATTTTTCTCTAGAGTCGTGAAAGAGGATTTGCGTCACTACTTATGTTGCGTGAGCGAGTCTAATTCTATGTGCCAACCTTATCTCCATCAGCAACATTTATTCCATGCGTTATATAGCCTTGCACCTAGAATGGAGTTGGTTGTCTAGAGGTTGCCTATTTAGATTGGCAAGCGTCGTCGTCATATGTTGTTTTACATATCCCATGCGCAATGTGCCTCCAACGGAAGCCAAAAAGAGATGCCACTAGCGTAGGCATCCATGATCTACAAATATGCCCACCATTAGCTAGTTCACTATAGATGATCTTAGTAACGTATATAAATTGGCATCATTACACGGCTGGAAGAAACTGTTAGATTAGGATGGCAACGCCTTTATGGCTATAACATAGTACATTTTGATGAAAACCGCAAGTACTCCTTTTGCAGGATTCATGGTAGTGCTAGAAGTCAAGCCGTAAACTAGGGATGGCTTTGATTTTGTTGTGAGGTTCCACCCACAATCTTGTGAGCAAGTCTATTATATATCCAACTTTATAGCTGGAGTGAACGCCAAAGGTTACCTCTTTGAAGTGGCAAATGTTGTCGTATATTTTTCTTGGATATCATGCATGTAATGCCCTCAAATAAAATCTAAAATAGAGATGGCATTAATATAGACAATTGAAAATGTGCACTCACCCGATATTTAGTTGGCTAATCTCAACAACATAAGCTAGTGCCACTATGTCTAGAAAGATGTCAGACTGCGATATGGAAAACTGTGAGCACTACACTACATGGCAAAGTATGCCGCCGGCACACCTAACATTAGAGTACAATGAATGTGTCTCTTTGTGACCATTCGACGACCAAGCATAAATCGTACTTAGTATTATCACTTTTGCATGCAAAATCATGGATTGCTCAATTAAACAAGAGAGGCGTTGCTTGTAAATTAACGTTGTTGCACCAGTCATCGCTCCAAACTGATAGCTTGAGTGGACGTCACAAGTTGTCGATATGGAGTGATAAACATCAGCATAGTTAGTGTCAGCCTTAGCATGCAAGCAATGTGCCTCGAATGGAAAGCCGCATGATGCATGCATCCAAAACTACATATATACCACCATTGGTTAGTTGACTATGGATGATCTCCACATGAATTGATATATATCACTATGGTTAAAAAGGTGATAGATTGGGATATGTTAGTGTCACTACGGATAGAAGGTTGCTAGTTTGGGATGGCAATGTTTCTAATGCTTCTGCGTGAAAATCATGTGATATCTAGAAGTAAAACCGTAAAAGGAATAGTCTTTCTTGTTTAATTTGTGCAGACTATACCAATCATCGTGTGAACAAATCTATTATCCAAAGAGATAGACAATCATTATTGTTGTAGTGTCAGCGTGTCAAACAAGCAATGTGCCTCAGAAACTCTGGAACAAAGGTTGCACTAACATGGCCATACAAAACTATGTGCTCATCATTATTTGACTATTTAAAATTTGCAGTAAGAAAGTTTGTCAGTTTGTGATGTCAATTATAATCACTATTGCTTCTATGTGGAAAGTGTCCCAACTCTTAAAACAAGTGTAGGATGAAAGTGGCTCTTTGTAGGGGTGGACCTAAGATTTTGCCAAAGGGTGTATGCCGTACCATAATTTTTATATGCAATTCAATAAAGAGTCATAAAATTTTCCTTGTAATTAGGAATAGACATGGAACATGCCAGAAGAATAATCATATGAGACAGGTTGTGACATCCTGGCGCATTGAATTGGGTCAATGATGGCCCATGTGTATAGCTGTGAGATTGTGGGGTTCAGTCCCACCTTGACCGTTGATGGTGAGTTAGACCAATACATAAGGCTTCTAAGCCCATACCACCAACCCTGAGTTGACTCTTCTACATAAGCGAGTTAGTGGGAAATATGTGGTTCACTTACGAGTCAAGTGCATCTACAACATTTAGACCGTGCAAAGAACATAAAGATGAGCTGGCAAAGGAATCAAAGAGTTATCCAGTCATCACAATGTTAGTAGATAGCCTTGGGGCTTGGGCGGGACGTGTGAAGGGTTGCGTACACTCACGTCGAACCATGGTTGGGACGCATGAAGGGTTGCATAGACTCACATCGGACAAAGGATTGTGAATCCAATCACCACAATGTCAGCATATAGCCTTGGGGCTTGGTGGACGCGTGAAGGGTTGCGTAGACTCACGCCGAACCATGCAGGGCTCTTGCGGGACGTGTAAAGGGTTGCGTGGACTCACATCGAACCATCACCAGGATGCTTGATTATTTTTTTTAGACATAGGCATATATGGATTGGGACAAATCCATAGCGTATATGACCTGTTGTGGCCTACGGCCTACCCAGCGTACTATGTTGATCTATCTCTCTGGCTCTATGCAATCACTCCACTATCAAGCGTAAATCATATTTCACACTCTACTCCCTCCTGTCATAAAAACTTATCGTTTAAGACAAGATTTGGCAAGCCTTACAACTACCAAACATCAGTAAGTATTATATCTTTAGTTTGAAGATATATAAGTTATATGCGCATTTAAGTTCAAAATACCTACAAAATCTCTTGACTTTTAAGGAATTTAAGCACGTATTCAAGAATAAATTAGTAGTCAAAGGTAGACATAAAAACCCCATAGAACTATCAGATATATCAAGTATTTTTTTTGGTCCCGGGTCCTAATTTTACAATCATAGTTTAGAATCCAAATTCTCATAATTTTAGTTAGGAGATCCAAACACTGAAACAAGCCGTAGATCTTTTTGTTTTTGTTTCAGAAAAAGAATCTTTTACTGCTTTTATTTTTGTCTGGTGTTCTGAAGGTTTCTTTGAGGAATTTGTGTCTGGTGCTTCTCCTCCGGGACATCATGGTACAGGCCCCACCGAGTGTAGAGCATCACTGATAGGAAAAGGTCCACGTTACCTCCCTCAACTTTCGCGAAAGTCCGATTTTCCTCCCTGAACTCCAAAACCGGGCGAAATACCTTCCTCAACTTTAAACTGTTCATCTTACCTCCCTGACCCTGTTATAAGCAGTTTTGAAGGCGGTTTTGTCTTTTTCTTTTTTTATTTATTTTGGAGGAATATTTAAAAAATCATAGTAAATAACAGAAAAATCATAAAATAGAAAATCCAATTTTGTTGGACTCCACATGAGTAGATCTACACAGTGAACATATAATATGGTATGCTTTAGTACAAAGTTTTTGTAGTGGTTTTAGATCTATGCTTTTCTGTAATTAATTGGAATAATTCATAGCTGCAGTTTCTATGGTCCAATTATGATGAAATTTTTATGGTGGGCTAATTATTGTATGAGTTAAATACACTAGCGGTCCTTTAGCTTGTTGGCCTGTGCCACTTTGGTCCATGAACTTGTAAACTCGAAAATTCGGCCCCTGAACTTGTCAACTTGTTTACCAAAGTCCCATTTCCCGTCCAGTGCGGCCTCTAGTCGACGTGGCAGCGCCAACGTGTCGGTCGCTTGGTTCTGGCGGGATTTTTGCCGCTCTTGGACGTTGGCAATCTTGCAAAGGACACCTCAAGTTCTGCTGAAAAGGGCAACTAACCCACTGTTTGCATATGTCATCTCTCTCCATACTGTCTTCCTCCTATCGCTCCAGTCGCTCGGATCAAATCGGCCCCATGGCTAGTGAATCAAGGGCATCGACGGCAGATTCAGCCGACATACCGCTGATCTAGTGCAGGGAGTGCAGGCGGGCAAGGGTGGTGCGCCGTGTATCGAAGCAGGAATGGAGCTACGGGCAGACGTTCTACTGCTGCCCGTTCTACATGGTTAGTGGTTCAGTTAAGATCAAGTTTTACTTGTTCTGTTAGATCCAAAACTGATATTAGAGATCTTTGTAGCGAGATGGGACCGGATGTCCTTTCAGGAAGTGGGAGATGGAGTACTTGGAGGTGGTGTTCGGTAAGAAACTGTTGGTGATGTATCAGGTCCGAGCAATGCAGGCACAACCATGGTGGAAACACCTGATTTGAAGATGAATACTGATAGAGGACCACGCAGCATGGGTTAGGTAAAGAGGGAAGATGAATCTGTTGAAATGGTGAAAGAAGTAGTCATGGTGCTCAAGGCAATATTTGTAGTATGGGTTGCTCTATTGTTCGTGCTCATTCTTGTTCTATTAGTCTTGTTGGTTAAGTAGGTTAATATGTAATCACTAGTGTTGGATTTGTGTTGTTGAATGCCATGACAAGGAACCATGTTGCTTTTGTGTATTTGGTACTGTTGGATGATATATTCAGCAATATTATGTTATCAATGCATCTATCAGTAATTTCAGTAATGCATGTATAGCAAGTTGATGTTCACGGATCAAACAATGTGAATTCCTCAAGATGGAAAATAGGCCATAGAATTAAAGCATGATTTATTGTCACAGATTCTGTGTCCATCAACCATTTCCTAAGGACCTACAAGTCCTGGATGTAAGCCACTAACGTACTAGTGTCTTTTTGTGCTTATATGGAAGAACCAAAAGATGTATCTATCTTCCCTGTCTCGCTAGAAGAACCAAAAGGAACCAAAATAATCCTAAGCATCATCTAAGATGTTTTTGTTGCTGCTTTACAAGTTCACATAAACTGGCTAGTGATGATATTAACCTATACAAAAGCATCAAACCACATTACAAACCACATTCATAGGTCTTCAAGCCTTCTTGTCTTGGTAGTTGTGGTCTTCTTGGTCTTGCCTTGCTGATTAGATGGCCCAGTAGGTGCATTGCGCTTCAACCTTACTCTTCCTGCCTTGGTTGCAATAGTAGGGGGCACTAGCCTTGCAGTTGGCTGGTTGGTGCTCATGAATGTGCAATCTGGCAATGGTTTCTTCTGAAGTTACCTTTTGCTTGTTTGTGAACACTGCATGACAGCAAGTTAGGTGGTGTTCATTTCAATTTGAGAAAGTGGACCAAGTTTGTGAGGACTTACATCTACATACAGTTGAGAAAACAAAGTTCCTGTCATTTGTGATAGTAGTGGTTGGCTCCCCTCGCCAAACTGCATGGAAGCCTGCTAATTTATGGGACATGAAAGTAGTGTATGAATTACAAATTGAACTGACATGATAATTAGTTTGACATACCTGACTGGTAATTGGTTCTTCATAACCATCAGTTGATCCTCCTCCTTGGTCGTGTTCCACATTTGGGTTGCTTTCAGGATATTGTTCAGGCCTGATCCTAGCCTTCCTCAGCTTACAACCACCCCTGTTATGCCCTTCTATTCTATAATAAGAGCAAGTAATCACAATACCATGCTTGGACATTTTGGGACCAAACTTGCCCCAAACTTTATGAGGTTGCTTCCTTCTATTCTTGGGTGGCCTACCAATTTTTTTCTCATAGACTAGTGGAAGTACATTTGGTCCTTGAACTTTCTGCCACATGCTCCTATCTTTGCAAAGATAAATTGTAACACCCGGGCCCAGGACTTAATAGGATTAATAGGATACTCGTACCAACAAGTTGCAACTTCTTTTCTGGAAGCCCATCTCTTAAGAACTCCAAGGTTAAGCGTGCTTGGCCTAGAGCGATGGGTGACCGACCGAGAAGTTCTTCCTGGGTGCGCACGAGTGAGGACAAAGTGCGTAGAAAAGACAAGTGTTGGTCGGTGAGGGCAGTCTATATCCTAGTTAAGCTGGCAGATGTAAGCGGGCCCAGCCTCGGAGAGGTGGGGCGTTCTGAGAATGGTATCGAGCCGACTCTCGGTTTCACACGGCGCGTATGTGTCGAAGTTACTTGAGCATGGTGCGCATGGCTGGTGTGGATCCGGCGTGGTCACACAGCATGGCACATGCGCTGGCACTAGACACACGGACGTGGCTAAGAGGGGACGTTTCTGGCTTGGGATTGATCGACGAGGACGTCGATCTCTTAAGGGGGTGAGGATGTAACACCCGGGCCCAGGACTTAATAGGATTAATAGGTAATAGGATACTCGTACCAATAAGTTGCAACTTCTTTTCTGGAAGCCCATCTCTTAAGAACTCCAAGGTTAAGCGTGCTTGGCCTGGAGCGATGGGTGACTGACCGGGAAGTTCTTCCCGGGTGCGCACGAGTGAGGACAAAGTGCATAGAAAAGACAAGTGTTGGTCGGTGAGGGCAGTCTATATCCTAGTTAAGCTGGCAGATGTAAGCGGGCCCAGCCTCGGAGAGGTGGGACTTTTCATAAATCTTGGGACCATATGCTTTCAGGTAGGTTGCAGTAGAGTAGCACTCATGAACCATGGACTCAAGAGGAATTCTCTCTATCCTCAAACAAGATATAGCATGAGAGCAAGGGATACCAGTCAGCTCCCACCTCCTGCAATCACACTGCCTAATGCCTAGGTCCACTGTGTATTGTCTATCGACCACATTGACCTAAAAATGCCATTACCAGCAGGCTGTGCATAACAGATGTTTGCCCACTGAGAATTCTTATGAAGTTTCTTCCTTATCTTGGGGCAAATAGGACCATCCCACACACTCCCTACATCCTTGTCCTTTGTATGATACTTTGTCATCAGTTGTGTCTTCACTTGCTCTAACATGCTCAAGATAGGCATTTCTCTAGCATCTAGTATGTATTTATTGAACACCTCACAACTATTGTTTAGTAGAATATCACACTTGGAGAAAGTGCTAAAGAAAGCCCTAACCCAAGTATTTGGTGGCATCTTTTCCAGCCATTCAAAAGCTTTCTGGTTAAGGACCTTCATCTTCTCCATGTTCTCATTCCACCTAACTACTGTGGTTGACCTAGCACAAGTCCAGAGTTGGTTCTTTAAGTTCTCACCTTTGAATTGCATCTGGAAATTAGAATATAGATGTCTGACACAGAACCTATGTTCCGATTCTAGGAAAACCTATGTAACAGCTGGTACTAGATAATGCAAATGGACAAGAACAGATTAGCATGAATACTACAGCTGCAAGTTAAGAAGATGTGCAAAAGCTGGTACCTTCTGTTTGTCAGTCATGACAGTCCATGGGTATGTGTTTTCAATGCCTAGATTTTGCTTCAATGTTTCCAAGAACCACTTCCAAGTAGCCAGAGACTCAACTTCTACAACTCCAAATGCAATTGGATAAATGTAGTCATTTGGATCAATTTCAATTGCAGTGAATGTTATCCCTCCATGCTTAGTCTTAAGGTGGCAACCATCTAGGCAAATTATAGGTCTACAACCAGCTAGGATGCCCCTCTTGCAGGCATCCAAAGAAACATACAAGGATGAGAATAGGTTTCCAGCAAAATTAAGATAGAAAGTGCTCCCTGGATTGCTTCTTCTCAATTCATGTGCATAATCCCATAACTTATTATACTGCTCTTCTTCATCATCAAGTATCACCTTCATAGCAAGTCTCCTGGCCCTAGCAAGTGTAGTTCTTGGGGGTGTCAAATTCCATTCCTTCTGGACTGTTCTTGCAAAGTTAGTGTCATCTTCTGGTCAGCCCGAAAGGACTCTAAGTATGTATGAGCAAGCCATTTTGAGGTACATCTCTTCAATGTCCACTTCCTTTGGCAAGTGTGCTGCCCATGATAAGTCTTGATCATCAACCCCTGAGTCCTGCTATCACTTGAAGCATATAAATTTCAAAGACACCCATCTGCACAATGAGCCGTCAACTTTTTCTTCTCATTCCTGGGCATCTTAATCTCTACCCTCTGCTTCATGCTATATTGTGTGATAGCCTTCCTAAGCATCTCAACTGATTCAAATATCATGACAACTTTGAAGATGGGATTGTCTATGTCTTCACTTCTGAATGACTTAAACCTTAGATTTTGTCCTTCTTCATCAGATTCTGGCAATTCTAGCTCAGATTCATCTATTGACTTCTCTCCATAAACAGCCAAAGATGAAACCTTTTTCCCCTTCAGTTTGCTACCAACAGCCTTCTTACCCTTACCTTTCTGCTGCCCTTTGCTACCAGTCTCCTCTGTGACATCCTCATCAACATAGTCCACAAAAATATCATCATCATCTCCCTCTAAATCATAATCACTATCACTAAAATCAGAGTTATCTTCACTGTCACCATCATCTCCATGCACATCATGCTGCACTGAATCTTGCTGCACTGAATCTGGCTCTTTCAAATGGTGGCAGTTCTTCTCCTTCTTCCTTCCCAATAAATCCTCCCTTGGCTGGGCAGATTACTTCGGGCAGTGAAGCAATTGAGTTTGCCACTATGTCATCCCAGTTTATGCCAGGCATGCTGTTATCATGATCAAAATAGACAATAAGGTTCTTCACCCTGTTAACAATGCCAGTCATCACCAATGTCTCTGAATTTGACTCAATCATCCTAAGTCCACGAGCAAGATTCATTCTAGGAAGCAACCAGTATATCTTCAGAGCATCTATTTTAGGACATTTCAACTCATCAACAAAATCTAAGAACCACAATGGAGACCAGGTATCTACCTCGCAGTGGTAAAACCAGTTCACTTTTCCATCAATGTAAGTCTTATTCGAATCCTGACGAACAAAGAAACCAGTGGTGCACCTCAACAGTGAACTTGTTCTCAGCATCACCTACATTGAACCAAATGATGCTCATTACTACTTGATTTATTTTGGCTACACCAGGAACCCTAAACCCTAGCCACCAAAACAAACGAAATTGGCCTACACCAGGAACAAGTACATGCACACCACCATATCCTAAAGGCACTAATAAGAAGGTTTTGAGCTTTGATTGACTAACCGTAGTCCAGCGGTGGTTCCCCTTTCGGTCGCAAGCACGACGCTCCCCAGGTACGTCTCGTCGTTGCTCTTCCGTAGAATCTTGCAAAGCCACCGACTTTCGCCTCCGTTGCAAGCCGCCTTGCCCCCGCCGCCGCCTCGCCCCTAGTACGATGAACTTGAAGATGAGAAGACAGGATTTTGGAGATTTGACGAGGCGAAGGGGCCTAGATGTATATTGTCACCTACGTTCGGTATTGAAACGTGAGGCTCACGTGCTTCGTCCGCCACGCTGGCGCTGCCACATCGCATGGAGGCCGCGTCGGATGGGAAATGGGCATGTGGTGAACAACTTGACAAGTTCAGGGGCCTATTTTCGTATTTGCAAGTTCGTGGACCGAACTGGCACAGGCCGATAAGTTAAAGGGCCGTCAGTGTATTTCACTCTTATTGTATGATTGAACTGTAAAAAAAATTTAATACTCATTGGATCCTGTATAGCTTAGTTATAGATTTATTTATTTAATAAGCATAAACCTAAATAAAATCTATAACTAAATTATACATGATCCAATGAGTATGAAATTTTTACTATAGTTTAAAAATACAATAATTAACTCACCATAAAAAGTTCACCACAATTGGACCATATAAACTGCAGCTATGAATTATTCTATTTAATTACAGAAAAAGCATAGATCTAAAGTTACAGTAAAAACTTTGTACTAAAGCATACTATATTATATGTTCACTGTGTAGATCTACTCATGTGGAGTCCAACACAATTGTAGATCTACTCATGTGGAGTCCAACAAAATTGAATTTTCTATTTTATGATTTTTTGTGATTTACTATGATTTTTTAAAGATTTAGCCAAAATAAATAAAAAAAGAAAAAGACAAAACTACCTTTAAAACCGCTTATAACAGGGCCAGGGAGGTAAGATGAACGGTTTTAAAAGTTGAGGGAGGTGTTTTGCCCGGTTTTGAAGTTTATGGAGGAAAAACGGACTTTTGTGAAAATTGAGGGAGGTAATATTGATTTTTTCCTCACTGATATCTTTTGAATGGGCCTAAACTATATGCTATCCTCGTAGGAGGTCAAGTTTGGGCCTAACTGGCAGGCCTGTGAATATATTATCTTCTTCCAGGTTTTTTCCTTCTTTGAAAAGAACTGCGAGGAAAACAAACGCACATAAACTGCGGAGAAATGTTTCTAGATCAAAATTAAAGGTCACGTTTATAAATTGATCTTCCCAGAAGTTCTATTTGGGCAAAAGTATGTTGTATTATCACGTGTTCGTTATTTTATTAAAACATGCTCCGTCTAAGAGGCACAATAATTTCCGTACCCCTGCACAAGTGAAATTTCTCCCATAGTGTCAAACTATTTTTTTTTGAACAAAAGAGCAATACTTATCAATGAAGGCTCCGTTCGGCTTACCTTATAATCCGCACTATTCAGCTTATTTTTTCAGCTGAAACAGTGTTTTTCTCTCACAACAATTCAACCAGAATAGTATTTTTCAGCCAATTCAGCCAAGTTTCAGCAAGCCGAACGGAGCCTAAAAAGAAGTAAACAATAGTTATAAAATACAAAGGACAGGACACCACTATACGCCAACAAGAAAGCAGTCATCACACTAGGGATACCCTCAACAATGGAGCCAACCTGCAGTTTACGTGATTTTTTTTTCAAAAAAAGTTAAAATGGAGGAACCTAGTATATTACTATAGAAAAATGTATAAGCACAGATATATAAATTCTAGAAAACATGTATGAGCTTAGTTCTTCGTGAAGTGTTAGCTTCTCTCTCCTTCTTATTGAATAAAATGTTCTATGAGTTTGTTGTCTAGCTCTTAAGATACTGTTGGAGACGTGACTATCTCGCTTGCCAAGTAAATCCCCGCCTTCTTCGATGGATGTCCTCTTCTTCTATCTTTTATTCAGCATAGCTTATATTTCTCTAGGCTTTCCTTTTTAAATTGGATATGCAACTCTTTTGCCTGATAAAATAAAATCTCCAGAATCAATCCATGGACACGGCGATAGATACAAAGGAATTAGAGGCATGCTACCTAGGACTATTTGTTCTTCCATGAGTATAGCTAGATTAGGGGCATGTCTGAATATTAGCGTGAGAATGAGAATCTTGCCTGGCCTAGGCAGCGCATTCAACGGTTGTGCGCGTGGGGGCACGTGCCCCTAAGGGCAAATTTTCTGCCTTTCTGTGAGCTGAGCTTGGCGGGGTTGTCCCGTGGTGGGCTGGTTGATTTTTTGAATGATCTATTAAGAGCATTCATTCATAAGTAGAGAGAATTTTTTATAAAGTTTTTTTTGCATATTCTCAGCAAAAAAATAATCACATAACTGCATATTCTCATCATCTGCATATTGTAATAAAAATTATTCCCCTCCAGGCCGCTTCCACGCTCTCCAGGAGACGAATGACTTTGACCCTTTCTCCAGCTGTCTTTGGCGTCGTGCAGTTTAAAACTGCGTTGCTGCAAAAGCTTGAGGACAACAATATGGTGAGCCTCAATAGAAGTGACGTTGAACAAATAAACTCCTACTGTAAAAGATACTATACACATTATATTCAAGACATTCTGAACGCAGCAGACGGGTCTCAGTCCTGTCCTCGGTATGTCAACTCCATTCATCCATCCATCATCACATTTGAAGGTATCATATAAAACTAACCATTCAATTGATCCATCAATCCCAGCACTCGGTTTATGAAAGCCTATAACACTGCTACCGTGCTGTTCAAGGTCCTCGAAGCCGTCAATCACTCTCTAACAAAATCGAAGTCGATCAGTCGGTAACTATCACTACCTTTCTTGCTTGAGTACCATTGATATATTATGTAGCAGTAGTAGCTATTTGTTGCTACTTCACTCGTATTCACTGGCGGAACCAGGGCCAGCAGGGCCGTGCCCCCCCTCTCCAAACACAGTGAAAATTTTTAATACCCTATAAAAAAATCAATTACATAGCACAAAAAATATTATTTCACTCTATTTTTATGGTAACATTGTGTTCTCTTTGGGTAATGAATACTAAATATATATGTAAAAATATTGAAAAGCTATTTAGACATACACTTTTTGCATATATATATTTATTATGTTTACAAGGTGCCGTTGTATTGTTTGGCCCCCTTAATCAAAAGTTCTAGTTCCGCCACTACTCGTATTTGGTTGGTTGCATCATCCTATATATAGATATTTGCAGTTGCAATTCTCTTTGTATTAATTCCCTATTCACACAACACAATCGCCCCTTGCAGATTCTGTGAGAACGCTACCAGCACTCCAGCAGGACGAGACAAGTTTTTTCACGTTTCCATTCAAACAGTCCACTAGGGTGCATGAGATGTGGAGATAAAGCTGTTAGGTGCATCAGCTCTAGCTGGTGTGGTGGACTGGTGGACCGGCAGCGGTAGTAGTGGCCTCCAATGGAGATCTCACTTCTCACCACACCTCACCTCACCACCGGATCTGATCTGATCTGATCTCACGGATCGCATGCCCAACATGATATCTTTTGCTTCTTTCGGGTCGTTTTCCTCGGAAAGGAAACAGAGAATGAAATTTCACAAGATTCCTCTTTGTGCTCCATCGGCCATCGCTCCACTCCACACAGTGCATGCGTCCACCGGCCTTTTCGTTCGTTTGTTTGCAGAGAAATGGTCGCACTGCTACTGCCCTACCACATGCATCTCGAGTCTGCCCTGCTACCGTGGAATCTCAAGTCCGGTCCATGCAACTTGCAGACAGATCGAGTAGTGTGTGTGTGTGTGTGTGTGTGTGTGTGAGAGAGAGAGAGAGAGAGAGAGAGAGACGGCAACCACAGACTGTAAAGATAGCAGCAGCCTACGGTACAGGTACAGTTTGTGGAGAAACGGCATCGTAGCTAGCTTGGCTTGGTCATTCTGAAATCTGAATTCCCTGGCTCTGATTCTCCTCTGAATTTCACCACCTGCTCCTCCGGAAAACTACCACTATAGAGAATAAGAGACGGATGGTCCATGCCCATCAACTTTGTCGACTCGAATATATATTCTCCTCGACCCACTGGATTGCAAAGCAGGAAACGCATCACAAGTTCTACTTCTTTCTTTCTGAATGTTGATCAGCTCTTGTCATCGTCCCAACATGCCCAACTCTTCGCATTCTAACGTTAATACCAGTACGTCATTATGCTAGTTGCTAGTCTAGACACTGGTACAAAGTCACCTCCTCACTGGCAAAAACATATATAGTACTGAGAATTGACAAATTCGCTCACCAGTCGAACCCTTGGAACTCATTCAGTCGAGACACTCTTTTTGAAGATGCTCGTACACACTGAAGTTTCAGCTGAATAATCTGAACGTGTTTGTTGGTCATGCAAAGGCAATTAGGCAAAGCACAGCTGCTGCCAAGTATACGGAGCATCTTTCGGTAAATTTCAGTGGAATCTTGATGTACGCACGGGCACGCCTGCTACTTTTGCAAGCTAGCTAGGACTATTCATTCTGCGAGGCCCATCTGGCAGGCACCGACGACGTGGTGGGCCCCGCTATGCGGCGAATCGATGCCTCTGTCTCACTGACAGCTGGCCACGTCAGCGTGCCGGAGGGAGACCGACACCAGCACTCCAGCAGCGTGCCACTCCCGCCACGCAAGATTCCGATTCCAATTCCTCTGTTCTCGTCGCCTTTTTCCGAGGGGAACCATACAGATTTATCAGTCGTGCAGAATCTTCCAAGGACGGCATAATTTGGCGCTTTATTAGTTCGCCACACAAATTGATTCTTTTTTTGTTTTTGTTTTTTGTAGTACTACTCCTACACTCTACCAGCCGCCTCATTCCATTCTCCACATCTTTGCTTTTTTCTAGCATTAAAGAAAACTGCAAAGCAACTCCTGCATGATTGGTGAGTTCTGGTCTCAAATATAAGTATGTGTAAACTTCACCCCAAAAAAAGCATAGATTTTGTTCTTGATGCATGCTAAACAGAAACTAGTTCAGACCAAGTCGCCTGGTAGTTTGAGATCCGGAGATTGGGATCTTGGCAGGGTGCAACTACTACAGCTTTGCTTTTGAGGTACTGCAGTTGGTTGGTTGGTTGGCTGGTGCTGGCAGTGACGAAGCCAGGAAAAAATTTAGGAGGGGCTGAAACAAAAGAATAGATGATTTTTTATCTTCTCTTAACCTTAGCCCCTCCTACCTAATACATATATGCATAAAATTTTAAAGAAGAGCTTAAGGGGCTCCACGTACGCAGGATGGGTAGGGGGGGCTAGAGCCCCCCTAGCCCCACTGCTGGCTTCGTGCCTGGGTGCTGGTCCATGCTTGATCTTGATCTTGATCCTACCCTGCTAATTCTTTAAGACCCTGCTTGCCAATTGCCAACTACAACCTACTAATATAAACAAGACATGACTTTGAGCATAAACTCATCACTAAGTTTGTACTACTACTACTACTTATATTAGTCAGCTGGTGCCCTGTCACAATCTAATGAGAATCTGGAGTGGTCAGTGAGTGAGTGAGTGCCCCATGGCAACACCCTCACACAATGCAAAAAGGGGGAATGAATACTTGGACTGCATGCATCTCATTGATCTACAAGCTTCCATGGCCCAACCAAAAGGAGGGGATTAAGGATTAGGATATGATGATCTCACCTCACTACTAGTACTACTACCCATTATAAAAAATCTGCTGGGGTTAAGATAGGATAAGATACGATACTAACCCCTTGCATAATGCAACAATGTGGACAGGATGAACAAGTCTTCGGAGTAATCTCCGGGGATCTGAACTAAAGATTCTTCTGCCTTCCCCCTTCAAATTTGTCCAGCAAGATATGTTCTCATGTCGTGTGAAGATTTTTATTTATTGCAACCAGCAGGTCAAGATGTGGCTCTTGGGATCTCTGAGGGGGCAACTGGCCAATCAGCTGCCTGGTCCTTGCTCATCTCCCAGCTTTTTTTTAACTACTGAATGTGCTGTTTCGAATTTGAACCATTGAAATGTCTATTGTATATCCTGTCCTGTTGGACTCTGGTCATTGGCACCAGCTTTGAATACACCCACTGGCAGTAGGAGAAAGCATTGTTCATGCTTGGAAGTTTTTGGTGCAAGTTTATCTTTCAGAACAATGCTTTGAATACTCCCACTGGCAGTAACAGATTTAGTAGGTATCTACAACATCTGCTAGGAATCAAACCCACCACTTTGTTAACTTGTGAGAAAAGTTGAGAGATATATATATGTATTTTTATTTCTTTACAGATGTGCTCCCCTGGCAGATTCATTCCAGAGGTTATAAAAATATGGCCAGGACCCAGGAGAGGAGAGGAGACAAACCTGCTGATTCTAGTAGTGGTGGTGGCAAGCAAGAGATAAGATGGGCAGGTAGGAATCAGGATAGGAGAGGGCAGCTTTAGGGGGACAGCAAAAGGCAGTCTTGAAATCTGGCTCTCTCACAAGTTTTATTTGCAGTACTAGCAGCACCAACGACCAACGGCGAGATGAGATGGGTGATCGTCTAGTAGTAGTGGCCTAGCTGGGGCTGCAACTAACCCACCACCATGGAACGGATCGATCTCTGCAGATACGATAAGGATATCGATAGATATATACGGAGTAGCTGCAATGCAAGCCCCATGAACTGTACGGTTTCTGATAACATAGGACAATGATGATGAATATCCCCATTTGCTGTTAGAACCAAAAACACAAGTTTAGGGCTAGAATTTCAGTTTCATTAGCCTTATCACAACTATGGCAGGTTAGGGATACATATAGGGTAATTTGCTTGCAACTTAAGAAAGCTACGTCATATTGTAGAGATGCTAAAGTAGATGCTAGAGATAAAAATAAGGGCTGACACAGCCACCAACTACTCTAGATAAGTATCCTAGGTAGATAATGATAAGACTTATAGCTGTCATTCTCCCCTAAGTCTTGTGTGGCGCCTTCTGGAGAATTTGAACCATCCCAATCCTGACGCGAAGCTCCTGGAACTTGACCCGCCCAAGGGACTTGGTGAGAAGGTCGGCGAGCTGATCCTAGGTGTTGATGTAGCCGGTCTTGATGCTCCCCTCATCCAAGCAGCTCCTAATGAAGTGGTACTTGATTCGGATATGTTGCTGCGCTCATGGAAGACAGGGTTCTTCGCCAAGGCCAAGGCGGACTTGCTGTCCACCTCAGGGTTCTTCGCCAAGGCCAAGGCGGACTTGCTGTCCACCTTGAGCTCCACTGCTTCTACGTCTCTGCCCAGGAGATCGCCCAGCAGTCGAGCCAACCATAGAGCTTGAGTCGAAGCGGTTGTGGCAGTGATGTACTCCGCCTCGCAACTGGACAGAGACAACACTTGATGCTTGACCGACTGCCAGCTGATCAGACATTTGCCGAGGAAGAATAGCGTCCCGGTGGTGCTCTTGCTTGTGTCGATGTCGCCGGCGAGGTCGCTGTCGTTGTACCCGATGAAGTGCTCCGCACTGAGGCACCTCGGGTAGTGCAAGCCGTAGTCGGCAGTGCCCTCGACGTAGCGGAGGATCCTCTTGACAGCCTGCTGATGCTCCGTCGTCGGTCGCTGAATGAACCGACTGATGTAGCCAACAGCGAACGCCAGGTCCGGCCGCGTGTGGACGAGGTAGCGAAGACTGCCCACAATACGCCGGTACCGCGTGGCGTCGACCTTCTTGGCCGTGCTATCATGGCTCAGCTTTATCCTCTCCTCCATGGGAGTGTAGGCTGGGTTGCAGCCGGTGAACCCGCCCAACTCGATGATGTGCTTGGCATAGGCGGTCTGGTGAAGGGAGATGCCGGAGCTGTCTTGGTGGACTTCGATCCCCAGGTAGAAGGAGAGAAGGCCCAAGTCGCTCATCTGAAAGGTGGCCTTCATCTCTTCCTTGAACGCCTCCACCTCAGCCTCTTTGGTGTTGGTGATCACCAAGTCGTCGACGTAGACGCCTACCAACAGGGCATTGCCTCCCTTGCCCCACCGGTAGACTACAGCCTCATGAGGACTCTACTGGAACCCCATTTGCTTGAGGGTGGAGTCCAGCTTGGCGTTCCAAGCTCGGGGCACCTGCCGCAAGCCGTTGAGGGCCTTGCGCAGGCGAAGAACCTTGTTCTCCTTGCCAGGGATGATGAATCCCGATGGCTGGTGGACGTAGACCTCCTCCTTCAGGTCACCGTTGAAGAAGGCGGACTTGACGTCCATGTGGTGCACACGATAACCCTCCTGGGCCGCCAGCGCGAGGAGGAGACGAATAGACTCCATCTGCGCAACAGGCGCGAAGGCGTCGTCGAAGTCGACTCCCTCCTGCTGGACGAACCTGCGCGCCACCAAACACGCCTTGTGCTTGATCACTGCCCCGGCCTCATCCTTCTTGAGCTTGTAGACCCACTTAAGGGTGATGGCACGGTGCCCGGCAGGAAGATCTGCCAGCTCCCACATCCAGTTCCGCTCGACCACATCCATCTCCTGCTGCATCACGGCGCGCCATGCCGCGTCTCCCTCTGCCTCAGCGAAGGAGCGGGGCTCACCGTCCTCGTGCGCTAGGTGCAGCTCTGCCTCGAAGTCATGCATCGCCAGTCTAGGGATGGGCTGATCACCAAAGATGTTGTCAGAGGTGCGGTAGCATAGTGGCCCATCGTCGTGGTAGGCATCGACAAGATCCTCGTCGTCGGACAGTGGAGTGGCAAACTCCACCATGCGCTGCTTGTCATGGGCCAAAGCTACTGGTGCCGATCTCAGAGGTTTGGGCGCCAATGTAGGAGATTGGGGAGCTAGTGTAGGAGAGGGGGGCGTAGCCAGTGGTACAGGAGGTGGAGGACTCACTCGTGGTGTAGGTGGTGGAGGACTCGCCGAAGCTGATGGCGAGCCGGGTGCTGTGGTAGATGAGCTCAGTGAAGATGAGTTGCTAGCTCCCTCGGCTCCCTCGAAGTGGATGTAGTCGACGATGAAGTCTAGGAGAGTAGAAGTTGAGCCATCGTCCACCGCCTTGTCCCAAGCCTAGCCTTGCCCTTCGTTGAACACGACGTCCCGGGAGATGCGAACGCGTTGTGTCGCAAGGTCAAGGATGCGATAGGCCTTGATGCCCTCTACGTAGCCGATGAAGACCCCCAGCGTGCTCTAGTCGTCGAGCTTGCCGACATGGTTGAGCTCCTTGGCGAATACGAGGCAGCCGAAGACGCGGTGGTGGCTGACCATCAGTTTGCACCGGTGCCATGCCTCGTACGGCGTCTTGCCATCAAGGGCCTTGGTGGGCGAGCGGTAGAGGAGATGGACGGCAGTCATCACCGCCTCCCCCCAGTAGATTGCTGGCATCCCTCTCTTCTTGAGGAGGGCGCAAGTAGTGGCCACCATGGTCTGGTTGCGGCGCTCAACAACCCCGTTCTGCTGCGGGGTGTACGGGGCGAGGAAGTGGTGCTGGATCCCTTCGTTGGCGCAGTACGTCGTGAACTCGTCGCTATTGTCGGTGTAGGGGACCGTGATGCCTAAGAGGGGGGAGGGTGAATTAGGCAACTTTAAAATTCTAACTCTAAACTATGGCCTCTTTTTCTTCCCTTAGCAAAACCTATGCAAAAGATAAACTATCTAAATGTGCAACTACAGTTTTGCTAGTGTGTTGCTATCTTTACCGCAAAAGGAGTAAAGTAATCAATGTAAATGCGGAAGCTAAACAGCAAGGTAGAGATATGCAAACTCCCATCGACGACTCTGGTATTTTTACCGAGGTATTGAGAAGCGCGCAAGCTTCCCCTAGTCCTCGTTAGAGCCCCTCGCAAGGAATCCATCGCAAGGGCCAAGCTCCCGGTCGGGTAACTCCGTGGATAGCCTCGGGCCTTCCCCACACGCAAGTGGGTCTCCGACGTGCCTTCTGGCAAGCCTCTCCCAGATGCTCCCCGCCGTCTTCACTATCAAGATTCTGGCCGAAACACCGCGGGCCTTGTTCCCTCCAGTACACGGTGGCGGCCACACCACAACCGTGGTTGGTGTGATCTCGCAAGACTACGAGCCCCTCTGATGTACAACAATGGTGCACGCAAGCACCGAGTGGTAAGAGGTATGCAAACCTAACTAAACACTAGGCCTAAACCTAGAGCAAGCGCATAAGTGGTGGTCTAATCAACCTAAGCACTTCGCAAATCACCTACGCTAATCACCTAATGAATCACTAAGCACTATGCAAGTGGAGATCACTAAAAATGTGTATCAACACCCTTGATATGTTTCCTCTACTCCACACACTTCATTTGGCCGGTTGGGGGTGTATTTATAAGCCCCACTGAGAAAGTAGCCATTGGGGACAAAATCTCGCTTTTCTGCTACTGACTGGACGCTGATCATGTCCTGACCGGATGTGTCCAGTTGACCCGACCATTAGAGCTGCGATCAACTGACCGGATGCTGCCAGCGTCCGGTCACATGCCACCGGACGCATCCGGTCATAATTTCACCGCTCTGGAACCTTTCTGTACTCGATCGGACATTGCGGTTTTGCGTCCGGTTGATTTTCTGCCAGCGTCCGGTCCAGCGTCCGGTCGCTGCTGCTGACGCCTGTTACCGAGCCTCTTGGTTAGAGCGTCCGGTCACTTTCCGCCAGCGTCGGGTCCAGCGTCCGGTCACCTCTGTGAGCTCGTTTCTTCGCGATCTTACGTACAGCTTGGTTCCTATCTTCGTGCTTGGACTTTGCTTGATATCTTGGGTCTTCTCTTGTGCTTCTAGGGTCTTACTTAAGGTGTTGATCATCAGATCATCACGTCGCCTTCGTCCAAGTCATGTCTTGCACCCTATTGAACTACAAAACAATCACTTGCAAATTCATTAGTCCAATTTGGTTGTGTTGGTCATCAAACACCAAAATCCAAAGTAAATGGGCCTAGGGTCCATTTTCCTTACAATCTCCCCCTTTTTGGTGATTGATGACAACACGACCAAAGAAAACAAATAATAGAATTTTGAAATTTGAAAACTACCTACTTGCTAGGATGCAATGCAAGGAGCAAGGTTATATGATGCTAAAAGATACTACTTGTAAGACTAAAAGATACTACATAAAAACTTAACTTGCCCTTGCAAATGTCCCCATGTGGCATTATGGATTTAAGCCTTGCTTCCTACAAATTCTCCTCATTTCATAGGCTAATCCATAATCCACTATCCTCCTTTTCTCAGACCATTACCACTTATAGACACCACTTGTAGACCATTACCACTTGTAAATTATTATGATCTAGCTTTTGGTCTTATAAATTAATGCTTGCTTTTGGTCCTCTAAATTCTCCCCCTTTGGAATCAAACACCGAAAAGGAAGACATTAGTAGCACAAGGGAGGGTCAAACTCTGTGATCCTTTGTATGTAGAGTGGAATATGTCACAAAATTTGACTCTCACATTATATAGACTAAGCTCCTGTCGATGGGGAACCCTACGGGCCCCCCATAGACCATGCTGTAGGGAGGTAGGCCTTGGTAACAAGGCCTACAGCCCAATCGCCAAAAAGAACGCGTAGCAAAGCAACGTGCAAAACCAAAACTCCAACGCAAACTATACAAGGAAAGGCGCCCGAAGCGTAGCTTAGGACTCTGACCTTGTATCCGAATAGGACACAAACAACGCCTCTCAGCGCCTGGACTATAAAGGGCTAGTGAGGGTACCCACTGTAAGGAGAGAACGCATACCCGATACTCAAAGCAATACAACGCAAACAGGCTAACGCCAAAACTGGACGTAAGGTTATTACTCGACCAAGTCGAGGGTCTGAACCAGTATAAATCGTGAGTCTCTTTGCGTAACCGCCGAATTCCGCTATTCGCCGAAGCCCAAACAACTATCCCAGGTACCCCCGTGGCAGGCTATCAGTGGTAAAACATCGACAGCTGGCGCGCCAGGTAGGGGCTTTCGACAAATTTTTTCTCGAGAGTTCGGCGGACCTCAACCTCAAGATGACTTTTTCGGCGGGAACAACCTTTGTCTTCGGATCCTGGATCTGCAAGGCTGACGGCGACGACAAGCTTCGTACCCGTCTCCGAGAAGAAAAAGAATTCGATGACAAAGTTCAATACAAACTCGCTGAGAAGATGACGAAACTCTCAACTTCGGATACAACTCGGAATAAGGAAGAAAGCGAATACGAAACCGATTCTGAAAAATAGATACAACCCAATCCCAAGACAATCTTCACGGCACAAGAGCCAAGCCTAATTGGACTCGGAGACACAACAACGATCGCGAAGGGATACGATCCATACAACTTAAAGAAGAACTTGGGAACTTACGGACTGCGCAACGCGGCATCAGTCTATCAACACTTTACCCAAAACAAGATGAACTCAGCAAGAAGAATACTCCTGGAGGGAGCACAAGAAGGGATGATCATGACAGTGACCCCACAAGATTGTGTGGTGCATTGGCCAGGTTCTTTCACCTCGAGCAAAGCCCAGACTGGCACGTGCGTTGAAGAACTACCTTATCAAGAGGGAAAAGAACTCGGATCCAGTTCAGAAGCTACAGACAGCTCAACCAAACGAAGGATGGAATACCATGCAAGAAGAGCTCGGAAGAGGTATACTGTATACATGGCAGAGCAGTTAGAACAACCTTTGGAACCACCACAGATACCAGATATAAAATCTTCAGACGAATCAAAAGGCAACATCTCGCCAGATGAGAAAAGCAACAGCAACGAAAATGATGAGCAAAGACTAGCAAGGCTAAAGAAGAACAAATTGAAAGCTGGAAGGAGGAATCGGGCTAAACAAAGGAAGCAAGTCTGGAATAAATACAAAGCGGAGCTAACGGAATACAATAGAAAGAAGGCGGAAAAAGAAGCCACGAAAAATACAAAAAGGGAAAGAATTGAAGAATTACCAATGGAGTTGTACACCCTCACGAATAACGGGAAAGCAAAGGAAGACTAGAAGAAAGAAGTCGGGGGATCAAAAAAACAACCCGGCGAAGAAATTCCACAGGAGCCACAAAGGGAGTAGCCACCAAAAAAATTGAATTTTCAAAGGATAGGACCAGTAGAAAGTGCTGATATCAATGGAAGGAAGGAACACTACTCAAAGCAACAAGAAAGAGACAAACCAGAATTGAGCCAACGCTACCAAGAAATATCAAGAAGATTTGACAAAGAAGATGACTACGGAGAGTCTGAGTTAAAAGAAGACAGGTCTTATTACAGAAGGGCAAGATCGCCAGATTACGGAAGAACGGAACCATATGACAGATTCCCTTGTTTCACAGGAAGACTACAAACTTTAAAGCTACCGCACAAGTTTAAACCAGCAAATCATTCCAAGTATGATGGCAAAGTCTAACCAAGACAATGGCTAAGGGTTTACTCCCAATCTGTTGAATTAGCTGGAGGAGACGATGACATCAAGGCTCTATTCTTCCCAATGGCCCTCGAAGCAATGCCGCTACAATGGTTTGACAAATTGAGGCCAAGATCAATCAGGTATTGGGAAGACTTGCAAGAAGCTTTTTGCAACAACTTCGCAGGCATTATTACCCATCCAATGACTGCAGCCGAATTGAAAGGAGTAAAGCAAAGGAGAGGAGAAAGTCTAAGGGAATACTATAGGAGATTTGGAGAATTCAGGGCTCAAGTCCACGACATTACTGATAGAGAGGTGATCGAGGCCTTTGCAGAAGGAATCTGGGCAAACTGGCAATACAAGGACTATTTCAATGAGAACCCAAGAACAAATGAAGACTTCAAGAGGGTTGTTGAGAAGCTAATTTCGTCAGAAGAAAGAACTCGGCACAGATTTGCTAGGGACAACCCAAAGAATAGAAGACCCGATTATAGACAGCAAGACAAAAGACCAAGGCATGACAATATGGTGGCAACCACAGACAACAAAAGAAGATACAATGGCAACGGCAATGATAGCAATGGTAGCAATCACAATGGCAACTACAACAATAGCAACAACCATAACAACAGCGGTTACAACAGTAATAGCAACTATCAGAGTAACAACTACCGAGGAAGAGCACCGGAAAACATAGAAAACATGCCGTGTCACATACACCCAGGGGCCAGACACAAGTTAGTTGAATGCAGCACTTTTCAGCGGCAATTCATGAAGAGAGAAAACAGGAATCAAAACAACTCAGAGCCAAAGCAAGAAGAATCCAAGAAGGAGGAAAAGAGAGCTGAAGGAGATTATCAAGAACCCCAACGCCAATTAGCGGTGATATTTTTAGGTGTTCCTAACACATGAAGCAAAAGACAAGAGAAACTAGCTCACAGAGCCATCATGGCAGCTGAACCAGCCATCCCAAGATATCTAGATTGGTCAGAGTACCCCATCCACTTCACAAGAGAAGACCAATGGATCAATGCAGCAAACGCAGGATGCTACCCGCTGGTACTGGGTCCGACTATTGTAGGAGTAGCAGTAACTAAAGTACTCATCGATGGAGGGGCCGGACTTAACATAATTTTCGCAAATACTCTCAAAAGGATGAATCTGGATTGTGAAGGTCTAATGACACCCACAAGCACACCATTCTATGGAATAGTACCCGACAGAGCAGCTATGCCCCTCGGACAGATAACCCTACCTGTCACCTTTGGCACACCAGACAAATACCAGACGGAATTCATCAAATTCGAAGTTGCAGACTTTGAATCATGCTACCACGCAATACTTGGGAGACCAGCTTTAACAAAATACATGGCAGTACCACATTATCCATACCTACTACTCAAGATGCCAACAACAAAGGGCGTATTATCATTGAAAGGAGATCTAAAGAAAGCTCATGATTGCAACGTACAAGCAGTACAAATATCCGAAAGATTACAAGATATAAAGGAAGGAAAGGAGATTGCAATGCTGGCCAACGAAATGAACCCAGATGAGATTAAGATACTGGCTAAGAAGCCAAGCAACTTCGCACCACCAAAAGAAGCCGCTACCAAGACTATTGACCTACTGACTGGTGATCCAGAGAAGACGGCAATCATCAGTGCAAATCTCGACCCCAAATAGGAACTCACGCTCACCAACTTTCTTCGAGACAACAAAGATATTTTCGCTTAGAAGCCAGCAGACATGCCAGGGGTCCCAAGGGAGTTGGCTGAGCACATAATTGATGTGAACAAAGGGTCCAAACCCGTTAAGCAGAAGTTACGAAGATTCGCTCTAGACAGAAAAGCAGCAATCAAAAAAGAGATCACCAAGCTCATGGCAGCAGGATTCATCAGAGAAATAATCAAACCGGATTGGCTTGCCAACCCGGTCCTAGTAGAGAAGAAGAATTCAAAAGAATGGCGCATGTGCATCGACTACACAAACCTCAACAAACATTGCTCAAAAGATCCATATGTCCCACCAAGGATTGATCAAATCATCGACTCGACAGCAGGATCAACTCTGTTATCCTTTCTAGATTGCTATTCAGGCTATCATCAAATATCCTTAAGAGAAGAAGACCAAAGCAAGACTTTGTTCATTACACCCTTTGGGGCATATTGCTATAAATCAATGCCTTTTGGGCTAAAAAATGCAGGGGCAACATATCAAAGAGCAATTCAAACTTGCTTGGGGAGTCAAGTCGGAAGAAATGCAGAAGCATACATTGATGATGTAGTAATCAAGACAAAAGAACCCGGATCATTGATAGAAGACCTCGAGGAGACTTTCAAGAATCTAAAAGCATGGCAGTGGAAGCTAAACCCCACAAAGTGTGTTTTTGGGGTACCATCAAGACAACTACTCGGGTTTCTAGTTAGTAACCGAGGAATTGAAGCAAGTACAAAGCAGGTTAAAGCCGTCATGGATATGAAACCTCCAAAGAGAGTTAAAGACATACAGAAGCTTACAGGATACATGGCAGCACTCAACAGATTCATCTCCCGACTAGGAGAAAAAGGGCTACCTTTCTTCAAATTATTGAAAAAGACAGGAAATTTTGAATGGACAGAAGAGGCAGAAGAAGCATTCCAAAAGTTAAAAGAATACTTGGCATCATCACCAGTAATGACACAACCAAAAGACAAAGAGGACATGATGCTATACATTACAGCAACCAAGAACGTTGTCAGCACAGCAATTGTGGTTGAGAGAGAAGAACCTGGACACGCATACAAAATGCAAAGACCAGTCTATTACATAAGCGAAGTACTAACAGAATCAAAAGTGAGATACCCACACGTGAAAAAACTACTTTATGTAGTGTTGATATCATCAAGAAAGCTGAAACATTATTTTCATGAACACAAGATTACAGTGGTAACCAATTTTCCACTTCAAGACATTCTACGCAACAAAGATGCAACAGGTCGGATATCAAAATGGGCAGTAGAACTCGGTGCTCTCAACCTAGACTTCAAACCAAGAACAGCAATCAAATCTCAAGCATTATCCGACTTCATTGCTGAATGGACAAAAATCAGTCAAAAAGAACCCGAACCAATACTTGATCATTGGAAAATGTATTTTGACGGTTCCCTAAAGTTAGGAGGAGCTGGAGCAGGAGTACTATTCATATCACCAGAAGGGAGACAGTTAAAATATGTGATACAAATACTTTGGCAGGCAACTAATAATGAGGCGAAATCTGAAGCATTAATACACGGTCTAAGAGTTGCAAGCTCGCTTGGGATCAAAAGACTACTTGTCTCACGGTGATTCAAATTGTAGTAATCAATCAAGTCAATAAGGATTGGGATTGTACAAAAGATAATATGGATGCGTCTCAGTGCGAAGTCGAAAAATTGGAGAAAATTTTCCAAGGGCTCGAAATCCATCATGTACTAAGAGATTCTAACGTTAAAAGAGATGTGCTAGCCAAATTAGGATCGAGATAGAGCAAAAGTACCACCCGGTATATTTGTGGAAGAACTCACATTTCATCCATCAAACAACTCGGAAACATAGAAAAAGAGAAGGAGACAACAGATCCAATGGAAATAGATCAAGCAGAAGAACCAGACCAGTCAAGACAAATCATGGTCATACAAAGTGATTGGTGACAAACATACATTGATTTTATCAAAGAGAAGAAACTACCCGAAGACAAAGCAGAAGCAACTCGAGTTGTATGAAGAAGCAAAAACTACGTTTTGGTGGGGGATAAACTATACAAAAGAGCAACATCATCAGGAGTACTACTTAAATGTGTTCCGACAGATAAAGGAAAGGAAATTTTGGACGAAATCCACTCAGGATGCTGTGGAAATCATGCAGCCTCTAGGACACTAGTCGGCAAAGCATTCAGAACCGGTTTCTATTGGCCAACAGCACTCAAAGATGCAGAAGAGCTCGTCAGAACATGCAAGAATTGCCAAATGTTTGCTAGGCAATCACCTGTGCCGGCTCACAACTTAATATGCATACCGCCGGCTTGGCTGTTCTCATGCTGGGGGCTGGATCAAGTCGGACCACTCAAAAAAGCAAAAGAAGGCTTCAAATACATATTTGTGGCAATCAACAAATTTACAAAGTGGATTGAATACAAACCTTTGGTCAAATACAGTGCAGAAAAGGCAGTGGAATTCATACAAGACATCATGCATAGGTTCGGCATGCCCAACAGAATAATCACAGATCTTGGTTCACCATTTACAGCAAGAGAATTCCAATACTGGGCAAGAGATTGTGGGATAGAAATCGACTTTGCATCAGTAGCACACCCGCAGGCCAATGGACAAGTCGAAAGAGCAAATGGACTCATATTACAAGGTTTAAAACCAAGATTATATGAAGATTTGAAAGATTATGGTGGAAAATGGATCGACGAATTACCAAAAGTAGTATGGGGTTTAAGAACCCAGATCAGCAGAGCAACTGGATACTCATCGTTCTTTCTGGTCTACGGATCAGAGGCAGTACTACCAGTCGACTTAATATGGCTATCTCCAAGAATAGAACAATATGAAGAAGGCGAAGTAGAAGAAACAAGGTGGTTATAAATTGATTCAATAGAAGAAATAAGAGACAGTGCAATCATACAAAATGCAAGATATCGGCAAGGGTTACAAAGACATTATGATAAAAGTACTCAACCCCGATCACTAAAGCCAGGGGACTCAGTACTACGACTAATCCAAAAGAAAGATGGACGACACAAACTACTCAGTCCATGGGAAGGACCCTTCATCGTGAAGACAGCAACAGGACCCGACACATATGAGTTGATGACTCTAGATGAAATACCTGTAAAGAACACTTGGCATATCAGCCAGCTCAAAAGATTCTACAATTAAGTACAACAGATTGTACTCAAGTTTCAAGAGAAATAAAACAGAGATTATTCAAGAAGAACAGCTTCAAATATGAGCCCTGTCCAACGGACAGAACCAACCCATAATCAGATTGGGGAAAAAGGGGCTTCCCTGTTAACAACCAACCCGGAAACGGTTGTGCTACACGGGCAATCTTGTCACTCAACCATATGGAGATGGTCTGACTGACGGCCAACGGCCAAATAGCTTCTTGGGTAAGGAGACCCAAGCTAGCATTTGTCACTCTACCATAAAGAGATGACTGACAGCCCTGTCCAATGGACAGAACCAACCCGTAATCAGGTTGGAGAAAAAGGGGCAGCCCTGCAAATAGCTCAACCCAGAAACTGTTGTTGCTATACGGGCGCAATCACTTACCCCAAGAGCTGGTACGATTGCTTACTTACCCTGCAAACAGCCAACCCAGAAATGGTTGTGCTATACGGGTCCGGTCGCCTACCCCAAGAGTGGTACGATCGAATACTTCACCCAAGAAGTGGCACAAGCACTCCAACAACTCGGTTGCCTACCCCAAGAGTGGTACGATCGACTACTTCGCCCAAGAAGCGGCACAAGCACTCCAACAGCTCGATCGCCTACCCCAAGAGTGGTACGATCGACTACTTCGCCCAAGAAGCGGCACAAGCACTCCAACAACTCGGTCGCCTACCCCAAGAGTGGTACGATCGACTACTTTGCCCAAGAAGCGGCACAAGCACTCCAACAGCTCGGTCGCCTACCCCAAGAGTGGTACGATCGACTACTTCACCCAAGAAGCGGCACAAGCACTCCAACAACTCGATCGCCTACCCCAAGAGTGGTACGATCGACTACTTCGCTCAAGAAGCGGCACAAGCACTCCAACAGCTCGGTCGCCTACCACAAGAGCGGTACGATCAACTACTTCACCCAGAGAGGGACACAAGCACTCTAACAACTCAGTCGCCTACCCTAAGAGCGGCATGATCGACTACGTTGCCCAAGGAGGGGCACAAACACTCCAACAACTCGATCGTCTACCCCAAGAGTGGTACAATCGACTACTTCACCCAAAGAGCGGCACAAACACTCCAAACAACTCGGTCGCCGACCCAAAGAGCGAAGAAACAAGCTATGGCAAAGCAGAAAAAAGCCACAAGGAAAGACAGGGCGAAACTTTTCCATATTATTCAAAGACATCTTAGAAGAAAAAGAAAGACAGGTCGAAGCCTGCTCATTTTAGTCAAAGACAAATTCAAAAGCAGGGCAAAGCCTGATCATATTTTCAGAGAGAAGTATTTATTACAAGAAACCACAAGTTCATTACACAAAACATCTAAGGAGCTGGAGACACAGCAGGAAGCACATCCATCTGTTCCAAGATTTGGTCTGTAAGACCACCAAGCTCCACCTTTGCCTCATCCCATCGCTGCGCAAACTCTATAGTCATGGAAGGATCTACAATCTGCTGAAGCGGAGCATCAGGAGTGGCAACCCGGATGAAGGATATAACATTGTTTACACAACGATAAAAACCACCCTTGACAAACTCAAAAAATCGAGTTGACAACACCGGGATAATGCCTCTCAACCCTTGAGCAAAGTCCTCCTGGCGATAAATAGCAGCAATAATAGGCTTCACAGCTTCATAAAGAGCCCGGAATTGATCTTGGGCACCTGTCAGCTTAGTTTGGAGAGCCCGGAATTGATCATGGGCAGCTGCTAACTTCTCCTGCAAATCTTGCACTGACTTCAAAGCCTGAACAAGGTCACGGTCAGCTCCAGATCTAATCAGCTTGGCCTGAGCAAATAAATCTTGGGCCTCTTTCAATTTGATATCAGAAGAAGAACTTACAGACTCGGCTTGATTTTGAGAAGTACGGAGGGTATTGACTATCTCCCCTCATTCTTTCTGCCAACTCTCTTTATCCTTAACAAGAGCTGAAAAGAAAGCAGACAAAGAACTCAAAGAAAGAAAGAAAAAACAAGGCAGAAAAAGCAAGTATGCAAAGAAAGGAGAACCCACCAGTTTTTTCTTTCTTCAACGCGGAGACCTCATTCTGAGCAGCAGTAACAGCCTACAAAGATGAGTCGCGCACCTTCTCAGCCTCAAGCACCTTAGCATTGAGGATGGACTCCATCAGAGCACGCTGCGCCTTCTCATAAGTTAGGACAACTTTAGTCCGAGCTAGCTCATCTTCCTTTCTTTTCAAATTGGCTTCAGCAATGGCAGTAAATTGCGCCTCATGAGGACCGAACAAGAGATCCTGATCTTGAAATAAAGACTGCAAAGCAAAAATATGTGAGATAGCAGCAGAAAAAACCAATATCGAAAGTTAAAAAGAACTCGAATACCTTGAGTTTGGCGCCATACGCGCCCGAGAAATTCTCCCACAAAGAAACCAACTCAGACAACCGCTCAACACAACCGAGTTGGACCAACTCCTCCCCACCCTGAGTTAACAGGAGAGTACTTGGAGTAGAAGTCAAAGGCTGGCCGGCACTAGAAGTACCAACAAAGATCCACAAAGAGCAATGAGACGAAGGATTATTATCGTCACCAGACTCCCATTCACTTTGCATCCTCCCGAAGCAGTCATTTGAGGTTGTCCAATAGGGACAACCCGGTCGGCAGAATAGGAGCAGCAAAAGGGCTGCCTAAGTTCACTTCAACTCGGTGCTCCATTGGAGGAGACACCAGAGTTCCAATAGCCTCCTCCTCAACATGCGGAGCAGGAGAGACAATACGTGGAAGAGAAGCTACAAAGAAAATAACCCGTCAGACAGAAAAGAAAAAACCAAGAAAGCAAGCATAAACGGGAAAATAACTTATTAGTAGTAAAATCTTGTAGAGGTCCACCAGCATCAAGAGCCAGGGAAGAAGAAGTATCCTCCGAAGGCCTACATTCGAAAAAAGAGCTTGGGCCAGTCAGAGACAAAAGCAAAAATGGTGAATCAGAAGACAAGATAAATATACTTACTTGATAACCTTCTTAAAGTTTCCAACCACCCCTGAGAAGCCAAGATTCGGGAGAGGCACATCGAACAAATCATCCTCAACCACCTCAAAGGAGGGGATTGGGAGGGCCTCCAGGACAGAAGCAGATACAACTGTCATAGAAGGGGCACAAGGTACCGGTTTCCGACTATAATAAAAAAAGCAATTCAGTTATTTAGGAAAAGAGCAAAAAGACAAGCACAAGAAAATTTACAGCGAAAGACTTACGGTCGAGTGATCAAGGGGACCTCATCCTCAGTCTCCACCTCGCTCAAGACAACAGACCGGCCTTCTATCAAGACAACAAAAGCTAGGATCAGTAAAACAAAGCAAACCAAAAGACAGAGGCAAAAACAACACAGGAGAAAGCACAAGCTCACCTACGAGAACATTACCTGTTGAGGCAATCTGACGAATTGAATGTTGCCTCTTGGGTAAAATATGCTTAGCAGCAACCTCTGACTTCCGCTTCCTAGATGACAAGATATATTGAGCAATTCAAGGATCAGGAACATACTCAACATAGGAGTGGTGACCTTCAAACAAGCTAGTAATCAACCTGGCAGAAGAGGAACCCGGCCCGGTAGCAACAACTACCATAGGACCGGCAACAACATCATCATCTTCATCTCCTTCTTCGGCGGGCTCTTCAACAACAGCCCCGCCACCACGAGCAACAGCTATCTCAAGCTTAAAAGCCCGACCAAAACCCTGCGAGAGAAGAAGAAAGAAGTCAAAAACAGAATACGAATTACAAAAACCCAAAAGAACTCGGAGGAGATTACCACTTACCTCAGGAGGAGGATGAGCAGCATCATACTCTTCAACACGAGCAGGCATCACAGAGAACCCACCCAGAATACGCCCTAGGCGTTCAAGAATGACCTCCTCAGGCAACTCAACATCAGGAACAAGTCGGGAAGGATCTGAGGGCCCAGTATATTCAAAGCCGTAATGCACCCTCTGCATAAGAGGTTGCACCCAGCGACGCAAGAAACTGGCAACTATACAATTGCCACTTAAGCTTGCCTGTTTAAGCACTACAACTCGAGCGTGTATAGGCTTCAGAGCGGCACGCTCAGCAGAAGAGATTTTATCTTTCCAAATAGAGAGGGGAACGGGAAGAACAGAAAGATCATGAGAAAAGGAAAGGGCAGGTTTTGAAATATAAAACCACTTCTCCGCTCAATTCTTGACAGAATCAGAAAGGGTAAGAGAAGGGAAAGAAACTCCCTGACAGGATTGGATAAGGCAGCAGCTGAGAAAAGGAGTGTTATTTCCGTCTGACAAACGCACATGGAAAAAATGACAAAAAAGAAGAAGATTTGGAGGAATTCCAACGAAAACTTCGCAAAAATGCACGAAGGTAGAAAGAAAAAGAACCCTGTTAGGGGTAAGATGATGGATTTGAATCCCATAGGATCCAAGAAACTCAAGCAAGAAATCGGACGGGGGATAACAGAGCTCCGCCCGCACAAAAGGAACAAAAAGAACAGATTGATTCGGAGTGGGAGAAGGGACATCATGCTCACCAGGACCAGAGAAATTAGAGAGACATTTCTCCTGAAGAAGGCCATGAGCAACAAGTAGATCCAACTCCGCCTCCGAAGTCGATGGCTTGGGGAGTTGCCTCTGCATTTTCCGCATCACAACAAATTCGGTGTTCTCGATCACCTTGAGCGACGCCTCCTCGTCGATAGATTTGCCCTTATTCTTGCTCTTGTTCTTCACCACCATCTCAGAAAAACAAAGACAAGATTTGGACGGAAATAGCAGGAGATCGAAGGCACAACGGAGCTAGGGTTTTGGCTGAGATTGGGGAATTTTTTACTGCAAAGGCAAGTTAAGCCAACAGTAACAGAGCAGTTATCTTTATACAAGAAAAATACGCGGCCCACGAGGCCCAAAATCACGCGGATTGCCCGAAGAGGCCCTTCAAAGTTACCGTTCCACAATTACCGTGCACACAAAACGAAAAGGCAACGGTCCGTTCAGACTATAACGGATACATGACAAATTAACACATTCACAAGGAGGCAACCAGGAAAGAAGGATGCAACAAGTCAGTCATGACAAAACACCACAGTACAAACATACAAAAGAGCTCGGCCACATCAATAAACAACTCGGTCATAGAGCAGAAAGGAATATTTTTTCATTTCATCAAAGGTACATTGAGATTACAACAGAATACAAGATCTGATGAATTCGACGAAGAAAGCAAAGGAAATCATTCAGCACGAGGTTGCAACCCTCGAACCAAGATTCGATATTACCAGGTAGGATAAAACAACTCGAACGTACTTTTCTCCAAAGGAAGGGCGCACAACCAAGATTGCTATAGGTGACAGAGAAGGCACCCACAAGTCATCCAAGATTGACAATGACAACCACGTCAATATGGAAGAACCCGGCACCATCTCTCAACACGTGCTGATCTGTATTGGACTGAACCTAAATGGCACAGCAGAAGACTAAATAATGGCTGATCTACAACGGACTGTCAAAGAACAAGTTGGAACACGCGCCAATCATCACTGTAAGAAGAACAAAAAAGAAAGGGCAGGCACTGGAAGATGAGGCAACGCAACATGCATCACTCACATCACAAGTCCTACACCATTTGCCTCAATATCCCTTACAGCTAAATACCACCTCGAGACTAGCCTGCTACTAGTCTCTACCACAAGACCTACACCATTTACTAGCAGAAGAAAACAGAAGAAAGAGAACAGGCCCAGGGGCTTGTCGAGCTCCCAAACTATAATATCCATGACTACAAAAAGAAGAAGAAGAAACTGCACAGCAGGGTATCAGCAACATGCCATATTTATAGCACAACTCAGATGCACATATGCCAGACTCATGGAAGAAAAAAGAACTCCAAAAGGACAACCATGTGAACCACTGCAGAGCCAGGACTTCAGTAAAAAATCAGATGTGACTAGACCATCACGAAGGAACAGTACATACCCAGAACAACCACAGTACAAGATAAAGCATATCCAAGAGAATATTCCACAGCAGCAATACAACCCGTGAAGACACATTGAATTCTACAACAACCAGAATGACAGCAGCAATAAGCAGCCGAACAAACAACTCGGAGACGTGTGAAGGATCACATACAAAATTACAGTGTCAAAGGATTATAGTTGAAAAAGAACTCGGACGGAGAAACATTATAAATCTCATTGATCGAAGACAAATACAAAGGTTACAGATGACCAAACAGGACCGGATAAACTCAGACATAAGATAGAGACAAGATTCTTAAATATTGCAACAAGGAACCTAGTGGCGGCAGCAGCGGCAGCTCGGACGCAGAAGAACAGATAGAGCAGCATGATCATTACCAACCAAGCATAAGCCCGGGGGCTGCTCAACCTCACACACCAGCATATCTACGAATGAAGAAAGAATTGAAGAAGAATTTTCCTACTCAAGGCAGAACCACAACCAACAAAGAAGGTATTTATAGCAAACCAGAGGTAAACAAGGCTAAAGATCACAAGAAAGAGAGAGGAAAAGAACAAAAGAGCAAAGCAACAAAGGCGAATAGTGCCCAAAAGCAAGATTCCTGACAAAAAGTAAAAGAAGACGCTCACTCATGGCTATACAAAACCCATCCGTGACCAGCAAAAGACAAAGACCAAAGGAGTATAAATCAAGACCCTTCTTCTAGCTTCTTTTCAACAGAAAAGAACCCGGAGAAGGCTCGGGGGCTGCAAGTACCTACCACAGAAAAACATATTTTCAAATTTTTTGACCCTCTAGCTTTTTTGTACAATAAAAAACAAGAGGCTCGGGGGCTACACTCAATGAGTGCAATTTTTGCAAAGAAGAACCCGGAGGAAATCAAGCAAAAGTGCACATCAGCCAAAAGAAGAATCAAAGAAGACCATCTCAAGATTTCACTTCAAGAAGGACCCGGATCAAGACTACAACAACTCGGCCCTTTAAGCTCAATCATGAAATGCTCGGGGGCTTGTCGATGGGGAACCTTATGGGCCCCCCATAGACCATACTGCAGGGAGGTAGGCCTTGGTTACAAGGCCTACAGCCCAATCGCCAAGAAGAACACGGAGCAAAGCAACGTGCAAAACCGAAACTCCAACGCAAACTATACAAGGAAAGGCGCCCAAAGCGTAGCTTAGGACTCTGACCTTGTATCCAAATAGGACACAAACAAAGCCTCTCAGCGGCTGGACTATAAAGGGCTGGTGAGGGTACCCACTGTAAGGAGAGAACGCATACCCGATACTCAAAGCAATACAACGCAAATAGGCTAACGTCAAAACTGGACGTAAAGTTATTGACCAAGTCGAGGGCCTGAACCAGTATAAATCGTGAGTCTCTTTGCGTAACCGCCGAATTCCTCTATTTGCCGAAGCCCGAACAACTGTCCCGGGTACCCCCATGGCAGGCTATCGGTGGTAAAACATCGACAGCTCCCCCTAAATATATGCATACATATGGTAGAAGGCAAAGCATATGCATAATTGGCAAATTTTTGCTCAAGGGAATTTAATCTATATAATGCATGGAGAAAGCATATAAATATCAAAATGAAATCAAAATGATGATATTGGTTTAAAAATACCATATGTGGAAACCAAATTTGCAATAAGTCGTGGATATTTGAAGTATGATGCTTAACTCTAGGGACTCCATTTTCCTTGCAATGAGACTACTACACACATGATAAGCTTGAAAAAGGTGTTAGTCTCAAAGCATCCAACTTGTAGAGTAACCTCCCCCTAAATTTGTGCACACAAGTGTGGAATACTTGTAGAAGACATGCACATTGATTTTAGAATCAACAATACCACTTGAAAGATGATATCACATGAATGTGAAAATCATTTTCAAAGGTGATATTCCGGAGAAATTATCTACAATTTGGACTTTGGCACATATTAGATGAATAATTGAAAGACAAGCTATGTGCCGTGCTCCTAAACAATTTTAAACCATGTAGGTTTGCTCCAAGGGTTAAGAATGAAACTGAGCAAGCCTACCATAAGATATACCTAGTGTATGCATGTCAAAAGATATAAGCATGGAAATGCAAATCTAGGCATGAAAAGTAACTAGATGCTTAAAGACGCCATTTGTAGGAAATTAAATGTAGTACCACTTGAAAAAAATTGAATCTAGTTACCTAACATGGGAAACGGAATTTGGGTCCATAATATTCACTAACCCACTTGGCAATGATCTTGTCCATCATGATGCACCCCATGAAATGCATCCATACTTTGCCAAGTCTCCAAATTCTCCATAGTCCATCGGACTTCTCACTTCCCTTTCGGGATCCAAACCTTCTTGGTGCTCTTCATGTTGGAAATGATTTCCTTTGGCACCCAAAAGCATTTGACCCCATTGTTGGCTTGCTTGTTCACCTTGATGGCCACCACCTTGTCATTTTTCTTCTTCTTTAACAAGTATGGTGTGGAGGCCTTCTTGTCCACCTTGTTGGTGTAGGTGTTGGAGAGCTTGCTTGTTTGCTTCTTCTCTTTCTTCTTTGCTCCTCCACCATTTTCACCTTGCACTCATAGGACTTGTGACCTTCCTTGTGGCACATGTAACAAACCACAGTTTGTCCTTCATCAAGCTTCTTCACTCCCTTGACGGTGTTATCTTGATGAAGTTGGGCTTGCTTCGCCTTGCCTTTCACTTGAGTCAAGTCCTTGGTGAGGCGAGCTACTCCTTGCTTGAGTTGCTCATTCTCCTTTGCAACCTCTTGTGTGCATGTATCTACAACAACTTTCTCAACACAAACTTGGTTGCACAAAGATGAGTCTAAACATAAATCATTACAAGAAGTAGAGGCATCCTTTTTAGATATGTTAAAGATAGAACTTTTCTTTTTAGATGCCTTGGTGGGGGTTGTACTAATAGCTTCAAGATTAGCAACTTTATTAGTTAGCTCATCATAATTGTCGGGGACCTAATACCGGGGTACCCCAGAAGGTGGAACCAATAACCACCGAACGTTAAAAACTTCTGGACGCATAAGAGCGTTGCTTCACCCCTCACTGGAATGACAGGAGCTTGGTTCCACCTCGCCCGATGCCTTTGGGGTGGGCTCGGTCTCGCCCGAGGGCCGAGGATTAGTCTCCGTCTCGCCCGACGCCTTTTGGACGGGCTCGATCTCGTCCGAAGGCCAAGGGATAAACCCCGTCTCGCCCGACGCCTTTAGGGCAGGCTTGGTCTCGCCCGAGGGCTGAGGGATAGATTCCGCCTCGCCCGACCCCGGAGGAGCAGGGTCGGTCTCGCCCAGGAGATAGGGATTGGTCTCCGCTTCGCCCGACGGCAAGGAACAAGCCTCACTCTCTGACCACTTCTCCCTGTTCCCTCAAGATGATAGAGACAGGGCAAGACAAGACGTTTAGGTCAACCGTGGCTCCAAGAACCATACCCTGCACCCTGGCAGGAAAAGTACTGCCAGGGGATGACGGGATAGGCGCTTTAGGCCCTTCCAGGCGCCGCAGAGCCCGAAAGGTGTTACAGGTGCGAGCTCTCCACCCTGTAGAGTTGTAGGCGCCACCTTCAGCTCTGGGACACGGAACCCAACGAAGATATACGACAACCACTACGCTCCAGAAAAGGATTTGCTATCTCCACGAACGACGGATGTTACGTCACCACGCTATGGACCCAAGGGAGCGGCGCCCGCTTCCCGACCCCTCAGGTCCACCAAGACAGAAGACCTTGGCCACGGCGCTACTCCAGACCCCGACCCCGCGTCCCTCCGACGAAAACTCATAGGAACCAGAAGGCGTGCGGAGCAAGGCTGGGGGAGGCTCAAAAGTCAAAACCACTGTACTACAGCCCATACCCTACGCAGGGTAGCCTTCTGTAACCAACCTGACATTCTGCAGAGACATCGACAGTATTGTAGGCGCTTATCTTCCTTCGCACTCATCAGAATGAACAACCAGGCCGGGTAGACGTGAGCCACAAGACTAAGTAGAGTACGCATCCTAATGCCCTCACCCTTGTAAAGCCAGCCCCTTCATCTATAAAAGGGGAGGCGCTTTCCTCCATAGAGGGAGGGGGGAAAAGATCGAACGATACGACTCACAGATACACACAGTCAAGTTGTGTCGAACCTCTTGACATCCCTTCAACCCTTCCATCAGAGACTTGGGACTAATCCCTCTCTCGATCATTTGTGCCCCTTACTACAAACCGTTCACGGTGCTAATAACACGAGCAGCAACAAACTGGACGTAGGGACTTTTAGCCCGAACCAGTATAAATCTTGTGTCCTTTAGCGCACCATCCGAGCCTAACGCGCATTACTATAAATTTACTTGCCGGTGCTTGTACGAAACACCGACAGTTGGCGCGCCAGGTAGGGGGCTTGCGCGTTCCAAATCAGGCCTCGGATGGCCACCCACGCAATCACCTGGGTCTCGGGCGCACACGTGTGTTTCGGTGACCTAGATTTCATCATCACACTAGAAGGAGAGTTGGCGCTGACTCACTCTGCCGCCCCATCTCTCCCTTCCATCAACCTCAGCCGTCTTAGGCTTGAGGGCCCGCCGGGCAACCCCCTGGGAGTCCGGTCACCCAGGGAGGTCTCGCACAACGTTACCCTATGTCCAGAAGGTCCTGTACGGAGTGCCCCGACAGCGTTTTCGTTCGGTCTCTGCAACGCTGCGGCGACCGCTAGCCACCTCCTGGCGCTACGGATGGTTCAGTCACCCACGGACATCGAGTTCGTGGGGGCGATTGAACATGATATGGAGACCCTTTATGGGCTCCTCAACGAGGAGCCAGGATCATCCCCTAGCTCGGATTCTAGTAGGGGGAGCCACCACCCTTCCCGGGAGTGCTTCATGACGTAGACCCCCGAAGGTCACGTCGAAAGCGCCTCCTGGGAAGAGGTCACCCCTACAAACAACCCTGACAGCAGATCCGAGGAAGAGATGACAGCCCCATCTCGCCTAAGGATGGAGCAGCTGAGGGCCCATCGGCAAGAGATCGATGAGGCCGGGCAAGGGCTCGCCCGGGAATACGCGGACATCAATCGTGAGATTGAACGCCGCAAAGACGGGGGGCGCGCGCGCACCACGGCCCGCACCGTACATCAGAGGATCCTCACCGATGATGGGGCCCTTCCTCACTTTGCCCGAGCCAGCCAGAACATCGCCACAGCAACCGCCTTGCTGCATGGCCTTCCAGAGGCCGCGACGTCCGAGGATCGCCGCGCTCGCTGGGAGATTCACACGTTGCTCGAGCGAGCAGTGGCGCAGCAGGCGGAAAGTTTGTTGTCTCAACAACGTGAACCCGACACTAGCCAGAGCGCGCCCTCGGTGCGTCCCACCAAGGACGCATCCATACACCAAACACCGCCAGCCGGCGGGCAGCCCTCCGTCGTCCCAGTACATCAACGCCTCGGCCATGGCCGCGACGTACGCAGCATCATCGATGCTCGGAGACGCGCCCACGGCAACGATGGAGAAGCAGCACACCGCGGCTATCATCCCCGACGTGGTGAGCGCTACGACAGCAACGAGGACCGAAGCCCGAGCCCCGGCCTGCCAGGCCCTCAGGCCTTCGCCCGACACATCCTCAATGCTGCGTTCCCCCTAAGGTATCGACCGCCTACCAACATCCCTAAATATTCCGGCGAAACAAATCCCGGGCTTTGGCTCGAAGACTATCGGCTTGCATGTCAGGCCGGTGGTGCGAGTGATGACAACTTCATTATTCGCAATCTCCCGCTGTTCTTGGCCGATTCGGCGCGAGCATGGCTGGAGCACCTACCGTCCAATGCTATTCAGAGTTGGGCGGATCTGACAGAGATCTTCGTGGGTAACTTCCAGGGCACGTACAAACGCCCTAGAAACCCATGGGACCTCAAAAACTGCCGCCAGAAGGCCAATGAAACCCTTTGCGGGTACATTCAGCACTTCTCTCGACAGTGCAACGAGCTCCCGAACGTCGCCGACGCCGACGTGATAGGAGCCTTTCTATCCGGGACGACCTGCAAATCCCTAGTCCACAAGCTGGGACGCAGGGGCCCACGGACTACCAAGGAACTCCTGGACATCGCCACCAGTCACGCCTCTGGAGAGCAAGTGGTCGGAGCCATCTTCGACCACACCGACAGCAAGGCGAGGCGGGACGAGGCCACCGACGAAGGCGCCTCCGACCGTCCCGCCAAGAGAAAAAATAAGAAGCAACGACGCGACGGCCCACTCGTGTCCACAGCCAACCGCAAAGGTGGCCGAAAGCTTGCGGAAGGCACTCCGAACCACTTCGAGAAAATGCTCGAGGGGCCATGCCCAAACCACACCTTCCCGGCCAAGCATCTATACAAGGAGTGCGGCCTCATGCACAAAATACTTGGCCGGGGGACTTAACAAAGGGGAGCAGGGGAAGGAACCTGTTCCCACCACAGAGGACACAGAGGAGAAAGACGACGCCTTCCCAACACCGACCGGCGCCCTTATGATCTTCGGAGGATCAACGGCCTATGACTCCAGGCGCCGCCAGAAGGTCACCCGTCGCGAGGTCTATATTGCCGGACCAGCCACGCCAGCCTTCCTCCGGTGGTCGGAATCCGCCATCACCTTCGACCGGACCGACCATCCGGATGCCGTCCCACACCCGGGAAGGTACCCGCTTGTCGTCGATCCGATCGTCGGTCCAAAGCGGCTCACCAAAGTACTGATGGATGGGGGCAGCGGCCTCAACATCATGTACGCCAAAACGCTCGATGAAATGGGCATTGACCGAACAAACCTCCGTCCCATCCGAGCACCATTCCATGGCATCGTGCCTGGTAGGCAAGCCATACCACTGGGGCAGATCGACCTGCCCGTCACTTTTGGGGATCGGTCCAATTACCGGACTGAGATCCTCACCTTCGATGTAGTGGGGTTCCCGGGGACTTTCCACGCCATCCTGGGGCGACCATGTTACGCGAAGTTCATGGCCGTTCCCAATTATATGTACCTGAAGCTGAAAATGCCGGGCCCCCACGGAGTCATCACCATCGGCACCCCTTTCCAGCGCGCTTACGAATGCGAGGTCAAATGCTGCGGACACGCATCCGCAGTCATCGCCTCCGAAGAGCTCGCCACCCTCAGGGAGAAGGTCGTCGAAGAGGCACCCGACGCAAAGAAATCAACCGGGTCGTTCGAATCGGCAGAAGGCTCCAGGGAGGTCCTCTTGGATCCCAGCAGCTCAGAGGGCAAAAAAGTCCGTATCGGGACCGCGCTCTCCTCCAAGTAGGAAAGCGCGCTAATCGACTTCCTCTGCGCCAACAAAGACATCTTTGCGTGGAAACCCTCGGATATGCTGGGCATCCCGAGGGAGGTCACCGAGCATACTCGCTAAATCCTTCCGGGCTCCAAGCCAGTGAAACAACGCCTACACCGCTTCGACGAGGAGAAACGCAGGGCCATTGGCGAGGAGATAGCCAAACTACTGGCCGCAGGATTCATTAAGGAAGTATACCACCTAGAGTGGTTAGCAAATCCTGTTCTTGTCCGAAAAAAGAGTGGGAAATGGAGAATGTGTGTCGATTATACCGGCCTCAACAAAGCGTGTCCAAAGGATCCGTTTCCTTTGCCACGAATAGACCAAATAGTCGATTCCACCTCGGGGTGCGAAACCCTCTGCTTCCTTGACGCATACTCTGGCTACCATCAAATCACGATGAAAGAATCCGACCAGCTCGCGACATCTTTTATCACGCCCTTCGGATCGTTTTGCTACATTTCAATGCCATTCGGTCTGAAGAATGCAGGGGCAACGTACCAGCGTTGTATGCTTAATTGCTTCGGAGACCTCATCGGGCGAACCGTTGAGGCCTATGTCGACGACATCGTAGTCAAATCCAAGCGAGCTGACCACCTTGTCGCCGACCTTGAACGAACCTTTGCGAAACTCCGGGCAAATGGCATCAAGCTCAATCCCGAAAAATGTGTTTTTGGGGTCCCGAAGGGCATGCTGCTCGGCTTTATCGTCTCTGAGCGTGGCATCGAAGCCAACTCAGAGAAAATATCGGCCATCACAAGGATGGGCCCGATTCAAAACATAAAGGGGGTTTAGTGGATCACAGGGTGCCTTGCCGCTCTTAGCCAATTTATTTCATGCCTCGGCGAACGAGGACTCCCCCTTTATCGACTCCTGAAGAAATCTAACCACTTCGAGTGGACAGCCGAGGCTCAGAAAGCACTTGACATGGTTAAACAATTTTTGACTGAACCTCCGGTCCTAGTTCCTCTGTGCGACCAGGAATCCCTCCTGCTCTATATATCGGCCACCACCCAGGTGGTCAGCTCTGCCTTAATAGTAGAGCGAGAGGAAGAGGGGCATGCCTTCAAGGTGCAGCGCCCTGTATATTTCATTAGCGAGGTGTTATCCGACTCCAAAACCCGCTACTCCCAGATCTAGAAACTCCTCTACACCATCCTCATCACCAAAAGAAAGCTACGCCACTACTTCGAGTCACACCCCGTGACAGTGGTGACGTCGTTCCCCCTCGGCGAGGTCATTCGTAGCCATGACGCTACGGGAAGAACCGCAAAGTGGGCACTCGAGCTGATGGATCAGGGCATTTCTTATGTCCCCCGAACGGCAATCAAATCTCAGGCACTAGCTGACTTCATCGCGGAGTGGACCGAGGTCTAGATGCCACCAGCAGCCGTCGATCAAGAGTACTGGATAATGTACTTCGACGGATCGCTGATGAAGAAGGGCGCCGGAGCAGGACTAGTCTTTGTATCCCCCCTCGGGGTCCACATGAGGTACATGGTTCGGCTTCATTTTCCCTCATCAAACAATACTGCAGAATACGAAGCGCTCATCAACGGCCTACGAATCGCCATCGAGCTAGGCATCCGACGCCTCGACGCCAGGGGTGACTCTCAGCTGGTCGTTAACCAAGTCATGAAAGAGTCATGCTGTCACGACACCAAGATGGAGGCGTACTGTCAAGAGGTCCGACGTCTGGAGGACAAATTCGATGGCCTCGAACTCAATCACATCCCCAGGCGCCTCAACAAAGCGGCCGACACGCTCGCAAAAGCAGCATCCAGCCGAGAGCCAGTCCCAACAGGCGTCTTTGCCAGTGATCAACACAAACCCTCGGTACGCTACGTGGGGTCGGAACAAGCCGACGATGGCCCTTCTAGTCCGACCCCCGGGGCCGATCCGCCAACTGCTCCGCCCGACCCTGAGGTCATGGAGCTTAAAGAGGACCCAGCAGTGGAGTCCGATCCTCCCGATGACTAGAGAACACTTTACCTCGACTATCTCCTCCACGACGTACTACCGACCGACAAGACGAAAGCCCGACGGCTCGCACGACGCGCCAAGTCCTTCGTTCTTGTAGAGGGCGAACTCTACAAACGAAGTCACATCGGAATTCTGCAACTCTGTATCCCTGATGAACAGGGAAAACTCCTGCTGGGCGACATCCACGGTGGAGTATGCGGTCATCATGCCGCACCAAGAACCTTGGTTGGAAACACATTCCGACAAGGTTTCTATTGGCCCATCGCAGTAGCCGATGCCGAGCAAATTGTACGCACCTGCGAAGGGTGCCAGTACTATGCTCGGCAAGATGATCCCCATCATGTGGCCCTTCGCGGTCTGGGGGATCGACCTGGTTGGGCCACTCAAAAAAGCGCCCGGGGGCTTTCCCCACCTGCTTGTCATCATAGACAAGTTTACAAAATGGATTGAAGCTCGACCAATATCCACGATCAAATCCGAGCAAGCCGTGCTTTTCTTCCTCGACATCGTCCATCGCTTTGGAGTACCGAACTCCATCATTACGGACAACGACACGCAGTTCACCGGTAGGAAATTTGTTCGATTTTGTGATGAGCAACACATCCGGATCGACTGGGCAGCCGTCGCACACCCCCGGATGAATGGGCAGGTCGAGCGCGCAAACGGCATGCTTCTTCAAGGCCTCAAACCCAGAATTTTCAACCAATTGAACAAATTCGGCGCACGCTGGCTAGCTGATCTCCCAGCCGTGCTCTGGAGCCTAAGGACAACTCCTAGCCGGGCCACCGGCTACACACCTTTCTTCATGGTCTATGGTTCCGAGGCCATTCTCCCAACGGACCTCGACTACGGAGCACCAAGAATCAGAGCATGCGACGAAAAGGGGGCCAAAGCATCTCACCAAGACGCCATGGATCAGCTAGATGAAGCCCGCGACATCGCCCTCCTCCATTCGGCTAAGTACCAGCAGGCGCTGCGACGGTACCATAGCCGACGGGTGCGGGGTCGAGCCTTCAATGTCGGAGACCTCGTCCTCCATCTTGTACAGAGCAACAAGGACCGCCACAAACTCTCCCTGCCCTAGGAAGGGCCCTACATCATCGCGGAAGTACTTCGCCCAGGCACCTACCGGTTGAAAACCATCAACGGCGAGGTCTTCACCAACGCCTGGAACATCGAGCAGCTACGTTGTTTCTATCCTTAAAATAAGCTTACACTTTTCCTTATCAGATTTTGTCATAACAAAACCCCGACCCTTAGTGACTTCCGACCCCTGCAAGTGGCGAGGGGTCAGACCTCACTCGAGCGCTTGCAAAAAACTCCTGTGTTATACTTACAAACATTCTCTAAGTTTTCCATTCACCTCATAAACAAGTCCCAAGGGCTAAGATTTTGGGAACCGATTCTGAATACAACTGGTAGGACTACGAGACACACACGCCCCAGCGGCTGCAACCTCTTTGCTCACCAGTTCAATCAGAATGAGTTCACCCACGTTCCTAGCTTCTTATGACTTAGACCATCAGAAGGGTTGGAAAGCGCTAAAATTTTTCCTGCAGAAGGGAGAAAGATAAAAAATTGCTTGCCATAAGCAAAGGATGTAATTTTGTTCATTTTTTGCACAAACTCATCACTTACAAAGCGATTTCATTACAAAAAAGGAACAATATACTTATAAATTCAGAGGACTGTTTACTCGAGGGCTTCCCCACAAGGTTATTTCATTACAGTCTCTGCTCAGCTCTACTACAAGTGCTACTGCGGTCGCTGTGCCACGCTCTCCATCGGCGATGCCCGGGGCGTATACACGGGCCAGCTCGTCAACTGCGGTCGCCGTGCCACGCTCTTCATCGGCGACATCCTGATATCCCGCCGCTTCGCTGGATCCTCGAAGGCGCCACCATCTACGACGCCTCCGCCGGAGCATCCGGGGACTACGCCATCGTCGTCAGCCGCAACCTCGACAGCGACGCCACCGCCATGGCGTCTGGGGACTACGCCATCATCCCTAGCCGTAACCCTAACAACGGCATATGAGCAGGAAACGCCTCCCGCCAAAGGAGGAGCACAGCGGACGACGGCGCAGTCGACGACGTACGACGCCCACCGGCGCCTCTTCTCCTCCGACAACAGTGACTCCTCAGCAAGGGTAGCACGCACCATCTCATCTATGTTGGACAACCTCCGGCTCGACATCACACACTAGACTCGCGAGCAAATTTGTGAGTTTTCTCTCTCTCTAGCATTACTCTTCCTCACTCAGGAAGTGCCGCGACGCACGGACGCGTTCGGCGGAAAGGAAGAAGAAGGAGAGATAGCGGCTCAGAGGTAGAAGACGAGGTGGGATGAGAACTCCTCGCCCCCTCCCTATTTAAAGAGGAGACGCGGTAGCTAAGGAAAGACAAAAGGTTGGACGAAAAACCCTCTCCCTTCCCCTCTTTAAATATGGAATCAATGCTGATTGATATATGAGGGGACGAGCCGGAACTGACGGGACGTACCCCAGTCGACGAGGCGTCCCTCTTTGGTCAAACTGAACACTGCCTGGGTATGGCCCGCTACTGACCCGCTTCGGACGTGGTGATTAAGGCGCCCACATAGGCAGACAACTTTTCACCTCCCCATGCAGGACCACGGATGACCCGACGACAGGACCTTTCAGATCTCCTAGGCCGGCCGTTCGGCCCAGAAGACACGACGAACGAACATCCAAAGAAAGATAAGCATCTCAGCTTTCTTACTTTATGCATTAAAATTCATTCACGAGCTTCCGACCCCGTCAAACGGCGGGGACATGAACATCACTCGGGGGATGCCGAGGATGTCAACCAGTCTAGACATCCCCCTCACCCGACCCCTCCGTATGTTGTCGCCTCATTCGATATAGGCGACCACAGGCCGAGGTTCGAAGGTTGGCCCGTGAAGGGCTCGAGGCCGCCTCACGCCGAACAGAGCCAGGGAGAGATAACCGAGACAAGCCCCAGTGGCCCTGCCTGACCCCGCTCAGAAGCGAACAGGGACATCTCGACCTTCTCTCGTTCGATTCTAACCCCGAGCCAAACCCACAGAATCTCCATCGAGGAGAGGCCATCGGGCCCCCTGAGCTTATCAAACGACTCAGGCATCTGCCGGGAGGCAGGTTAAGAAGTTGTGGAGTGCCACCAGAGGGCTCTGCCGATCCCATCAGCAAATGATGGACCTGGATTCCACATGAACGTACCCGTTAGTGAGCTCGTTGAGCGCGACACTCGAGCCATCGAGGCAAGTGTCGTTCACTCAGCCCCTCCGATTGCGAAAACCGAGGATGGGGTGACATGCAAATAACAGCCGACCCCTATTAGACCCTAACAAGGCTCGGGGGCTTGAGCCAAACAATACAGGGACACAGGTTCGAAGGCCCCACCTTGCCGAGCCCATAGAGTCCCCAGTTGGGGATTTCTATTGGAAGACAGGGCGGGGAATATTGTGATGACATCCGTGGACTTCGTCAACCCTGTCACCAAAACCACAGTTCCGATCTCCAGCAACCCCCGACCCCAGCAAATGCAGGGGGTCGGACCTTACTCGGGGGCTGGTTAAGGTACGGCTACCTCCTTTCTTTCTTTCAGAACAATCTCCTCGCATTATAACCAGCGGTATAATTCAGGGGAACAGATTGGTAAGATCGTAAAAAATCAAACGAAATGAAATTACGATGCAAAATCACGAAAAGCGTCCAGACTCAAAAAATATTGACACTTGTCCACATATTACATATAAGTTATTCTCAAAATTGTTCGACTAATTACTTCTGCGGAGGGAGAACCATCTCTTTCAGATTGTCTGCCAGGTTTTTTGCAAGAGGAGCAACCATCTTCTCCATTTCCTCCAGCTCTTCATCCTTGTAGGTGGACGGGAAGCCTTCGCTCATCACCTTCAGGTTGATTTCCTTCTCATAATGAGCGTGGGCGACGGTGAAGGCCTGGGTAATCCCGGCGTGAAAGGCACTCTCCTCAAGCTGGCCCACCCGAGCCGTGTACCTGCGACACGAGCCGCGAGCGGGCTGGTCTCCACCGGCTCCGTCACATCCAGGGCATTAAGGACCACCCCGACCGCAGCCTGTAGAAGATCGTGCTCGTCGCTCTCAACCTGAAGGGCCCTTCGTGCATAGGTAGCCTCTTTTTCTAGCTTGATGGAGGCGTTTTCAGTACTCAACCTTTGGTTCACCGCGTCACCAAGATCCGCCCGGAGAGAGCGGACCACCTCGATGTCCTCGTCCACCTTCTGCTAGAGGGCCGTGGCCCTACTCTCGGCCTCCCGCTGGAGTTCCCGCTCCATCTCCAGCTCCTTCAGGACCTCGCCGCCTTCTCATTAGCCACGTCATTCCTCTGCAGTAGCTCGTCTCGCTCTTGTTGGAGTCTGGAAATCTCCTCTCCATCCAGCTTAGACCTCGCCGCCAGGTCCTCGAACATCCCGTGGGCCTCCTCCACGTCCTGACGCGCCTGGGTCTCCCGCTCCTGGGCGGTAGCAAGCTGGGCGTCCATGTCTGCTCGTAGCTGGGCCTCCTCGGAGAGGCTATCCCACTCCGCCTTCTGCTCGCAGAGGAATTGGGATTTATTCCGGCTACGAGCAACAAGAACCCGAAGAGGAAGAAGACTGGTATCAGAAATGCGAAAACACAAAAACATACGAAGAAAGAAGAAAGCCCAGAAAATACCTGAGTGGTAGGGATAATGACCTCACGGAGGGCTCCTCTGGCCTGGTCTAGGGCATTCAGCATGGTCGAGATCCCGATGTCAAGACCCTCCCGCTCCATGCTCTCGGAATGATCATCGAGCGAGAAAAGAGCCGATGTCGGGTCCTGAGCGGCCATCCACTGGAGCGGCGGCTCCCCCCACGCAGGGGAGTGGCTTCCTCCCGACAAAGGGGCCAGTGGCGGCTCCCTCCTAACCCTGTGCGGCACCACCGCCGCACTCGAGGACCCTCCGGCTGGACCCTCCCCTGTCTGGGCCGCTTCGAGCACCACGGGTGGATCCACCTGGGCCCCTGGTGGCGCGGATTGCACTACGCCCTCAGGCGCCACCACGACCGTGCCCGGCTGATCATAGCTTGGCGCGGTCACGAGCACCTCCACCGGTGGTATGCGGCCCTCGGCCGGCTGTTCCACGACCGCCATGGAGGAGGCCGCTCGCTCAGTAACCTTCGCCGGCCTCCACTGACCTCATCGATCTACTTCCCTCCGCGTGGAAAGGGAAGGGCCCCTGCACGGATGGGTGGCCACTCGTCAGCGTGTCCTCGTCCTCTAGGACGCCCCAATCCACGCCGACGTCTACCTTGTCGTCGTCATCATCATCATCGTCAATGTCGTCGTCCTCACTGCTCACGTCCTCTCCCCGATCCCGTGCCTCCTGCTTCAGTTGTTTCGCCTTCTTCATCTCTTCCCTTGCTTTCTTGTCCCACTCGGCCGCGAGTCAATTCACCACTGCCACGACCTTGTCCTTCGGCAGTGGAACTGGGCTGTCCTTAAAGACCAGCACCCTCGGCTGGTCCCAATGTCATAAAGCAAGTGTTAAAAAATGGAGATTCAGGAAAAAAGAAAAGAGCACGGGAGAGGAGAGCTTACGAATTCAAAGAATCCAGGCTTCGGCCGCATTGGGGGGTGTCCGGGCACCGGATACACAATGTCGAGGACCCTACCTGCAGAATCCTTCATCGGCTCCGTCGGCTCCTTGATGCGCTGCGCCACTTCCGAGTAAGGGAGCGCCTTGTCAACAAGCACCGTCCCCTCAAGCGATATCCCGGGCATCATCCGATGCAGGGGAAGCACACGCGCCATCAGAGGCGCCACCCTCCTAGCGTGGTAGGCACCGATAATCCCTGTCCCCTTTACACCCTAACCCTTCAGGGCTTGGAGGGCGAAAAGAAGGTCGGAGATGTGTTTATTGTCTTTGGTCTCGACGCCCCAGCCCCACGACTCCGGAGCGTCCACAATAAGACGTCCAGTATACTTCGGTAGGGTGGCACTCGCATCATCCCTAATGTAAAACCACTGCGAGTGCCATCCCTTGTTGGATGTCGCGAGACGCATGTATGGGTAACCCTTCGACCGGGTATAGCGTAGATGAATGCTGGCACACCCCATCGGCGCGTTCACGTCTTTCCCCCCAATCTTCCTCTTTGACAGACTAATGTTAAAAAGTACCGCCACAGATCAAAATGGGGATCGATCCCCAGGAAACCCTCGCACAGGGCAACAAACGCTGCCATGTGCTGAATCCCATTGGGAGTTAGATGTTGCAGCTCTACCTCATAGTAATCCAACAGCCCCCGAAGGAATCTATGCGCGGGTACCCCGAATCCCCGCTCATGGAAGATGGCAAAAGAGATGACATACCCTTCAGGCGGCACCGGCTCACCCTCGTCGCCAGGTAGCAACCACTCCTGGACAGCGGACAGTGGGGGGAGAAGGCCACGGCGGACGAGGCCCTCCAGACACCGGGAGGTGATGCTTGATCTGTCCCACAACTCCATTAAAGCAGTAGGGGGGAAGGGCAGGCACGAGCTTGATGGCGGCTGGAACACGAATGCAGGCCGGTCGACGGTGGCGATGCGGGCGCGAGAGGCTGGGATGATTGGCGGCGGATGTTTCAGAACGCAAAGGCAGGGGAGCGAAATATGGAACCTTGGGGGCGAACCCCGTGGTTTTATAGGGGGCGACGGACGCGAGAAGGGCAACCATCTGCCTCGATCTCCGGGCCTGCCACGCGCGCCACTGCGTCATGTCGCGGGACACGCGCCCGTAGTCCCTATCCTCTCACCCCAAAAATCTCGGCGGACGGATCGCCTTCCCCAGGTGAATCCGAACTCTCTACCCACCTGGGAAACGCAAGCCACAAAGGCCTGTTCTTTTCTCTTTGGCCCACCTAGGGCCCAGAAGCTCGCTGGCCGGCCCAACTAAGAAAGGATCCGCGGACGATCCGAAATCAAGGGCAGAAGCACCAGTTAGGTCAGCCCTGAATCAGTTCCCAGCAAACGGGATGCCACGACCCACTCGGAAAAATGTCTAGTTGACGAAAAATTAAGTCCTTCAGCCTTACCCACGAAGGGACCGATATAAGCCCCCGGGTGACTCTACTCAAATCACCCGGGGGCTCGGGGGCTACACCCATCGGGTGCGCTCGCGCGCACCCTCTGACAAAGTAACCTCGATGAAATAAAAAAAAACACCCTCCAGGTGGTTCTACTCGAATCACCTAGAGGCTCAGGGGCTACTGTCGGGGACCTAATACCGGGGTACCCCGGAAGGTGGAACCAATAACCACCGAACGTTAAAAACTTCTGGACGCATAAGAGCGTTGCTTCACCCCTCACTAGAATGATAGGAGCTTGGTTCCACCTCGCCCGACGCCTTTGGGGTGGGCTCGGTCTCGCCCGAGGGCCGAGGATTAGTCTCCATCTCACCCGACGCCTTTTGGACGGGCTCGATCTCGTCCGAAGGCCGAGGGATAAACCCCGTCTCGCCCGACGCCTTTAGGGCAGGCTCGGTCTCACCCGAGGGCTGAGGGATAGATTCCGCCTCGCCCGACCCCGGAGGAGCAGGGTCGGTCTCGCCTAGGAGATAGGGATTGGTCTCCGCTTCGCCCGATGGCAAGGAACAAGCCTCACTCTCTGACCACTTCTCCCTGTTCCCTCAAGATGATAGAGACAGGGCAAGACAAGATGTTCAGGTCAACCGTGGCTCCAAGAACCATACCCTGCACCCTGGCAGGAAAAGTACTGCCAGGGGATGACGGGATGGGCGCTTTAGGCCCTTCCAGGCGCCGCAGAGCCCGAAAGGTGTTACAGGTGCGAGCTCTCCACCCTGTAGAGTTGTAGGCGCCGCCTTCAGCTCTGGGACATGGAACTCGACGAAGATATACGACAACCGCTACGCTCCAGAAAAGGATTTGCTATCTCCACGAACGACGGATGTTCCATCACCACGCTATGGACCCAAGGGAGCGGCGCCCGCTTCCCGACCCCTTAGGTCCACCAAGACAGAAGACCTTGGCCACGGCGCTACTCTAGACCCCGACCCCGCGTCCCTCCGACGAAAACTCATAGGAACCAGAAGGCATGCGGAGCAAGGCTGGGGGAGGCTCAAAAGTCAAAACCACTGTACTGCGGCCCATACCCTGTGCAGGGTAGCCTTCTGTAACCAACCTGACATTCTGTAGAGACATCGACAATATTGTAGGCGCTTATCTTCCTTCGCACTCATCAGAATGAGCAACCAGGCCGGGTAGATGTGAGCCACAAGACTAAGTAGAGTACGCATCCTAATGCCCTCACCCTTGTAAAGCCAGCCCCTTCATCTATAAAAGGGGAGGCGCTTTCCTCCATAGAGGGAGGGGGAAAAAGATCGAACAATAAGACTCACAGATACACACAGTCAAGTTGTGTCGAACCTCTTGACATCCCTTCAACCCTTCCATCAGAGACTTGGGACCAGTCCCTCTCTCGATCGTTTGTGCCCCTTACTACAAACCGTTCACGGTGCTAATAACACGAGCAGCAACAAACTGGACGTAGGGACTTTCGGCCCGAACCAGTATAAATCTTGTGTCCTTTAGCGCACCATCCGAGCCTAACGCGCATTACTATAAATTTACTTGCCGGTGCTTGTACGAAACACCGACAATAATGTTTGCACATGGTTTCCATTTTAGCAAGCAAACTTTTATAAGCATCTTGTGAGCTAGCTAACTTTTCTTTTAATTTTTTATTTTTCTTTACAAGTTGCTCATCATTGATTATGCATGCATTTGTTGTTGCACTAGCCTTAAGTTGCTCAATTTTAGTAGATAGTTCAATATTGAGATTAGCAAATGTCTCATATTGTTCAAGCAAAGTTTTATATGCTTCGTATGAACTATCTAGCTTTTATTTTATTTTTTTGAGCTTCTTTTGTTGATTAGTGCAAACTTTAGCAAAATTAAGATTTTATTGCATAATTTCATCATAAGAAGGCATTTCATCATCACTATCACTCTCACTAGAGGATCAGCTTTTGTTACCTCGTGCCATAAGGCACACACGAGAAGAGCTTGATGATGAGTGCTTGCGGCCTCGCCTCTTGTGATGGTGTTCTTCTTCACTTGAAGAATCATCCCATGACCTTATTGATGTGAGGGCTTGGTTTTTGCACGCCTTCTTCTTTGTCTTGGGTGTGGGCTTGTTTGGACAAACTTCCACAAAGTGCCCCAACTCGCCGCATCCATAGCATCATCTATTTCTTTGCTCATTTCTTTGATTGGTGAAAATGAGATCTTGAATTTGGATGGGCACACCCTTGACATTGAGCCTTTGGATCATCTTCTCCACCTTGTTGATGAGTTTGATTGATTCTTCATCAAGGTCGAAGGTGGAGGAGGAAGATTGATCATCATCACTTGAATCTTCATCATCATCATCATCATCGTCCTCATCTTCTTCATCTTTACTCGAGGAGCTTGAGCTTGAGCTTGTCTCAACTTGCTTGCCCTTCATCTTCTTTTTCTCACAACATGCGAGAGCTTTGCCTTTGCTTGATGAAGAGGCTTCTTCTTGACCCATCTTACGTGACATTTCAAATGCCACTATCTTGTCAATGACTATGCCCAGGGTCATGGTGCTCAAGTCCTCCATGTTGTGAAGGATGGTGATGATGCTTGCACATTTCTTTTGTGGTAGTACGGAGATGATCTTTCTCATGATGTCCGCATCATCTAGCTTTGCTAATCCTATTGAATGGAGCTCACTGATAATTAGATTCAAACGAGAATACATATCATGAACAAGCTCATCATCATTCATTATAAAGGAATCATAATTTTGTTTAGCTAGACAATGTTTTTGCTCATGGACATTAGATGTGCCGTAATGGAGCTCTTGAAGTTTTAACCAAATTTCATGTGCCGTATTTAAAGTGAACACTTGGTTAAACACATCCATACTAAATGATTCAAATAAGCAATTTTTGGCTCTAGCATTGAAATGAATTTCCTTTTCTTCACTCTTCGTGGGTTTATCGGGATTCTTAATGGGTTTCATCCCGTCACAAGTGGCTCTCCAAACACCCAAATCAACCGCCTCAAGATGGCAAGCCATTCTAGCTTTATAATAGGGGAAGTTAGTGCTGTCAAAGTGCGGAGGCCTAGAGGTATCTATCCCAACAACTCTTAATAGCGTCGGCTCAACGGCGGTTAAGCCAAAGGTCCAAATTGAGCCAACCGGCTCTGATACCACTTGTAGGGGACCGTGACTCCTAAGAGGGGGGAGGGTGAATTAGGCAACTTTAAAATTCTAACTCTAAACTATGGCCTCTTTTTCTTCCCTTAGCAAAACCTATGCAAAAGATAAACTATCTAAATGTGCAACTACAGTGTTGGGCCTAAACCTAGAGCAAGCACATAAGCGGTGGTCTAATCAACCTAAGCACTTTGCAAAGCACCTACGCTAATCACCTAATGAATCACTAAGCACTATGCAAGTGGAGATCACTAAAATGGTGTATCAACACCCTTGATATGTTTCCTCTGCTCCACACACTTCATTTGCCCGGTTGGGGGGTGTATTTATAAGCCCCACTGAGAAAGTAGCCGTTGGGGACAGAATCCCGCTTTTCTGCTACTGACCAGACACTGATCACGTCCTGACCGGACGCATCCAGTCGTCCCGACCATTAGAGCTGCGATCAACTGATCGAACGCAGCCAACGTCCGGTCGCAATTTTGCCGTTCTAGAACCTTTTTGTACTCGATCGGATGCTGCGGTTTTCCGTCCAATCAATTTGCCACCAGCGTCCGGTCGCTGCTGCTGACGCCTGTTGCCGAGCTTCTTGATCAGAGCGTTCGATCACTTTCCGCCAGTGTTGGATCTAGCGTCCGGTCACCTCTGTGAGCTCGTTTCTTTGTGATCTTATGTTGGTCATCAAACACCAAAATCCAAAGTAAACAGGCCTAGGGTCCATTTTCCTTACAGTCAGTACATGGCACCTTAAGCTTGCAGCCGCACTCCTTCTCCGTAGCAGCTTGATGGCTTCTGCAGCTGCCGCCTTGGTGTCGAGCAGGACCACCCACATGTAGCAGGACACGTCGTTGATGAGGAGCAGGAAGAAGCACCAGCCTCCAGGTGTGGCCGGTCTCATGGGGCCATAGAGGTCGTCGTGCATGAGCTCTAGCTTCTCCTTGGTGTGGAAGCTCGCTTGGTGGGGGATGGGGAGCCACCGCTGCTTGGTGAGGACGCAGGTGTCACAGAACTGCTCCACGTGCTTGACTCATAGCATGCCCTGCTCCATCTCCTTATTGCCAAGCTGCTTCAGGGCCTTGATGTTGAGGTGCCCAAAGCGCTCGTGCCATCGCCAGGCATCGTCGTCATGGTGGGCTATAAGGCACACCAACTACGCCACCTGCACGTGAAGGACATAGAGGTGGTTGATGCCTCTGTTCACCTTGGCAAGAAGGTGACGATGGTGATCCCAGATGCATAGGATCCCGTGCTTGATCTCCATGTGCGAGCCATTCTCATCAAGCTGTCCCAAGCTGATGATGGAGTTCCGTAGCGTGGGGATGTAGTAGACACTGGTGAGCAGCCGGTGCTCGCCGGTCTTGGCAGTGAAGACGACGGAGCTGACACCCTTGATATCCATGGTGGAGGCATCCCCGAACTTGATGGAGCCTCGAGCGTCAGAATCGAGCTCGGAGAAGAACTCCCACTGCCCGATCATGTGGTGGGTGGCGCCGGTGTCGAGGTACCAGCTGTCAATCTTGTCGTCGCTGGACTCGTTGCTGAGGAAGACGTGGGCCCATGGCTCGTCGAGGTGGAGGAGCATGGCGGCGGTCGGTGCGGGAGGTGAGTGCATCTCGATGCTCCCGTGCATGAAGAACAAAGTCGCCTCGTCACCCTCTTACGCTTGCGCGACGTGTGCCAAATTGTCGTGCTTCGCCTACCGACAGTCCTTGGCCCAGTGGTCAGTCCTGTCGTAGTTCGTGCAGGTGTCATCATAGGTGGCCTTGCGCTCGCTATCTGCGCCATTAGGAGCACCATCACGTGCCTTGTCCCGCTTGCGCGGTCGGTGCTTGCGGCCGTTCGATGATCTAAAGCCGAAGAGCTCGAGGCCTCCCCGTTCTTCCGCTCCCGCTGGCGGGCGAGCCACTGCTCCTCGGTGAAGAGAAGCTTGCCACCGATAGTGACTGGCTCTAAGGGTAGCTTCTCATGGTGGTCGATGGCCTTGAGGTGGCCCGTGACCTCCTCTATCATGAGCTTAGAGAAGTCTAGCAGCATCTCAATCGACAGAGCCAGCTGTGTGTACTTCTTGGGGACGACGTGAAGCAGCTTCTCGATAGCTCTCTCCTTGTTGATGTCGTTGTCACCGTACCACGCCAACTACTGCATCAGGGTGTTGAGGCAGAGAGCAAAGTCATCGATGTCCTCGCTCGGCCTGAAAGCCAGGTTCTCCCACTCCTGACACAGCTTCTGAAGCATGGATCTACGGGCGCAGTTGCTGTCAATGCGTGCCACGGCGATGGCGTCCCAGGCGTCCTTGGTGGTCTCCTTGTTCACGAGGGAGGAGTGCATCTTCGTCTGTAACACCCCTGGTGTTACGAGCTTGCTTAGCACCAAGATTGAGGCCCAAGAGGGATTAGCCAAACAAGTTTTTAGGCTTTAAAATTTTATAACGCACATGAAATGATAAGCGAATCCCATGTGACTCACTTTTGTGGACTCAAATAAATGTCCAAGTTAACTTAGAGCGTAAAAGTGCTAATGAAAACCCTAACGAGAAAAATGGGACATGTCAGTTTAATTGTTTGGCATGAAAAACAATTTATATAAACAAAAAAATATATAACTTGTGTGTAGTACTTAAGTAAAGATGATGAGCAAGTGGTGTAGTTGAAAATGCAACTTTAATTTTTGAAAACAAATGTTGTTAACTAGTGTTCTTGAGAGCTCAAAAATCGAATCTGAAACTAAAAATAAGCCTTTTCGATGAATTGGCAAGAATTTGAACTTATGTTTAAAATGCCATTTTTGGCGAGTTATATTGAGCAAAATAGTTAAATAGTGCTTAAGTATTTTGTTCCTATGGTTTAGTATAAAGTATAGACTATCGCATGTAGTATTTCTTGGTTGAAGTTACTAAGGTATAGACCTCTTAAAAATTGTGGCAACAAGTGTTCATGGATGTTAAGTCCAAATTGAACCCTTGTCTTTTCTAAGTCGGAAAAGAGTGTTGGACAATGCTATTTTGGCATTTGAATTCTAACAGAATTTCTTAAACACTAGTTTCATGTTTTGGTATGGTTGGTTCCCTCTAAGAGAGTACTTGGGCATGGTATAGATTGTAGTGGAGTTGGGCGGCACGTTGTTCTCTTAAAAATTTCCCAAACTTCCTTAGAACTCGCTACAAGGCGTTGTCATGATGCCGTAGGTCACCGGAGACCCTTGCCGATGGCCGGCGTAACCGTTGTTGTCGCCGGTGTGCCACGCCGTCGCGCACGGGCATGCCAGTGAGTCGCCGCGTGCGCACGCCACCTTGAACATTGAGCCACGCGCAGAGTCGAGCCGAGGCTACGGCCATCGTTGCTAGGTCAGTGTGGCAATCGCTCTGTCCTCCAATTCATCTACCACGCCAAGCCGTGTGTCTTGGTCGCAGCTGCTCTCTCGTGCGCACGAGCTCTTGGCCATGCACCTCACCTACCACCACGTCGCTGCTGTGTCCGATGGCACGATCCCAGCCGCTCATTCCATCTACCTCTGCCGCCACGACTATTGTAGGGTCGAGATGGCGGACTAGAGGGGGGTGAATAGTCCTTTCTAAAATTAAACGCGTCGGCTAACCGAGATAAATGCGGAATTAAAACTAACAGTCTAGCCAAGACTACACCCCTCTATCTAAGTTCACAAGCCCCTTATAAAGATCCTAATTAGGCAACAAAGGTGCCGGGCTAGTTAGAGCTCACTTAATCAATTCTAGTAGCAAAAGCACAAAGCTCCTAAGCTTGCTAACAATGCTCAATAACAAGGCAACACAAGCCAAATTAAAGAGCTCAAATCACTTAGCTACACAAACTGAGCAAAGTGATTAATAAGGTTACTCAAACCAAATTAGTCACGCAAGGGAGCTACTTCTATACTACACAAGCAAGAAGGTAACTAGTAAACTACACAAGTCAACTAATTACAAGACCAACTACACAAGCACAATATATGAAATGTAAATACAAGCTTGTGTGTAGGGGATGCAAACCAACGGGAAGACAAGGATGACATGGTGATTTTATCCTAAGGTTCACATGCTTGCCAACACGCTAGTCCCCGTTATGTCGACTGCTCACTTGGTGGTTCGGTAGCTAATTGGCATCATCCGCCAAGCCCGCACGTCGGGCACTGCAAGAACCTACCCCGAAAGTGAGGGTAGCTCAATGACACGCTCAACTAGAGTTACTCTTTGCGATCCCCGTGGGGTGAGCAAAATCCCCCTCACAAATCCTCCTCTAGAGCACCGCACAATCTTCTCACATGGTTCAATGGAATCACAAGCCACCAAGCCATCTAGGAGGTGGCAACCTCCAAGAGTAACAAGCACCACCGGCTTGCAACTCAAACACCTAGTGCCACTTGATCCAACCTCACGATGCAATTGCACTAGAATCACTCACTCACTCAATCAGATGAACACTATCAAGCTAGAGTGAGTTAGAGGGCTCCCAAGCACCACCACATAAGCCACCAAGGCTCTAGTGTGCTTAGCAAATGACTCAAGGCTGGCCACCACATCTAATTATAGCCCCAAGGGCTAAAAGAGACGTTGCCCCTTCACTAGGCAAAACACGCACTGACCGGACTCACAGGTCATATGACCGGAAGTGCAGGTCATAGAGTCCAGTCGCTAGGATGACGCCACGCGTCCCCTCCTTTCGAAGTCGACCGTTGGGCTCCAACGGCTCGCTGCCGCGCATGTATACTCCTGACCGGACGTGCCTAGGTCCAATGATCGGATGGGCCGAGGCCGAGTCCAGTTACCAATGTATCTCTGCATAACTGATCGGACTCACCTTTCTCCTATGACCAGACTCGACTCTCCCAGAGTCCGGTCACTTCTAGAGAGGTTTCAGAGAGCTCTTTTGATGACTGAACGTGTCAGGTCATCATTGACCGGACTCTCCAGGCGTCCGGTCACTCCTGGATGCATTAAAACACTGACTGAACTCTGTGACCGGACTCGCAGGTGCTGACCGGACGCGCAGGTCGCAGAGTCCGGTCATAGACTTTTCAACGCTAAAACGGCTATAACTCTTAGCTCCAAACTCCGAATTCAATGATCTTAGACATTTTGGAAAGCTTACTCAAAGGGATACACTTCCCATTTGCATATTTGATCCAAATCACAATGTATCAATGCAGAATTCCAACCCAAGATCCATCACATAGTTCGGAGCACATCAAAAAACCTTTCTCTCTTCTCCAAGTTGATCCAATTCAACTCGAACAACTTCTCCTTAGCAAATGTGCCAACACCACCAAGTGTACACCATCATGTGCATGTGTGTTAGCATTTTCATAATCATTTTTCAAAGAATTAGCCACTCAACTTGCCATGCCACTCGATCCTAGCAACGATGCAAAGTTAGATCACTCGAGTGGCACTAGATGACCGATATACAAACAAGTTTGCCCCTCTTGATAGTATGGCCATCTATTCTAAACCCGGTCATAAACTTATCTACACACCTATGACCGGTGAAATGAAATGCCCTATAGGTTATACCATTGCCTTGCGCATTTCATTCCATCTCCTCCAATGTCGATGCAACACATGCACCAACACGATCAACAATGATATGATCCACTTCATATCATCATGTGACCTTATTGGTTCATCGATCTTGACCTCACTTGCTCTTCACCGTTGCATCGGTCCATCGGCACCAAGTCTTTGTTCAAGCATCCCACCACGTGGTCCAGTGCTTCAAAGCCTTCGACTTGCCCTTCACTCTTGAAATGGGTCCATCAAGCCAGACCTCATCTTGATCTTCTCCACCTTAGTCACATGACTCCATGTTATGTCTCATATGTAATGAGCTCCTTCATTACATATTTAACTGTAGACTAATCTCCTGTGTATTCTCATATAACCACATATTAGTCCACATAGGTTGTCATTCAATTACCAAAACCAAACAAGGTCCTTTCAATCTCCCATTTTTGGTAATTGATGACAACTCTACAAAGATATGGAAATTAAGCTCAAATGGATTCATGTTGCTTGTCCAAGCAATTTACCATGTGTAAATGATTTTAAACAAGTACCACAAACCCGAATTGGTAGTATTAGCTCCCCCTACATATGTGCTAGAGTGTTTGGTTTGAAGCTCGCACATATGCATAGATAGAAATTGTGGGAGAGTAATTACTATCAAATGATGCTAAGGTGTAAAGAATAAACCTTTGAAGCATGATACCAATCGGAGTTGCAATTTTAACACCGTCCTTAGCACCATGGTTAGATAGACATCACTTGGAAACAAAAACACTAGAAACCTCGTGAGATCAACATTATAAGCAAGGTTCTAGTATTGCTTGAAAGCATACCAAGTGTCTAGCCATTATCCTATGCATGCTAGTTTTTATTTCATCAATCAAGTTCTATAACTAGCATACATCACACAAGCTTGCATATTAAATTTAAAAACTTATGCAATGCAAGCAAGCACATGAATATGCACATATCAAATGCAAACAACCAAGTTCATGAGCTTGCTCCCCCTACTTGTGTGCTTTTCTTGTCCAAGAATTTTTTATCCTCTCACATTCCTCATTGCTCCCTCTTTGTCCATGTCCATGTCCAAATCCAACTTCCCATAATATCTTTGTACTAATCTCTCCCCCTTTGTCATCA